>OZ010738.1:174397678-175040178 GCA_963932295.1 Tipula lateralis | reverse complement strand
ATAAAAAATTCTTTTCAATCCAACAACCCAACCGAACCGATTTTCTTTTTTTTCTAGTTTAAAATAGTAAAGCAACTATTATCTCTGATTCAACAATCAAATAATTGGTTTAAATTATACAGAGTGCTGCTCTCGGTGCTACCAACGAATACTACTCGTATTTATACAAAAAACCAAACTTGATTTCCAATTGACATCGAATGTCGAGAAAGATTCGTAACAGACACGTAATTTTCTTATGCCGCACAACTAAGAAAAGATACGCACATAAGGTTGTATGTGTGTATATAAACTATTCATTATGTTACGGAAAAGATGAGAGGTTCGAGGATAAGAATGAAATAAAAATAAACTGTATACAACATCCGATGTAATACAGATATATAAGTTGTTATAAGAAATAAGACAAAAATCTTAATATGTATAAAAGAAAACAACGTGTTTAAAATATATTTGTTCGATATCATGTCGTTCCAATATCTTTGTGTTCGATACACACTATATATAACTATATATTCTTATTAATTTCTTAACTGAACGATGGACTGGTTCTTGTTGTTGTAAAATTTAATAATTCTTGTTTTTTTTTAATATAAAATTTTAATAATTTAAAAGAAAATGTTAAAAAGTTAAAATCAATCAAGGGTCACCATCTCCATACGCACACCGTGTATATACTGTACACACGCAATCAATATTAAGGCTATGTGCTGATTTCGTCTCGTTTATAAACGATTTTATAAAAACAATCGAATTAATTTACATATTTTATTAAAATTATTTAAATATTACACACACACACACATAGTTTTACAAAATATAAAAATAAATAAATGTTATATATAAATTAATTTATTTATTAATTATTTATCGCGCTCTCGATATTACATAATTATGAAACAAATTTTTTGGCTTTTTTATGTTTGCTTACCATAAAAATGTCTCAAATAATTAATTTTTAGTTTAATAGTTTTTTGATAAAAAACAATGTCATAAAAATTATAAATTTTATTTTATGGAAATTAAGATAAAGAAATTAAAACAAAAATGCTTAAAATTAAAGTGAATAATTTAACGAAATTTTGTTTTGTTTTTGATCGAAGACAAAAATGCTGTTGTATATAAGAAACAAAAAACACTTTTCTGTCACGTTTACAAAACGAACGATAAAAATATAAATTAAATAAAGCTTTATAAATTATGCAATAAGAAATAATTTTCTTTTTTTTTTATTTTTTGTCTTAATTGGGATCGTTTTGAGAGAAACAAAAAAGGAGGCTGTAAAGAAATCAATTACAGTAATGTTAGGGTTTCTCATTATTTTTATATATAAGATTTCGTTTTTCTGGCAAATGTTTAGCACAGTATATATATACCGGGTGTTAAGAATTCCACATTTTTCCACCATATGTCGTTGTATTAGTGAGCTTTACTTTGTGTATAGGTTATCAATACGTTATCTGTATATAGGGGTTCAATTTGACCCCACATGGCTCACTACAACTATGGTTCCTTGTTTTAGCTATATATGGCCAGCCAATTGAGGGTGTTTATTAACCTTTTCAACATTTTATAGCCTTTATGGATGATTGCCACTTTCATATATTGTTTTGACTATCCTTGTTTTAAGATGTTGGCATTGCCAAAGGATTTTAGAAATTACTTTATTTCGGGGGCGTCTGACGAGTTAATTTTGTACATTAACCCCTCCGTTCGTTGCGTTATAGCCCAGTATGATATAGCCTTGTAGTTCTGTTAAAAAGCGTACTCTTCTATTTGATTTTTGGAATAAAGATGAGCAGCGTTAAATGGTTGCCGAAACCAAACTTTAATTGAATTTACTTCCATTCCAATCGTCCAATCAGAAAGTCTTTGATGTGGCCTTTGTTAAGCTTATAACAAAATTGTTCATTAAAATTGTTCTGCATATGTTTAGGTATGGTGCAGATATTCGATGGACCAAATCTAGAGACGCAAGTCGTTTGGTTTTTATTTCACATATTTCACATAAATGATATATCCGCGCTTGCATGGTCATATAAATTTGATGACGGCTCTTTCCAAGAACATGTTCTTCGGATCACGGAACGTTGCTTCTTTTTCAGTAGTCAACCGATCTGATCTTGTTTGAAAATATTTAAACCGGAGAATCTTAGTAATCGCTAGCGACATTATAGCTCTATAAAATGAACTCATCTTCCAATTTTTTTTGGGCACCAGCATAAAATACTATTTAATGTATAAATTTATTCAAATTTTATCTTTTACCATACGTTACGTATAATACTGCCATACAGGAGAAGATTTGTACTCAATTTTTTTGGAAAATCGGTATTATATACAAAGCAGTTGAATAGCAGTTGAATAAGCAGTTGAAGATCATCGGACATCTTCTCCCCATCTGTCTCTATTGGGGCTGATTTTTTTGAACCTTTCTGATGTTTTTTGATTTCTTTATCGGCTATATAGCATCGTTTGCCTTCTGAACTTCCTCATTCCTTGTAGGTCGATTCCAATGATACTCTTGTTATGCCATTCGAGGGTTTTTCATTCTGTGACCAATCCATTTCTACTTTCACTTTCTGCAACTTAAATGGCCGAAACCAAAATGGTTTAATGTTTACGGTCGCTAAAGATATTTGTTTATTTTATAAATATAAGCTGTGACTAGACATCTGGACAAGAAACGTTTACCATATATGTATCATCAGGATTCGCAGCAGCAAATGAACTAGAGTACTACACCTATACTTCTTCTACCAGTATTTTCATATCTCAACGAATATAAAATGTAGAATTCCAAATGTAGATGTGGCACGAGTATTCGATTGTTCAAATCTAGAGAGTAATTATTTAAACGTCGTACGTTTGACTGTTTAGCCATATTCATCTCGTCATTCAAAGGACACACATTTTTAGCTCCGCGTATCTAAAATATTTTATTTCCGTTCTTACCTGGTTTGGACAGTATCTAGGGTCTAAAGTCAAATCATCCTCTCGTTTAAACTCTCCTTTTTCTTGTATGTTGCACGGATGTTTGCCAAGAATATATACTGCAAATTAGTTAATTGGTCAAGTTTCTAAACTACTAAATCGCAGACAACTATAAGTAGTTGCTGTACTCTTTCTATAACGAGATTACAATTTTATAAAATATTATAGTAGATTTGCACGTTTTGGGATGTCTGACTCGTGAGAGCCACCTTTATCTCTACGTACAAGAAATATCAGTTGCCTTGTGTAAAATCGGTATTCTATGAAAAATAGCTCTGTTATCCCAACTGTAAGGATTATTTTAATAACGAAAGAGTTGATTTCAAATTTAAAAACGACTGGGGTCATTTGAGTGTCTAATAAGTTTCTAAGATCAGTTGTATTTCTCCATTTATCTTCAATTAAGGAACGTCGGGCGTCTACTCATCTTGATGATCTGACTATTGGGCTAGTGATTTTCAGCCTAAACCGTGTTTCACTGAACTATTTTTTTATTAGCGCCGTTCTCTTCCAAATAATGCTTATCTGTCGACTTTCCTCTTTTCTCGGAGAGTTTCCTTATAATGTGTGATCGATCCATATCCATTTGCGCTTTCTGATTTCGTTTTCAATGCAACGAAACTAGGTTGATTATAAATAAAAGCCTTTATAGACAGTGAATAGGGTTTTTCAACATTGATTTGCAACGGCAGACACGAATAAGATTTAATCGCTACATTCGTTGAAAATTGAACCAATTACAGTAATTACAAGTGGAAGCGATCTTGGAATATGTTTGAATATGAAAAACAACCAAATATATTGTACATGTAAGCTTTGACTACAGTCATCTAGGCAATGGAACGCATCACCATATGTATCCTCGGGACTGCGAATAGCCAACCGACTATAAAGTACTGCATCCATTGTTCCTTTGCAGGTCTTCTCATATTCCCCAATCTATCAACCAAACATCATAGTGCGGCAATACACATTCGTGACGACTCGCTATAGCCCTTTTCGTGAATGCCACTTGTTGCTTGACTTAAAAATCATGTAATTTAAGCCTGAACTTAAGGAAGCCAGTCTCAATTATTGAAGTCAGAACATCATCGAAAACACAAATACAGATAAAGACAAACTCAACTCGTAATTTCAATAAAAACCATTTTCACTTTGAGTACAGAATAGTTAGTAAGAGAACAATTCATCTATCTGTCTGTTTGTCTTTATCTTTCCAATCTATTTTAGGGCTCAAGGCTATCCCACTTCGCATATGGACGTCCTATTGTACTCTACGATATATAGACGAGGACGTACGTTTATAGGTCTGATTTACGTAAAACCTGCACACTGCATATCTTCATGGCAGCCCATAGTAATGACATGGAAAGTTCTTTGGCTGATTCTGCACTCCAACAGGGGGTAATAAATGTGTTCATTCACATCACCGATGGTAATCAGATGGTGAAAAATCTATTTTGCACTGTGCCCCATTTTCCATTCTGCAATGAATAAAGGCTTTACCAATCACCTTATATAAGCATAACTTTCCTTAATCCGCAAACACAACGCCCAAATATCTCATCTTATGTCTCCTAAAGCCATATGAACTCTGTAAAATATTAACAATAACTATCTACACTTAAAGAACAGACTAAAGATTTTATGTGCAAAAAAACAACGTTGGTGATTGGTGTAGCTTTCCTTGGAATCTATACATTGTGATAATATTTGAAATTTCAGTGTGGGTCTTAAAAATAAATGATGACATATACAAATATTTTGCGGAAACCTATAAGGTCAGAAAAATCATGTGGTTGCAAATTTTAATCATTGAAGTTTAAAAGTATTTGCGCTCATGAAGCAGTACCCTTAATTTATATTCTGCTTGTTATTGCTTCTCATCGACGTCAAAGAATACCAAACTATATTAATATTGTTAATTCAATCTAGAATGCACCAATTATGGACTTTGTTGTTCTCATCCGACATTCATCATAAAGATTTGGGCTGGAATGTAGCTCCAAATCGATTCCAGATTCTGTCAAAAACCTTTCGCGCGTATTTCTTGATTAGCTCGTATATAGACTTATTTAAACACTGTGTCTTTCCAAATACTGGATTTCTTGAGAGTATCTGATTTTCACAAACTACTTACATTATGTAGCTGTCTAAACAACAGGAGATGGTTCTGACCACAGTCATATATAAATATGTATGAAAGCACAGTTGTTTTGTAATTATCTTCGACTTTCCAATAAAAATGCACAGATTTCGGATCTCTCGTTGCCCGCCAAATTATGGTGGTATTACTAAAAATCAGATAAAGGTCAGCTGTTCGCCAACTATAACTTGTTCCATTTCGTACTCCCCCGGATTAATGACGAGACATATGGGAAAGTAGAATCACACCAATTTAAAACAACGCCAACGACCTCATTTCGCGTTCAAATAAATTCGTTCGCACACACATACACATGACATAATAATTATTTTCTAAGTCGCCAAAAAAAATTTGTTCTCAATTTTCACATGAAAACGTTGGCTGTACGCATGAAAATACAAAATGCGAATTATAATCAATTTTTCAACGTAGATTTTTCGCAGCCAAGAAGAAGGTCAAACACATTGTGATGAGAATTTAGTTTTAGACACTATACATAGAGAAAGAGAGTGAGAGGGAAAATATGTTTCAACTCAAGTCACACAAATACGCACGCAGGCACAAAAAAAATTTTCATGAAAACACAATAGAATTTTCATTATTTTTCCTGTATTGAACAACCAACCTACACGCGGAATACGAAAAAAAGAAAATTCTGTTGACATTGAAAAAGTGAAAATGAAGACAAACAAAAAATAGTTATTTTCATTTTCCTCGTGCGATGTACACAGTGTGTGTGTGTGTGGTTGGCTACTACCTATACTACATACGATTTCTTGGTTATGGTTTTTTTTTGTTTAATCTTAATCGTGTTAAGATGAACGGAATTGTTTTATTTATTTCTGTTGGGAAATACTGTTTTTGTTTTTGCTTTTTTTTTGGATAAGAGATTTTCTTCTAAATTCGGGAGCTACAACGTATATAAATAAGATATTATGATAGCAGAGCTCTTTATTATCACTTTTGTTTATACTTTGATGCCGAAAACATATTTTTTTTGAATTAACGTATTGGGAATGCTGTGTGTATGTGAAAATAAATATTTTCTTTCTAAAATTAAATTTGATTTTTATGTGGGCTCTGTATATATAGTGCGGTGAGCGAGAAAGTATGGCCGAATACAAGCATACATTCTGAAACTAACCGCCAGACACATTATACATGAATTTCGAGTTAACCACATTTATTATATAAAAGATGTTATTATATAAATATACATACATACATAGTAAACGTCTTAAAAAATCTACTTTAATTTAAACGACGTCTCTAAGTTATGATTATTGTTATGATTATTACATAACGAAAACATTGTTCTCATCTTATGTTAACGATCAATAAAAATAAATTTAACACAACAATGTATATAATATAATTAACATAAAGCTTGGTGCTATACATTTTCCAAAATACACGAATTCCTTTAGTTATGGCATTCAAACGAAAAATTTAATTATGGTATCGAAGCAGAAGATACGTTTATATACACAAATGGTGGTTTTCAGACAATGTATTGTTGTCCCTCCAAAAAAGCACACAAAACTTTTCGTTTTGTCTTTTTGGCATTTTGGTTTTAATTGAATTTATTTTTTTGGGTTTTTTGGGGTTTCAGCTCGAAAATCTATCAACATATTTATATATAATATATAAAGATGCTAAATATAATTACTTAAGGCATTTATTCAACAATTATGGTTTCGTCACCGCACTAAACGACATCAAAAATACTTCGAGAAGATAAAACAAACAAAAAACATTCGTTTTTGTGTCATTTAATTTAAATGTCAGTCGTATTGGGGCCGAATTATTACAAAGCACAAAATAACAGAGTGTTTAAGTGCGATGGGGTACTTTGTTTTTGTAATGAGACAACATATTATGTTTTTGTACAAAAAGTAGAACATACATGTACATAACTCGACACACCCGAGTGATGGGACACACCTTTTGGGTATTGTTGAAATAAGACAGAGCGCTCACATCATGGATACAATATAAACAGTATAGATTACTTCAAGATTTTCAAGTTTTTAAGAGTAGAGATTTCACTGACTAGAGCTTTACATAAGCACAATTGTACTTTATAAACAGGAACGTTATTCTTCCTCTAACCAAGCAAACTTAAAAGCTTCAAATAATTCCTGTACTATATATGCCACCTAACTAATGATCTAGTTCAGATTTCGTTTCATATCACCAAACCAAGTGTTTGGAGTTGTTTGTATTTTTTCAATTGTAGAGTTTTTGTTACAAACATTAGAAAGTGACACTGAGCTTTTCAAAACAGACGACGATAAATTGGATGGCTGGATAGCTAATATATATTTGGGGGCACCATGTTATGTGATCACATTTAATGCCTCACAAGGTAGAGCTTTCATTGTTAGACCTGTGTTTGTCCTGTAAACGCTCATTCGTGACGTGATAGTGCTAGCACAAAGACTTACCCAAATATCGATTTTACTAATTAATTGATTGTGACGTGAGATAATTGTATTTGGGAATTTTTTGACTTGCTCTGAATGCCACATGTTCTTCTCCATCGTAACCACGTTAGTAGACTACAGTAGTTAGTTGCTTTCATTGTTAAACTTGTGTCTTTCTATACCCAAGGGTGGAGTCTTATATCAAATTTCCTTGCGTGACGTTTTAAACAGTGATCCAACTGGAATTGAAGAAGCTGAAAGTTTCTGCTTCAAACGTCCCTCTAATCCAGCAAACTTTAAAGCTTCAATTTTTTTTTTTAAAGAAGGCGGAAATTATTCCATAACTCAATGCCACATACATTGTTCAACTCAGATACACATACAGGTTAAAAACACCCAATCGTGATTGATGAATGGTCACCATCCGGGAATCAAATCCGAGACCCCCGAATGGCAGAGCAAGTACATTAACTTCTTCTCTGGAACGAGAGCGACAAACTTGAATTATTTTCTATTATATGCGTCCTCTAACTGACCATGTTAGAATTCACCACTTGACCTTTGTACCTCCTACTAATGCACTATACTTTTTCCTGCAAGTATGTTCCTTGCGTTCATCAATCGATCAATATATGGAAAAGAGGAACAGAAAGTTAAAGGTGGAAACAATTTTCGATCTGTGCGAACAAATGTACTCGCATTTCTAAGAACCTGCATTCTGAAAATTGGTCATTAAAACTTAAGTGGTGGTTTGAGGACATGTCCATGTACTAGTTAAGCGAGTGTTTCAGTTCGTCTAATAATGAAGATCACATTCCTAACCATAAGTTAAGTACTGCAATGTTTTCCGGTGCCACAAGCTTTTAGCGTTGCTTTTTTCAATGTTAGTTGCGACCCTACCATTTGCCTGTGGATGGAGAAGAAATACGAATCAACGTGACCCTGGTTATGCGTTAACTCAATTTTAATTGAAAACTGGATATTGCTCGACGAATGTTTTAGCAATAGTGGCAGTGGTGATGTCTATACAATAGTTTTTGTCTCTGGTCAAAGTGTCATTAATTGACTGTTTTTAGAAATAAAATATTATCCCCGTATGAATTGATCGGTCCCACTACATTCAAATTCCTGTTTATTGCATGTCAACCCAACATCTCAATTTTGTACTTGTACCTGTAGACTGCTTTACCTAACACGGAAGTATACTTATACATTTACATTGATGGTTTCTTTAAGTTAATTGGTTACAAATTGTTCATATGATTGGACTCGTGGCTTAACAAGGTCTACTAGCACAAAGTAGTTAAATCTAGTAAGATATCTGTAATTCACTAGAATTCTTGTTGCAACTCACACCTTATATACTAATCGCACAGTAGGTCTCATCTATCTCGATCGACTGTTTTCATCACACAGTTAACTCGTGTTCATACAGCACGCAGCAGTACTCTTTCTGTCGTGTATATGTAAAATATAGCCTTTTTTAGACTGATGCACCACCGTATATACATTCAACCTCAAACGACCTGTATCTCAAATCTAAATAATTCATAAATTTATCAATTAAAACCCATCATCGTATTTAAAATTGTACACAATTTGAATACAGATTATTTCGCCATTTAGTATCGACATCAAGTGCTGGTGAATACATACGGTTGGTCAGGTTGTGAGTATATATATACATACACGTTTCCCATTCAAAAGCGTATTCATCAATGATACGTGATAAAAATTATGAAATAAATTTATGTTTATAACATTCCATGTTGTTTGTTGTTGATTAAATTTCTGGAGAACTGTCTATATATGTACGTACATAAAATTTTTAAGAACTATATTATGCTGTGTGTTACATATATATTTTATAATATTCCGGCAACAAAATATTTTTTATACCCCATAATGATCTCAAATTAACTAACCAAATTACCCAAATTATAATGTGTGTGCTGCGGGAAGATATATATGATGTTCGTCATTAATTAGCTAAGCCAGGTCTTAAACATAAAAATGTTGAAGAACCTGTTTATACACAATACCACATTATGTACATGTGTTTGGATCACATACATAAAACCAAATCCTTGATGTGCATAAAAACAGTCAATCCTTATTTTTTCCCTCTATATAGCAGCTATACACTTCTTATATTTTGAATTGGTTTAAACACAACACAAGGGATCACAAAATATACATATAAAAAAAAATATTCTTAACATTGATTGAATCAGATAACCCAAATCATATATGTCTTATTTAAACGATAAAAAAAACTGTAGTATACAGCTTTAAAAAAAAATGAGATAAAATTTATACATCTTGGATGTATAAGCCTTTAAAATGTTGAATTCAATCATGTTGATTTAAGTGCGTCGTTGTATGATCAAAGGAGATATAGGATTAAAGTTGATTGGTGTAAAAAAACGGGTTGATAATACTCCATCCGCAGCATCTAATTTTTGGTTTTTTGTTGTTCGATAACAACACTTTCAAATGAATTGAATCTGATGCGTTTATAATTTTTGAAGCTTAAACCAACGAAAATCTCTCATTTAATCTATGGTGATAAGGAAGAGTGTGGAGAAAATACGCCTCGATACCAGAAGTAACAAGACTATAATCTATGAGCTGCTCGGAACAATTCTTAAAAAGAGGAGCACAGTCTCTAGAGTATACATATAGGCTAGTGTATTGTCGTGCTAACATGGACACGTTGTATTGTCGTAATAGATCCTTAATAATTTGCCTGAAACATATTAAAGATACAACGATTTAAGTGTAGCAATAACCCAACATAGAGCCTAATAAATGATCGAACCTAAGTGCTGTAAAACGTGAAGTCGGAGGAGACTAAAAGTATTTTAAAACGTTAGGTATAAAATTATTACTATGTGGCCATGCACCAATACGATCCACCTGAAGTCTTAACTGCGTTAGTCTTTTGTTGTCTTAACACTATTCAGGCAAATATGTCATCAACAATTCAGAACATTTATAGATATCGTGAACAAAAAGGAACTTAAAAAAACCTCAAAGTGATGCAAAATACGGCCATACATGTAGGACAACAAAAACTTAAACATCTACTCCAGATTGGTAGTTTGACGAGCTTTTTGATTGGGATACATGGGTATTATCAAAAAATTTCGATAATTCAGTAAACACTTCAGTTTTGACCTTTTTGTTATAACCAATAATGTTGAACAAATTAGAGCAGAGGGATACAAAGTAAAATAAGTGGATCTTACCGGGTAGACAGTGCGTTGGGTAGGATTTATAAAGCATTTGAGTTTAAACAGCCGATACGTTTGTACTAAAGTTTCAATGATCTATGTTGAATAAAATTAAATGAACTAAAATTAAATAACGTGAGAAAGGGTTGCTTGAGCTATTAGCCCTGCACTTCAGAATGCAGTCGTGACCAAAGCCTTTATTCTCATTCATAGTTTTGTGTCTTATCAACAATGCAACAAATAAAAATATTCTTTTTATAATAATCCTGGATTGGGTTCTAATCGCAGCCACATCAAATTTAGTTCAGATCATTTTCAAACCATTCTGCTTGAAGATACCTATTCAAACGAACCTTGAAAGAAATAATTATACTTTTCGTTTTTGAGGGAAAACGTTAAACCAGATATGTGTTTCGTACAAAGGCCATTATATCCTCAATAAGAAAATGAAACCAACTTAGAACGATCAGTCATAATGAGTTAAGGTAAGTGCCAGATTATTCTCGTTTGGCACAGATAATCGAATCTGAATGAAAATTCATAATAATTTTCCATCAAATTACTCCATATGTTCAAACACAAAAAATGGGTTTTCTGTCCGTTTATAAATCCTACTCCATCCAACCCACTCAAATAGTGTCCCACGCACAATATAAACGAAACACTAAAGGATTTTGATTTTTCATTCATTCATTTTCTCAACTGTCATATAGAAATTTATTTATTAATGTGATTATTTTATCCCATTTTTCATATTTTGGGTGTGTATGTATAGGTCTATGGGTATATATGATCTTCTATCCACTCCTTATTTCACGATGCCATCGTCTTAATGTACCAACACAAAAAAAAATGGAAACAAAAAGATAAAAACGAAGATACAGAATAATAAATGAACCAAAAATTATATTGAAGATTCAATCCTTAAGAATAAGAATATAATAACAAGAAAAGAAAAAAAGATACCTTAAAACACCTGCTTAAAGTTCTCACAATCAACAATATATATAAGAAGTAAAAAAAATCGATTTCTTAAAAAATAAGAAATTCTTCTTTATTCGTATATACGCTATATACATATTATTGTTTTGGTTGCACACGTAGATTGGAAGTGATGCGTGCACAGGTAGGCAAACAGAACGATATACACAAGAAATTTTTTATCGACATGATATACAACAACAATGGAAAAAACACTTTACCCTGATGATTATTTTCTTATATTTTTTTTGTGTGTGTGTGTGTGTACTGTACTTCTCGAGATGAATGAAAAACGAGATGATTTTGATTTTCTTAGGTTATTTACCAAAAGTATATAATATGTATAAAAAAAACGGATTATTATTTCTTGATGAGAATAACAGGTGATGGTAATGTACTTGAGCGATCGCAATAAGTGGAATTAGGTCAGACAAGATTAATAAAAATAAAATCTAAAATATCGACTATTTTGCGATGCGCCAATTTCGCGCACACGTATCCATCGTTAATCTTAATACTTGGAAATTCGTCGCGTACATAATATATACACGAAGATTTATGATAAGCGATGAATTAATTATTCATGTACGTATACAATAAATTTTATTCCCAATTAATCCACCCACGAAACACTCGTATATATATTATTACATATATGAAGAAGAATTTCTTTTTGTTATTTTAATTTTTTTATGCTAAACCATTCAATCTTAATGTTAACTTATGTTTATTGTTTGTCTTTAAACTTAAAACAGATATAAATATATTTAAGGATGTGATGAAAATAATTAATTACTTCTCTCGCTCTCTATATAGACTCAGACAAAGCACATTCTTATATCGTACATATATGATTTGTTTTTGGTTTGGTGTGTTCGAGCTACCCCGTCCCGTGTCTTAGTCTACCGTGTATATAATGTATAACATATTATATACACGCAGCCGAGATGAATAAATATGTGAGCGATATAATAATGATTTTTATTGTTTTATTTATTACTTTTTGGATTATAAAACACTTCAATCATGTGAAAAAAGCACAAAAACAACAACAATCTTTACTTTCCTTAATTATCTGTATGTGTGTGTGTGTGTGTGAGTGTGTTAGAATAAAAAGAAGAACTCAAACACCAAAAATTGGTTTTTGATTGATACGATACATCCGATTGGAACATGTGTATATCCTTATTTATTACGGGGTTGGTTGGGGGTAGATGTGAAAAAAATTCATGAACTTTGGTTTTTGGTATGTGTGTGTGTGTGTTAGTATATATATAAAATTATTGATACCAAAAAGTTGAAGACAGCGAAATTTACGTGCAATAACGTAATTTATTTAGTTTATGGTGCGTGATACAAGTAAACATTATACAATAAAATGTTGTGAACCGCACACACAAACAACAAGCAACAACATATAAAATTGGTTTTGATTTATTTCATAATAAGCGACAGATTGAAATGGTGATGAAATATTATTTTTGTTTTTGGAAATTGTTTGTTAAATATAACAACCGAAATTGTGGGGGTTTGGGAGGTGTTCGGGGGTGTGGATAAAATTTGTTCGTACAATTTATCGCGGTAGCCTTAAACCATTGAATAAACGATATCTCAATATATCATATAAAAAAATAAAATAGAAATTTCACTCAAACTAGACTTATATTGATAGTAAACATTTCGATTTAAACATTGTGAAATTGGATTTGGTTGAAAATTAAATGTTGAGTGAAATTTTATTTGAGTGGAAATTTAATTATTCACTCAAACTATCAAATCTGTTATTTAATTGTTACTCAAACAGTGTTGGAAGAGAAAGGCCTAATTACGAATTTGAGACAATTTTGACATGACTTATATTCAAAAAATATCTGGAGTGAAAGTTAAAACTATTGAATTTAACTCAAGTCTAGTTTTTCAGTATATTTTCAGAATATACCACTGAATAAGTTAAAGAATAATATTATATAAAACTCAAACTTACATACATATATAATTTTTAATCAATCTTTATTAAATTATACAAAATAAAATTTTGAGTGGAATTATATTTCACTCAAATTTGTATGCTTAGTTTTGACTCAAAAACAGCCAGAACTTTTTTCAGACTAAACTGATTATAAGTTTAAAATTATGAGATTCAAAACATACTTGAGTGAGTTTAAAAATATTTGAGTCATAGTTGGTTTATCATGTGTCGTGGTACTCTTGAATCATTGTAACTTTTTATTATAATTGTTACTAAATGTTGTCAAAGCCCTTTTCAATTATGTTCTATAGCATTTTGATGTTTTAACATTTAATTTTGAGTGAAATTAAAATTGGATGATATTAAGTTAAATCACAGATTCTTTTTGAATTTTGGAAATTAAAAATGGTTTACATTGAACTGTTTTAAAAAAAAGTTTGAGTGAAATATTAACACTCAAAATAGTATATCGTTAAATACGCACATCAAAATTTGACGCAAGCATTGTAAGTTGATTGTTTAATTTGGTTTAACTTGCAATTTAATCTTTGAGTCAAATTATATTTGAGTTAAAATTTGTTCTTTCACTCAATTTAATGATTGGTAATATTTTATTTTAACTCAAAAGATTGCCAATATTTGTTTACGATAGTTTGAAACATTATTTCTATAATCAGCGGTCATCGGAAACAATTGAATTAACCATATACATAAAGTATAAATACATATGTAGAAGAAATGACAAATTTCACTCAAACTATATTTCTTATGCAAACTATTAAAATTGACTCAAATCAATGTTTATTAAATTAATTAGGTTTTCGTTGTAATGGAAATTCGAGTGAAATGATATTTGAGTTATAATCCTTTAAGAATACTTAAAAATCACTCAAACTTTTTTATGGTGTTAATTAATTTAAACTCAAAAAATTGTTTGTTTTGGTTTAAGAGAAGCCTGATTAAGAGCTTTAACAATTTTGAAAACACTTAACTTTAAATTTGAGCATAACAAATATTTTATTGAGTCTTTATGAATTCCATATCAAATGTCAAAACGTGTTTAAGTTAACTGAGATAAGTTTTTGATGCCTGAGATAAAACAAATGACTCAAATTTCACTAAAAATATTTTATTGCTAGCACAGTTTTTAATTTGAGTCAAACTATATTTGAGTGATATAAGCTGCTAGTACGAGCCTAGCCAAATAAAGAAATAAAAAGTCTGGACACGTTTTAATATACTCTTACAAAACGGAACTGTCACTTAAAATTTTCACTCAAACTTGAGTGAAATTTTTGAGTAATAGTTAGTCATTCATTTATCGTTTTAGTCGAATCTGAATATTTTACAAAAAAAGATATTTTATTTCCACTCAATTATTATATGCGATTTTCTCAAACATTGCTAGAGTCTTAAGATCTAGCAATGACTCGTCTTAGCAATGCTTGATGTTTTGTGTGACATTATTGTCATGTAAGAGTTAGTTGTATTTTATAAGAAGACAAAATGTAGTTAAACATATAAATTACGAGTTTGAAATTGAGTGTGATCGAAATGACTTGAAACTGTGCTAAAAATAACATTTGAGTGAAATTTAAAAATATTTGAGTGAAAAGGTGGTTTTATATCAATAAAATTTTTGTTTTGTATGTAAATTAATTTTCATTGCGAAGATCTTTGAGTAAATGATCTGGAATGTATATCTAACATAAAATTGGTCTCGTTTCAAGTTTATGAACACAATTTTCAGTTGTGATTCTAAAATCATAAACCACAGATACTGATGATGTTCGTAAAATTTTCTTTGCATTAGTGTGCTAATTTGATAAACGTGTAATGCAGAAAAATGGTACAAACCCACCATTGGAAAGATTTAGTAGAGCCATTTTCATCCCAAAAATCGTAACTTTTTTGTTACAATTTTCCAGAACCTAGATATTATATAGATCTTTTCATCCACTTAACGTCTTAATTCTTATAATTTATTAAGCCTAAACATACAAGAGGTAAATAGTATTCTCGTTCAATAAAATTATATAGGTACATCCCAAAAGCGGATTAGCTTCATCGAACGAAAGAGTTCATTAACAAGAAACCCCATCATAACCTTGTTGACTGCGGTTAAATTATAATTACAAAACCGTACTTATTTATATACAACCAGCATATATATACATTATATACATAAAAAAGGAAATCATATTTTATGACCGCGGTTACCCGAATAATGTATACAGAAAATGTAATCCCAACAAGTGGTTTTTTATTATTGTTGACATCTTAATTTTAACTACCTTCTTGTATTCCAAACATTGTTTTTTTTTTTGTCAGATTATTTATTTCAAAAGTGAATGAGTGTATCTCACGTTTTGAATCTTCAATAATTTCACCAATAATTAGAAACGAACAAAAAAAAAATCTTTTGTTCAATATTCTTTGAATATCAAATTAATAGAAAATTTCTTTGATTCAATGGCATGAGAAATAATATATTTTTTTTTCGAATTCGATTGTTATGTGGCTATATCGATCTATATACAGAAGACGCGCAGAGTCATATAGAGATGAAATGTTTTTTTGGACAATTTGCATAATTATAGAAATCCAAACAATAGTATTATGATGTAGTATGTGTGTGCATACAAAACTCATCTTAACGAACATTTGTGTATATAAGGTTTAAATTATTTAAACATATGTCGAACTACAATCGTCTGATTGGATGAAATTAATGACGAGTCTGATGAATGATATATCCGACTTTTTGCGACTTGAGACAATTTTTCAATGTGGGAATGAAATTTTTCTATTTATACGATATAGATCAGTGTCGAATAGTAGTTAGTTTTCGTTTTCAATATTTGATGATGAATGAGTGATTGACAGTATTTTGATATTTATGCTGTCTGGATATTATAATTTTGTTAGACGTTTTGGTTGGGTATAATTGAAATGTGTATAGATATACGTTTTGTTGAAATGGGGTTTGATGTGCTTTTATAATAGATACATGATACTAAATGTCGGAGAAGAAGGGGCGTTTAATATAATATTTTATATTTTAAATGTATTATTTATTCGTTTATTGTTACATAATCAAGTCATTAACCCCTGTTACAGGAAGGCATTTAATTTTATTTCATTCTGAGAGATTTCTCCATGGACCAATAAAAATTAATAATTATGGGATGAACCAATAAATGCGATAAATCGGACTAATCTAAATCAATTGATAATAGCTTATAAATGTGATGTGTCGTTTAAAAATAATCGGTATGTTGTAATTTCTAGTACATAGTTTTATGTTGCCCCTAAATAAAATCCCTTAGTTTTTATAGCCTATACCCGGTATAATATTTATCGTATATCCATCAAACTACCAATTTCCTGATATTTTTTTTGTTATATATGTTCTCCCTTGTACTACGTATACATATACGATTTTTACCAATCTCCCAAGTTCTTCTGTTCATCTTAAATATATTTATTATTAAAATCCCAACAATCATAAAAATAAAAACAGAGGAGAATAAACAATCAATTTTTGTTGTTTCTTGTTTTTCCGGATTTCGAATTTTCTTCAACAACAAAAAATAAATTTGGCTCCTTTTGTTCAATCGAGAAATGCTACTATACATACTGTGTATACGACGAAAACGAGTGTGTGATAATCAACGGGAAAAACAACTGAAAAGATATATATGGAAAACAAACACTGTGTATGTAGCTTTTATGACTGTTTACTTTATATTTTGTCTGAAGAAACAATAAATTGAATGAGTTTTTGGAATTTTTCAACATATAGAAGGTACATATAAATATTGAACAATAACGACGCAAACATAAATATTATTGATTTTCTCGTTGGTGCACACATCAACAAAAACTGAGTGGTTTTTCTACATATTTTTAGACGAATCAATTAAAAATATTTCCCCGTGCGTAAATGAGTTGAATAAACGTTAAATTATGTCGCCAGCATACAAAAATACAAACATAACAGAATACAGTGGTGTGATGAGTGTTTTTAAATTTCGCCCCCGCCGAAATCTCCTACACATGTGTTTTTACATATACAACAAAATGAGTTTACGTAAATTTTTACGTTCAGTTCAAGAGTCATGATAAGTTTGAATGAGAATATATAATACATCTGCACGTGTCAAATTCGTATGGGTGGATGTAATTGGATTTTTGTCGTATTCTGTTACAATTCGTACCTATTTTCTAAGAAATTATTTATTATTTGTTGACCATTGCTGTCGAATATAACGATTCGACAGCAGATTGTGTAGAGAAAGGCGCGCGTGTTGTCTAGGACGGGGTGTGTTACATAATGAAAATAAATCTCTCCGGCAAACTGCTAAACTCAACCAACCGACTAGTAACTGAAAATTTGGCAGTTATAGTCTTTTCATGGACAGAGCGTATTTTGTTTACCTGGGATAGGCCTAATCTCAGGCTATTTGATCGAATTACATAGGTTATATGTAGATTGCTCCGAACTAATGCGTGTTCTCAATTGACTGTGTTATTGAATATCTCTAGCTTGTGCTACAGATTCGGTCTCCGAATAGGCCTCTTCGCTCTTCATTTCCAATTCAATTTAAACAGGAAAATTTCGTCAGGGCCAGTTATTTTAGACGGGACAAAAGATAAACAAACTGCAAAGTTTAAGTCAAGATGAGTAACGGTAGAATCAGAAATATGTAGAGAACCTAGAACAATATCATCCCAATTCCCAATCTTACTAATATAAGCGTTAGTTTGGCATCAGGAAACGCAGCACATTAATGAACAGGAAACACAACACATCATCAAAACAATACAGTTTGGCATAAAATAAGACTGTAGGACTTATTTTATGCCAAACTGTATAATGTGGTGGTATCTGGTCATCTCCAAATGCTTTTGATTTCCAAACTAAGTAGATGGGCTGACCTGAAAATTAATCTGCTGGTGTTGTTTAGTTCCAATAGCTTTTATGAACAACTCCATTCAACATTGACATTATATGAGTCATGAAAGCACAGACCACATCAGTGGAATCAACGAATATCCATTGTTTAGAAGCGTGAAGTCTCGTTCATCGGTTTGTTGTAGTTACTGTCATAATGGTACAAACCTTATAAAGTTCCATTTTCATGGCAAAACCGCTATATTAGAAATCACGTATATAAAGTATGTTTTTTTTTGTGTTATATCTCAGGCTCAATTAGCTCATTGTGACATCCCACTTTTAAGTTGACGTTTGGGCTATAGGTCCGATTTTACGTTGAAATCATATACACATTATGCATGGAAGATGGAATGGCACACGAATTTTAAACTCAACCGGGTCTCCGATGAGTTCATTCTCATCACCAATCTCCCCGCCCAGGTGTCGAAGGTGAAAATAGCTTTTCGCAGAGTTTTAACCACTACGCAATCTTGGCGGTTCTAGTAGGCTTTGCTGTGATATCTCTCGATTTTTGAAACTTCAATTGATCCTCTTCCTCTGAACTCGGTATTCATTCAGTAGAAGATTAGAATGCTTCAATCGTTGTTGATCATTTCTAAATGTGTCAGATTCGTGATGTGTGAGAATCCCGATTATATCTCCTAGGCTAATGCCAGTTGTATCTCCAAAGCTTGTTGCAAATAAAGTTGTGCTTGTTCAGAAGCTTGTATCTTCTCCCAATCAACAAGATTTAACAAGAGTTTTCATCTGATTATATTCAAAATTTATATGGTTTGACTGGTAGCGTGTAGGTAAAATGTTTTAAGTGAGTTTTGGGCTGAATACAATTGCAAATCCCATAAATGAAAACTTAAAATGAAGCACGTCAAAACACTAAGAACACTGTATCTGGCACATAATTTATTACAAGAATGGTGTGGGTTTACAGAAATCAATATGTTTGCTTCCAACATTTAATCTTGAATGATTAGAAATGTTGTTTGAGTTCTTGTCAGTATCATGGCTGTATTCTTCTTTACTTTGATGCTTGTATCGCAGTGGGCTTAAATGAGATAATTGTAACGAATACGATGTTAGCAACAAATATAAGCACCAATAAATGGTGAACGAGTGAAAAATGTATGTCACTTTGACTGTTTGAGGTTCACAATACTTCCCAACGATTATGATTTGATTTACTAACGTAACCCATTTTCTTTTTATTTCTAGGTAAGTCTACATACATTATCAACTAAGCCAACTAAGTTTACAGTGAGTACATAAACATCAAATCTATTTTCTTAAATCAATAAAATATAAAAAATTAAATTGAAATCAAAATGAACTCAACCCGCGGAGTTACTCAACTCTATCACCATTTTTTCGTATTATATAGTTTTGAACAGAAAGCTCTATTCAACGACCGGTTTACTGTTTTCCCCGCGATATTAATTTTCCATTTTGTTGTTGTTATCAATTTAGGTACCAGCATAATAAACAGAACTATAAATAATCAATTATTGATATAATTTTTTATATAAATATTTTTTGATAAAGTAAAAAATTGCGTGCGACCAAAAAAAAAAGCGAAATTAGGGTGTTTTATCATTATCAATTGATTGTGGGCGGAAAATATTTATGATACGACGTCTGATGGAATGTGTTTTTATTTTAACGAAAAATAAATAAATAAATATTTTATTTATGATTGATTTTCTATTTAATTTTATTGGCAAAAACCAAAATTTTTTTTTTAACCGAATTTTCTTCAAATTTTTTTTTTGTTGGAAAATTATAAATTTCATTTTTTTTATTCATTTTCCGATTTTTATTTGATCGCGCATATCGGTCTGTGTGTGCATGCTAGATTAATTAAATGGATGTAAAATGAAAATCGACTTGGAAATATAAAAAAAAGCTCGAAAAGTGGATAGGAAAAATCACCAGATTATCGAGAGGGATAATATCTTCGTGTGTGAGTGTTTAATCGAGATTTATGACTTTTATTTTCGGTTTGTTTGGTATTTGCGAAAATAGAAATTGGGTTGTATATACTCGGTTATACGTGTATATATAAGGGATAAGGAATGGTCATAAATATTAATTCGTGTTGGTTTTGGCGTTCTTTATAAAGAGATATAGTTATTTAAACTAAATTAGCGGTTTATTGCTATATATAGGTCTAAATTTTCGTTAATTCATAGAATCGATTTACGTTCACCATTTGGACGGCACATAAATTTATACCGACCGATTTGAGAGCTGATATGGAAGAGGGGTCAGAAGGGTGGTTTATAAGTCATAATTGTGGTTAAGGTCATAATCTTGCTCACAAAGAGTCATGGTGTTCGAACAGACACGACTCAATGTCAAGTAATGCAGACTTATTATTTTCTATTATAGGAGATTGAAACTGATCTGCATCCAATTGGGTGTTTTGTCATATTTTTTTATGCCTTCATCAACTTTCATTTGAGGCTGGTGTCTTAAATTTTTCAAAATGGAGTGAGTAATTCCCAATTCTGATAATAAATGTAACGTTTGAATTTTGCGTTAAATTCAAAAACGCGATCCAAGTGTTGTACAGTCTCTGGATAGTTAGCGTAACAGAACGTTTTCCTAAAAAAGCTCAGCACAAAAAATTTTAGGTTAGGTTAGGTTAGAATGGCTGCTAACGCACACTTTGACCGTTGCAGGTCTGTTGTGATACCACAGGATCTTAGTCCCCTAATACACCTAACACTCTATTGTAACCATCCTGAGCTACTAATGTAGCGTAAAATGTCGTGCACCTTACTATCTGCAAGATCTGAAAGGTTGTGCATTACATACCTACCCAAGTGTGAATGTCTTCTTAGTGCCAGTGAAGGACAAGAGCACAGGAAGTGAACAAGCGTCTCTTTCTCCTCCTCGTGTCCCGTTAGTATTCCTAACATTCTTCTTAGATCTCTCCTCTCCAGAGAGATTAATGTCCTGGAGCGATTCAAATCCAACCTTGGCCTCATTTGTCTCGCTCTCTCGCATGTGAGGGTGTAAGACCACCTCTCCTGTGCTGAAGCTTCCGCCCTTTTCCTCAGAGCCAGACTCAGCTCCGCTGTAGGCCTCCCCACATTGGCTCTTTCAGGCTTCAGCTGAAGAGTTGTACCTTGCCTAGCTAGTTCGTCTGCCCTGCGGTTACCCTTGACGTCAGAGTGGCCATAATCTAAATATTGAAATGCTCACTTATCTCGTTAAGAGACGAGTGGCAACCCAATGCCACCTAGACTTCAACAGTACTGCTTCCAGCGACTTGATAGCCGACTTGATAAATCTTGGTATCCCTCTTGGTTATTACGTTATGCCTCAACCAGTTCAAGGCTTCCTCAATCGCTATTATCTCCGCCTGGTACACGCTGCAGTGGTCAGGAAGACGAACGGAAATACTTATATTTAATGCTCCACAGAACAGCCCAGCTCCGACCTTATCATCTAGCTTCGTGCCGTCCATGTAGAATTGTATTACTTCGGTTTCCAGGGCTAGCTTATTCTCCCAGAATTCTCTTGATGGGATAAAGGTTTGAAAACCTTTTTCGAAGCATAATATCGACGTAATATAGTCAAGGTTTGACATTTCCTTCTTTAGCGAACCAATTATTGTTGAGTGACCTGCCTGAAGGTGTTTCCACTGAGACACGGCCGTTAGTCTAGTGGCTATGTTAGCCGCCATCTGTTTACCATATATATCCACTGGAAGAAGATGTAACATGACCTCTAAGGCCTGAGTAGGTGTTGTTCTCAGTGACCCGCTTATCAGCAAACAGGCCATCGTTTGCACCTTCTCCAACTTCTTACTATAGGTTACTCTATCCAAAAAAAAATGTTAATCGAACTCAAAATGATCTTCGCCATAAAAGAAGTTTTTTTTATTAGCGAACCGAAAACTTCGCGAAAGTTCATTCTGCTTCACATTTTGCACTAACTACACATGCAAGGTCTTTGTACTGAGGTTTTAATGCATTATTCTCACCACAAAACGGCGTAAAATATTCTCTACGTAAGCACACAGTGGTGAGTTGATGTTTAAGACTGTAAATGCCAGTTTGACGAACTCGTTTCATAAATTGATCCTAAAATGATTGTGATAGATTTCTTACAGTTTGCATAGACGATTCGGTCATAACATAAATGACAAAATCATACTTCAAATAATCAATAGTAGAAATTAGGAACACTAAATGTTTCACTTCTTATTACGCGTTGTGTGACATTGCCCATTTCAGAAGTTACTTGTTTGCAACATCTTGAAAGTCATATTAGTGTTCGGTTTTAATAATCGCATGTGAGCGTTACACGTATACTCCAACGATTTTAAACGTTTAAACAATTTCCCTTCACTTCTTGCCCAGCGTGTTGCTTTCCATAATGATAAATTTGATAGGTAGAGTAAAAATTAAAATATTTTCTAGCCTTTTGAGACACCACCACAAAAACTTTCACGATCCGAATTCAAAAATGTTTCCCGGTTGAAATTTTGGTTAAATTTCAACCCGGTTGAAACTGCAAAAAAATCAATCTGGTTATGTTTCTCGAGAAAATGGTTGGTTTAACCTCCAATAATATTTCCCATAGTCTTTTGTGCATAAAACCACGTTTCACTAGCACGCTTTAGAAAAATCTATAAGGATACTTCATGAGACCTAATTCCAGGCTCACTCAGACTATATTAAATACTTTTTTTGAAAACTGTCAAGGTGTTGATTCAACACATTAGAAGTAATTGCATCTCCAGATCCACCGTCACGGCGTTAAAATCTCGTCTCTAACGTAAGAAATACCATCACGCAAAAAAAATTGCCTTACCTGTATTTCAGAAAACTATCAAAAACACCACTTGAAACTCTATTAGTAAAGCTCCAGGTAAGCAATTGGACTCGGTCAATTCTCACGTGAATAATTATCACAGCTAAATTAAACTATAGGTCGGTCACCATTAAGGCTGCATATGAATGTCCCCAAAGAGCATTGTATCTCAACTACTATCATCTCAATTAATTAACAAGCTTAAATCTAACATTAACAACTACGGATTTGATGTCCAGATCTAATAGTAGCCATTAAGAGCAAATTCAGATCTGATGCATGAAGCTACTGACAAAGTGTGGCAGCAATGCATGCTGATGAGACTTAACGCCAACCCTAATAAAAAAACTGACAGTGATGAATAGCAAAATATCACCAAGTTCAATAAAAAAGCAGTAACACACAAAATAGAGCTTTTTTACAAAAGATAGTCAAAGGACCTAAATAGTCCAAGGATTTATATTCAATTAGATCACTTAAAAGCTCTCAGGTTAAACACCTTCGGATCAAAGTAAGCCTAAGAATGTTGCAAATCGATGAAACAACTGGCGGCAACAGAATAAAATATAGGTATAGCGTATAAGGGAAATCCCACTGGTCCTCTTCATAGTTAACCAACCTTTTTGGTTATTTTCGGTTAAAAGTTCTAACCTTCTAACCAACCAATTATAGTCTCCCAAGTTTACCAGTCAGTTTTACGAGTCTTCATGTCCTAATTTTTATTTTCTTTAACAAATATATAATTAAAACGTTTATTGTCGACCAAAAAATTAATTAAAGTCTTTTAAATTTCGTAATCAACTTACATAAGTGAATGGGTACATCTCTAACAACAAAAAATTTAATTATTTTTAATTATAGATGTTGTTTGGTACAGCTGGCCTACACACACGCTCGAGATTCTAATTATTTTATTTTTTTTGGCTGTCTTATTATTACCAAACACATAACTATATATAATTTAGTTTATTCTCATGATCTAGATCTTAGTTTGATCTTAAAAAAAAGTAAAGGTAATTACAGGTATTTTTTGTGTATAATCAAAGAGAAAGAAACGTACACACATATATATATACATATACATACTAAAATCAATATCTCAATTTGATTAAAATAAATAACGAAATAAGTTTTGAGTTTCTTACCTTTGTACCTACCTATATATGGTACATACCTACTCACATTGTACTATACACAAATTTTATTAAATTAAGAATGTATCAATTTTGAATTGGGTTGCAGGGAAGACGAAAGAGGAAAATTAATTTTTGTTTCTCCAACTTTAATGATCCTATAAATTGTTTGCTTCCTGTTCAAATATTGTAATTAAGGTATGTTTGTATAGATATATACATAAGAAATTGTTGTTGTAACAAAATCTAAGGGATCACAAACAAAAAAATGTGTTTATCTCTTTATTGACAGTAAATTGAACTCTGCCTTACATGAGGAGGCGTAATTTTGGAGATATTTATAGGCATGGTGTGGGATTGGGTTAAGTTTTGTAATGAGGTTAATGAGAGTACAATTCTACCAACAAGTATTAGATATTCATATTCACGAAACTCAAAAAACAGGGACTAGATCAAAAAAAGAGGGGCGTCCAAAATTGTATGTCAATCGCCAGGTTCTTCCAGAATATATATAACAATGTAACAATGTATCATGTAACAATATAATATAACAATGTCATCTGCGTATTTTATCGTATTTATCACTTAAAAAGTTAAAAAAGGTTGGAAGCTCATTCGAAATCTTACGTCTTGCCGTTTTTCCTCTTTCACGACGTGGAAAGGTTAGAACTTGTTGGCACCCCAAAATTTTTGATTCGTGTCCAAAACCACACCAAACAGTGAAGCGATGCATTATGCACTTGTAAAGATTTTGGACGAGTAACTAACAATACAATCAAGCTGAAAATGAGTCTCATCAGTGAAAATAATTTTGTTCAAAAAGCTTTATTATTTTTGTAACACTGTACAACGTTGAAAGTAAACCGCATCTTTTGTTAAGTGCTAAATTTTTAATATCTGTGAACTGTCAGATGGATCGTTGTGTTTTTGCGCTGGCAACACTAAGTCGAACAATAGTATAAATCTCAAAACTTGACTGTATGTTTCGGATAGCCTCAGTTACGGTTCTGACTTTTTTCTGCTGCAGAATTTCCTTTTATGGTTCCTGAGCTCATTCATTGTCAACATCAGAGCTATGTTTTAATGTTGTAGTAGTACGAGTTGGGTTTGACTGATGACGAACTTCTATAAAACCCTAAGCTATTAAAAGTGTCATAAAAACCAGAATAAAGTGGATACTGGAAACATGTAGTAAACCTCATCAGAAGTAGTACCTGCAGGACCACGTAGTATAACCAGGTATCGATTTGAGTTCGATGGCCTTAACGTATCGAAACCATTAGTTTTGAGGCTCCAGAATGATACATAGTTATAGCTCTCCTTTGCTTCTGAGATTAGACTCATTTTACATTAACGCTGGTATAAGTATGACACGAGACTACATTAACTTCACTAAAACATTCACTTCACGTAAAACATCCCGCAGCCAAATTGGCTATATTTTGATTCCAAATGGATTCGTCGTCTTGTTCAAGACTTCAATAAAATTTGTAGGTAGTAACCCTTTACCGATTCTCCTGGCAAAAATTTGAAGTCCGCATTCATTGACTTATTATTCTGATGATATGTGTTTTTTTGGACAGGAGGGAAACCTCTATGTCGCCGGTTGTAGCTTAATGGTTAAGAGACTTCCCCATCACGCCACGGTCTCGAGTTCGATTCTCGCCATTGACCCACAACTAACATGCACCGGTTGACATTCGTAAGGTCTCAGTTGAGAGGCGGTAATTGCCGTTATTATTATTATGTTGACGTAACAAGTAACATTCCGTTCAAATAAGTTCATCACTCGATTGATAAACACTATTTTTATTACTTTTAAAGTGGTCTAAAACTCCTAAATATTAATCACTCACTGTCACAAATGACCCATGGTGTAAACCTAGGATATCATCAAAGCATACAGGCGAGCTTTTCAACCTTAGCAAACTAGAGCAGTCTGAATCGAGGCATAGAATCAAATAGATTTACAGGAATATTCCTGGAGTTGAACACAAGGGATCTCGTATGTAAGTAAAGAGGTAAAGAAAATGTAATCACTATGTGAAAAAAAAGAAGCAGCTGGTTCAAAGCCTACCAAAGCGAAACCCCGTTTTTGCTTAACTGTCAACAACTTTGTTGCCGTCAATGTCACAATGGGCAGGAATCCATATGACCATTATCTCATTGTTACAACCAAAGAGGTTCACCAATTTCTCACAATCTGCTATCAGTTAAGAGCTAGAGGCGGTTTTAGTATCCATCTGGACCAAATATTATCTCTTTTTCGTCGGAAACGACAGTGACTAACCGCAATTATTAAGTTGTTTGATGAATAGTACAATAAAGGTCCTCAAATTGACTGAGGTTTTTAAATCATGTGATCGACAGTATTAGTCAAAGCCAGCACCCTGTTCGGAGATTGAGCTAAACGAATGCAATCGATTTGGATATCTGTTTGTGCAAGTCTAATGAGAATCACATCCGGGGAGTTAAAAAACAGGAAAAAGTCCATCATGCCGATTTCTGGCATAACAATTAGAAATTGATCTATGGCCTGAAGTAGTGACAAAGTACTCCACGCCCCAGCCTTTTCCGAGTGGAATTGAAGACATGGCTCCAGTTATAACCTGACAAGTGATATTAAATCATCAACGAAACCAATAGAGTCGTTAATGTCGTTAATGTCAAGATGAGAATCAAAAAGGTCCTGTAAAACCTGTTAAAAGAAAAATACCACCCGATTTTATTTACGATTTGAATCCAAAAGCACCTCTCTAAAAATACCTGTGCAAATAATTAGTCGCAAATTACATCGATACCTATCCAGTTATAGTATTCACTGTACACGCAACCAGATTTTTCAAACATTCGTACAAGAACAAAAAAGTCAAACCGAGTATAAACACATGACTAGAAGCTTTCATTAAATGTGGGTTTTGTGTTTTTATATAACATAAACACAGATCTTAAATGTCATAGATCATCTGGTGAAATATAATATATAACTCCACTCACGCGTCATCATTTTATTGATTGTGCCAGAATGTAGGCGTAATATATAAGATACACGAAATGTAAGCCCAATAAAATGTTATTTGTGCTTATCTCGAGTTTATAATCGCAAAGTGCGATTTAAGACATACAAATTTGTATATACATATATACAAAGTCATTCTGTAATCTTGTTTAACTAAAATTTAAATAATCCAATTTCTCTATTATATAAGATGGTATGTATATATATATAGAGTATATGTATATAGTACACATCGGGCAACAACAAAGATATTACTGTGCGAACTTCCAGAAATTAGTTAATAAAATCAACTTTACAATAATTCTGAGATAATTCTAATGTTTTGCTCGTTTTCTTCTCTTATCTATTATCCTTATAACCATAATAAAATTACACAATTTTCGTCCTTTTTTTTTATTCTACATCATCTTGAATGTTATTTTTTCTTCAAGATGTTATATAACAGATGGTGTTTGGATGTGACTGCAAAAAAGTGTATCTTTATATGTATAAAGGAGAGATGTACAAGACACAAAAAAATATCTACTTAAAGAAATGTGTGTAAGGATCAAATATAACAGTTATAATCATAATAATAATCGGCTAAAAGGTCTTGAGCACACACACACACACACACACATATATATATTATATTAAAGACAATAAATACCAGTTTAAGGTATAAAAATAATTTTTACTGTCTGTCAAAAAGGATAAGATGCTTGTGTGCAATTTAAATTGATTGAATTGTGTCACGTCCCGATAACCATGTACATTTATATATAGACACAAATATCCATCTCATGGCTCTGTACATAATACATTTTTTTTATCGTTTAATATGTACACGAGAACCAGAATTCAAAAATATCAAATTTCATATTCCCAGATGGGTGTCATATTTTATGACCAATTTTTCTCCAAAAAAAAAAAAAAAACATTTTTTTTGGATCTAGAATAAATTTTATATTTTAGCGGTTTTCAATTTCACATTTGTTGTTGTGTGTGTGTGAACCAGAAACCTACAAAAACATAAATAATCATTTTAACATACATCCATTGTGTGTAGTGTTTTATGTTTTTGGTACATACACTCGTACATACGAGGCAGCATAATTTAAGGTGACAAAAAACATAAAGATATGAAATTTATTTATTTTTTTCGCTCAAGTCGAGTGAAAGATTGTATATTACACTCGTACGTATACATATATGTACATAATAGACATCAATAAAGTGCTTAAACAATTATTTATATATAATATGAGTACATGTAGCATATATACAACATACAAAATTTTATGATTTAGAAAATTATAACGTTTAAATTTTAATGGCATGTGTGTTATGTTGCGAGCGCATTATAATGTATACAATACAAATCACACAGATTACCCCATGTATGTCAATTTCGTGTGAAGACGACTTATCGAGGAACGTATGGGATTTGAAATGTGAACGAAATTATGATTTACAGGTGGCAATAAAACTAAATTGAGTTGATATTTTTTGATCGATTTGTGTGTAAAGCTTTATTCGAGCTTTATTGATGTGCATATATTCGTTATGTAGCCATGTGTTACATAAGACTACCACAGGAACCATCGCCATGTGGAACTTGCAATCAAATAAGTGGCTTGAACTCGTAGCTCTCCAAGAAACTCAATTTCTCAGGTCTTTTCATTGAAGTCTGAAGTCTATAAATTGCTCAATATTTCACTTACCAATATTCCACTTACGTGCAGGATGGTTAACCGTCCCTGGTAAATATTTAAGTACGGGGAGGTAATCCAAAATGCCCTACTAATCATTACGAGGTATGGGCCATCAGATGTGGACTCGCAATTAGCTCGTCCAAAACTAAACTGGTACTTTTAACTAGGAAATATAAAATCCTGGTAGTAAATCCACCTCTCTTAAATGGTAGGAGACTAAATTTACTGTAAGATTTTTAGGCGTAATCTTAGACAGTAAGCTTATTTGGAAGCCCAACATATTGGAAAGAATAAATAAGACTAGAAATGGGGACTGAAGTCCGAGATACTACAGTGGCTATTCACTTCCGTAGTTAGACCTGTACTTATGTATGGGGTGAGCGTGTGGTGGCCAGCTCTTGACAAAAAGGGCATCGAGAAGGTGTAAAGTATGGCCTGCATGCAAAAACATGTGCCTTGGAGGTTAAGTTTCACGTTCTTCCTCCATCAATATTTATGGGAAGCAGATGGCGGCAATTACGGCCACCCGACTCTCAGCCATACCTTAGTGGAAATGACGTCAGACAGGACACTCGATGACAATAAGATCGCTAAGCAAGAAACTTGCGAATCTAGACTATACGTTGAACCGACTTTGAGCTTCAAGAAAAGGTTCCGAACTTCCTGCCCTTTAAAAGAATCTTGGAGACGCGGGTCGGTTGCGAAACCGTAAGCATTCCAGTTCTTAATGAATGGGTCCAAGATATACGGTAAAGCCGGAGCTGCAGCCTTCTGTGATAAATAGGGATAAGATATATCAGTTAGTCTCCCTGATCACTGAAACGTGTACCAGGCAGAGGGGATAGCGATTGAGTAGGTCCTGAATTGGTTGTGACATAATGTGGTATATATTCTCGACTGATATCGCAATCTATGTGTATAGTCAGGTGGCAATCAAGTCGATGGATTATATTTCTCTGACGTCTAGAGTGGCGTTGAGTTGTCACTTGTATCAAAATGAGATGAGTGTGCATTTCAACATTCAGATAATTTCGGTCACTTGCCACTCGGACATGATGGCGCAAAGTTGGAAGGCTCATTATTTAGTGTAGCAAGGCAAGTCTGGCCAAAGCTAAACTTTAAATGCTCAAAAACACTGATCTTCCAACGACTGGCTTTGAAACACAAAAGATATGAATAATTGAGTAAATTCTTAATAGACTGCCTCTCTGATATCAAAAACTGTAAGGTGCGAGACTTATCACGCTACATAAGTAGCTCAAACTGGTTCTCGTAAGGGTAATAAGAAGTAAGATCTTGTGGTATCACAACGGACCGTCGAAAAAATGAAGGTTTGGTTCAAGTTGAACCGAACAAACTCTATCTGGCGGTGTAAGTATTACGCCTCCCCCGAAATGACTCCAACTGTTATCTTTAAAACGACGGTTCCATTCAGCCACGACTTGGATTTAAATTTACGATTTTTTCAAGTTTTAATCGATCTGGTTTTGATCGCAGTTCGATGAACTGTACAAACTCTAGTGATGGTTATGACTAAAAGATCAAATAGTTCATGAACATTGATTGGCAACACTTTGAAGTGGTAGAGTGACCTACCCGGTGCATTGAAAGCAGTTTTAGCTATTTATCAAATTCTTCCTTTAAAGTCCAGTTCGTTTCAGATAAAGATGTGATGAGGACATGCATCCTGTTTAGTTAGTCTGTTCAAAGTCTCAGCTTTTCGTTAACTTAGTAACTATTGTGACTAGAAAGCTTCTCGAATTTTCATTAACTTTAAGATATAAGTTTGTGGAACTTAATTCCATTTATTATTAAGAAATTCGATCAAAACTTTTCCTAGTACACTAACTCCTCCTGCACTGCTAGCAAGAAGTGTGCTAGCAAAATTTTCCATTGCTTTTTTTAATTCTAAAATTCCTTTATGTTGTTTTTCGCAATTAAGCTCCACTGCGATGAAGAAGTACCTCAAACAAAATTTTCCCGATACTTTTTAATGTTGCCTTTGGAGTACGTTTGTCTTTTTAAGGTATAGGTAGTTCTAACCAATATCATCGAAACTTTGGTTTACTGCTCTACTCATTTTGATCAGCAAGAATATGTGTTATCAGTTTTATTGTGACGCAATCAAATTTTCATTCACCTGAGAATTCACCAAATGTATTTTATTCAAATACTGCCTATCACATTAGCTACGACATTTTCCTAACTTTCAGGTCACGTACCTATTCCATGTCGAAAAATTCCTCTTCTTTTGAGAGGTTCCGAGAACGATTATTTGTTAGCAATAAAGTGCTGCTCGAACAGATGATTATGAGGTACATGAGTTAACAGATACATGAAGTATCACTCGAAACAATTGTAATTGGCCAATAGGATCATTTTCTGGTAAATATAGCAGGTGAGGTTTATGACACCCCATTGAAGCTTTTTAAAAGATTCATTCACGATTTTAGAATCATGTGGCCGATCGTTGTCATGTTTCAAGATCAATTCGCTAAGTATTTAGCCAAATTGTGGCATGACTTGCTTACTCACGTTATAATTATAGGCTGTCACGATTCGACGAAAAAAAGCAACCGATTTTGTCTTTAAGTCAATTGAAATTACGACGAATGAGCAGAGTTCATATAATTTGCTCGTTCTTTGATCAGGGTTGATCTGCTAAATAGGCTCTCTTTTCAAAATAGTTCACTAGCACATCATCACAATAGTTTTTGTTTAATGAAATTTCAGTTGACAACTTCGTTTGCTTCTGTCTCTGTACTCTGCTTCGGAACCGAAGCACTCGTTTTGTAAGAGCGTAATTCTGGTAAAGACACGTTTCCTTGCCAAATGTATTGGTAGTACTGGCATTTGGATCGTGCGATCAAATAATTGTAAACTTCAATGTGGGATTATCCAATTTCTATATCAGAATTTACTCAAAGTGCCTTCCGCTACAACTGCGGCAATTACCATTGTGCTATATCTACAGTGCATACGACCATACTTACAGTGGCCATACCTACAATGCAAATCTCAACATGAAGCTGGTATTGTTGTTTTGGTCATAGTAAGTCGATTCACTTCCGAATCAAATACGATCGGTCATGACATTCGTGATTACTAGGAACACATATGTAGACCTGTGGGGTATGGGATGGACCTAGTGTTACCTGATGAAAATATTAGTTTGTTGAAACGGAATCCTCAGATAACGTCACACAATATAAGATCTCGTTTTACTAGTATCATTCTATTGTCTCTTCAAGATGATGTACGACGCAATCTCCAAAATTTGAAACCTAATTAATAAATAAAATTACTGTTAAGTCAAGTTTGTGAGTTACTTAATAAAACAAACGATGGTTTAATTGAAACAAACAAATAATAAAATTTATTTGTCGTCTTATTTTTAATTTAGTTTTTTTTTGTATAATTAATCTCTGAAAAGAAATTTGATCATCTTAGATAAATACAAACATATAGAATGACCTTACCAAGGCAAGGGAATGGGAGATGGTAAAAAAAATTAAATAAACAGTCAAAATTTAATAATTACGACAATTCGTTTAATTATTTGTGTGTATCAAACGCGATTGGATGGGACCTTAACTATATCTAGAAATTTAAGACAGTTAATGAAATTCATCTCTCGAAAAGAAATGTAATTAGATAACCAACCGAACTATCTCATGTATATATAGAATAAAATAGAATCTTAATTAATTTCTTCTTCTTGATTAAACAATTAAAATTTTATTTAATGAGATGAATTATACATTTTTTTTTTGGGGAGATATATAAAAAATTACCGACTTTTATTAAATTTATGACATTTTGTTGTTGTTTTGTGGATACTTAAAATTGTATTTTAATTTACTTAGAAATATTATCTTTAGTTTATTAACCTCAATGAGTTTTTGTTTTATATAAACTTTACGTAGTTAAGTAGTTTATGTGACAACAAAAATTTCTAAGCACTATACTGTAGTTGAATTTTAATTTAAAAACTTTTATTACCTAAAAATTCTTAAAATCGTATGCCTCGTTTCAATTTATTTACTTATTTTATAATATATAAATAAATTAATTTTTAATTTGCTAGAAGGGCTATAGCTACTACATAGATCTATTGTTCTTATATATACCCAATTGATTTTACAAGCTCGTATATAGGAAATAATAATAATATTATTATTGAGTCGTAAAATAAGATTTTAATTAAAGTTTTTTACAACAATAAAACCAATTTTATATTTATTTATTTATTTATTAATTATTTCTGGTTCATTTCAAGTAGCAGAAAATTTAAAATTAGTTACACCAAAATGATGAAGGTATATATAGAAAGAGTTTGGGGGTATTTGCTGCACAAATCAATAATTTATACACTCGTACATATTTTGATTGATGGTTCTGGTGTGTATTGGGCTAAGTGATTTTTAATGGATTACAAAATTATATATTTGTAATACAGCAAAGTTCATTGAATATGATTTTGGACCCCATACAAAGCAGATTATATACAGTATACGCCAATATTTTCATTGAACTGTTAGATATAATTCATATGGCATATATAATGTAATGAACCCATATAATATATAAGTAAATTAACGTTTTGTTTATTTTTATTAAAATAAGAAGATTATCTTAACAATCGTCGACATAAAAAATAAAAATCTTAATCGAAAATCGATTTCCCATCAATAAATGATTCATACAGAATATATATTTAACCTCATTAAAAGAATAAATTTTTCACATTATGAACACTTATACCACGTATATACACACTTTTACTTTTTTTCGTCGATAATTGAACATCAATTATACAAAAGTACAAAAAAAAAACATTAATTGCGATGGTTAAAGTTAATTGTAACAATCCTATATTACAGCAAAAAAATTAAAATCCATAAGAAACAAAACAACAACAAAAATATCCTTCATTTCCGGTTGATTGACTTGAAACAAGAATCGAACGAGTAAGTTGAAGAAATTCACAAAAAAAAGCAAATTTCCAAAAACATGAAATGAACATTTACCATGTATATAAAAAGGTGAGATGGGTGATGGTTGGATCATTATGTTGTGTAATAAAAAAGCACAATGGGAATAATAACACTTTAAGAATTATTTGGTAAAGATATTGATGGAATCTTAATTTAAATCGAATATTTTATGTGATCAATATCTTTCCATCGGTGTTTGTAACAAAAAAAAATCTTCTCTATAAAGGTGTTTGTTTATAATATTTCACCAACTGGGTTTTATATATCGAAATACAGTTATTTATCTATATAAATAACATGCAACGGTTATATAGATAAGCTATAAAAGACTTTCATTGTAGTTTATACATTAAAATTTTCATAAAAGCTTCATGTTCATCTCAATTTGAAATGTGAGCTTTTTTAAAATTTGAGCTTTATAATGCTTTTACAGTATTATGAAAGCTTTATGTTTAATACATGTTCTAAAGTTTAATTTTTCTAGTCCAAATATAAAACTTTTACTCGATTGGTTTATATGATCTAAAACGCTTAAAATGTTTATTCAATTAAACTTTAATTCATCAGTTGATTGTAAATTTGAGGTTTTAAAAACTTTCGGAACGCCTTTTATTTAACACTAACGATTTGAGATGAGCTTTTGCTAGTATTAATAACTCATAATTTGTCACCACCTGATTGTTTACAATTAAATGCATCCATTCAATTGAAAACAAGAATTCAGTAAGTAATTATGAGCTTTAGCCATTTCAACCACTTTTGTGGTAGTATTAAAGTTTTTCACGCCTAGACAATACAATCAAAACTTTCCTTTTATAATAATATAATGTAAATTCAGGGTAAGTTATTAACTTGACTGTGAAAGCTATTTTATAAACTTTAATGAATTTATTCAAGTACAAATACGAATCCCAAAAGATTTTGAGCTTATATAGTGGATTTAACATTTAATGTGCTTTTACAATATAAGCTTTGTTGAAAATAATCTGAAAAAACTGCAAATAAGACTTTTATAGCTTTTGTTTCGTTATTCAAACTTTCAACTAATTGATTAAATACAGCTCAATATTCATAAAATTGAAATCTAGAATGTTACAACTTATTTTGAACGCTCAAATTAAATGGTTTTTGAATTATAACAATAGCTTTATATACCTGCTTTACTTTCAAAAGTTTTGGCAAAAACACCGACAGATTTTGAAGTACACAGTTGCTTCAGTTGTTTAACCATCCGATTGCTCAAAATTTGCTGTGTTTATTGAATTGATCAATTGAAGCTTAAGCTGTTAATTACTTTTGTAGGAGTTTATAATTTATTAAAATTCCTTCCCAATATAATACATGCTTTTTCCAAAGTAAAATTTACAAAGGGCGATTGCACCTTATTCTATTAAATACAATGCAATTCAATTCAAGATATGCAAAAAGTAATTGTTTGCTTTGAATTTAAATTTCGTTCAAAATACGGTTTAAGTAATTATAAATTCTTTCCAATTTGAAATGAGCTTTGTGTTGATGTTTAATTTCAATTATGACGTTCGCTCTTTTGTTAAGAATAGAAGGTACTTTACTTTCAAGCATTTGAGTTACTTCAATTGAAAAACCGTATTCAACAATCTATTGAAAATTTGAGCTTTAAATCCTTTTTAATAGCAGTGAATAGTTTACTAATTATTTATTGTATTTTCAAAAATCAATTAAATTTAAAATAACCTATCAAAACTGTAGCTTTAACAAACTGTAAAACTGAACTTAAGCTTTAAAATTGAAAATTATTTATGAAATTTGTATTAAACTTTCAATGATTTGACTAAGCAAAGCTCAATATATTTATTTAATTGTTATATAGGATTTAATAACAAACTTTGACTTCTAACTATGTTAATGCTTTTAATTATAAGAAAAGCTTGACGTTTATTTAATTTAAAAAAAATCAAATTGAACTTTAACATGGATGTTATAAACCGAAGTGCATTCAATTACTTAGGATGTACAATTATGTAAGCATGAAAAATGGAATGTACAATTATGTTAGCTTTTGTTTTAAAATTATATTATAAGCAGATTAGATAGTGGCTGTCCTATATAATAGAAGCATTGGTTAAATTATATTAAAGTCAGTTGTAAAAGTTCTAAGTTTTACATAAGACTTTAAGAGCTTTTATTTTAAAAAAGTAGAAAATCTTCAACCAAGCTTATTTTGTTTCAATTAAAAAATAGAAAGCAATAATTAAGTTTGAGGTTAAAGCTTTTTCGATAGATGTTTAAAATTTTGAATGCTTTTGAAGTAAAATAACACCCTTATAATCATTTTTTGAAACTTCTGGAAGAATGGTTAAACTTGAACTTGCGAACTCTCTAATTTAACATAGTTAAATATATATATTGAAATGAAACATATAAATTTAAACTTGGGCCTTATAAAAGCTTAATATCAGTTTAAATATTTCTGAATAAACTAAGCTTTCTATTTGATCTTCAAAAATTTATTTTGTAGAACGTAATGAGCTTATACCGTATGAAAAATCATTTTTAAGCCTTAAGTTTAAAGTAAGTAATGTATAAGTATTCTGAAACTTTTACAAAAAAAATTACAGCTTAATTCACCAAAATGAATTTATTAAAAAGTGGTCTATAAAAGCTCATGTGCCCAAAATAAAAAAATTAACAATTTTAACAATCTGAATTTTGAAAAGCTTCTTTACATTTAAATCTACTGGAAACAGTTGCAAAAATTAATTATATGTTTAAAAGCTCGATACTTGATATAATAAACTACACTCGAATATCTTTATATCAAGCTTTTAAAACTTTTATTTGAAATAAATAGTATACAAAAAGTCACATTTATATAATTGAGTTAAAATGGAACAAACCGTTGAAGCTTAACTTTAGTGAAGTATTTATTTATTGATCATACTCTGTAATAATATAAAATTTATATTTAATGTTGACAAAAATTCAATCTTTAAAACTTTACTAATTTTAAAATTCATATGTTTATTCAAAAAACGTGATCACAAAAGCGTTATATAACATGAAACAAATCTATAACTTTCTGTTTCTTAGATTTGTGAATCACTAAAGAAATAGTTATTATAATCGAAAAATAAAATATTTCATTCCAAGTAACACACATTTCGGAGATTAAATTATGTCGGCCGGCATTTAACAACAGAAACTGTTATCCATTAAATTTATTTTGTCAAAACCATAACAATACCCTCGAGTTGTTCTAGGAATCATTTCAGGCGATTAAAAAATTCCGATTTCTTTTAAAACCCGATACCAAAAATATGAGATTATCGAATTTAATCCATATCTTTGCTCAACCATTATATTATAAACTCCTCGAAAAAAAACCAAAATATTTTGGATCCATTCCAATAAACAAAACAAAGTGCATCAGACGGAAAATTTTAATTGTCTCAAATTTTCTTTATCTTCAAATACAAAAACAGCAAATATCCGGAAAATAGAACAAAAAACAAATTCTGTCTCGTTTTCGCTAGATTAAATTTAATCACTATGATTCATTTTCGTTATAAAATGTGTCAATCATGCCGGTGAATAAACACAACACATATGTCTAAAAATTATAAAGTCATTGAACAAATTTTGTGTAAGAATTTACTCTTCCTGCTTATAATAAAAAGCTCACACACACAAGGAACTATATATAATCTATTGCTGTTGTTGCCTACTACTTAACGTAACTTGTTTGTTTTCCAAACAAATTAGTTTTCTAATCTAGGCACACACAACAATAAATGGGAAAAGGAAGAAACAAAAATTTTTTTTTGTGCCGAACAAAAACTTTTCCATTTTCCAAGAGTTTTTGTTTTTGCTTTCAGGATTGTAAAATATACAGAAAGGTATATACACACACGTACATATATAAATATTAAAAGGATAACATATTTCAATTTATAAATGTCAAAATTTTGTATATATATTGTTGTTGATGTTGTGGTGTTGTTGTTCTCTTTAATAAAAAAAAACAAAATTGGAAATACATAAAACAAAAATCTTATTTTTGTTTTATGATAAAGAAAATTGCGAGATTTTCTTTTTTGTTTTATTTTTGATTATTGGATTTACATTTTTTTCAGTTTTGGAAAATCTAAAAAAGAAAATTTATATATACTTTTTGTTTGATTTGTTTTGATTTTTACTGTTGTTGGCGTTCTCCATGTTTTGTAAAACTTTGTCTTGACTACACAGTAGATATACGAACGAATGAGCATTGTACTGTATAGCAGCGCACAACATAATCAAAATGTTGCAAAATACTAGAAACCATGATTATGATGCTATAAATTTTATGATCAGAGCTGTGCAGGTATATAAAACCTCTACATACATAGAGGGGAATGAAAATATGTTGTTGGTTAGATACAATTTCTTTATGTCATACCCATGAGATTTTCTTGCACACATATTGGTATGGGAGGTAAAGTCTAGGTATTATAAAACATGACGACTGTCTTAATTATGGACCGACACAGTGCAGGTCACTGAAACTTTTAGCTGTGCACAATAAACGATATATAAATTTACAAAACCAGCAAATTGTTATCTCGAAAATAGTTTTTTTGTTGCACGTATACCCAAACAACATATGAAGAATAAAATATGATTGATATTTGTTATATATCAGCTGTACAATCTTCCTATATTATAATGAATGTAGACAATTTGCTGAGCAAACAGTCAGATCGTATCGTACCAGCTTCTATCTCTATATATATGTTATATTTTATGTAGCATTATAATATGCATGAAAGATAAATAGTAAATTGAAATAAAATACATAAAGACGGTCCTCCCTCGATGCCATATTATCTTAACAATGTTTAAAAGAATTAAGTGCAAAATATTACTGAAAAGATTTGAAGGAAAGGTCACTGAAGCATATTATTAGGGGCAAAAATGATGTGTAATTTATAAAGATATGTTCATAATATAATGAGGATGTGTATATATATATAAGGGAAGAGAGTTCAGATAAAAGGAGTGATTGTATCAATTTCATTTGTGTATACTGGTCAATCTTATAAGACGCAATGTTATGAAATAAATTAAAACAGTTGTGTAAACAATGCGAAGATAAATATATCGCCTTAATTGCTAAAGTGTGATTTATTATGGCAAAGCTAAATATTTGGGGAGGATTAAATATCACCGCCACACATAATATGTCATTTCCAAATTATATACAAACATGCATTATAAACTTGACTGTCGTTCAAAAAAGCTCAATATAAAAGATTAATTATCATTAAAACTATATATATAATCGTATAATAACGAACTGAAAATGAAATAATTATTTAACAAGGAATGTACATACTCGTATACATATATATGTACATCAATGTATAGAGGAAAATTGAAGGAAATGCAATTATTTCATTATAACAATATAAGTCGGTTTATTGTGTTCTAAAACGTCTATTTTACTTTAACTGTGGTTGTGTCGCCCACCTATACCTACTAACATAGTTGTGCAAAAATATAAAATTTTTGTTGAAAAGTTTTGTTTTTTAACTCACGTAAAAGTTTTTAGTTTCGTGTTACAACAACAAGAACAACAACAGTAACGCCAAACAAAAAACCATAATATAATTTAAAAACAACTAAACTGGAAAAGAAAAGTTTGGTGGTAGAACAGAAACACAAAAAAAAATAGGAAAAACCTAGGAAAATTATTATAACTGGAGCTTTTTTTTTTGTTTGTTGTTGTATATATGCTGTGCTATTTGTAAGGTTTAATTTTCTTGTCTTTCTGGTACGAGGATTTTTTGCTCTCTCTATATTACACATTACAAGGAGTTTAACATTTGCTTGGTAGTTTGGTCTAAATGAATGTATGTCTTGTGTGTATAATAAGAGGTGTGAATGAGTAATTTTGTCTATATCGAGTATTTTACATAAAGTTTTTTTAATGGATATCGTTTTTCCGTATTTGGCAGGTTATTGGAAGAAAATTAGAAATTTTTAAATTGGTATATGCAATCATGACTGTGCACTAGTTTAATGGTTAAATTTGTTTTCTGTTGATGCACTAGACTAATGGAAGTTACTGTTTTAAAATGTCTGTTTTAAATTACTGGTGTTGCCATTCTTATCTTATTAACAATTGTTTACCTTAAGCTTTAGAATTAAATGAAACTTTTTTAATTCATGTTTTGTTTTTATTTCTAAATCGACTTTTGTAATTGTTTGAACTAAGTGCAAGTTTTAGAATTTGATGCACGGTAAATAGAAGATTATTAAGAATTAATTTATCAAAATGTGTCAATTTATGTATATAATTTTCTATGTCGGCCTAGATTAATTTTATCGAGAAAACTCTTGGTTCCTGAAATCTTATCAAAGGATATTTTCTGTAGAGCTGTTGCTATTCCTTTAAATTTAAAACCCATTTTTTAAGCTCTAACCACCAACCATCCCAGTTCATACTAAATGGCAACCCTAATATCCATAAAAAAAATTACAAAGTTTCCTATTCAAGTTTGGATCGATCTACAAACCACTACTTTGATTTTACCACAAACATAAATAAACATTCCTTCGGGGTTTGTTGAAAATCTTCCTGAAAACCTATACAAATTCAAAAAAAACAACTCAACTTACCTTTTCATCCACTTACATATTCAAAGTGCTTGATTGATGAACAGGACAATGATTCAAAACCTTCAGCTTTCTAAACCCATATTTTGCTGATTAAATTATTGCTTTAACAGCTAATGTTGAAATCCATTAATGATGTTTTATAGATTGACGACGCATTGTACCCATTGATATTTCAGTATATCCGTAGAATAAAGCTAGCAAAGAAACACTCGCTTCTAAATGTGAAAGTTTGCTGTCAGCTACGTTATACGATACAGTTGTGGATAAGTATCCGATACTTTGAATAGGTTGTTTAATATCTGGATATTATTGAAAAGCTAGAATATGAATCTGAAATATGGAAGTCGACTTTAAAGATAGATGCAACTTAAGAAAATATTCAAGATTAATAATTAAGTTTTAAGATTGTGGTGTCCACCAATTTCCAGACACTAAATGGGTTATGACTCATGAAAATGGTTGGTACGGTGGATTTTGACCATATAAGCGTAAACATTTCAAATACTTTAATAGTCTAGGAAAGATTTTGACATCCAAAACATTTACTCGTCGTGGAACATCACATCACTCATCACGTAAATAAATAAATCTAATTTTTTAAGTTAAACATCTGTAATTCGCTAATACGGTTGCGAAACGATTGCACTCGACATACACGAATAGTACAGTATTATCAGGTCCAGTAATATATGCCTCAAGAGAGATTTCCAATCTTGTGACAAAAGTTCTTATTAAACTTACAGAAAGCTGCCCGCTGTACAAATCAAATGTTGTTGCAGATACAGTATCTATATAGCTAATATGGGCTCCTATGTCCTAGGTGTGATATGTCTTTTCCCTCAGAGTTGATCTTCTTAACCTACAGTATATTGGCTAGGGAAGCTCTCTTAAATGATTAAGAGAATACTTTTTCGAAGATAACAGATCCCTTGTTCAAACATAAAAGATCAGGAATTTGGTATGATTCACATTTCGTGGTATCTCAAACTAATATAAACTCTATAATCAGAGAGCAATTATCTCTCCGAGACCTGTAGAAACCGATGATTTGAATCCAGAGAAAAATTTAACATTAAATTTTGTTTACCAGATCCCTTTTTAAACACCTTCTAACATTGCTGAGAAATGATAAGTTTACTCATTTTACGAACATTTATTAACGAACAAAGCACCTATCTAGCCGTTTGTGAGAAATCCTAACGGAGACAATGTCAATAATATCGTGAAACTTTACATACGATGCTGTACGATATTCAATTGTTTCCTTATTTTCGCAAAACAAACGTGACCTTTTGACAAAGACTCAAAAACACTATTCAGTCAAATGTCATTAAGATTTAACACATTTTTTTTAACGAACAAACTCATGACAAACAAAAGCTATGGTTACTTGTGACACTTAAATATTGTTTTATATTAATTTTGTTATGAAAACATCATATCATAGATGGCGTTATTCTAAACACTCACTAAACAATTCAACCGCTACCGTCTGTTGTCTATACATTCTTTCTTATAGGTTGTGACTGGTGACACACAGAATTGAAGCATTGTGATTAACAATTGGCGCCCTACATGGGGTTACTTTATTTAGGAAACTACCATCTCATTTATAGCGTTATTCTAGACACTTCAAAATCTTTCCTCTACAGTCTTTCGTTTCTTTAGTAGTGCAGTTGGTAATTCGCAGAATATAGTGCACCAAACCACTGTGACTTAAAATTGGCACCCAACTTGGGGTTTAATGCAAGCTTCATATCATGGCGTTATTATAAATAATTATCATTCCAATCATGTCCGTTTGTTGTTAATGTTCCTACTCAAATGGTGACACACAGAATGTATAGTGATGCAAGCATTGTGAGTTGGCACCATTCATGGAGTTTCTTTGTTTAGATAATCTCATAGATAGCGTTATTCTATACTTTTATCAGTCTATCGTCTAATATAGTGCACAAAAATATTGTGATTTAAAATTGGCGCCCAACATGGGACTAGTTTATTTTTCTCTAGCTAAACCCATTTTATACCACAGATTCTCGTACTCGAAATTACGATTACATAATTCAAATAAATTTTATATAATTTATTCTGCACTGCTCGCCACACAACAAAATCCATAAAGTTTAACCTACCGCAGACATACACAAAGCAGCAGCATCATCATCCCTCGTACTCGGTATATAATCTAAGATATTATAATAAATGGCATTTATATCTCGATGTTTTTCATTTGCACAGCATTAAACATTTTCATCGTAACATACTTTTTTTTCATATACATAAAAATTTGTCGGATGCATCGTTATGCTATGATAATTCCTATACACAATTTTTTTTTTTTTTTACTAAAAAAGGAAAATAAATTGTCTAGTCTTTAGACTTTTGTTCCTTATACGTTTCATGCTTATATGTTCGTATGTACACACTAACTACTTGCGCTGTTGGTATATAAACTATAAAGCATTCCGGTGTTTCACTTCATGACATTAAACATAAGGAGTGTGGAATAAAATATTAAACAATAAAAATAAAATGTTTTTAAATTAAAAAATAGAATAAAACTGAAAATTATTCAGTTTTTCCTCCTTTTATATATATATATATATATATATATATATATATATATATATATATATATATATATATATATATATATATATATATATATATATATATATATATATAAATATATGTATGTATATATATATATATATATATATATATATATATATATATATATATATATATAATATATATATACTATATATAATTGTTATAAGGTTTTTTCATGTTTATGATTTCATCTTCAAACGATCCGACGAACTAAGAAGGAAAACTGTAAAAAAAGAAAATTGCATATATGTATGTACTTATATACATTACATGCATGTGAAGATGATTTTATTTGTTTGCCTCGTCTCTATAAAACATATACAGCGTATACAGCTATTTATAGTCTTATATACACAACTTAATATAGAAATAAATTTATTAATTTGGAAGGCAAGAAATTTCAAAATTGTTTGGTGTCTGGAATATATTTTTTTTTCTTGCATTTTGTGGTTTATTGAGATGAAGAAGAGTAACATGATACATTTGTTTTGCCAATATTTACATACATCTGACTGTATTATATACAGCTTGGTGTTAATTATGTGCATATTTGTTGTTTATTTTGTAAAATTTGGGAATTACCCAGATATATACTTAGGGTGTGTATCACAGTGTTTACCTCGTGTCACACGCGTATATATATAAATCACGTCAATTTAAATTATTATATATTTTCCGGATTAATAAACATCTGGCATGTTATTTCAAGACGTTTGATATAAGTACAACCCATCATGCATATATATATATATAGCATACATCTATATGAAATAATGCGCATCACGAGTTTTAAAGTGGCGCACAAAACAAATCAACCCTATCAACATACCAATTATCGTGTATTGTCGATCTTGAAGGCGATACGCTTATACGTTTAAAATGTGTTAAAAACAATTCACTATATAAGATCCTTCTCACCCTAATCTTAAATAAATTTGTCATCTTCATAATTATGTATACATACTGTATTATTTATATATGTATGTGTATATATATATAGCTTGTCATGATGCATTGCTTACCCAAATGTTTAACGGAAATCTTGTCTATAAATAGTCGATTTTGTACAAAAGAAAAATGTTTATAAAAACTTATCCACCGTCTTGGTTTAAATGTTATTCCCGTGAATTCTACTGTTTATGTAAGTTATTTCCATATATGGAATAAATAAAATTAATTATCTTATGTGTGTATAAATATGTACGTACGTGAACATTTAGTAAATATCTTAAATTTTGTAAAGGGATGAGTGTTATTTATATATAAACGTCTACCGACATAAACTATATATGTAGATAGATGTTGGGGAGTAAAACTACTCTAAAAAACGATTTTTTCTATTTAATTAACGTTTTATCATACACACATTAGAATTTCTTAATTAAATGATTATTACATTAATTTAAATTATGTTTTTTTAATGCAACGAGTACTTTACATTTATGATTTTATATAGAGACAAGATCTTATTATTTTTAACTGTATTAATTAAGATTTTTGTTGTTGTCTTATTACAGAAGTATTACAACATTGCGGCACATCATCCAACTGAGAGGTAAGTGACACTTGTAATGATATGATATTCCATGTGAGATAGTTTGTTAAATCTTTCCGACACCTTCGCGGTTCCGAAAAGATCGATTGATATCGAGATTAATTCTATTGGAGATACTCATCTCTCAATATGCATTTTGGACACATTTCAACCACAGAACAACCTACCCTGACCTATTTCGAGAAATAATAGCAAATAATTACTCATTAATTTTTTAAGGTTAACAATTTTCAAGCCTAACATCCCTTCAGACAAATCATCATGACCCGATTGCTGACATCCACGACAGACAAGCAATGAAATTTGTTTATTTCGTGGCTTGGTATCGATAAAGTGATGACTACATTATTTTTGAGATTAAGGAAGGGTTAAAACCCTATTTTCGTCTAATTTATTCTTTTGAAGAAACCATGATTCTCATCATCTAATACTTTATTCTGCGGAGTTTCTTATCGGTGGAGCGATTCATTTGATCGGTTAAAAAATAATTCACCATGTACAGTAATAAAAACTATACAAAATTCTAAATAGATTCACCACACTGTAATCACTTAATAAAAATTGATCTATCCGTTCTAAGACATTCGATTGGGGAGAGTAAACAGGAGCTACATACCTATGGCCGTACTTCGTTAATTGGTCTACAACAATAAGGTTTATAGATTTACCACTTCAAAACCCAAATCACATTTTTGGTGTTTTTCATTTTCAGATGACTTATTTGGTTGAAGAGCCACAGTGCCTTCAGTTATCTCTAGTCATTATCCACCTGGACCAATAAAATTACATTCGGATACGCGTTAGTCTGTCTCATTCCTTCATGTGAAGCAGTATGAATATAAGTTGTCAGTAAAAATGACTTTGACTGGCTGCTTTGCAATTGGAATCTTCCAGATCTCAGTTTAATGTATCATTAAGGATTGTAAATTTGGAAACTGAACAGGATTTTATAAATTTTTAACCTCAATATTGTGTTCTCCGTATCAAAGTGAGGAAAAATTAATTTAATTGATTGTTATGCGTCTATCTTTTCCTGTTTTACTTCCTTCTATTGATAGTGGCGCAGCTGACTCTCGACAGTAAATAATGTAAAATTTTAGTGAGTCATATTAATGTTGTTTTTCTGATGGTAAAAACTCCATCGAGCTTTTCTGCCGGATGCATCCTGCTTGTTCAGGACATATTTTAGTCTCGCATAATGAACACCGTAAGGTTATACCTGTTCGCATATTGTTGGAATTTCTTAATTGAAATCATAACAATACATACCGCTGCCAAGCACCCTAAATCGATAGATGAGTTGTTTTTTTTTGCGAAGAACACGAAATTGCATACCGTATCCTTCCTTATTCTTCTCAAACAACACTCGACTACAGAGAACAAAAAAGTTCTTGACGTACTCCGGGTTCGTAAGAACTGGATTCGAAAAAAGTAAACACTTAAGTTTCATAAAAATCTAATAAGCATCTAATTTTTCTTCAAAAGCTTTGACATCGGTGTGAATATCCTTGCAAAGTGGAGGATTAACCTCCGATATCATCCCACTATACCAAGAAAGTGGGTAACTTGATGGATGAATTTTAGATCTGAAAATTTAAACATTGCTCCAACTCAGGGTAAGTCGTTGCTTCAAGAGCGTTGACATCTTTGTGGATACGCTTGAAAAATTGAGGATAAACCTTTGAACCCAGCCCACTATACCTCTGTCAAAGTTAAAAACAGGTGATCGTGAACTTTAGCATTTAACTCTGGAGTTCGATAATCTCTAATTATTAAAGGTTATAATGTGGGAGAAGGTCCACTTCGTCATAGACTGTATACGATCACTTATGAAAATGAATTTTTTATTTTTATAATTAACACAATAGTACCGAGTAATTTTGAATCAAGGGATCAGAATTATATAACAGAAACTCTTGGTTAAGTCAAGCCAAGAGATTGTGTTCGATTATGATGACTGGCTATAAATACCAGCTTGGTACCGTCAGGTTGTTTACATTCGAATGAAAAAAGCCGATCACTTCATTCGAAAAGAATTCATAATATTACTTAAAGAGTTAGAAGTTAACGCAACTGATGGCGGCATTTCCCAATGCTTTCTTACAAGAACATTGTACTAGGGCAACAGCGGGTCATGATGTTTTAAATGTTTGACGCATAGATGATTAAAATTCATCCATTCTGATCGTTTCGTTGTAATTATCATTGGTTTTAAATCTTACCATTGCATAAAGATTTTCAAATTCGTCAATAGAGTTTTGTGCGATCAGCACCACTGGTCGCTAACCAATTAGAGATAAAAAAGATACATTGTTCCATGTATAATTTAGTGCTTTCGTAAACCCCGAATTAAATGATTAAATAAGATAACATTTTCGTATCATATGCGAATTGTACTTCAAATCTTCAAGGTAGGTGAGACTCATCTCCAATAATTGAATCCACTTTTAAATTGTCTTCCTCGTTAGACTGTTCTCGTGATAATTGATCGTTAAAATTTACAATGTGTATATACTTCGGTATTCAAATATTTTAGATTTTGTATCACTGAGCTTAAAGAATTGAGTTTAAACAAAGGCAACTAATTCGTACAGATTTATCATATTTCACCTTCATCTTCAGTCTTCTGATTGGCTTATTCGACATATACATATATAGTATGAAAAGGTTGTCGTATACAACAATATCATATTTATTTTGATCAAAACTCGTATTTTAGATTATTAGTTATTAACTAAATATCCAACACTCAAAATATTTAATGTATATCCATTTCAAGATAATTGTTGTTATTTAGTCGATCGTTTGCCATTTGTGTTTGTATACTTTGGATAAATAACATCATTATTGTTTTTAATAATTTTTAAGAACTCATATCCACCGGATATTATATATCTAACAAAAATATTTTTTTGTCTGAATTTATTTTATGCAGAGCTATAATCGGTACGATTATTCATCTCGTAAAATATTTTCATCATCCCAAGCAACAAACAAGTAATCACACATATGTTTTTGTTATTCAGAAATGTTTTATTTATAACATTTATGATTAACAAAATCGTAAATTATTTAAAATTCGCCTTTTTAACGAGCTTCGAATAACACGAATATTGTTTGTTTATATAGATGTTTTTATCGATTGTCGATAAGTGAGAAAACTCACTGTGTATTATATTTAGATGATGAACGAGCTCTTTATAAACAAACTAATAATTTATTTGTTTATAGTTTAGTCTTCAAAAACATATCGATTTCGTAAAGATGTAACTCAATTTACTGTCGTAACCTTTGTGTTATCCTATTCTCAGTACTGAACGAGCTTTTTCTTGTAAACACCAACGCAATGGCATATAAAAATCTTCACCTAAAATATTTAAATACAATCTAAACAATTCAAAAATTCAATTTACTAGAATTTCCTTTTCGTGTGTGTATGTTTGTGTGTATACTGTACATGACTGTGTGTGTCTATTTGCGTGTGTACCTCTATACAATACATGAAGGCCCAGATAAAATAATAATAAAACTCACCTAATAACTGTTTTGTGTGTAAATATATACTTATGTACAAGTATACCTATATATACCTTTTTTCAATAAATCTTCATTTTACCTACATCAACTTAAAATTAAATTTTTTCCGTGAGTTTTTCTGGCTGCTGTTGTTATCTTCGTATGTTTTCTTTTCTGTGCTTTTTTATTTTTGTTGGATATATAATTTCCCCAATAAAACCAAGAAGGGAGCGTACCAAAAACTAAAAGATAATAAAAACAAAATGTTTACGAATAATATAAATATAAAACCCTTTCCTCCACCCCTATGCCATCAACCTCTGGCACACCGTACTCACAAAAAACCATTCGGCACACGAGAATCAGAGCTGCTTTATACATATATATATATTTGTATGTGTGTATAAACAAATAAAATAATTACAACAACAATACAGCTATATTTTCGTATTCAGATAAAAGGTTTTCCAATTAAATTTTAATTATTGATAAAATAAAATTAAATAAAAAGTTGTATCCTTTTTATTTAATTTATTTCATTTTTTGCACAATAAAATCCGTGTTTCCATTTTATGATTATTGTTGTAACATTTTTTTTTGTTGTTCTTGTTTTTGTATAATATGTTAGTCAAGTTATCACTATTCAAGCACGTACATCACATGTGAGTGTGTAAAGCTCAAAATATTATCATTATTATTTTTAAACTTACACACACACACATACATATAAAATCATAATAATAAAATATTTGAGAATGTGAAAAATTTAATATTGATAATAAAAAAGGTCAAGGGAATGTGGCCAAAAAATATTTCGATCTACGTAACCCACAACTATATGTTATATATGTAAAAAAGAAGCTAGGTGTGTAACTAATATGTGACTATATAATATGTGCAAAAAAAAAGTTGGGTCATTTAAATTAAAATGAGACATTCATGATACCACAAAAACTTTGTATCAAGTCACTATCAATCATTCACCATTCCCTTGTATAACAATTAGTTTTATCTTTTAATAAAATCTGGGTGTTATAATAATTTATCGTTACCAAAATGATAAAAACGTCATTATGATTGATCATACACGTTTTGTCTACATTAAACGGGAATATCGCTATTTGGGTTGTACTTTCGTTTGCGAGAGCTTTTAAATATTTTAAAGCTTAACTTCATTTTTAACAGTACCGTAATAATAAATATAAGTTTTTATATATTCGAAATAATATTTTACGAAAAGCTCATTATAAAGCTTTCTTAAAATACTTAAAGTACTGAAAAGCTTATTTTTATTTACGGTTCTTAACATGCAACTTTATTAATATTTAAAATCAAATTATAAATACACCATCCGGTGTACTTAACTCTAAAATTTTGGAATCAACTTTTAAACTTTAGGATTTATTTTTTATTTAGGCTTTTGAAATGAAATTGTTTTAATTGCATTTATATTGTAATGTGAAAGCTAAAGATTGGGTATTTCCTTTAATTTTAAAATTTGGGCTCTCAAAACTCTTTGAACGTGTATTTATTTTAAAAAACTCTGAAAATATTATTGAGGAAAGCTTTATATAATTTTTTAAAAGTCTTAAAAATAACGCACCAGGAATCTTATAGCATCTGCATTAAGTGTACTACATTATAAAATTTGAGAGATACCTAAGGATTTAATACTAAAAGCTCGTAATAAACCATTCGTCAAATAAAATTCTTTTAACCACTGTTTGTTTGTTATTTAACGCTTCGCTTTGATAATTTTTTTCTATTGAAGCTGACGTTGACAAATGTCACTGAAAGCTTGTTTATTTAAAAGTTTTGAAATTTTTCTTTCTCTCGTTTTTAAGCTTTAAAGATACTTTTATTGATTGCTTTTCAATCTTCCTGATTCGAAAAGACAGACAACCCAAAAGCTTTGAAGCTTTTATTTTAAGTATATAATTTATTTTTTAAATGTTGAAAGTTCTTAGAAATTTTCAACAATAACTTCAACAAAAACAACTGTTTTCTAAGATACAATATAATTTTATTGTTTTACATTTAAAAGCTTTTAAAGCACATTAGTTTAAACCTCATGACTACAACAAAGTTATTTTATTAACTTTGACATTCAAAGTACGGACGACCTATTAAATTATATAAATAAACTTTAAGGTTTTTTGTTTTGCTTTAAAGTTCAGTAAAGTGTTTCTTTAAAACATGTTTAATTTTTTTCATAACTTTGATTTAGTGCCAAAACAGTATTAAAAATCAATTAACAGTTTTTTTAACAAACTTTAAATGTCAACCATCTTACTTCACTTAACCTCACTTAGTTTTTAAGCCAATTATTACAAAACCATCTAAAGCAACTAACAGAGTTCTACGATATTTCGAATACTTTTTTTCACACTTTGTAGCACCTGCACTTACGTTTAAAAAAAATTATACTAGAACTAAGTACGGTAAATTGAACGTTTTGTTACCCTTAACAGTTTTGTATTATATATGTCTGGTTTTTGATTATAATTCCCTTATCGTGAGCTTTAATATAAATAAATGCTTAACCTTTTATTTAATTAAAAAATACTCGCTTTATTAACCAAACTTTTTACATTTAAAAGTGGTTAGTACTAAAAGCTTATCAGATTACAACCAAGTTTTCATCATAATACAAATGGACCTGATTCTTTTAATCAAAACGTTAAAAAAAATAAGAGAAAGCTTTTATTGGAGTGTCTAACTATTATATTGAAAAGTTAACTTGTTTTTTAAAAAATTGGCTAAGTATTCTTAGTTAAATAATTTGAGGATCAAGTCTTAATTTTTAGGCTTTTGCTCTTAAAGTTCTTGACATAAAATTTGTCTAACCACCGTAAGTTTGTTATATAAAAGCTTTATTGGATTTTTATTTTATTTAATCTGAAGTTTTTACACATTGCTTAAAGCTTATTTATGTTGAAAAGCACGGAAATTATTATTCAGAGCCTTTTTTAGAATTTTATTAAACTTTTAAAAAATATTTAAATTTCCTTAAAATGCTTTTATGTCACTGTAAGTATTTTGAAAACGTTCAATCATTATGACTGCAATGGAAGTAAGATTATGAACTTAGACATTTAAAATACAAACTATCAGATTATATAAATAAGGTTTAACATTTTTGTTTTACCTGGAAATTCAAGTTCTCAGAAGATGTTTCATTAATATGACGTTTTGGTTACTTACTTTTAATTAAGTTCTCAGAAAATAACAATATCCGATTAAAACTATTTCCAACAAATTTTATGTGTCAACTTTTTAAGTTAAAAAGTTTCAAACTATTAAACTATATATAGAATTAAGACGCAATTTACTTGGTACTGAAGTAAATAATTTTTACTATTTTGTCTTTTATGTGTCCTCAAAAAAATTCATTGAAAAACTTTCGCAAGCTCTAATCGGTGTCATATGCTTTTATGTAATATGTGAAAAAGAATTCACAGTTAACCTAACAAAATTATGTAGGAAGTAGGTCAACTTTATAAAAAATTGCATTATCATAGAAAGCTTTGAATTATGTGAAGTGTATTTTGAGCTTTAACCAAAACGCTAAGTTTATAATTAAATTTCAATTCAGCGTTTAAATGTTAAAAGCTTCCACCCTTTTTTTTATTTAAATTTATAAAATTATGATATTATAAGAGAATAATGGCTGATAGCACGCTTATTTAATTATATATTGAAATATTTATTGAAAACTAACCATATTAAACCTCAAATTAAGAAAACTAAAATTTCTTACCAATAATAAAAAAGCATTAAGCTATTTTAAACAGTTTTTAATGTTTTCATTGGGTTTAATGAAGCTTTTATCTTTATGCAGGTGCTCAACAGTTTTATGTTATTAATAAAAACTTTATGTGTAAGCAAAAGCTCTTGATAATTTGATTAAAACTTTAGTTTATTTTATGAAGAGTTATAAGCCCCACCGTGTTATAAAGCTCATAATATAGAAAATATCCTTTATCTGTCAAAACCGAATTGTACGACGTTTTTTGTAGCACACCCGTACAATATAATTTATTCCACCCAAACTAAAATTAAACTATTTAGAATCATTGTTTCCGAATTGTAGCTATGTCATTTCAAAACCTGATGATAATTATGATGATTACCGCGCTTTATTATTTAATTTCAAACCAAAATTCACGAAATAAAATTAAATTATATATAATTAAATTATAATTTTATTGAATAAAAAAAATCTCGATTTTATGTTATATCGCAGTGTAGTTCAATCCACCCTATACATAATACAAATACATACACACACAACAACCCCTCAGCTGTGTATGCGATGAAAATTACTTGACAATTGTTTTGTTACTTTATCGGGCTTGCTTTATATTGTTACGAGAAAAGGGTTGACAAATACAGTCACTTAATTGAATGACTATAAAAATCGTATAAGGTTGCTCCATATCCTAACCATGTTCTATACTGGCACACAACAACAAAAAATGAGTTCACTTCAATCAAATATGATTAAAAAAATTTAAGGGTGTGTACAAACAGCACACAGGTTTCATATTGTTTAATTTATTTTTGATGACGAGGCTGGAAATTTTCATTTTCATTTTTTATTTCTATTGTGTGCGTTTTCCTAACCTACAACAAAAGAAAGAAGAAGCAACATGATGTAATTTATAAGCATAAAAGGTAATTTAAATGTATTTGTGAGTTCGACCTAACGATATATATATATATATATATATATATATATATATATATATATATATATATATATATATATATATATATATATATATATATATATATATATATATATATATATATATATATATATATATTATATGTATATATATATATATATATATATATATATATATATATATATAAATATATATATATATATATATAATATATTTATATAATTGGTGCTAGCAACACGCTTATTTAGCACACATATACACGTTCTTATATTGTTTATTCAAAAATTGATTGATTTAAAAAACAACTCCAGATGTTTTAATTCCTTCTTATGAACCATGCTGGGTACATAATTCATACATTCACAAATAATTCTAATAATAATTAAAGTGCATTTTAATTGTCATCTCTGTTCTTTCCATCACATTGCGACGATATGTGGCATGGTTCTTTTGAGAACTGGTATAATTAAAATTTAAATCATGCATATGGGTTGTGAGATACAAACGCGAGCACACATTCGAATGGATCGGTGTCTATAGATATAGATAAACATAAATATGGTCGACGTATAACAACATAACAAAACTCTATATCGAACTCGATCTGGTTTTTATTTCTTATTGGAAACGGAAACGATGTTGAAAGGAATTTTTGGTTTTAAATGCGTGCGGAACTGATATATCGAATGAAATAACAATTAATCTTTTAGTGCAGACGATTTAATGTTAAGATATATATATACATATAGACTTGAGAATAATTGTGTCGTTTATTTATTATTTATTTCCCAAGGAAGTCTGTTGTTGATATCATCGATCGTAAGATAGTTTATGAGGTCTAGGTATGGATATACTCGTTTTACAGGTGAAGAATAAACATTTGTTTGTGCATTATACTGGCGCCGAATATAAAATTAGTTGGTTAGGAAGCATGAGATCAATTGCTTGATTTACTTATCATTAATAAATTTCTTGGATTGGTTCAATAAAAATATGACACTGTAAAATGTATAGCCTAGATGGTCTGATTGATCAAGTTCAACAAGTTTGACTGGAGTGTAGAGGTTAATTCAGAAGTCATATGACTCAAAGAATTTCCACAACGAAAAGATATTTGTCATAATCCTTATCATACTTAATCATGATTTTTATTGAAACACGTAATACCTATTAGAACACCTACTTAAGTTTGGTATTCTCAATCTGGTTGACGGTTTTCTTTCTAAATTTGAATTTCTCTTGTCAATTAACCGCGGACTGATAAATGTGTGTAAAGCTAATTAAGCTATTACCTTCGTATTTTCTCGTTCTAACACAGACCACATTCAAAATTTTGTGCCTCCGCCATTCAACATAAGATGATGTCACCAGTAATTTATGTTGAAAACTAAATATATGCAGCTGAGGCACCTTGATTGCTTGTAGAAGTATTTGGTGAGGGTGTTTTAAGCTAGAAAAGTTGTTGAGAGTGATTGTAAAAATATGAACGCAACAGTAAGTTGAGTCACTCAAAATTACACATCGATAAAAATCTTTAGGCATGATTTCAAAGTATTTGATTCGAAATAATCCGAAAGATGTTGACCACGGATTTTGTAATATCAAGTGTTGCTTGTTTTAGGCATCAACAAAACGATGTTTGATTCGTTAAGTTGTACTTTGACAACCAAGTCGATTATTTATTGAAAATGTTCATGTTACTAACAAACCCAATTAATAGGATTCAGTCAAACACTAAAAAAAAAATCACGTCCACTATACTTCGAAAAATACTTAATTGAGAAGTTTTACTTCAACCACCGTATTCTCCAAATATTGCTTCCCTGTTTTATTCGATGAGTCTTGGGTTCTTAAAGCATCACTTCTCATCATATGAAGATATCATAAATTGGTTCGATTCAAGAAATGAGACGTTCTTCCGGCATGATTTTTCTCATCCGATTCTATAATCCGATTCGTTTATCTGCCAACAAAGTATAACGTAAAATAATAACACTAGGATAATTTTTCTAAAAGTGACGTCATTATAGCAATGCTTTTAGAATCCCATCAACATGAAAAGCTTTTGGAATCACTGTAGAGTTAGAAACACACTAACTAGTTCAAACCTGTCTGGATCCTATTCAACAGTTTGTCCAGTAAATGGTCCTTTTGTGCCTTAAATAAAACACTATCATCAAAGTCACCTTCTCTGAGCCAACAGTATAATGTGCCGTGAAAAATTGAGATAAGTGTGGCCATCGCTTTGTTATAAGATAAATTTTGGGCTAACTTCACATGCATATTGAATTGAAAATGGCTTACATACGTTTTAATAAACCAATTAAAATGGTGTAAAGTGTCACCTTATAACGCAAACGCTCATTTTAGCAAAGCTTTTGATAGCTAATGCTAATTTTAATCTTGTCTAAGTTCCTTAAGTCTGTGCAAATAGTTAGTTTTGCTCTGAGTAAAATAATATCACGATTAGTTACTCTTCTGAGAATAAAAACTGTCGTGATAGTTAAGATGAGTGTAAACATCGCTTTTTATAAGATTAATTTATGGCTCACTTTACCTCCTTATATAGAATTGGAAATCTTTTACATCCGCTTCTTATTTTATCAACTCATTAACTAAATCGTATAAAGTGAAAAGTATCACCTTATATCGCAATCCTCTATTATAGCAAATTGATTCTAAATCACAATTATGCCGTTCAAACCTATCTAGATCCGCATTAATGGTTTCTCTAACAAACAGTTTTGCTCTGAGTTAAAAACTCTCATGATAGCAATTTTTTCTGAGTCGAGGGTAAAAAGTGTTGCAAAAGTAGGGTCGAAAAGCTTTTACACCCTTTTCAAAAGCTGTTTAATTCGCTTGTTTTATTTGAATGGCAAACTAAAAAAATTGTATATGGTGAAAATTTTCACCTTATATCGCAACCCTCCCTAGGAAAGCTTTTAAAATCACAGCGACATGGATAGCTTTTATCATCACATTGGAATTACCGTTTAGATCTTAATTCAACAATTTGTCCAATAAATAGTCTTTCTGTGTCTTTTATAAAACACTATCATAATAGTAGCTTTTTCTGGGTTGGGAGTAAAAAGTGTCATGATAGTTGAGGTTAGTGTGGTCATAGTTTTGTTGTTAGATTACTTCTGGAGTAACTTCACAAATATATTGGAAAGCGTTTAGATCTGCTTTTTATTTTCTTAATTCACTAACCAAATCGTATATAGTGAAAAGTATCACCTTATATCGCTCCATTATAGCAAAGATTTTCAAAATCACAATTGCTAGTTTAAACCTATCTAGAAAAGTATCGTGATAGTTGAGATAAGTGTGACCATCGCTTTTTTATGAGATTAGATACTAGATATGGGATTGAAAAGCTTTTACATCCGTTTGTTTGTTTTAAATAATTCACTAATTTGTAAATAGTGAAAAGTGTCACCTTTCCATTCCACTTTAACACATTTGCATAATATTATTTCCTACCTATTCCACTCAATTTAATCACAAAAAAAACTAATTATTAATAATTATAATTATCAAAACACTAATTTATTAATCCATACCGTATACCATTTAATTCCATAAACATATTCACACAGTTTCTATGTTTTAACATATATTTATATCCATATATGGGTGTAAAACAGGAGTTGGGACATATGTTTCATAATTCATAAGAATGAATATTTTGTTTTTGCTTTTTATCAATAAAATTATTATTTTTTAATGTTTTTAAAACTAAAATAATTTGAATGAATATTGAATTAAAAAATATTTATGTATATATAGTTAAGGGAGAAGTGGGTTTGTCAACCAAAACATTAATTTTAACTTTGTACCGTTTATATATGACATAATTGTTATCAATACGGGGACTATAAACGCGTATCTAATATATCTGGGCCTGATAAGATCCACCAATTTGACTCGAAACGAAATATCAAAGTGTATATTATGCTGTTATGGTTTCCCCTAAATTTTCACCATTTTTCATATATACCGTATACATATATGTGTGTGATATATAAGAGAGCTGTTGTGTATATGAACCGAATAACAAAATAAAAAAACATATTTATGACAAATGTATGATTGACATGCGATGTGTATGGGTCACATACATATATTATTCAAATTATAGTTTGTTGTTCAAATATATAAATAAATAAATAAAACTTATGTGTAGGTACTTCAACTCCTATTGTATACGTACGTACATATATTGAGTGTGTGTGTGTGTAGTGGATTTTGAAGGAGCATAAATATGATTTATAGTAATTAAATTAATTTGCAAACTAATTGCTAAATATTTCCTCCCTAATAAATTAAATTTCATGCAGATTATTTGGTTAACCCTTTTTTAAATACCGGTCATTTATGTGACTTGGCTCGATTAATTGTGGGTTGCACTATAAAAGTGTGGAGAGTTCAACCCGCGGGTTTTATTTATGATTGGAAAATGATATCGTGAAAGCTAATGTCATATATGCTGAATTGCAAGAAACTATAAGTGGTAATTTTAAGAAGCAATGCCTGGTTAATATACGAGAAGCTATTGTACAGGTTCAATTTCCGTAATTTTGTAATCTTGACTTAAAGACATCATAGAGGTGTATGTTATTAGGAGCCTGTACGTCGTTTAGCCGTAGATATCACCAACTACCACATTTATGGTTTCCATGTGGTTTTTAGTGATTAGCGACAGCGAGATAACCGTTGCTGACAAACCAGCAAAGACTATGGGAAAGTGATGCTAAGATTTTTAAACTATCGTAAAATTATTTTGTGAAATTTAATTGATTGAATATTTTTCCTGCAGTCAAAATTGAACATAAATTTCACATAACCTTTAAGTAAGAATTAGAATTAGCATTGGCAGCTTTATCTACCTTCGCGGTGAAATCTAATTTTAAGTCACCGGCGAAAATCGAACTTTGGACCGCGGTGCGATGAGAAAGTCTCTTAACCATTAAGCTGCAACCGGAATTCACTGTTAAGCCTACAAAATCTAATATAGTGAAAAGTTTCACCTTATATCGCAACCGTTCAATAATACACTGAATAGGAATCACACTGAAATGATCAACACATTAACTAGTTCAAACCTGTCTAGATCCGAAATCAATAGTTTGTCTAATACTTAATACACTATCATAATAGTAATTTTTCTTTAATTGAGAGTAAAAAATGTCATGATAGCTAAGATAAGTGTTGCCATCGCTTTGTTATAAGATTATTTTTGGACTAACATCCTTATATCGCAAACACACAATATAGCAAAGCTTTTGGCAGAACCATTTTAGCTAGTTTCAATCCAAAATGTAAACAAATAGTTATTTTTCCTGTGAGTATAAAACTATCACGATAGTAACTCTGCTGCGAATAAAAACTGTCGTGATAGTCGAGATTAGTGTTGCCATCACTATTTTATATGGCAATGAAATAGTTCTTTAATCTCTTCACTCATATGCCTTCGAGTTGATTGTGCGTTTTTTGACAAATTTCATCGAACAATTCCTGTCGCGTAGAATTCTAGTCTAATGCACCGGTGACTTTTAAGCTAGTTCTGCAGTTTTTAATAGATGTAGGTGCGATCGATAGTTTGAGTCGTTTCAATCATAATTTTTTAAACAATTTCGATACAGTTGAAAACGAATCTGTCGTTTTTGATAACTGAGACTGTATACTTGATACCTAAGTCATAGAAGAAGTCTCTACTTCAGCCCAGTTCCTTTGAAATAATATTTTGTGTGTTTGCATCCCATATTTGTCCTAATTACCTGCTCGAAGACAATATCAACATATAATGGTCTGCTTCATTGCGACTGAAAGCTTATATTTTCGTGATATGTTGTTGGATTACATTTAAAGTGATATTCACACCCAAACAACTAACACTAAATCTAAAGCAGTGACGATAGTAAATTAATTTGCTTAAAACATTTTACTGTCGATCGTTCCGATTCTGAACACGCTCGCACCAATATACACATAAAATTTAAATCGCCAAAGAAATAAAAAATCTGTTCCACATTCCATAAAGAAAATATTTTAATTTATAAGATTTCAGTTTTCATTTACGTTTTTCCGTAAGTCAACAAAACGTATACATGTTTTCCAGTAAAACCAAAATAATTTATAAACACAGTGGAAAACAACAAAGTTGATAAGGGAACAAACTCAAGAAAACCAATTTCCTTATCATAATATTTTTTTTGTATGTGTGTATATATATATATGTGTGTTATCATTGTTGTGTTTTGTTGGCCATAAATTCATTGTTCCGTCTTTCTTGAAGAAAAACTTTGAAAAATTATTTTTTGTTTGTTGTTGTTCGTTTGCTCGACAATTTTCAACGGCTGTATGTTTTTAATGGGTTTTTACACAACCATTAACCATTTTATATATACAAAACTCGAGTCGGAATACACTATATAAACTTGAAAGTGTATGTCTATTATATATAATATGTATATGTATACATATTTTTTATGTGTTTATGGTATGACAATTTTAAGGGCTCCCATTTGATAACTTCAATATAATTGCTGTTAATTTTTATGAGCGATTAGCTTGATAATTTCAATTAACGCACTCAGCACAATATGAGTCATTCCTTCCCATAGTCAGTCGGTTCAGTTTTTATGCTTCCAAGCACGCTGCCAATGAGTTTACCAAGGCTGGTATAGTTCTTAAGTAAGTATCTCCAACAATAGATGTCGCATAGCTAAGTGGGCGACCAATATATGATGCTGTTGGCTCAAAAAGTGGCTAATGTCGAATTTGATACCGAATTTATTGTCAACAAGCTTTACTACACCTGAACTTAAACTGGATAACAACAGCACACAACTCCCACATTTTATCTACGTTACGGATTCTTAATGCTGTTGCTCTCAATAAGCGATATATCTTGCATTATATTTTTCTTGGAATGGCAAAAATCGTGGCCTGATATCAATCATCTCAGCTCAGTTAAGCACTTATTCAATCGCCTCACCTTAAAGAAACTATACCATATGTTCGTTCATTCAAAGACAAAAAGTATTTGAGGTGACGCATGGCGAAAATAGAAGAATCAATCTAATCATAATGGTAGTTGTTCGATACTTATTATGATCTTCACAATCTAGTTATAGTACTTTAAGCCTTATTGATACGAAACAGAGTGAAGTTATCCGTAAAAATTTGCGAGATAGGTCCAAAGCACATTTTTCAGAACAAGAGTTCTGATTTCATAAACGTTTATATTGCTACAGATGACGAATAGATAATCCTGAACTATTTTCTTGAACCAAGTATTGTGTGCCGAAACCATTTTTGAAGTTTCTCATTCAATCGTAGGTAGTTCGCCTAGGACTGACTATAACTAGAATAAAGAAGAAGCTATTCAAACCAGATCTAATCAATCATCACACTATATCTTGCAATCCTTGTTGGTATTACCACCAAATACGACACCAATATTTACTTTGTGATGTTCCATTAAATTTATAGTGCTTCTCTGGAGTCTTTTAAGCACATCGTCTAACGTGTAATTGAACTGGAGACGAGAAACTTCATGCAAACATTTAATCGTATTGCTGAAGCTTACGTTATTTGCACCGGTTACTAAATGTATGGTGATTGGATACCGTAGTCAATGTAAGTGTATTTTAGATAAAAGTCAACACATAACCTTGTTTTGAAAAATACGGCGTTGGTCGCCGAATACAATAGACACAGGGCATGGTCCGCAGATTAAGCAGCGGTAGTATGTCGTTTTACCAGCTGTACAAAAAACTATTTATCTGAAAACTCTACCGAGTGAGCTTGCCGGGTAAATTTTGGGGAAAATGATTGCATGCTGGAATTCGACACAATCAAGAAACGCAAGAATCCTTAAATCGCGCGAAGGCAACTGGGAAGGTCAGATTTTGCCTGGATGCTAGAAGATTCAGATTTGCTATAACTAAATTTATTTCAGGCTTACACCAAAACGATGCATTTTAGCAGGCAGTTTACCTCCAAAAAGTATAATATAATTTGGTTGGGGCTCTGGAACGTCCGTTAACAATTCAGTCGCCTCATCACCTTGATGCCTGAGTAGTCGTCTATCTGGATAATGTAATTTTTACCAGGAGCCGAATTTTGACGAGCATGAAGGGGTAAACCGAAAGTATTCACGTCTAGCAATATCGGGTAGATAAATTCAAAAGATTTCACTCATAAATGAGCTTAGTCGACCAGAGATTACCAACCTTAAAATTTCTTCGATACAAATTTGTCTCGTAGCAGTATTCTAGATTCTGACCTACTACTTACATTTGAATAAAAGTAGTGATTAGGTTTCTAAAAAAAAACACGAATAACGTCGTCTTACAAAATCAAACGATAGACGAATTGCTTTTTGCAAACAAATGTCTCCATCCCTGAGTATCAATTGGCGCATTGTAGCATCAAGTCCCAAATAAACGATCACCTCGAAATCTGTGATGCTCCGACTCAAGGTGTGTCTTTCGTAATTCAAGCCACACGAGATGAAACTGTAGCATCTCTCCTGGTGCAGATTGTTGATAGGCCAACAAGTATTCTTTGATACCTTTCTTGACTGGGTATCCAATAAATTCTGACTTAATTGAAACTGTCGAGTCGATTGACTATATCCCCCTCCTTTAGAGAAATTTACACCAAACCAGTTGCTGTAATAGCCAGAATATAACTTTTTACCACAATCTGGTGCTATACCCATGCACAAATACTGGTAAAACTTCCACACCCTTTAACAATATTGTAATGTATTTAAAGGATTTGACACTTCTAGAACTGTTAATCTTCTTTTAAAAATTTATGCTCATCGTTTTATAGCCTAGTCTTAGCACTGAAATACAATAACCCGGTCGCATACTATACAGCAATAAAATAATAGTTTTTATACTGACCATCGTTTCCAAAATTTCCAATTACATACATTTCAATATAGTCGCCAGATACGTAAGCCTGTATATACGTAACCCCAGAAAACCAACAAAAAAATTATTAATTGGCAAATATTCTGCATTCATGTTGTTACTCGACAACGATATACACAACAACAAAATTATCTCCTTTTTTTTTGTCTTAACATCGAAGGAGGAAAACAAGGCAAAATTAAATTACCAAAACGGAAAAAAATCCAAGAATTAAATATTAAAGAGTCCATTTGGATAAAAGCCTTTTCTTTGCTTGCATGTACGCTATATTCTTATAAACAGGCAACGGATTTTTTTTTTGTGTTTTCTTGTCGTGAAAAATAAATTACATAAAGAAAATGTTATTCCATTTTAAATATTATAATATTTTCCGTTGTTTTTCATCTACGAGAGAAAAAAAAAACAAATGAAATAAAAATTTTCATCTTCTCGATAAATTTATAATGAACACACAAAACCCGAGTAGATATGAGATGCGAAAAAGGTACAAAGTTTATAGTGTTTCCCGCCAACTTTCATCTCTATATTGGGTGTGTATGTATATGTGTGTATGGTACTGATACCGTATAATTCGATGGAATTAACATTTTGATCCTGTCGCTAGGTTGCACCAATTTTTAATTTAATAGGATAAAAATTTGCATATTTAAGAGGGTGAGAAAGAGAATGGCGGGGTGTGGTGCCTTTCAATTATCAATTTTTCATTTGTATTCGGATGGATCAAATTAAATCCTTTCCACAAAATATTAACATCGTCATAATGGGAAAAATGTTACGTTGCTATATACACACATATACATATAGATATACAATTCTTCAAATTACTTACTTAACTTCTTAATAAAATATTTATAAATTTGTACAAGGATAAAGGAAACGCTTCTCTCAACCAACCTCTTTTTCATGATATAATGTTCTCCTTTATAATTTGATAGCAATTTTTAAATAATCAATAATAAAATATATCCATATATAATCTTAATTAATTGTTGGAAATATACATAAATTTATAAACACAGCCCCCGTACACAGGGTGTGGAAAATTCACAATATTTACATTACTAATATTATTATTATTTTTTATTATTATTTCAGATGTCATGCATACATGAAATCAACATAAGGTAAGCTTTTATATACTGTACATATATATAAACTAATATATAAGGAGAAAAGAATTAGAAAGGATAATAATTGGTGCAGTCATGGTGAACTGATTTTCGAAACTCATCTTATACCCGAACTGAGAATGTATTGGTGTTGTCGTGGGTTGTTCAATTTACATTACTAATAATTTATATTCTTTTGCATATTACCGTTGGCGTAATGAAAGTTAGGGTAATGAATAGAATAAGGGTCTGACCGGATGTCCCTTATATTTAAAAAAATATTTCGGAAGCTGTGTTGGTGGTGATAAAAGACTGCATTATAAATCAAAATTTGTTGCTTTTAATCAGATTTATTTTTTTCATTATGGATCTTGGTTGTATTTCGACTGTAATTATTCATTAGATTCGTTAGAACAAAGGATAGTTCAAATAGAACAAAATTAGAAAAATTTATTTATTTAGTATCACATTCCTTTGGTTACGGTTTCTATTAGAAGCGATTATAACCGATTGTAGGAGAGTCATCGTCATCTTGTTTTAAAACAGATCATGTCAGAAACGATGAGGTTACTTGGTTGAACATGCTTGGTTGGAAAGGCCTTTAAGTCTTTATAATATATTATGTTATATTCTTTGACTTGATAAATTGTAACCTGTTGCCGTTTTGGATCTATTTCTAAAATTGAACTAGATTTGCTTTGAGATGTTTTTTTGGATATCTACTATATACGAACAGTGCCGGTTTTCTTCATAATAAACTTCAAGCTTATTTTTATCTTGATTTTGATCGGGATCAATCTTCAATTTTTTTTAAATCTAGGACTGAAAGCATTGTCAAGCTTTTATTCGTCGTATATAGGCATATTATTGTTTTAAGATAATTCCCAAAAGCACTGAATAAGATTTAATGCCATTGAACTGTTTGCTTTACGATGTAATGCAAAATGATCACAGGAACACCTGTGGTTTGCATTATATTTTGTGCCTCCTAACCTTCACCCATTTACTTAACGAAACCCAAATATCCATTGCTTAGTGCTAAGTTAAGATTGGGTCCGACAGAGCCTCGTTTCAGTCAATCCAAACTTTAATCAATAAAAGCTTTTGAATTAAGGACAATAAAATTGTTCTGCCTCTAATCTATGTAACTATATAACCTTTTAAATCCACCTCGTTCGCCTGACCCCATTTCAAATATTATAATCCTTAACACACATCAAATATCGGCTATATATATGGTATGTACATACAGTACAAATTATAAAAAATGAACATGAAACTTTCATATATACACAATAAACGATTTTAATTAATTTTCCAATTCGTAACAGGCAATAACAATAATACATAATAAATAAAAATATGCGTGTGCATTCAACCAAATCAATCAATAATATACATTCAACCATATATATACCAGAACACACCAACTTCAAGATCATGAATTTCACATAAAGTTTATTTGAACACACAATACGATGTATGGAAGCGCGATACAAGCAACCAATCAAATTTGTTTGTTATTATTTTATTAATAATAATTTTATTAATATAATGCAGTACCCATAAAGTTTATATTTTGCACAGCATGACAAAAAAAAATAGTTTGTAAAAGCTCCCGCCATTGAAGAGGTATATGTATGTGTACAAAAGTAAAAGGTTTACGTGTGTTAAGGATCATTGCGGTTGTTAAATTAATACGTGAGGTATCCTTAATTTTGGATTATTTATCTCTTTTAATATCTTACCTTATACCTTTGTCTTAGATAATAGATAACCGTAATAATAATTTTGTGCCTGGGTGCTAATACCAATAAAAAAAAATCGCCTTTGGAACGAAATTAAAACGTTCATTTCAATCTGTGAGCTTTTATATGATTTTTTTTACTCTGAACCTAACTTCAGCAATAGTTAGAACCTTTATTGGAGCAACTCGGTTTTTCGATATTATATAAGGTTAATCCTAACAACTCCATTACATCCTTCAAATGGATCCCTCAAATCGTACGAGACAGGTGGCATTAACTGTCTCAGTACGATCTTGTCGAATTTTATGATAATATCCTTCCAATGCCTAATGCTTTTATAGTATCGGCTTAGTATGCTAGCTCATCTCATTGCCATGTATTTCTCACCACAATGTGCAGGTTGTCACGTAATAGGGCATCATTGAATTACAAAGGTTGATCATATATTTTAGTGCTGGTAGAGTCTACACATACCGTTTTGTAATGAAATCTCACAGTTGTCTTGTTCATTTGATGGTTCTGAACATCGCACTAAGACATTTATCTCTCGTTGCTACGGACGATTATTCTTTGAAAGTGATCAATTACGAAATGTCTGACCAAATCCACCAATCAAATAATAGTTTCATTTGTTTTAACCTCCTTGGCCATAATTGGCATATAAATGATTTTTTTAGCGGTTCAATCTAACTCCATCGGTTTCGATCACGAACCAGCTCTTCATATTTTTGTAGATAATTAGAAGTCCCGATCGCTCTCTATGCCGTAGATCCATTGTCGCTTATAACGATAGCCTGTCCCAAATTTTGTCACAGCATTGTGAAGGCGTGACTGTTTTTTTACACAGATGTACGTATTGGTTTGGAATTCCTAAATATTCAAGGGCCTACTATAGTCTCTGTCGCTTGATAGCCATCGATAATTTCTTAAGAGTAATTTCTTTTCACCCCTCATCAAACCAATCATTTTTCGGCATAGTTTTCACTTTTAACTGCACCGAAAATGTGCTGGGCAGCATCGATAACCGAGGCTTTCCATACTTTCCAGACACTGTTTAACTTCTTCAGATTGGAAATTAAATCGCAAAATGCTATTGCTGCAAAGATCTTGATATTTTCGTCCCGTTTCATGATTCATCAGATCTTCACAGGAGCATCGCGTTCTATATTCCCCTGTCTTTCCTGACTTGTAGATAATGGTCACTGCCTACAAATTTGGTTGACGACTGATAAGAACTCACATCTTGGACAATCCGAGCCCGCGCTCTTTTGAAATCAAGACATGGTAAATTTGGCTTCGTGATGTTTTATGTGAATGTTTTTATGAGGAAAGAATGTGCTTGCCACTTTGAAATCATAAGCGATCGCAAATACGTCTTTCCCCATTTTCGGTCGCAGTTTCGAGTCGGGAGTACAGACCTATATTATTACATAAGTCGGTCTGATTTCTGCCAGCTCTAGCATTAGTCACCAATTACATCGTGCTCAGATATGAAGCCCATCAGATTATCCAAATTATTGTAAAATGAGTCTTGTGGTTGGCTTACAACTGTGGGCGCATGTTCACAGACAATTAACAGGTTGGCTAATCTCATGTGCAAACGAAGGTTTCACATTCGATTATCTACAGTTTGAAAGTCCAACACATAGCCTTTTTCACCTGAAGCCCAATGAGAAATCCAACTCTAAGATTTCCGATGTCGTCTAATCAATTAGGTCATCCCGTTTCTTTGATATGTAGTCATTAATCTCTTAAGCACATTGAACATCAAGTTCCATTGTCTATATAAACTCTTAGGTAGACGTTGTTCCAATATTTTATATGAGCCCACTGTACGTTGATATTTTAACAATATTATGATAAATATCTGTCAATTTCCCATGATGGTACAAAAAATGTAAAAAATAAAAATTATTTCCACCCTCGTCGTAAGTTTCAATAGCTGTTATAATTTTTAATTTATTTTCATTTTTTTGCATAGATGAGATAAAACAACGCCATCTCTACTCGTTTATACGACTCGAACAGATTCTATTCCTACTTGTGTCATATAAAAGCAGAAATGTGCTGAAATGGTTGTATATACACATAAAGTAGTATTGTTACATGTTTAAGAGAGTTCACTCGATATATTATGTAGATAAAGCTTTGTGTGGCATACATTACATATCTCGTAACGATAGATGATGTGAAAACTTTGTCTTAATGCATCAGCATTATATGCGAAACGAACGAACCAAAAAACACACAAAAAAAATCTCGTCTCAACAAAACTTGATGATTGTTATCGCTATCTACTTTTATTGTTTTTAAGGGGCGGGGGACTTTATATAGAGGATTTTTTCCCATTTTTTTTCCAAACTTTTAGTATTAGTTAGAACTTGAAAAAGAGAGTGAGAAAGAGAGAGTATTGAAAACCTAAAAAAATGTTCAAAAGCTAATAATTTAAATAATCTTTTGTGACTTGAGTCTTAGTTAGTTTGTCTTTTGTATTTGCAATCACTTAGATAGATTTTCATCGACGAGATGAAGGAACAAGTAAAAAAGTTTAAAATAATTTTGTTTACAGTATACACATATATACACACACATAGTATATTATCGAATACAATTGAGAGGTAAGGTCAAAATATATATATCGTGAGCTTATGGATACTGAAAGTTTTGTTTTGGATTAGGGTTATATATTGTATAAAGTAAAGAAATAGTTAACTATATAGTTGGGTATTTTAAAATTGGCTTAGACGGGATAACGAGAGCAACAACTTTTTCAATCAGAAAAAACAATCAAAAACGTATTTATGTGAGAGCTTTCGATATTAAATCCAATATTATAGCTATATAGGTTATTGGGTTTATGAATGTTTACTCACTGCAATTAGAAGATGATCTAATGTCAGATAGACGAAGATTTAGAACTATTCAATTGACTCGGGCTTGCAGTTAAGGTAACAGACCTATTGCATAAATCAGAAATTATTTTGAATACTTCTTACCTTTAAAGATTTCGTAAAACCCGAGTACACTACATCTACTTGGCCTCGATTATCCACAGTGTCAAAAACATAATCAAGTTGGTAATTGTAGGTTGTCTCTGAAAAACGCCATCTTTGTTACAAATACCAATGTAAAATTATGGTACATACTTGAAGGTCACGCTTAATCTGGACAGGATTCTTATACATATTTATGTTGATGTGCTCCAAAATGCGAGACCATTGTAATAATGCTTTCGGATCAGATCGTGGTGGTATTAATGCTGTTCGTTTCAAAAATAGAAGTTTTGTTCTGTGACATAACATGGCGTCCGATATTCTGATTTTTAAGATGTAATGATTTATGGTCGAGCCACTCACAATAACTATTTTTATCGTCCTGTAATAGGTCAGTATCCTGTCTTGCCTCATTTTCTTAAAGAACATTTTATTACCCTCTGAAAATTTAAGTATAACCTCTGTAACTGATGAATAATAAAGATAGTCCATGAGTGATTCTTGAGGAACACCTAACTTTATAAATTTGAAGGAAAACCTAAATCCTTAAAATTTAAAATATCAACATTACGATGTCAAATCGAATCAATGCCTTACTTTTTTAATGGGTGGTATGAAAGCTCTCTAAATTTGCAGACTAACACAAACTTTTTCCTTTAGTGACAAACAAATGTAACCGGAAACTGCCAAATGTCAAATTTACAGCAGTAGGTAGGTCTCTATCTGATTTTTAAGGCTACTGGCTAGAACATGATCTACAGCCTTTGCCAAAAGTATTAGACACTCTTCAATTTACTGCACTACACACTTTCTGCATGAAAAATAATATTAAGGTGGCCCCTCTCTTTTAATCACCGCTGTCAATCCTTTGCGGTGCACTCAGCTGTTGTAACGGCAGTTAACTCAGTCAATGACAGATCTCAAAACTTTGCTCACCGTTTCAAGCACATTGACACTGTTTGTAGCACATTGAGATACTTCTGACGGATCATGCGACCTTCGTGCATTTAACTGACCATGCAGTATCTATGCAGGCCTTAATGCTGCCGCATCCGTGTTTGACGGTGGGTACTACTCAATCCGGATGGTATTCCTCGTCGATACGTCACCTCACAAACGATACCCTGGAGTTATACCCTGAGTCTAAAAACCAACATTTTAAAAAAGTCAAACGAAAGCTCAGAGCTGTTCCCATTATCTTTACGAATTCTGAAAATAGCTTTGAAACTTGTAAAAGCACACATGACATTTAAGCTTCGAATAAGCTTTCCATTCCAATTAAGGTTATGATCAAACAAATTTAGCGTGACATAGTGCAAAAAGCTTTCAAATATTTATGTAAAATTTTTGATTTAATAATAAATGTTGTCAAATCTGTAATAAAAATAATTTATTAATAGCAAGATTTATGGACAAATAAAATTTATTATTTCGAGGGGTGTAAGTGCATATCTTTACGTTCAGCAATTTTTCAATCCAAAATAATTAATTGTTATTAATAAGATTTAATTAATCCAATATAAAAAGTTGTTGTTGTCATAATTTTTTCGTAATATTCGCTGTTGTCAAATCTAAGAAGTAAATTTCGTAAAATAAAAGCTCTGATCATATAAAAATATCATTTTTAAAATTGTGTAAAGCTCTGTGAACTTTTCAAACTTAAACAAAGCTTTTTGATCAAATAAAGTTTCCATCTTCAAGCAAATAACCATATACAATTAATTGTAAGTTCAATGTTTTGTGAGCTTTACGATTTGAACATGAATATTATTGTGGTCTAACTTTATGAGCCAATTAAATGAATGATTATAAGTATTACGACCGCTTGTGGTCTTGACAAGAATTTTCTTTGAAATTTCACCTTTGAGATTTTTAAAAGCACACTAACAGCTTTTAAGCTTCAACTAAGCTTTTAAGTCAAATTAAGATTTGGAATCTAATCTGATCAGACAAAAACTTTTAGCGTGACTTTAAGCGATTTTTGATCTTATAATAAATGTTGTTGCTGTCAATTCTTAAATATAAATAATATTTTATGGAAAACTTTATGGACAAAATAAATTTTTTATTTTTGAGTGTTGATAGGGCATAAATTAACATTCTGCAAATTTTCATTTCAAAATAATTAATTGTTATTAATTTAATTAAATTATTACAATATAAAAAGTTGTTGCTAATTTTTTTTTTAATATTTGTTGTTGTCAAATCTACGAAGAAGATTTTGTAAAATAAAAGCTCTGATCGTATAAAAATATTGTTTTTATAACTGTGTTAAATTCTCTGTTAATTAAAAAAGCTTACAATACAGACAACTTTTAAAACTTTAACAAAGCTTTTTGATCAAATTTAGTTTTCATCTTCAAACAAATAGCCATATATACAATTCATTGAAAGTTAAATTTTATATGAGCTTTATTATTTAATAATGAATATTGTTGTTGTCCAACTTTATGAGCCAATTAAATGAATTATTATGAGAATAACCATTTAAATAAATATTACGAAAACTTGTATGCTTGACAAGACTTTCCACAACTGTGAATATAAAATATGTTGTCTTCGAAACTTGATCGTTATACACAAACTGAATATATACATTATTCAGACGAATACCTACCTACCTACCGATATTTTTAAAAATAGAATCAAAGTATTATATTATTTAGCTAAATAAATAAACCGCTTTTCCCACAAAACATATATTGTATGTATACACCATAAAAAATTTTTGCAGTCTTCGAAAATCAATATTCTACTGTGGAAAAATTTCTTATTTTATTTTATGTACATAATAAAAATATTTTCTAAATAAATTATTCAAATACTTCACCTTTAACCTCTGTATACGGAGCGGTATGAACACCTATAAAAGTTAAAAAATAATAAGTTTGACAACAACAACGCGTAGATATAAAGAAATATATATCAATATATTTCGAAAATAAAAAAATTAATTAAAATTTAATTTAATATTTTTGTGTTAAGAAAAAAAAATATATTTAATCAATAATTATAATAACAAAAACTGAATTGTAATAACAGTTTTATTATTAATTTTTTTTTTGTTCGCGTCATCTTGTTATATCATTAAATCGAGTACTTTGTAAAAACCATCACCACCATGAAAACGATAAAGTCTCAGATTATTAGCTTTTTCTTGTATATACATTGTGTTTGGTTCTCCAATCAATCCTCATCCCCCTAATCGAGTGCACCCCAACCCACCAACACACAAAAAAATGATTCATCGATATATTTTTTTTTTATCGACAGTATTTAATTTTTATTTAACAGAAAACTTTTTATTTTAACTAAATATCAACATTATAGGATATTTTCATTGTGGAATAAAAAAACACATACACATATATATTCAAAATAACTAAACGAGACAGAAGGTTGGGGGACTGGATTGGTTCTTAAATAAATATCCCATCCCGTAATGATAAATCAAATATTTTGTTTCGTTAATTTAAAAGTTATGCTCTCGGAAAAATCAAAAACTTGTATTTTATATCGATTAAATTTGTATGTGTGTGTGTATACGAAATTATAAAGCTTTTGGAAAATTGGAGGAAAACAAAATAAAATTATTTTAAATTGGCTACAATGTTTTGTTTTATAACTTTATGATGGGAATAGATTCGATTAAGGTGTTTATTGATTTTTCGAGCTTTTATTGTTTTTTTTGGCATATGTGAAAATCAATCTGCGATTGGGAAAAAAATTGATTTTAATTTATTTTTCGAATGCAAACTGTAGTGGTCAGAAAATTGTGGTGGGACAATCACAGCAGTTAAAAGTGATTCATGTAAATCGTTGAGCTTTTATAGATTTCAAACTTCAATTTTCTCTTGCATGAGGATTTTGATTTCCCTAAAAACATTACACTACTGTGCAAGGAATGTAACATCTTGCCTATCATCTTTTGACTGTGTAAATTCTTTGAAGCAAATTGTCTCACTATGGAGTTATAGAGAAAGCAAATAACTTGATTCATAACTATCTGACTGATAGGGAACAAACTGTACATCTGAATCATTAATATTGATCAGCCGGAAAGTAGACATATAAATATGATAAAAAAGTCTTCCGTAGGCCCAACATTGTTTTAAGTCAACGTTTTACTCGATTCAAATCGTCGAAATTATTTGAAGACAATGCTGCCATCTTAGCCTCTTGATCAAGCTTATATGTATTTCATGAACATAATTGCAATTATATTAAAACGAATTAAGTCTACCTGGTACTTGAGACTAGAAAATAGAAGAGTAAGTGATATTAATATTCTATATTTACGCAACAATTGATAGCATCAAAAACAAGCTTTTAAAGCATACAATGCCCCCCAAAATTCTAGCAGTGAATTATAGTTATTTGCTTGCAATTAAGATTTAGATGTCAAAATAAGAATTGTGACAGTTTGAAGTAAGCTTGTTGAATGCTCCATCTATGTTATTGATAATATATTGTATTTGGTTTCTTATTTGGTTTACAAACATTTTTTATAATCTCAGTCCGTTCTAGAGGAACATCTGAATGTGTTGCTTTATATTGCACAGTGTTTAAAGCTGTTAAAGCTCTCTTAAACCTTGTATAAGTTTTGGTACCGAACAATTCAAACACAATCCCATAAGATAACCAATTTAAGAGCTCTACGAAATATTAAACCATAAAATCTGTAAATAATGTAAACATATATTGATGAACATCGTAGGTGGTTCACATGATATATTCATTAACCATAATAATATACGAAAATGTACATACCTGGCTAAACATTTAAATAAAATACAATTTTTTTTCCATAATCAAGCCATCATATATAATTTCAAAGCACAAAAATAATAATTATAAAGTTAAGCCGAACATAAAACAAAGATCAAACGAACGAACGGACGTAAAAAAAATCCCATTCATTTATATCTCGATCCATAATCACATTAAGCCCCTATGTATATATAAACATCTAAAAAGCACACAAAAATTAGTTCACGTAACTGCGTAAAGTAAGAAATCATTAAATCAACTTTTTTGTAGTATATATTTATACATATACAATACACACACATACATACATATACATACTGTGTATTATGGAAAGCCATCAATATAAAATTAATTCCTATCTTTCAGACCATCTAAGTTTATTTATTTTCGGTATTTCATCCATCTCTTTATGCTAAACGTAATTTTCTTGATGAATTGACACTAACCGAATTAAAAAAAAAAATAATAATAATAAATCGGAGGAAAAGCACACAAAAAGTAATAATATTATTAAAAACTTTTTGTTAGGATAAAGTCGAAAAAAAAATTATGCTATAAACATAAAAAAATGTATCCGCATAAAATTCATGAATTTGATTATCTTAGATTTATTTATTATCACTAACATTTATATATATATATATATATATATATATATATATATATATATATATATATATATATATACATACATATATATATATATATATATATATATATATATATATATATATATATATATATATATATATATATATACATATATATATATATATATATATATATATATATATATATATATATATATATATATATATATATATATATATATTATATATATATATGTATATATATATATATATATATATATATATATATATATATATATAAATATATTTATATTTATGTATATATATATATATATACATATATATATATATATATATATATATATATATATATATATATATATATATATATATATATATATATATACATATATATATATATATATATATATATATATATATATATATATATATATATATATATATATATATACATATATATATATATATATATATATATATATAAATATATATATATATATATATATATATATATATATATATATATATATATATATATATATATATATATATATAAACATATATATATAAACATATATATAAGATATATACAAAGCTATACATAACACTTTTTAGCTTTTATTCTGCTTCTGTGTACATACAGATAATAATAAATTTGTCAATGTTGGATTTAAGTTTATATACTTGGCGCTATATACGAGGATTTTCCCGATTACGCTATAATTTTAACTTCGATCGTAAAAGACCTACAAAATGTTGAACAAAATTTATGATGACGCGAATATCTTTGAGACAAAGTAGATTAATTTGTCATTGACATATGCATGTACATACTTGTACAGTGTCAATCAATAGTATATAGTTGAACGAATGTATATGCATTATAATCGATTATGGAACTAACGGATTCAAATTGTGTGATTTGTACATACGTCCCATTCGTTAAAAATCATAGGATGGGATGACATTAGTATTGCCTGATGAATGTTAAAAAAATTCTGGAAAACTGTTGAAACTATAATCTGTCTATCTAGGTAGCACAGTTTCACCTCTGGTGTGGTGGTAGATTAATGCCTTTCCTATATTTCTTCGATTCCTGCTTAGTCGGAAATGTGCATGCCTGAGAATGTCATAATCTGAAAATGTCAGTTTTAAAATGTAAGGATATAAGGTATATTTATAGTGGGATACTTTCATAAAATTACTGGATACAATGCTTCAAATTGATTTATCGAACGTATTTATTTCAAAAATCTCTAAAGAACTTAAAGGCCCTTCCATCCGTTCTTGAAAATGAAAAAAATCCACTCTTTCATTTTCCCAATGGCTCACCTTAAAGATGTTCACAGTTATCTTCTCAACCATATATAGTTAAGATTAGCTAAGAGAAGTGATCTCAAAAACCGTCGTATACACCTAATCCTCCAAAGTCCTGCACAGTCTATTCCATTCCCTAATTACTGACCTTGAGCTTTAGGGTGAACCTTAGAATACCCATGACCTTAGTTCACTCGTATTCTATCCTTTGAGGCAGGATCTCGTTATAACTCCCTCGAATAAACTGATTAAGTGCCCTTAATGTGATCACAATTGCCAGCTATTAGACCAGTTTTGATATATTACGCTTCTGGTTTTCTCCAAAACCTTACAATTTTGCCAGAAGCAATTGGTACTTTAAAATTCATCCTATGTTTATTTCAACGAGGTAGTGAGTGCTTTGAAGAGTAAGTTCTTCTGTTCACGTATAACTTAGATATTGGGCTAACAAAAACAATATCATACAATATTTTAGATTTAATGAGTGCAGTTGTGGCTCAAGTGTATACGATTGGGATTCTAGTCGCCATTTAGTTCTCAATTTATCTTGAATAAAGCGCTTTAGTAGCTTTCTTTTCATGACGTATATGTACTAAGCCAGATACACATTCGTTCACTTTATCTGCCTGCAACCTCATTCCATTAATCGTCTGTCTCGGAAAGTTTGTAAATTATATATGCTTACAAGCAGGTAAAGTCATCTCCACAATACCTCAATAAACATCTCATGATCCACTTCCACACAGGCTATATCTTTCATGAGTATAGGTTACTGGTTATCTACATACAGTGGGTGGAGTTTCCTTCGACTTCCGTTGAAATTTTCGTTCTATCAGATTTCACTCCTGTTATAGTGTATGCTGATAATATTTCGATTCTGAAACACCACTCTTAAAAATTGGCCTTCAGATCAACGAGAAGATGACGAAATTCAAAGTAAGTCCGCGCATACTATACTGTATATATACATAGAACCTGCACCTTGAAAATCACTAGACCAGCGAGCGTAACCAATTATTGGTTTCTATTTTTAACTGCAACCCCTAAAACTTAAAGACAATTACGTATATGGTATAAAATAGTCCGTAAAATGTATTTTTCATCAATTTCAGTTTATTAACATAACTTTAACATAAAGTTATGACTATCAACATAACACACCATTAAAAATCATACAAATACAAAAAGTATGACTCACGTATATATGTATGTTCGAGGGTGTGTTACAAACACATGTGTGTTTGCATACGAGTATGTTAAATAGTATACGATAAAGTCGATGGATGTATATGGAAAATAGCGCGTATATACAACACTAAAGTGGAAAAATGGTTTTCCTCCACAAACAAAACAACAACAACAAAAAAATAAAATAAATTCAAATTAAACAATCATCAAGAGTGACTACGGTAACAAATAACGTGCGCATGAAATATATTTAAAAACATAAAATTGTCCTTGATACATAACATAAAAACGCATAAAAAAATTAATGATCTAAGGGTTAGGAAACATGAAAATAAGGAGATTTCCTTTTTGTTGTTGTTTCTATGTGCGGTATACAGAAGTATATATGGTGCTCGCAGTGTTTGTTCGTATTTCATTCGAAAAAAACTAATGACTGTTTGGTATGGTGTAAACATATCGCCTAGCCAGGTACTCGTAGAATATATTGTATATGGAATGTTGAAAATCGGTGAAATGGAAAGTCTTTAGACGGAAGGTATAAAATAAACAGAAAAATTAAAATTTTGTGTTTTTTATAAGGTTTATGGATGTTTCGGCAAATATTTGATTTATCCATTCTTGAACCAGCCTCGAATACGATTAAACCGAAGATTCACTTATCTTATGTATGATATATAGCTGCCTAACTGTAGTTTGGTGAGTATTATCCTGTCACGTAAATTAATTCACTGATAAGTAGCCACTATACATATATGTATACAGAGAAAGCTTGACACGGTTCAAACATACCAGTATCGCTGGCAGAATTTCTTATTAGAGAATTTCTTATACATATACTAGTTTTGTACATCACGATGTATTCGAATAGTCCAGGAACATACTAATACATTGTGAACCAATAACGATCCAACATTACAACAAACCTGAAGAATAAGATAACAACATGCTCATAAAATTTATGTAAAAATTATTTCTTAGTAATGGTATCGAAACTTTCTTGTGCCTTATAGATTAAAACTTAAAACACAAAAAATCGCATTCTAGGCATGGCCCTTTTTGAACGTTCATTTTCACCATCAAACTAAAATGTTGTTCCCATCAACATCCAACCGCAACCATCATACAAATAATTATTATATTTAAGACAATTTATGAGCTTTTTCAACAATATAACTTAATCAACTGTAAAACGCGTTAAAACTAATCACCAAGCTATAACCAAACTACTAATTATAGTGTATAATTTTTTTACCTTTCCTTGTCGACGCCTATGGATGGGACTTATCAGCTAATCAAAGCCTTTTCTTATCACTATGAGTGGTTTTCACCAACAAACGCCTTTGGGTTTAGCCAAACATTCAGATCCAATTCTTCACAACCAATTCGCAATGCATTCGTGGTGAGTTGTAATACCCCTCCTTGTCGGCGCCTATGTTTTAAGTAATTTCTCAGCCAATCAAGGTTTTCTCTTTTAAAAAAAACAAAATATTTTCACAAACGAGGTCAAATATTGTTTCATTCCAACCAAACATCCAGCTCCACCTATGATAAATATAATTATAACATTGTAGAGCTTTTGACATTAAAGAACTGTAAATGGTACCTCCTTTGTTCCTTATATGTAAAATTCCTATTTCGTTCACATTATGAACGAATCAAATATATGAACGGTACAAGGAACCACAATCAAACTATGAATTCGTGACGAGTGATTTTTTTTTCATCCCTCCCTGTCGACGCCTATGTATAAAGTCTTCTATCAGCAAATCAACGCATTTTCTTACAAAATAAACGAATTATTTCGACAAACAAGGTCAAATAGTCCATCCAACCAAACATCCAAGGTAAAAATCATTATGACATTTAATTGAAGAGCTTTTGACATTATGGTACTACAAATGATACTCCGTTTGTTCCATTAATGTTAAATTCCAAGTTCGTTGACATTATATGAAAGAATCAAATATATTGACGATTCAAAGTACCACCAGTTCACAATCAAACTATGGATTCGTGTCGAGTGTTTTTTCAACTCCTCTCTGTCGACGTCTATGAATAAAGTCCTTTATCAGCCAATCAACGCATTTTCTTATAAAATAAACGAATCATTTCCACAAAGATGTTTAAATATTGTTTCTATCCAACCAAGTATCCGCAGCTCCAACCATGATAAATATAATTATTATGGGTGTTTTTACCCTTCCTTGTCTGTCGACGCCTATGGATGGACTTGTCGATCAAAGCACTTAACTATGAGTTGTTTCACCATCAAACTCAACTGTGGTTTGAATTCAGCCAAACAATCCTTCACAATCAATCACAATGCGTTCGTGGTGAGTTTTTTACCCCTCCCTGTCGGCGTCTATGGATAAAGTCATTTCTCAGCCAGTCAAGCTATTTTCTTATGAAATAAAAATAAAAATTCCATTAGTGAGGTCAAATATTGATTCCTTCCAACCAAACATCCAGCTCCATCTATGATAAATTTAATTATTACATTTAAGAGCTTTTGAAATTACAGCACAATAAATGGTACCTCCTTTGTTCCTTATATGTAAAACTCTTATTTCGTTGACATTATAAACGAATCAAATATATGAACGGTTCTAGGAACCTCCAATTCACAGTCAAACTATGAATTCGTGTCGAGTGATTTTTTTTCACCCCTACCTGTCGACGCCTATGTATGAAATCGTTTATCAGCAAATCAACGCATTTTTTATAAAATAAACGAATCATTTCCACAAAGAAGGTCAAATATTGTTTCCAACCATCCAAGTATCCAGTTCCAACCATGATAAATATAATTATTACATTTAAGAACTTTTGAAATAGTTGCACTGCAAATAGTATTCCATGTTTATTCCCTAGTTTGTTGACATTATGAACGTATCAAATATATTAACGGTTCACATAACCACCAGTTCACAATCAAACCATGAATCGGGTCGAGTTATTTATTTTACCATATCAACGCATATCGGATGAAGTGGTTTATCAGCCAATCAACTCATTTTCTCATTTTATATGTGTTGTATGTTTTATTTAAAATAACTAAAACATATTCACAAACAAGGTCAAATTTGGTTTCCATCCAATCAAACATCCAGCTCATCCACGATGTATTATATTTAAGAGCTTTTGACATAGTCGTACTGCAAATAGTATTTCCATTGTTCGTTACATGTTAAATTCCAAGTTCGTTGCCTTTATGAAGGAATCAAATTTATTTACGGTTCAAAGATCCACCAGTTCACAATCAAACCATGAATTCGTGTCGAGTGATTTTTACTCCTCCTTGTCGACGCCTCTGTATAAAATCGTTCATCAGCCAACCAATTCATTTTCTTATAAACTATATGAATCATTTCGACAAACAAGATCAAATAATGTTTCCATTCAACCAAACATCCAGCTCCACCTAGGATAAATATAATTACAACATTAAAAAGCTTTTGACATTATAGTACTACAAATGGTACTTTGCTTATATGTAAAATTTCTACTTCGTTCATATTATGAATGAATCAAACATATTTACGGTTCTAAGAACTATCAATTAACAGTCAAACTATAAATTCGTGTATAGTGATTTTTTATTCACCCCTCCCTGTCGACGCCTATGAATAAAGTCTTTTATCAGCAAATCAACGCATTTTCTAATAAAATAAACGAATCATTTCCACAAATAAGGTCAAATATTGTATCTATAATAAATATAATAATTACATTTTAAAGCTTTTGACATAGTCCATTGTTCGTTGCATGTTAAATTTCAAGTTCATTGACTTTATGAACGATTCAAATACATTTACGGTTAAAATTCACAATCAAACCACGAATTCTTGGCTAGTGCCTTTTTTACCCCTCCCTGTCGACGCCTTTGGATGAAGTGATTTATCAGCCAATTAAGACATTTTCTTAGATGGAAAATAAACGATACATTATCACCATCAAATTCAAATGCTTTTTCCCCACCCACAGAAACATGCCGACCTAATCATAAATATAACCATCCAAATAAATATTTTTCAATTAATCTAAATTTTGGATTCAATAATAATCAAAATTTATTTTTATGAAATTTTCCCAACAACAAAAAATAATATTTCTTATGCTAAGCCAAACATAATATTAAATTTATGTCTAAATAAATAATTTAATGTATGCGCGTAATATTAATAAACATCCTTATTACTAATAACATTACTACCTATTTCGATATATATGTATATAAATTATTTTTCCATTACATCAAAAAAATTGTTTATAATAAATAATGAATTTTCCTATCATAAAGAAAATTTACAACAACAACAAAAAAATTAAACGGATATTAAATGATCACTGATTGAATGATCATGATGAAATTGAAATATTTATAATATTGTTGCGAGTATGAGTCTGTATGTACGGGTATGTAGGCACCGGAGGAAAATAAATTATTATAAATAAGATGCTGGAGCAAAAGAAAAAAAAGTGATTTTCAATTTAATGAATTTTACTCTGTCTCTATATATGTATCTATACGTATATATATAGTACCTATGCTACAACACACAATATACATGTAGCATGTAGATTTTTTAAGATAACAGAGAAAGAAAATTATATTAAGCTTTAAGTTCCCTTTTTTTTAGTTGTTGTATAGTACGAGTATATGTATGTGCGTTCACAAAATTTCTCAAACCGCATGTTCTTATATACTATATATACATATACTCGTAGAGCTGGCATGTATAAACAACTCAATATAATATTGCCGTATAGGGAATATTCGTTATGTTTGTAACTTTATTATTTCTTAGATTAAGTGAAAAAATTATCTATATATAAACAAATTTCATAATATGTGATAAGAAAACAAAAGTATTATGTATGGATGGGTGATAACAGTATTAGGAAAATTTGTATATACGTACATATATACAAGGGTGATGTGTGTCGTTATATACGTATATGTAGTGCGCGGTATGTGAATTGATTTATTTGGCTCATTAATAAAATAGAAATCTACGTCTAATTAAATCCTGTTACGCTGTAGACAGAATAAGAAATTGAGTGAAAGCTTTAATTTCGCTAAGTGTATCAGATAGGTTATTCTTACGTATAGAAGGATTATAAATAGTCCACAAAGTGTTTGTTGTGCCTTTAGGGATAATACATCTTGAAAGCTTGGTATTGGTATAGTTATGGTATCAGATCGGGTTATATATCATTTAAAAAATATGAAGCTTTTAACAATCGATCTAAAGTTGTCTTAATTTGTGTTTGGAGAACGGTGTTTCAAACAGTATTTGTGATCTTGTTTGACTTTAATGCGGCATAACTGGCAATTAACGGTTCATTGATTCTGCACTGCTTCTTGCACGATTAAGAAGACAGTGTTATGGTTAAATACCGAATCGAATATTATGACAAACTCTTACTATGTCTGATCATTCTATTTTTAAAGCTCGTCATCTAAACACAACGCGTAATAAAAATGTGGATATGAAGTGATCTTGAAAATAGTCACATACTTACAGACCAGAACAAAATTTTGCAGAAACTAAGAAATCTATCTCTATGTGGATATTAGAAATTATCACCAGTTGAAATACAAGTTGAGATAACTAACATACTATATTAAGGTCGGTTATATAAAATGTTTAAGCTTATTTTTTCCTTTCCACTACAAAAGCACGACAGCTCGATGAAAACAGTTGCTTATACTACATCTAATAATCTTTAATTTCTTCCAAAACAGGTTAAACAGAATAAATCAACCCAGATATACTGTATAGCGCTTGTTTATAATAAAAACACCCTTACTTTAAAAACTAACAAGGGCACCCGAAAACCTCGAAATCCAATTGGTTCTCAAATTTGTGGTGTTCTGACTTCTTACTGAATCTGGACTACAACCTCCTGGTTTATCCAGGCACTTATCTTATTTATTGAATGACTTTTTTTGCGTAAAACTTGATGTAAATTACTTTGAAAGCGGGAGCTTAAAAAAATCTAACGATTTCCGGCGGAAGGTATGCTTTCGGCCTCTATACTGCACCTACTTCACATGGACTCTCTTTTTTGTAAATACTTATTTGCAATCTAACCTAGTTTTAGCTTAAAACAATTCAACTTGGATGATCCTATTAATTCTCCTACCTGCCAAAATTTCGCATTCATGATTCACGAAATTCATGATTAATTTCCATAACCAGCCTGTAAGGTTGATGAAAATAAAGATGGACATATTTAGGCCAGTCTAAATCTAGCCGTAACATTAACTTTATACTTTTGGTCGTATGTAGTTAGGACTTGTCCATGTGAATCCTTTAATGGTGGTGCATTTGTAAATTTTTCGGTGACCTAATTTATATATGGGGATAATGTGCGAATATTTAAATTTGCTACCGCTGACTCGGCAGGCGTGGGAATGTCTTTTGAGTATTTCCTATACGATCACTCTTTGCCATTTTTTTTCCTTGTCGAGCCGTATCTTCATATTGTCTTTGATTTTCAGCCTCTAATCCACGGTTTTCTTGTGTTGTCTTGGTAGTCAGTTGCAGCAGTTTTAACGTAGGCGTTTTCTATTATTTCTCCCCATTATTGATCCACAATGCTGGTTTCGTGATACGGTACATTGATTTGGAGAGGTTTATTGAAGATATTTCTCGTGTTTGTATTTCTCAATCTATATGTTTAATTTCCTCCAATTGGTTCCTCTAGTTTTCAGCAGGGCTGGTTTGATTTTGAAGGTTGCTATTATTAGTGATGATCACTGTGTAAATTGCTCCTCTTATTGCTCTGACATCTTATAGGAAGGATAGAAACTTCTTATTTATACCAGCACATGATCAATTTGATTTCTCGTTCTGCCATCTGGGGATGTCCAATGGATATTGTTGTGTGGGAATTCCGATTTTTGCGTTCAAATCTCCTTGGATTATTTTGATTTTTGATGTCATTTTGGCGTGTACTTCATATGGCGGCTTGTGTTTCATCTGCTTTTTTTTTTTTTTTTTTTTCGTTTATTTCTATGCCATCTGTTTTGGGGCTCAAGGCACTCCCAACTCTTTCGCGGTTCGCTTATTTACGTCCTTACCTTACGCTTTGCAGCCAAATCGAGGACGTACGGCTATAGGTCCGATTTTCCTAACCATCTGCACATTGCATAGCTCCATGCCAGCCTATAGTACTGACATGGAAGATGGGTCGACCCATGGATTCTGCACTCCAACAGGGGGTCATAGTTGTATTCATTCACACCACCGATCGTAATCAAGTAGTGAAAAATCCCTTTTGCAACCTGCCCCTATCGGGATTCGAACCCGGTACCTCCCGCTCCAACTGCCACAGCTTTAACCACTGCGCCATTTGGGCGGTTCATCTGCTTTTTCTGTGGGCGAATGTTTTTTATGTTTGTTGTCTGATTTTTGAATGGAATCGTGCTGTTATTATTCTGCTACTATTATATTGGTTTCCACTCGAGTAGTGATTTCTTTTCTTTAGCCGATATAAGTATACCTACGCCTTGTTCATGTGTACCAGTTCTACCAGAGAACATCATATAATTTCCTGCGCTGGTTGTAATGTCTCCATTTTCATTCCATCTTACTTCGCTGAGGCCGCTAAGCACTGGTTTGACGTATAAGTAAAAGTCGTATCCTTTAACGACATTGCGGTCTTCTATGGTAAAATTAAATAACATTTGCTAAGCTTTTTGACTTGTTCGTGCAGTTAAGCTTAATCCCCGGCAGTTTAGCACCACTTGTGTATATTTTAAGAAACTTACTAATTTACAAGATTATACCACCTCAAGGCGAATAATAATTATCAGCATTAAAAGTGTTTATTCGTCTTGCCAAATCTTAGTACCTTAAGATTTTGCAAGACGAATAAAAAACTTTTACCTAGCCCTTAGTAGATTATCTGAACTTTGTCAGTTTGTTGAGAATTAATGAAATTTTTTTTGTTATACTGAAAGTTGTAATTATGACCTGTTCTCGACTAATATAGCATAAAATTTGACTGTTAATCCAACATCTTAAACGTATTGTGAAGAGTGTTATTACCTTTCTTACGACAATTGCCCCAGAAGCGTGAAGTCGAAAACGTCAAGCAAACAATTATAGAAAAACCGAAAGTGCGCCTAATCCGTCTTCTACGTGTAATTATTGACCAGATAGTATCATGTCTGCGTATTATAAAATATTTGAACGATTGGTTCACTGCAATCTGGGGTTAGACTTCATTATATAGTACACCCTCTGCAATCCTAACTATTATTAATGAATGGGTGGTTGTTGATTTTAGTAAAGTATTAGATTAAATCTGTCACCAATAATTTTCTAAAAAGCGCCCTACAGTGCCTCAACAAATAACATTTAGCATCTCGATCATTGCAATTTGACTTCCAACTTGTTTTTTCGTCTTTATTGGTACAGTGATAATTTTATTAGATTTAATCCTTTTATGTTACTTTAATCAACCGCAAATCGTTTAACATATTCTTTTTATTAAGACAGATATTTTAACATTCCATCAGCTAAAATAACAATTTGAGTGTAAGCTTAGTGTATCATTTTCTTGGAAGGATTATATAAATTGTCCTCAAAATGTATGTTGTACTTTAAGAGATAACACACCTTAGAAGCTCCGTATTGAAAGATAATATCCCATTTAATTTAAAAAATATGAAGCTTTAAACAATCGTGCAAAAGTTTTTTTAATTTGAGTTTGGAGAAAGGTGTTCCAATTAGTGTAAGTGATCTTGTTTGAGTGTTAGCATAGGATGCTTCGTCTTAACTGCACTACCTACACGTTGAAAAAGAAAGTATTATGGTTAAATACAGAACCGAAAATCGATTCCAGATGTACTAAAAAGAGGTTACTGATGAACAAACATCAATACATTAAAAGTCGATGAAAGCACTCAAAATTTATGCACCTCAAATTTTGTCGCCGTCTAACATCTTATTCGTCCTCATCCAGTGAATCTATTCAAAAATTCAAAGTGAGGTTTCATTAATCAATGGCAATATTTTCTTCAATTATAACCTGAAAAATGAACATTTTGGACTGTCTAAATCGTATGACTCGTGACTATCGTAGCAATCAATAAATTTGATACGTTATGTACTCAAAACATGTCTTGGCACCATTCATCGACATTGCGGTGCTCGAATTTAAAATTGAAAGCTGAAACAAAATTTATTCGTACGATTACGGCACGCTCTCTTATTAATTAATTTGAGCCATTTTGAGCCTAAAATAGAACAGATTTTAACAGATTATTCTCTAGGTTTAAGTGGTTAAAAATATTTATTTTGGAGCGGGAGTGGCAATGTTCGAATCCCTAGAGAATGAGGAAAATAAAAAATTTCATTATCTGATTAAAAAAATCCGTGATAAATTATGAACCTCCCTGAAATCGTGTGAAGAACTCAATGAACAAATCATGAGTTAAGCGTGGGGTGTTGGGTGCATCGTATAAATAAAAAAAACTGTAGAATCACAACTGATCGACATCGGATTAAATGTGTATATAAGCACTTACTATTATCTTGTGATGACCGAACCTAAAACATGAGTTCAGCTCGCGAAATTTAGATCTGTCGATTAACATCTGGTTATCAATTTAAGAAATAAGATACATGTTTCTTCAAAATACTCGATCAACTATCTACGTCCTACTTTATACTGATTTCGTCAAATCAGGGTCACTGGCTTACATATAGGTCCGGCTTATTGAAATGGTTCTTCTCGCTCCTATAGTAATAAAGCTTTTAATACACTGTATTAAAATCTTTATCACTATAGGAGCCGAAACGTCTAACGTGAGGTCTCATAACATTCCTGTAGCTAAAAAAATACTTCAACATAGTTATTGTAAAATTGACGTCGATTATCGATGGTAGTGTACTTTAAGATCTAATCTCTATATAAGCACAAATTGGTACTACTGATGAATCAGTTTAACCTCTTTCGCATCATTATTCAAAACACGACAATAATGAAAACTCACGTAAATAGTCTATATAAATATATACATAGATCGGAATCAAGAATTTGATCTTGATATCAAACAAGGTAGAAAATACATAAAAATTACAAGACATATTTAACTCGATTCTAAGATAAACAAAAAAAAAAGCGGAACCAAATTATCATTCAAATATTACCTGAAAAAATACCTATGGTAGATAAACCCCATTGATGTTTATTCATTTTTCGTGACAAGACAGTTTTTGCCTAGATATACTAGTTTATATATAAGAAAGTTATTTCCGTGATTCGATTTTAACAGGTAGGTACGATACGAAAATATCAAGATAATTATCCTTTTTGTTTGTTGCTTTTAAGTTTTTACCTAATCATATTTCCTGTCGATCAAAATGGATTTTATATGGATACGACTCAAATCCTAAGGTGTTTTCAACTATAACCTGTCATTATCTGCCATTCATCTCCATTAAAATGTAAACGAGTATATACTTTTATCTCTCGCAGCTCAATACTATATATTATTATGGTTACTATTATTTTTATTGTCTCTAATGTTATTATTATTAGTACTGTGCTATAGAACACAAAATAGATAAAAGTATAAGCAAGACATTTCTTCTTGAGACTAAAACAACAATCATCATCATTACAAAGTAGAAAATAAAATTGACATAAAAACCAACAAAAAAACACACAACAAACCTGAAAATGATACAATCAAATGTGTATATATATGTCTGTACTTACAGTATATATAAGATAAACGATAAAAATCTATCGTCTTCTGATGAAAGAAATTTTCAAGGCATCATACTATAAACATATATATACATATAGGTAGTGTCTTAAGACAAAACAAAACCAAATAAGAAAAAAAACCGTATAACACTGACAAAATTATTAATCTCTGTTCTACGCATATACAAATCAATCTACACACAGGTATATAGTATGTACCTTACATATGTACATACGTATATATAAAGATGCTATATAGAAACCAAAATCAAGACATAAAATACCATATATGTCTTATGTGTGTATATAGTGTGTTGTATATATTATGGTATAAGACGAAAAATATTATTATTTTACGAGGAGGAAAATGAAAATTCATTTCCATTTTATTTCTTAACTTAATTTAAAGGTGAAAAACGAAATACAAAATTATTGGAAAATGAAAATGTGAACGGAAAAAAAAAATTCGAAAAACGTATAATACATGCAAATCAAATTGGGAATGTTGTGTATATGTTTCATGTTTCGCTCGTCTCGAATATTATGTATGTTGTGTTGCGGATAGAAATACGAGGTGGAACACATATATAGGTACAAATTTTGTGTAATATTTTTCTTTTGCACATTAAATCAAGATTTACATAATTGGCACGTTTCTATGAATTTCGAAATGTATAAAGTTTAAGCTTATTTAATTATGATTAAGCTTTTTATCATCAAATCTTTCTATATACATACAAATTCCAATGTTTCACTTCAGTTCGATGGAATTTGGAATTTGCATATATATAAATTATATGTGGGGAGATGTAACCAATAACAATTAATATCTTAAAGACATTTCAATACTCTGTCAACGTATAATTACGTGAAATCTCGAGAAAATTGACTTGTCGTGGTGAATCTGCAGTAGAGAACACCAAGGTCTTGGCAAGAACGTCATTAGTCGTTGCAATTGGAAGACTGAAATTGTGGGCCAGTACAGTAACATCTTGTGTCTTCAACCGCCACACTGAAAATATCGGACAACAAACCCTTATAATTATAATTTTCCATCAATTGTATTTCATAAGCTGATGTTGCCATGTTTTTTTTTTGAAGAAATTTCACTCATCAGTTGAGAAATTGTGTCCAAAGAGTTATCAAAGATGTTTTAGGTTAGTTAAAAATTCTCGTTGATTGACAATATTGATGCTCTTACTCAATATGTTTCCCAATAGCATATTGCTGTTTATATACTAATCCAAGGCAAATGATTATTAGCCCAATATATACATAGATCAGGATGAGGATGGCATTATTACATAAATTGAACTTTTATAGAAGTTCGATTTAGGTTATATTATATATATGCATATATATATATATATATATATATATATATATATATATATATATAAATATATATATATATATATATATATATATATATATATATATATATATATATATATATATATATATATATATCCGTGTTCGTTCTTAACTTGACCCCAAGTAATCATTAATCCATGTATGCATTCCCAGCATATAGAGCTTGCTTCAAAGGAAACCCCAGATGAATCCATAATAATACTGTCAAATATTTAGATGCACTTGTACTTATATTATTTTATCGCAAACATTCAATTCAAATTTGAGTTCAAATTAGTATGCAATCAGTTTTGGGATAGTAAGACTCTCAACTTGTTCAAGGTTTTCTGTTAATGTCCTGCATTACCTTTGCCAGTTGATGTTTTCATTCATATTTTATATACGCTGCTTCCCACTCCAAACGCCGCAGTCTTAAGTGCGTGCGATAAGCCAAGAATCAGGCACTCGGATGTTCCACATTACAAGTCGCTCAATGGTTTTCTTAAATATCTTGGTAAGATGATTAAAGCAAATCCAAAACTACTCATAGCTTTGTTGTGGCAGCTTTCTGTGTTAATGTTTGACTATATGTGAGTGTACAACTATATGTAGAAGTAGATCTGACCAATCAGAACCACTTCATCATCTTTTATAACTTTTTTAACATTCGAATTCTTTAGAGGCTCTTTTTAAAACTTTCTCTCAGCACCAAGTCATATCCCGATGTCTTGCATAAATTGTGTCGTATACACTAATTTTCTGAAAATTTCAAGCTAGAGATGTCCAGTGCCCTAAATTCTGACGTAACTGAATGCTTATAGTTTCAAGCGACTTAATTATTCAGTTAAACGTTCACCAAATATAAGAAAGGGTTATTTTAAAGAATTCCATAAAAAATGAAAACAAAATATAGATAGTCACTCAGTTTCAGCCTCCTCATAATAATTGCAAGGATTCGCTTGACCATTGTTACTCGTACAAACGAATTTGAAAAATAAATACTGGCTTAAAAAGAAGTCTAACTACGAAGTTACTTAACCAAAAAATCTTGCTCACATTATCGCGATTAAAGCATCTTTATTTTTTTATATTTTTAAAGCTGAGAGATGAAAAACATGCCACCTAATCGGATAATATTATTGTACTAGAGATCTAGATCTTAACCAGAAGCACTTTGTACTTTCAGCTAAGAAGATAAATCACGTGAAGGTTTTATTGAATAATTTTGAGATGTGTCATTTCTGACATTACTAATCAACAATACACTCCCGGAAACTTTTTGTATTATTTTGAATATGAAATATCGCACAAAAATTTTTTGATAACCTCAGTAGCAGTGTCGATTTTTTTTCGTTGAACAGAATGGACCAATCTCTGGGTCAATTGTATCCACACCAACATTATCAAACTTTTAGGAAGGGAACACATATCGTTGGTCAAAGAAACCATTCAATGGTTGAAATACTTGGCTGTTTCGCGACTTCAAGTATCCCTATCACACTGCAAACACATGACATATTTTATAGAACTTCTATTAAAAAATTTATCGGTGTCTTGAATAATGCCTTTCCTTGCTTGATACAATTTGTTTTGATTCGTATTCAAATTATTGACGCCACATAGGCCCGATCAAAAATCTTACGATCAAAATTTTGACAAAACGCGTGCAACTTTATTTATTTCACACAATAACTTCTTTATTTCTGTAAAATAAGCTGCTTAAAGGTTCTATTCCATGAGAAAAATTGACTGTCAGTAAAAATTAAAATGAGACAAAAATATATATTAAACAGTAGTGCAAACGAAACAAAAAACCATCTCAGTCAAACTTGACTGGAAAAATATTTGTGTTTGTGGTAGTGTGACTGCCATAAAAAGTATAAAATTAAATACTTTTTATTGCAGTCACACTCACACTTCTACATAAAATTTGTTTAAGACAAGAAATTATTTTCGCACACAACCAATTTTATAGTCAAGGGTCAAATAGTCGATATATAATTTTGGTAAAATTATAATTGAATTGAAATTAAAAATCATATTTGTGTAGCATTGGGATATTTAATGATAAATGTTAATTCACAATTAATAAAATCTCCAAGAATGAATAAATAATGAGTTTTTTGGTTATGATTTCTTCAAAATTTTATTTTATAAAATTATATATTAGCTATAATTTGCTATAAATAAATAAAAAAACAATAACGTTGTCTTTTAGTTGGAGTTTTATAAATATTTTCTCTTTTCGTCTTTTTTGACTGTGAGTAAATTTTTTCCATGGAATAGAGCCTTAACACTGATAAGGGATATAACACTAGTCTCCATTAACACTTTACTGGTTAAAAAAGGAGACCTGGCCGATTCGGTGATTAAAAAGTAATGTATAAAACTGGTTTCTACTCACTCATTGTTATATCATTCCTCATCTCGTTATAAACTCTTCAGCGGACAGCGAACTGCATTATCGCTTAGGACCTCAAATATTTGTCGCTTCATAAACCAAAATCCAAAATAAAATATTGCATGATTATTGAAAGGTGTCACAAATATATATTGATAGGTGTTGGACAATATATATATATATATATATATATATATATATATATATATATATATATATATATATATATATATATATATATATATATATATATATATATATATATATACATATATATAAATCGAGTATAAAGTTACAATAAATATAGGAGTTTGCAGCATCCACCCAGATCATATTAAAAAGATTAACATGCCATAATATAACATTAAATTGGCTTTATGCTCATCAATCGATTGCAAGTGATGTATCATAATTAGAGTAATTAATATTGTTATTGTATTGAGTACATATGATCCGCCTCCGGGTTCTGTATCTGTTTTTAATTATCAGACGCAGAGCAAAAAACTAAAACGAGATCATTATAATTTTTCATACGTAGGTTTTCTTTATACATAAAGGCTATATGCCATCGTACAAAATTGATAGCATGTAACATAATCATCTCAACGTATTGAGTATATAGGAACTCAATTAATCAATCATTAAAAAAAATATATGTATTATTGATTATTCATCTCAAATCAATTTCAAATCATGAATCTTGAATAATTGAAATCAATTATTTTGTTTTGTTGCTGCCGATTTTGCCCCCATGTTCTCGCTATATACAGCCGATTGGAATGGAAAGTATAAAGGCAAAGTAGAAAAAAAAAGGAAAAGAGGCCGTTACAATTATTTTCCATTTTTCTTGTGTAACCTCCTTTGAACATAGTACATTTTTTTTTATTTAAGGTTATTTATTTTATCATAAATAATATGAAATATATTTAAGAAAATAAAAACATATTTACTTGACAAACTGATTAATGTATTATGCTTTTCATTTTTTTTGTTCGTTTTTGTTGTTATATTATTGAATTATTTATAACAATTTTCCTTTGTTTTCATCCCATTTTTCTTCATGTTTGTCTTCATGTGTATTGTACGTACGTATATATAATATTTATATGCGGTTTGCCAAGGAAATGTGAAAAGATAATGGTTGGTATTTTTGTATATGGGGTTCTGTCTACTCGATTTGTTTGTGCGTGATTGATGAAATAAATTATATATATATTATATATAGCATCCAACTCTCGATTCAACAGATCGGACATCTTTATTTGTATACATACATATGTATATACGAGTAAACGTCTATATGTATACTTGTATATAGGTAGACATATATACAAAATGCAGTGAAATCGATATATTAAATTGCTTTGGACAGGCACAAAAATATCTAACGTACGAGAATAAACCTATACATACATATAAATTCAATTGATAAAAGAGGAAAAACGAGGTTACAATTTTTAACGAAAATCCCATTGAGAGTTTTCCAGTCTACATAATTTTTTTACGTATTCAAGTCTCGAAAATCGATGTGACATTATTTTTTCATTTTAATGTGCTTTAAAGGAAAAACTTAAATTCAATTCCCGATGCAGATGTCAACTTATTATATATATATATATATATATATATATATATATATATATATATATATATATATATATATATATATATATATATATATATATATATATATATATATATATATATATATATATATATATATATATATATATATATATATATATATATATATATATATATATATATATATATATATATATATATATATATATATATATATATATATATATATATATATATATATATATATATATATATAAACCATCAACCGTCTAACGAATGACTTGTGTCATTGTAAGAAGTCACCTTATTGTTTTATTATTTATTATTTTTTAATAAAAGAATCCATTTTTTGTATTATAATTGATTATAAAATTAATAAATAACCCAAAATTTTCTCCAAAACCACTCTTAATAGAAACCATTATAATGTTAATGTAGAAGAATATTACTTACCTATTATTAAAGCACGAGCACGATAAACTGATAACTATGAACTGACAAAATAGAAACACGAAACACGTGAAAACAGAAAATAGTCACACAATTGTTTGTTGATCCAATATGTTTCAGTAAGACTTTATAGTCTGTGATATGAACATTCTTTTTCCAAAAATTGAGAAATCCAAAAATTGTGAAAATCAAAAAATTGAAAAAATGGAAAATTGCAAAAATTAAAAATTCTGAAAAATAGAAAGTTGCAAAAATCGAAAAATTGTAAAAATCAAAAAATCGAAAATTGCAAAAATCGCAAAAATTGAAAATTCCAAAACTTCAAAATTCCAAAAAATGGAAATTTGAAAAATCCAAAAATTGCAAAATCGAAAAATTGTAAAAATCAAAAAATTGTAAAAATGGAAAATTGCGAAAATTGAAAATTTGTAAAAAATTGAAATTTTCAAAAATTCCGAAAAAATTGAAAACTTGAAAAAATCGAAAATTTCAAATTTTATAAATTCCGAAAAATGGAAAATTGCAAAAATTGAAAAAACACAAAAACTGCAAAATCGAATAATTGTTAAAATCGAAAAATTGACAAAATGGAAAATTGCAAAAATTGGAAAATTGCAAAAACTGAAAGTTTAAAAAAAAAGAAAATTGTAAAAATTAAAAAATCCAAATACAGCAAAATTGAAAAAATCGAAAAATTGAAAAAAAGGGAAAATTGAAAAATCAATTTAATTCAACAATAAATAATTGCTAATGGTATAATGTCATGGGTGTCATCTTTATCTGTTAATATGCCAGAACTGCCATCTTTTCAGATTTTTCATTACATATTTTCTTACTTTTCTTCGTTTTTCTTTGTCGTTTATTCATTAACATTCCGTTTTTCAATTTCCTATCGATTGTATTTACAGCATTTTATAGCCTTAAAATTTAGCATTTGAGAAAGCTAAAACCATTCCCCACTTTGATCAGCCAGCGTGTGACATGTTTTTGTCAGTCATTTTGACGTTATCTTGACGTTTTAGCATTAATAGCAATGCTAATTAGCCAATAAAAACTGGTTAATGTGACCATTTTTGGACACAAATTTTTACTTGGGTATATATTTATGCGGTTGTTGTAGTATACAGGTGCGTTTATTTTTCTTCTTCATGAAAAGATCTGGATAAGTTGGGTTCGCTTTGAACTGTTTTATATCGATTTTATTACAAAATTTAAAAAATTCACACCTTATACTTAAGATGTGTATACATTAGATGTAGTCGAGTATTTAGATATAAATTATTGGGTCGAATTAATTTACGAGATGCAGGAAAGATTAATTTCTCCGCGTATTACTCAACATATTATAGTATCGAGCTACATTCACCCGAACACGCAGACAGACACATTATTAGAAAATTTCAGACGCGCGTTGAAATGTGTGTGTGCGAGTTTTTCTAACTGACCTCATTCATAAGTACAAAACGTAAAAAAAAGTTAAGAATTTAATTTGTGTTGTTAAATTGTGTTTCTGAAGGAAACACAAATTACATATTTAGATTGTAAATTAAAATTAATTCGTCGAAATTATTTAATTTTTTTTTTATGCATACTATCGACTAAACAATGTACAATAATACACAAAGTCTCTTGAAATTCGTTAATTTTAAAATTTCCAAGTGAAAAATATAAAAAAATTGAATAAATTAAAATGAAAAAAGACGGTCGGGTTTAGAGCTATGGGGATGGGGGATGGTGGTATACCTAAAATGCCTCGGTGCTTGGGAGAAAGCTTTAATTTTTGTTTTCATTTTTTTTTTTGGCAAAGCATAATAAAATAAAAGCGAATTTTAAATTAAAAGGGTTTTTTGATATTTTCGTGTTGTTGGGAAAAATAAAATATTTTTCGGGTTGTAATTGTAGGAGAAACGAAATAATACATATGTATATATATATATATATATATATATATATATATATATATATATATATATATATATATATATATATACTGTGCTTTTGTTGTTACAAATTAAATGAAATGTTCCACCCTGTAGTATGTACATAAAAATTGTACAAAGAATAAAGAAAATATTGCTGTTGTTGTTATTCGCCATATCAAGGATACTTTATGATGTAATTACATTCTAATTATATATGATAATTGCCGTAGCCATTTATTATATAAAAGAAATTAAAAATAATAAATAAATATATTACGTATATATATAATATATAGAATAGAAATAACAACAATTTCTTTTTTTTTAGGTTAGATATAAAGCTTTTACTGGGGTATAGCAGGAATGCTTTAATAATATTCATTTAATTTTTTTTAATATAGAAAAGGACTCGTTAAAATAATTTTTTTTTTATTTTAACATATACAACTGAGAAAAAGGATAATTAATTTCAACTTATCATGAAACAAAAAACAATGTTTCGCAGAAAAAAAAATTTTTTATTATATCAACTTGTCAAAGTTAAAATATTTGGTTGCCAATTATATGCAAATAAACCATTTTTTTTGTCTTTGGTGTGTGCTTGCTGAAAAATATTTTGTGATGAAAGCAGCGTTACAAGGATTTTTTCATGTTTGAATACCGAAATTTAATGTAGCAAATAGCAGTCATCATAATTTTGGGATTTCGGTTTTTTAAGGATTTATGGTTGGTGCAAATAAATTATGTATGAACGGGTTGGGAAATTTCATTCTATGTTTATATAAAGCTGATGATGAATTATAAGGAATTGTGGTTAACCGATTCGTGAATCAAATTTGTCTGAGGGATTCGTGATTCGTCAATTGTTTGTAGCTTGCACCAATGGAGTGTAGGACGTTAAAAGCTTTTCGCAAAAGAATCAGCATAATCGTTGAAATTTTACTGAGCAAGCTGTCAATTAGCCCTAAAGCTGAAATTCTGATTATTTTGCTTCAATCCGTTTCTGCAATTCATTTGCGAGATGTTAGGCCAACACTCAATTTTTTGACATCTACTTAAGACAAATTTGTTCGTAATGTGAAGCCTGATCTCAACAACATAGGCAGTTTAAGGAATGTGTTAGTACTTGGAAGTTAAGATTTCTACTCTGACCATTGCGATGGTTTAAGAAGGTGTTACCCAAAATTTAGTGCAAGTCAACCTAATAATCGAATGAGTTGAATCAGACGATGAAATGGTTTTCTACGTGCCTCTAGGAAATATATGCAACATCATTCTTTCGTTTTTGAACTCGTTCCAAACAAATGTCGGAATCAAAACTGCAGTAGGCGAACTTATCTAAGCTCGATACCAATTTCAATCCACTGACTCGTTATAACTTATTGTTCCAATCCTATTTTTGTTTAAACATTTTAGTATAACCTTTTAGCAATTTTTAAAACTAGGCACATAAATAATACATCGAACAAACTCACCGTTTTGCATCATGCTTTAACATTTGTATCAATTCGAGCAAGAAACAACTTCTCATAAACAAGACATACCCGGGTTTGTTATTAAATAGTTCTAAATTTAATATGGAAAGTATCAGACGTATAAAAATTTTCACCCACAGGATTAAGAAAATAGTGGAATATCCTTCTGGCGTTCGTTTGGCCATCGTTTCGAGTGTTGTCTGCGCCAGAAGTAGGCGGGGTAGAAATGGTTTAGATACTTCTCCTATAACTCATTTTTATAGGATTATTAAGTGAATATATAATATGCATTTTTTGAGCGTGCCTACTACACCCAAGTTCTATCGCTTGAGGTCATGTGCCAGTGGTACTGATGCAAAAAAAATATAGATAGCAAGTGTTCTTCCGTTGTTACTATGAGCTTCAATTAACTGAGTTACTATTTTATCACCTTTACTACTTAGCTAATATTTAGTACTTGACCAGTATATAGATCAGTCCGTACAATAGCAAAGCAGTTTATGCATTGCATTATGTATTGCTTTGTTTATCTACTTACGATCTGCACAGGTATTCCGATTGTCAAATCGAATGAACTGTATTCTACTTTAAACAACTCTACGTAGTCTCAGACTGAGGATATAATAATTTTTTCCACAGATCAATAAATACTGCACTCGTTATTGCAGCTTTCAATATATCACAAGGAATGTTTCCAAACTTTTAGAATCCCGTTGCCTATGTGGTAAAAAATCCACAACCCAGTTGTATTTTGATGATCACAAAAATGGCATCACTTGCAGAATTGAATGGTGCACTGATTAAACGTTGATGGATAAGCAGTATGACATCACTCGTTTAAACCATGAATATATGATTTAACATTGCGACTGTAACATAAACCACGGCAGTGAATATTGTCGCGAGTTTACAACCAACAAACCCACCTAATTCAATAGTAGGGCTCGTTTTAAGCTTCTACTATCGTGTTGATTTATAATTCTAATCGTAATCAGATCATGACAACCTCTCTTGCGATATACTCATGGTAACTCGCACTCCAACTAGCGGAGCTTTATGTACCGTAGATACAGTAAGAAGCTTCTACAATAAGAAGAAGAGTGATGCATTAGTGACAGTACTAAAAGCCAATCACCTACATTGTCTTAGACTTAATCGGTCAACTTGGTTCACCTATCGAAATGAAGCCAGTTTGCCACGGTTCGATCCAACAACGACCGGGATAACATACGCCTCTAATGGATACATTTGAATTTGATTGATTGCAATCGACGATATATATAGATGAATCAAATCAATAAATTAATACATTTTGTGATTATAAGACCACAGCACAGTAAACAGATAATGATTTAATCTAATACAAATCCATTTACTTCAATGAGGTTGAAAAAAGATTTTTTTTTTCAACTGATACAGCATATACGAACAAGGATGAAGGATATTTCTGGAAAAATTAATTCCGAGAAAATTCATTTAAATTTATTCAACAATCATTAAATTTTCATTCAATATGCTGAATATATAGACGAGTATAAGGATATACGGGACGAGATGGATTTACTATTGCAATTGCACCATTAAATGGAATTAAAATCGATATTATCTTGCAGGATACGTTGTGAAGAGCTTTTGTATATAAAATGAATGCGAATAATGAACCAAGAGGGGGTAGAATACACTTTATTTTGCAACATGATACTTTAGTGGTGGGTATAGAAAACGGAACGATAAACATCAGGAAATTAGTATATAAGCTAATGAGAGGAGCTAATGATAAGATTTTTATATTTAAGTGACAAATTTGTACAAAGCTTTTTGTCTTTTTCGTGAACCCTTTTGTCGTTTTGTCGTTTTCGACTGTGTTTAAGTCATATTCTTACCTTTTGTATATTTAATTAGTTAGTGTGTGTATGGTTTCACCATTCATTTCGTTTGTTCCCCCATGTCTCGTAGTTTTTGGGCGACAAGGTGTATATAGCGACAAAGCGAGTAAAGTGATATTTTTTTTGTCGTTCGTAATTTATATTAATTTAAGCTTTGACAATAATTTTTATCTTTTGTGCGTTTATATGTATGTATACGTACATGTGTGTGTGTACGATTTTTTTTTGGGACACAAGATTAATCGTTTTTTTTTCGACGTCGTTGTCGACGTCTTAAAGATTTTTTTTCAATAGTGAATGGTATGTGTGTTGTGTATATGTATGAGCGAGGATTTAATGTCAAATTGCTTTTATTATTGTATATTTCTTTCCTCGTCGTCGTCGTCGTCGATGTCGATGTCTTGTTGTAATCTTTTATGTTTATTGTGAAAGCTTAATCCATTGTAAATTATATTGAATGAACGCCAGCAATAAAATAATAAATAAAATCTGAAATAAAAGGAACGAGATGCGGGAATGCATTGAATTTTCGGTTTTATTATTTATGTTATGTTATTTCGAAAAAAAAATAAATAAAAGAAAAAGTTTTTACAGTACAGTTAATTAATCTTTAATGGAAAATCTTTTTACAACCTGCTAAATACTAAGACATGATTTTGTATTTGCCTCGTTTTTAATCTCCATGAGAATTTAAGCAGAATTTTGGTGTTTTTCTGGATGCCTTTCACTTTATATATATATGTATACACTGTACAGAGAGAAGGGATTCGAGTAAAAGGGTGATTAAGATTTCTTAAAGATTGATTAATTACGGGCCGCTATATAAAACACACACCTTCGGATTATCGATTGTTATAATAATTATGAAAGCTGTGTGAGTAATATTTAAGTCCCAAATCTTAAACAACCAACACACATTATACACTCGCACAGTGGTTTAATTAATGTATAAAAGCGACCGAAAAACAAAAATTTAATTTTCCTCCAAAAAGCGTTATATGTGAAAATTATTTACATTTCAACACCAATTTTTAATTTAATTTTTTGTGCGTGTATGTGTGTATGTCTGTGTTTGTGTGGAAAAATATTTGAGAAATTAAAGACACGTTTTTCCATTGTAATATCGTAATACAACACAGTAAATGAGATAAGACGAAAAGATAAAACACTTTTTGTTGTTTTTGTTATTTTTAATGTAATTTATTTAATTTTTAACAGAAAAAAAAAAAAATTATTAAATTAATTAAATAAAAAAAAAACTTTTATACCTAGTATACTGTAAAATGAACACAGCTATACGTATATAGTTCGGTTAAATATGTGGGAAATCTTCGAAAATATGTGATTTTTGGGAGATACGCGAAGCTTTTACCTATATACATATATAGACGCAAAAGCACACCTATATCCAGACTGTAGATAACTGATTACACCGTTGATTTCATTTCAATTAGTACACCATATTGTTTTTGATTGTCTTAATATTTCGTTTATGTATAAGATGTGTATACACTTCTCTACATATACCTAAATATTAAGAATATATTATGAAAGTTTGTTTTTTTATTTTTAAGCTTTTAACTTTTACATATATTCGGTATGAATATGACTATATATACATATATAAGAAGTATAGCGCTTATCAAACCATAAAAATATTATTTGATGTTGGTAAAAAAAAAATATATATTTTTTAATTAAATTTTGAGTATTAAAGTTTGTTTTGATAGTCAATTTATAATGAAGAGAGGGTGAGGGGGTGTACGGTATAGAAGTAAGATGTATACGAGAAAATTGATGTAACATTTAATGATTCTTTGTGAAATCATTAGATTTAAATTTTTTGTTAATTATATACTGTCAATAAACTGAAATTTACATTGGATTTATGCTTATTATATTGTTACATTGGCCCCGCATCCACCGTTCTAAGTAAAGTTTTATCTACTCTTATAGTACAAAAACTATATGTTATATCGCAAAAGCTTTTGTATTCAATTAACATCACTCAAATATTATTTATTACGAACTAACGAGGTCTAAGTTTAAGATGGCCATGTTACAGGACAGTCGATGTTGAATAGCTTACACACTTGGCATTATTACCAAGGCATTATTTCAAGTTGGTCAGAGAAACTTATCCATGAAGACATGATACATCTGAATGAAAGGGTGCATCTGAATACAATTTGAACTTTAATACTGGTTTTTGGTATATCGCGAAACAACTCTCTTCTTGTTACTGCCAAATGTGGTTATTATATCTTCACTTCCCAAAAATTTGGTACCATGACCTTGCTAACAGATAGAAAGTATCTCGCATTCTACCATTTTGTCCATCAATTCCCAGGTATTCTGTAGGGGACCGCTGTTTCGCTTATGGTTACAAATATTGCAGATTTCTTCATTTTTTTAAATGACTATCATGCCTTGCAATATAAGCCTACACACTTTCAGCCGAAAGTTATCCTATGCTACTGTATAAATCATTTCTTTATTGCTGGCATTATCACATCATTTGGTTGATCACTGCGATGTTGGATGTGGTAGCCTTGTTGTAAACATAAAAAAGACCATCCGAGTCCAGTGAAAAATCAAGTTCGACTTTAGTTTTTCTTCGACTAAGAACATGCAAATCAAAGCGACCACCAATTGTATCCATGTTTGCAAATTCACTCACGGAATATTTAATTAAATATTTTATCTAAAACATGGAAAACCCAGCCTTTCAAAAGATCTAGCTTAACATTTGGGTTGTATACTCTAATCAGTAAAACATAAACCAAGGTTGTTAGTTCATCATATGCAAATTAGTCGCACTTACGTCTGTTTTATGGGTGAATAGGTTTAAATATTTGGAATAGTCTCTTTGAATAACTTCACTTAACCTTATCAGTACATCCGCTGAGTAAAGGCAGATTTAGCAGGACATCCGATACATTAGACACCATTGTTTGATCTTTTTGAAATACTACCATAACAATTGTTGAAAGCGATTTTGTTTAAGTCTTCACATTTTGCAGTAACTTAACTCTAAAACTGAACTGGCAAAATCGAGCAGTTATAAGTACCCAAAACTCGGAGAACCACTACGACCAACAATTTACACAAGTTCTTAAATTCAGAATGACCAAAAGCCTTTCAAATTTCCACGTCTGAATGGTGCTATCTGGTAATTTCTACGTCTAAAATCCTAGTACTTCCTTTAAACATCAACAATCTTTTTCTATAATATAGCTTTTGTCTTTCTTAGGGTTGATATCTAGTCAACCAGACTACGGAATCTACCGATGGACTCTTGTACATTTGGATTTGGCTTACAAATTGTAATATAATACAATGAGGCAGTTCAAACTACCATAAATTTTAGCAAAAATGGTTTTGTGCCTTAAAGCTTGAAAAAGCTTTTGTTTGGAAATACAACTCAAATTATAAAGGACGAAGATTAAGGTCATCTTGTGTTGTTGGTTGGCCTAGTAACTAGTCATTCAGTGAATACCACAAAAGAGCTTTTACATACACCATCGTACACTTCTCACTCGCAAATAAAGCTCAGATTTAGGTCATCTTGTGTGATGATTCTCAGACTTAGATCATCTTGGACTTAAATCTAATCATTCGGTGGATACCAAATAGAGCTTTAAGATACGTACATTTTTATTAGCTTGTTGATGCTGCTGGAGTTTTAAACTATCCACAGTGCAGTTGTTCAGGTTGTATAGTCGATTTCATGTGTTGTCCATATAATCAAGTTCAAGTTCATTTCATTTCTCCATCTTTTAATTAAGTCTTACCTAAAAGCTTGCACAGATTATTACTTATCGATAACACCGGAAATATTATAATAAATTTGTTTGATGAAGGGTTAAACGGTTAATGCCTCCATGAAAACGATATGTTTCGATATACATACTATGATACTTTTGGGATTATAGCCGAATTTTGATCTGCTTGATTGGGTCGACCGACTGGGACGTGTTTGAATGATTCGAGAAATGCTTTCATATGAGCGAGCCATAATTTTCGATAACCGTAAAAATTAAGCTTATGACTGAACTTTTAGCATAGATAATGTGTTTCATGAATTATTCATTACACGTTAATTCTTTTTCTGTTATCTAGGTACCTTATTCTGCAATCTGCAAATGCAGATAAGCTAAAACTGTACAGAGTGTTGATCAGACCCGTTGTCATGTATGGATGTGAGAGTTGGACCTTGACGGATGAGTACGAAAGATGGCTTCTAACATTCGAGAGAAGAATCATGCGTGTGATATATGGCCCGAAACGCGACGTCAATGGCACATACCGAGTTCGTTTCAACCGCACGAGATCAGGAATTTAATGCAAATTCCTGATATCGTGCATGAAATCAAAGGGCAGCGAGTACGCTGGCTCAGACACGTTCCGCGTGCTGATCCGAACCGAATGATACAGCGATCTTTAAAGGGAGAACCCCCTTTCGGTAGGCGAAGAGGTCGCTGTCAGCGACGATGCCTCCACGGCGTAGAGAGCGTTCTGGCATCTTCAAAACGGTCTACAACGGTTTGAAGAGCTGACTCGTGATCGAAACCGATGGAGTCAGATTGTTGACACGGTACGGGCCAGTAATAGCCTGTAAAAACCGATACAAAAAAAAGAAAGGTACCTATCTAATGCTGTGATTGAAATCAGTTAAAGTTGCATGCAACTTTTAATGCAACACATCAAATTTTGTTGTCAACATCAATAAGAACATCAATTTAATGTTTTGCCATTTCCTGTCTTGTTTTTTTTGTTATAGTAATTTGCGAATTAACCTTGAGGTCAGATTTTATATTAGGTGTCGCATATTGCCCGTAATTGTGCAAACATAATCAATGACCACGCTTATGGAATAAAGGTAAGGCTATTGCTGATTCATTCTTCAGTAAACCTTTTGTGTACTAGAATAAATTATCATGTTAGAGGTTATCCTTTAAATGGATTCAAACTGGTCACGCTACAACTGATATTTAGAATTGATCGGGATTATTGAAAATATTCCTGATTCTCATAAAATCGATTTACAAATTAATCAGACAGTTTAGACTTTAGGATTTCGATTTCAGAATGAATGCCATGATCGGCTGATGTGGCAATCAAATATAAATTCGGCTATCGTTAATATGTGTCTTATCAATGTTTAACTTAGAACAAGATCTTATGTTTGTGTCATAATAATTTGGTGTAAGGAACAGATCAATACGAGCTTAGATTATAGTGTCAATTGCAGTGTTTGAATACAATGATAATTGACATCAATGGCGCAATATATGATATTCAATATAATGAAACTTCTTTGTCTGATTTGATTTCCAACTAATTTGGCCTTATAATTCGCCCCTTCTAGAAATAGGACAAACGAGACTGTTTATATAACGACATCTGTTATTGTAAGAATATCCTTTCATGAAAACTTCTCATCGTCGAATTTCGTTACATCATACATCAATTGGATTTTTTTTTTAAATATTTTCCAATTAGCGACGATTAAAAAAGTTTTTCCAGCCTCTAGCTTTTTTGTGTATAACTATAACGAATAAAAAAAAACTTTGTTCAAACAAATTTGACTGATTGTCGTTGACTGCGAAACAAAAAACCAGTAACCGCAAACGACAAAATTTTGACATCAACCATTAATAAAATTCCACATAAATATAAAATACATGTCGAGGAGGGTAGGAACAGCGCAACGATTTATTAATTAAAAATCATTACTCTATACCCACAAATTCGGATAGAGCCAGCTTTCCCTAAATATATACACAAACGCGTACACATATTTTTCTCGTCTAAAATCGAAAAGATTTCCGTATTTTTGATCCTTAAGAGATAAAGATTTATGATTTTCAAAACGGTTTTGGAATTTAAATCATTTATTTATTTTGTTATTTTTTTATCATATTTATTTATATATTTTATTCGCTTTTGTATATATAAAATATATATATTGAAAATTTTTTGATTTATTGTAGAAAAAATTCAAATAAAAGCAGCACCACCATCACCAACCACCACACAACAGTCGAAAGTATAAAAAATTATATTCTACTTGCCAACGATTATCACTTTCACACGCAACACTATAAAGAAAAATTGTTTGAATTTTCCCATTGTTTTTGTTGTATTTGATAAATTAATTATATTATATTTCGTTTTGTTTTTGCTAAACCAAAAAAAAAATTAAATCAAATCGAAAAGCTTTAAAAGTTGTGTAATACAAAAAAAAAATTATACATGAAAATCAAAATTACTGAATCGAATCTTTTTTTAAAAATTTTCCTCACGTTTCAATTTTGATTAGGGGGGAGGGTTTGTTTTTCATTTTTATGTATACATAATATATTCGAAAAAGAGCTTTTTTTTATATATATTTTCGATGCTCTACCCAATCGTAATGTCGCATAGACGAAAAATCTGTTTTAATGTGTGCTGTTTTATAATTCGTTTGCGTTTTACTACGAGTATATCGAAATTAATTGTAACATCGGCCATTAATCACCAAAAAAATTGATTTAATATTATTTTCTAATATCAAATTTTGTATCTTTATCGTTACAGACTATCTAAAAAGCGTTCATAATGAATACAAGGTATGTATACTGCATATTATATATATACACTGTCGAGCAACGACATCGAATCAAACCGTCAGCGCGCATCCGATTTTCACGAAACATATTTTGGGTCTATAATGGGGCTGGGTAAATATTTATTCTCTTTAAAAACTGCCGATTGGATAAATGAGGACTCTAGCTCTCAATATACACTGCGAGTTATCAAGGGACAATCCATCTAGCGAATCTCATCACGTGCTTAAGAATACCCCTGGGATAAGCTTTTTTATATTTCATTTATTTATCTAAAAAACTTGGGCTCGAAAGCAGCGGTGTGATCGAGACCATAGCTTATCCAACTTAATTTATCAAAATGCTGCATATAGTTTACCTATCAACCAATAGCAGCGGTGAAACAGGCGCTTTCGCTTGAGGGTTAAACGCATTTAAGCTTACTGCAAGAAAAAAGGACTAAAATTTATGAAACATCGGTGATCCTAATTCAATATTATTTTGAATACATTATTGCTAAAAATATTCAGGTGCATTAAGAGTAAGTTTCTGTACCTTATAATAGCTTATCTTTGTATGCAGCGTTGCGCATACTTTCACGAATGTGATTAGATCTCGCGGACCGATTAAATCCAATTAAAATATGACCTACAGGTCATACAAGTAGCTACAAGAAATAAGACCTCGCATATGTACAAAATGGAATTTATAAAATTGCCTGCAATAGGAGCTATATATTGTTACGATTTCCCCTAGTAGGGATTCAAACCAATCCAAGGTTCAATCACCGGATTGTGAATAATAAAAACCACTTGCTTGTTTTTCACTATAACGTTTATTATTATTCAGCACAGTTAACTTTTACACTACAATTAACTCTTTCACTATTTCACTTGTTATCACTATTCCCGATTTAAACTTTTCGCTGTTCAAATTTAAACAGAAACTCTACGGTTTCTCTACGGATCATTGTACAAGTTTTTGTTTGTTTATTATTTCGCCCGTATATTGCAAACATCTAGTTTATTCTATTCAATCAGAGATGTCACCCGCGTCTGTATCACACACACCCATAATATATATATATATATATATAAATATATATATATATATATATATATATATATATATATATATATATATATATATATATATATATATATATATATATATATATATATATATATATATATATATATATATATATATATATATATATATATATATATATATATATATATATATATATATATATATATATATATATATATATATATATATATATATATATATATATATATATATATATATATATATATATATATATATATATATATATATATATATATATATATATATATATATATATATATATATATATATATATATATATATATATATATATATATATATATATATATATATATATATATATATATATATATATATATATATATATATATATATATATATAATATGAAGTGATGTTTTCCCCTCAAGCAATATCCAATGTCCCACCATGCAAAACCATCGCAGTACGAAACTGTCACAATAAAACGATGCTGCGAAAATCGCTCTCCTGGACGCTGGCAGACCCAACCTCTCTTACCACTACCATGAAGGCATCTTTTCTACTCGTCAATAAATATAATGTGAAGCTATTCGATGCTTCTTTATAAAGCGTACGCGAGTAATGTTGAGTAGCTTTTTTTGGTCGCGTGATGACATTTTTGGGGTTCTTGCTGGCCGCGTTGTGATCACTTTGACGATTATTACTGTCTATTGACTTATAGTTTTCGAAATTGCCTAAGCTCTTGCTTCACATTGATGGCAGTGAGAAGGCGATATCGTACCAGTTTTCGGAATCCTTGAATATCTTGAGACAGCAGATTCACTCTTGCTTAGCTGACAAGCAACTTCCCGTTCATAAGTCTACGTAGTATTATACAGGAGATTTAAACACGCCAATTATTTTCACCAGACCATCGCATTTTGCTACGACTGCTTTAATTTAAAAAATATTGGAAGTAAGAGCTCCGATTTACATGCTCGACAGTGTTTATATCACCGAGTAACTTTTTATTTTGTATTGTGCAAACTTAAATATTGGCTTAAAGCTTATATATACGTTCTCGTATATATATATACAAAGTTTTACGAATTATACATAAAGTCTTGAAACGGGAAAAATATGCGCTCGCGATACAATACCATAACGTCTAATCACAACTGTTCCACGACAAAAATTTACATTTTACTCGAAAAGTTAAGATAACATAAAGATCAGGAACAAAAAACAAAAGAAAAAGTTTTCGCATTTTTTTGTTTCGTTTATATCAAGAAAAATAAAAACACAGAAAATACGCGATTTTACACAAGGCAAAAGTTTTCTTCGTGCTTTTTATATAAGCTTTCTTTATTTTTTTTTTTTTAAGAAATAAAATTACAAAATAATCGCTTTTGGTGTTAAATAGAATTTATAACAAAACACATAAAATGTATATACATATGTATACACACACACACTACACACATACTTAGATATAAACTTTTATTTGTGCTTTGCTGTGCAATTAAACTTACATCGTAAACTTTTAAAAACTTATTCGTATTTTGTTGCATTTTGCTGGAGCTTTCGCACTTTGTTATAAGCACGTGCCCAGCAAATGTATAAATAAATTGTGCAATTATCAATGTTCAATTATATAAAAACTACTCTAATTAGATGCGATACTATTTCTGTATCGCTTATTTAATTATATAATTGGACATTTGCACGAGATACAGTGAGAGAGAGATAGGGGGTGGGAAAAAACAAATGAAAATAAACTTTTACGTGTGGCTCTGTGCATTGAAATTAATTAAATATTATTATATAAATATAATTAGAAGAAATATGATGATAAAATTTAAGAAAATATATAAAAGTTTAAATTACTTTTTATTTTAATTTATAATAAAAATAATAATAAAAACAATAGAATTTTACAGTATATACGCGTTGAAAAAATATATAAGACGAAGAATTCAACGGAAACTTCAATAAAATTCGTTTGTGTGCGCTTTCTTAACAAATGATAATCATAATTCAGTTGTCTTTATTATTAAAATAAAAATAAAAACGAAACTAATTAGTTTAATAAATTGTAAAATTTTAATTTAACAAAAGAAATGAAATTGGTACAAGAGACTTTGCGAATGGGTTGATGGTGTGCGCCTCTCTACGTTTTAACAAATGTATATACGGTTGTAGTGTTTCGTTATAATTAAAGTAAATTTTAATTTAATTAGTCGTTCGTTTAACAGCAGTATTAATGGTAAATACCGATCAATATAGAGAAGTCCTCCTACTGGTTGCAATCACTTTTATTTGGGTTACGGTAACTTGATTGGTCGATATATAAATATACATATATATATATATATATATATATATATATATATATATATATATATATATATATATATATATATATATATATATAAATATATATATATATATATATATATATATATATATATATATATATATATATATATATATATATATATATATATACATATATATATATAGATATATATAGATATAGATATAAACATATATATATATATATAGATAGATATTGATATATATATATATATATATATATATATATATATATATATATATATATATATATATATATATATATATATATATATTGATATATATATATATATATATATATATATATATATATTGATATATATATATATATATATATATATATATATATATATATATATATATATACATATATATATATATATATATATATATATATATATATATATATATATATTGATATATATATATATATATATATATATATATATAGATATATATAGATATAGATATACATATATATATATATATAGGTATTGATATATATATATATATATATATATATATATATATATATATATATATATATATATATATATATTGATATATATATATATATATATATATATATATATATATATATATATATATATATATATACATATATATATATATTGATATATATATATATATATATATATATATATATATATATATATATATATATATATATATATATACATATATATATATATATATATATATATATACATATATATATATATATATATATATATATATATATATATATATATATATATATATATACATATATATATATATATATATATATATATATATATATATATATATATATATATATATATATATATATATATATATATATATATATCGTGGAACTGTAACAGAAGAAATAACTTTTTTTTTGAAATATTGATCTGAATTCATTGGTCTTCTATAATCGGTCTATATTTATGTTAAACCTTTCGTTTTCTATTACCTCGGTGTAAATTATTACGGCTCCAACGTCATGCTCTATATTTGGTGGGACCACTTCGGTGTAGTGTTAAAACTGTTATTATAAGTTGTTGAAGTCGTCTGATATAATTACAAGGGTTGTTATCGAGTGCAATAAAAAGGTTTGAATTGAATATTGAAAGACTCGATAGTGCTCAATACATACCTGGTATCGTTCAAATGAGGAGTGTAACTCTATCCGACGAATTTTCTAGACATTACTCCCTCTAACTGCTGGTACCTGTTTCGACGAAGTCGAACACGATCTGACTGACAAGCTGGAAGTGCTTGTCTTATGAAGTCTTATAAAGAAGTCAAATATAATCGAATCAAGCCAAAAAACTGCGGTACAAAAAGAAATAAATGAAGGATTAAAAAATTAGCTGAACTACTGGAACGATATCTTGGTTTCATCTGACCCCTCAACACTATCAGTTACTGATACATGTGCATCGTCGATTCCTTGAACGTAATTAAGAACCCTTTGTTGACTTATCAGGTATTTTTTATGGATCAACTTTTATCATGTCATCGCCTTAACGCTCAATTCTTTAAACTGGTTCCTGTCTTTAACAGCTTTATGTTATGAATTTCAACTAGACTTGATATTTAATTCTAAAAATTTGGGATATTTATACGAATGACTTAAGGAAATGTAGTGGCTTCCACCGCCCATGTCTTCTGACGATCTATTTGCAAATTTTTTAGATGTAGCTATATAATGGACAACTTCGATGAAGAATTATGCTGTGAGTTTCAATGTTTATTTATTTTGAATAAGGTCCGCATTCCACAAATTGGGGTCGCATTTGTGATTATTTCAGTGACATCGCTCCTCCATAAAACAAAGTTAATAGTATGGAGCTTTTTTGGTATCCCATGAATATTCTTTCTTAAAAAACGTGATCGTTGTATTGACTACTGTGTAGTTGTTGATTTCGTAACAATTCATGGTAGTTACAACCCTAGAACAACATTTCGAAAAGGACAACAGCTCCTATAAAGTTTATAGATTTTATACTTTATTTATGTTTATAAGCTTTGAAAACCAATTTTAAGTCTATTTGAAAACTACAAATATACCATCCCCAAACTTGATTAATTGATTCGACACGTCCAACAAATGAAAAGTGGGATTAGTTTAATAAGAAACTTTTTCGTATGAGTACGTTCTTTGTACCAAGTTCAAAATTAAATATTCTAGACTCAACATACTGTTATATACATACTCGTGTGTATATGCCAAGCATAAAACATATATGTTTGTTCTATATAAAATATTTAAAATTGCATCATCTCCAGAGTATAATAATCAATTATTGAGTATAAGTTATAAACCAATTTAAGTTTATTTTTTTTATTTTTGTATTCTTCAGGAGCTTTTGTTCCTCCATACCTTCGCCCACATATGCAAATGTATATAATTTATATTTATAACACACTACAAGCATATATACATTTACATATATTTGCATATATAGAGAGAGATGTATGAGTACATAAGATGTTTATACATGCAACAATGAAAAAAGCTTTCAAATGGATCTAACAACGAACAAAGAACTTAAAAAAACTTACTTACATGAAAAAATGTATACTTAATACTTAGCACAGTGTGGTTCAAATTTGTACTGGAACTTTGGGAAATCATTCCATTTGAAACGCAAGGATAAAGCTCCTCACTGTTCAATATTCGTGTAAAAAAAATATAAAGTTCGCTAAAGCTTGAAATTGACAGTAGAATTTAAAACTCAAATTGTAGCACTTAGGTGAAAAAATTATTGGGAAGAAAATCCAAAAGCGTCAGTGTTTATCTTAGGCTTTATAGAGAAAACAAAAATCTAAATCTCAACCAACCCAGCCTTGATTTTCGATACTCCAAAGCATCGTTGATGTATGAATAAACGAAATCCAATCCTCTAGCTTCTTTATCCTTAAGTGCTGACATGTCTGTATTTTAATAGCTGTTTCTACATTATAGGTTGCTCCTTATAATCGATGATAAAATCGAACCAGGTATATTTTTGAAAAGAATGTACAATCTTGTAAGTTTACCTGTCCAGTGCTCAGTTACTAAATCGGCGTCCCTACATTTGTTCCAACTACTTTGGAACGATCTGGCTTTCCATCTTGTCATATGTTCTGGTAATTAAATCACACAACTGTAGCTTACATTACCTGGTGCAACAGTTGAGTCTCTTATAAACTAGCTCTTTGTACTACCTCCGGTTGAAGATGAGTTAAATGACCTGTCTCTCATGGTCGTATGATTTGAGAAACATGTGTGTATCCCAATGATACGAAATATGTTTGGATTCCAGCCCAACTTCGGGCTAACACAATCTAAGAGAACAACATACCCTTTGTGGATGAACTATGCCGTCATCACCCAAACTCCAAAAGGTACTCCCAGGAGGATGGCCAGAAGAAAAATTTTAGGATGCTTCATGAGATCCACTTTCCAAACTCTACAGTGACAACGAGTCAGTCAGACAACAGTGACTTAATTAATGAGGTGAACTTTGAACCTTATAATAAGATTTATAGTCTTTCGAGAAAAAGTTTTAAGTCTAAAAGATGTTTCATAGGCAATCCACTCATCAAATCCTTCAGATCTCCTAGGAAATACAAAATTCTTCCATAAGAACCAGTGTTCCATCAGAATCAGTTGTAAGCAATTTCGTGTCTAGGCTTACGACTATATATGTAGAGCAGCATATGAGAAAAAAGTGATGCTCTCTATGATAAAATAGAGTCAGTTCATGCTCAATAGCATAGAAATTACTATTAAGCTCGTGAACGGATGCTCTCAGAGGGACCTTGATTCACCTTTACTGTAGTCTCTGGTGATAAATGAGCATGTCTTCTCAGATTTCTTGGATGGTTCACATACTGGCGTCACGTTTAAGGTCTAATAAAAAAAATGTCACATGGTTATTATAAAAAACCGGCAAACCCAAGCTATTTACAAGATTCCTCATTGAATCTGAAAACATGTTATGTGCCATTCGCAACTATTATTCGTCGACCACCACATCATCCTGCGTAGTTGTCTAAGCAATCTGAATTAGGACTGATTGTTCGCTCTCTAGGATTAGGACTCCTACTGAATATTGTTGGATTCCCTGCAAATAGACCGAACGTGGTGATTTTAGCGACCGTTTGTCCCCTTCCATAACCATATATGTATTACTTTTCTCGGATTTTGTTTATACTAAGTCAGTCGATACGAGCAAGATTGAAAAAGAGTAGCAACATCACACGTCAAATTATTAATGTATTTGAACTACTCTGTATACATGTAGAGCTTTGCACCACACTACATCACCCGATTGCGAACAATTTGTTAAATTATATTGATAATCGTTTTCTTTAAAAGCAAATAAAAAAAATGTCAGAAATATCAATCACAAAAATTTGATTAGGATTTCAACTTATTTCTGTGATTTGACTGCGTGTTGTTTTTTGTACTTAATAAATTATTTATTTTCAAGACCCACATAGAGATTGAAATTACATAAAAGCACAAAGTCTATATATACGTATAATATGTATCGGCTGTGCGAATGGTACGTAAAATTTTGGAAAAGAAAATCGGAAAAACGACATTGAATTGATTTATCTCTAGTCTATATATAAAAACATTGTATCAGAACCGATCCGAAAAAGACAGACACATAAGCAAGCAATATAGCAGGAGGAAATTAATGTTGTTATTTTATTCGTGTTAAATACCAACAACAAAGATTTATTTTCATTTCTTGTTACCTCGAAGAACGATACTCTATTGAATTTTTATACTAGGCACAAAATGACAACAACTGCAAAACAAATATTTTATTTAAGTGATTGGAGTTACTCGTGTAACACAACATTCTTGTCGAACGAGAGTATAAAAGAAAATCAAGTAAAAGCTCTCGATATATATACGTGTTATATAAACTGTCGAAAAGGCATATAAATCGGGGTATGAGAAAATGCGATAAAGAATTTTATTAAGGATTAAAGTTATCAGAGCGAAAAGTTTTGTTTTTTTTTTATTTTATTTTATTTAATTCAGCAAAATAATTTTATTTTAATTTTATATTTCCACGACACAAAATTATATATAATAAATGTGTTTCGCATTTTTTTTGTCGAGCAAAGTGAATAATAAATTAATTAAATTGCGATTATTTTGAAAAGCTCACTTTAATTATATTTATATATAATTGTCATTGCGGCATTAAAGTCCAAGATTTATATATACAAAATGTTAATCGATTCAATAAAGTGTGCTTTTAAGGTTATACATTTTTAATGGCCACAAACTATTAACTACCGTGGACTAAAATACTTAATTAAAATAATTAAATTGATTCATTGCCGTAATTTATTTACTTCTTGATTTTTTAATTAATTTGTCGTCAAATTGTCTAACAACTATATTAACGATTCTACTTTTATTTGTGTTGTGTCCGATACAATCACGGTACATTGAAAACCAAATTTAACTATAAACAATTTAATGAGCTTTTTTTTAAATTAGAAAACTTAATGTATGTGAGAAAGTTAATTTTTTATGTACATATATACAAAGTCCTTGAAATATTCGGCAAGGCACATTAAAGCCCTCATTGAATATATACTTTCCCGCGAAATAAATAAAATTATAATATAAATACACTTTTTGTGTTGTTCAACGAAACAACAACAACAACAAATAATAATAAAAAATAAAATTTGAACTTTTTCTTGTTGTTCGCTTTTATTTGCCTTTCTCGAAATTAAACAAGAGCATTGGAGAAAAAGCTACATAACAAAAACAACAACAGCACCAAAATCAAGAAAAGTAAAAAGTTTTGATTAAGTTGAATGGAAAAAAAAAATTATTGAATTTAGCAAACACAGAATATCCTAGCTTTTTGGCAGACAATAAAGAAAAATAAACTTTTCCAAATAAAGAAAATTGAAAGTGAATTTAAACTTAATATCTTTGTATATATACACACACATATATATAAAGCTTTAATAATATGTTGATGGAGGTATGTAGGAATGTGTATAAAATTTGGGACAAAATATAAAATTTGACGACCGGAAAAACCTTGTCATAAAACTATACACTAGCTACATACATTTTGGGCTATCTACAAAACTAATACCTTTAATTAAAATTTGTGAAAAGCTTTTGTGACAATATCACTCAAAATGAATATACATAAAATAAAATTACGAAAGCTTTTACCAGAGAAAAAAATTATATATTATCCAGAGCACATATATACAAAAAAAGAGATTATGAATAAACAAGTACCTCATGATAGTGTATACAGTAACGACTCTTCCTATATATGATATGATATACGACTATGTCGGTTTGTACTGTGGTCAGATGCACTCTGGCATTGTAGCACACATCCAAAGACGATAAATGTATATATATAGTTTATGTGTTTTGTTTAACTTCTACAAATTTAGTCACCACACATATTGTTTGTGTATGTAGTATTTATTTTGTCTATAGGTCTCACTGTGGTAGCATAAAAACCATATTTTTTGTTTACAAAGACGCCACAATATGTAAGAGGATTTTAGAGTGTTGTGTTGTTATGAGTTGAGAGATGATCTGGAATTTATTTCGTTTGAGTTTAAATATTTGGATGGAATTCGAATAAATTTAGCTGACGTCTTAATTAGTGTTATTATGGGATGGTGCGACTCGATAATGGATAGAATTGGGGTTTCGTCCAATGAGAATGATACACACATTAGAATTTGTGAATCGTCTGTCATCATTTCTATTTCATCCAAATTACCCACATCTCATATACCGGCAATGTAATCACCTTACTATTTTTTGCAGGATTTGAACTGTCGAATATACTTAAAGCTCTCAAATTCTTAAATTTCTTCGAACAAAAAAATAACGATTCAATATTAAGTTCGTTGGTATAATATATCGATATATATAAATATTTTTGAATGAGCACTAGTTGCTCCTATAGTACTGCCAAGCTAATGCCTAACAGCACATTTTAAAATTGATTTACGCAAACACCACTTTAATCATGATAACTCACGGAGTGCCATCGATCGATGCCACTTGACGATTAAATGTGATGTCATCTTAAGAGATCAACATATTATTATAAATAAAAAGCATTGAACCACTTATTCTCACTACAAACTGTTCGCGAATCTGATAAAAAAGTAAAAGATATATTGCTAAAGTTATCCAGGATCAGTACACGATCAGCGAGAGTTAGAAATTGGCCAAATATTACTAAACTTTTAACTCTATCCGAATTTATCTCAATAACTGGAGATATTCAAACCTCAATAATAATAAAGGATCAAATCTTTTGCAAAATGGTGTGGTTAATCGTTAAGCTCTCACTGAGTAGAAAGACACTCTTCATGTCTTGGCATTTCAAGTTAATGGCTTAATTTATTCGAGATCCTATTTGTACTTATTACATAGAAAATTAAATGGCTCCATGCAAAAGCTAAATGAATTTTGTTGAAAGCTCCGGAAAGGACATCGTTTACACTTCTAATGAAGGGTGAGCAAACAATTTCCAAGAAAAATTCTAAAACTATGTTATTGTTTTAAAGAAACACCTTAAAGCACAAATCTGCTCCCAGATCTAGTTGAGGCTTCATAGTTTCAGGTCCTCCAAAGTCTAAATGATCTCTGGATGATAAACAAAACACGTGATCCTCAAAAGCTACGTCCCATGGAGTTCAATTGCAGCTACTAGACACACAGCTGAGTTCACAGTTTCGACTCATATGGCTATGTGGGTAGCGCCAGCCTCGCGTTGAAACCAAATATCGGCCGAATCTTCCTCTTTTTTACCTAAATAGCATTATCACAGTTTATTGTGCAACAGCTGGCTTGTTTTCGACAACACAGTCACTCGTTTTCGATAGATTCCTTCTCAATTGTGACATAAGGATTTTTAGTAATTCAACTAGCGTAATTTTGCTTCCAACGCTAATTGGATATTGTATTCATATATTGAAGTGAAAAAACTATTAATGGTCAACTTATTCAATTCAAACACCAAATCAATCTATATAGACTGATTTCTTTCACCGGGAATATAATACTGAATTTCTGCCACTTGAGCTTTGACCATCGACGTAATCGTAGGTAAATTAACCTTGTTTACCTCTACGATAAAATCAAAATGAAAGAGTTATGACTTTTTATGCAAAGCGTTAATATTTTAATTATTAACAAAACTATAGCATTTGAAGCCATGAATGAATTACCAGTTACGCTCTTTGAAAAATATTCTCGAAATTGTTTGAAAAGCTTAGAACCAAGAATATGGGGATTTATTATACAAATTTTATATAAAATCCAATGTTAATCTAGTAGTCACCCGAAGCAGCTTTACACTTTTTAAGCCAAATAAACTCACGACTTAGTAACATAATATTTGACGCTACTAAAGCCTTAAGGCTTTAGTAGCGTACTGTAAACCACAACATCCGTTTTCATAAATAATGTTATATTGATATAAGAGGTAGAAGTTTTGAATAAGGTAGAAGTTTTGAATGATAAATAATCTTGATTACTTTAAAGCTCTTGTACCCTACAGTATTTGCAGAAAAAGTTGGCACTTATTTTGTATCGATAGACAAAGCTTTATTGATAAACACTTAACGCTGGAATGTAATATGTTCCCCTTAAGTAAATGATTTTATTTAACATGCAAAAGGCTCGCGTCGTTTAAACACGACGCCATCAATGAATTAAATACCCGGAGCAAAGCACTGCAATATTCTACAGGCTTAAAAATATTTGAGTCGAAACAAGTTGTTAGTGTTTCTCATATGGTTAGAATTTAGACCCACGAAATCTTTGAGAGGATGTTTCTCGACGGCACTTCCAAGTACCCATTAGGTTGGCAGTAAATTCCTGTTAGCGATATGACATAAGTAATTCAATTTCTATTCGATTCGATGATGTTGTCTTCTCTTTCACTTCGCTACAACTGCACCTTTTAATTAAAAATTATTCGTAGAAGCACAATTAATGAGCATTCAGGTCGACGCACTAAAACGTCAATCCTAGAAGGTAGCCGCATTTGTAAATCATCCATTATCGTATAATGTTATTTCAAGGCAATGCTTGGCCAGATCTCATCATAATACAAATAATTGTATGTAATTTCATATCAATCGAAACAATGAATTAAAGCTAGTTCAACTTAACCGAAGAAAGCAAAAGATATATATTTATATATATATATATATATATATATATATATATATATATATATATATATATATATATACATATATATATATATATATATATATATATATATATATATATATATATATATATATATACATATGTATATATATATATATATATATATATATATATATATATATTTCTATATATATATATATATATATATATATATATATATATATATATATATGTATTTATATATATATATATATAAATATATATATATATATATATATATATATATATATATATATATATATATCTGTATATATATATATATATATATATATATATATATATATATATATATATATATATATATATATATATATATATATATATATATATATATATATTTATAGTCAATAATAAATATTTCGAATTTTTGTTATGATTATGGAGAGCAAATTAAATATAATAAATAATTATTTTTATTTATAATAAAAATATTTAGTAAATGTTTATTTCAATTAAAACTAATTATTTATTTAACCCAAGTTCGAGTATTGTGAAATTTAAAAATCATTATTTGCGTAAATATTGATTGAAAAGCTTTTGATTATATTTCTATAACTCCGGATTGTAAATAACTCTGCATAATCCAATTTATGTATATATTTATATTTCAATAAATATTAATAATTAAAATAAATAATTTTATTTATTTAAATTTTATATTTAAATTAACGGTTGGGTTTATATATTCTTGTTATTTTTGATTGTTAAATTATTAAAATACTTTATTTGATCAATCAATTTATCGTTGTGTCGTACTTTGTTCCGCGTGAAACAGGTTACGTAGCTCTGCTTTATATGTATTTATATATATTATTTAAATATAATATATTCTGACCATTTTGTTTTGGTTTGTTGTAATGTATTGTGTTATATTTTCTTTGCTAAGTTTTCACATCCGGAAAACCAATTTGACCATAATGGAAACAACATGATATTTCACACCAGGGGACATTTCACTATTAATAAATTAGTTTTATTGTTTTATATACAAGTACAAATATATACTTATTGTACATAACAATCAATGGCGAACTATTAACAATATTTTAATTAAGGGAGTAGCTTAATATATATCCATGTTACATATTGTTAATTAACGATATATATAGTGTTAATTATAGTTTTACTATAACATAGAAATGAGTACTGCATTGTTTGCAAATTTTGGCTTATCGCACTGGTCTGACTGTTTCGCAATAAAGTTTAACATTTATGTGTGTACGGAAATAAAAAATTAGAAACAATATTACTGTAAATAATTCAATGTATGATATTTTAACATGCATATCAGTCCGCGTTGTTATTTAAATACGACTCACTGTGTATGGTAGACATATATATATATATGGCTTCTTGTGTGTACTTTACAATGTACACAATCATAAAGTCTTAGTATAAATTATGAGTATATTTAGTAAATATTATTTACCAACAAACAAATAAAGCTTTAAACTTTTGTTTTTATTATTATTTTCTTCGAAAACTTATTTTTTATTTTAAATAATTGAATATAATTATATTAAGCTTCCGTTTAGCTTTTAAACGTATAAATATATACATAATATAATATTGTTTATTATTAATTTACAAAACTAAATTATAAACAAAATACAAAAAAATTCTTTAAATTGTTTTTTAATGTTTATATTTTTTACATTTTACCGTTACATTTTTTTTTATTCTTATTGCAGACAAAAAATTCAAGTAAGATGAAATTGCGTGAATTTCAACGAAATATTTGATATTTTCTACAAATATTAAAAAACAAGAAGAGAATAAAAGAAAGTAGTTTTTAATAAAAAAAAATTTAATTGGTAAATCAATTTACCGAAAACGACAAGAAAACAAGTAAACAAAGAAACTACGAGCTGCAACAGAAAGTTGAAGACGGCACAAACAAAAATAAGGTGAGTGCAATGAACAATTATTTTGTTGTTTTGATAAATACTGACCAGATTTGAGTTTGTGTGGGATAAAAGCTCGCCCTCCTAATCGAATCGCATCCTATATAGTAACTTACACTATAGTTAATCACTATTCCATAAATCACTTTATAAATATATACATTGAAAGGTTCTAAACAATTTGTAAAAGCTCCCAAAATTGTCAAACCTTAGCCTTACAGTTTTGGGAGCTGGAACTGTTGTGGTTGTAAAATTTGTGTTTTTGATCCTTGGAATTGAATTTAACATTTTCTATGTAAGCCGCCTCATATGGAGAATATTAAGACTTCAATTATATTGTCGCTGACTAGTTTGCGCTCCCAATTTATATGCTTTTAAGTTAAATCATATTAATAAATATATATGTAAGTTTTTGTCGAGGTTTAAACTCCGCGATTCTGTTGATCGTAAGATGGTTCAGCGCCACTGATTTCTGCAAAAACAATGTAGAAGCATGTGCGTTTTACCGATGTCACTTAATAGCGAATCATAAGCAACGTGTAACGATTGAAAGAAGTACTTCTTCGCCAGCAATTTTAGAAACAGTTTTAGGCAAATGCTAACATATATCGATTAGGAAAGTATTCAAAACAAAGAATGGTATTGCTCTGTGCCGTTTAAGAGATAGTGTCATGAGCTTTGAGATACAGTTTATTGTCATATTGGCTCAATAATTTTTTAGACACTATATATAGTACCCATACAACATTTCTCGCAGATTATGCAACTAAAAGTAGGCTACATTAGGTTAGGTTAGGTTAGAGTGGCTGCTAACGCACACTTAGACCGTTGCCGGTCCGTTGTGATACCACAGGATCTTAGTCCCCTAATACCCCTAACACTCTATTGCAACCATCCTGAGCTACTAATGTAGCGTAAAATGTCCCGCACTTTACTATCTGCAAGATCTGAAAGGTTGTGCATTACATACCTACCCAAGTGTAAATGTCTTCTTAGTGCCAGTGCAGGACAAGAGCACAGGAAGTGAACAAGCGTCTCTTCCTCCTCTTCGTCCATGCAGCTTCTACAGAAGTCATTTGTTTCTAGACCCAGCCTTCTCGCATGCTCCCCGAAAAGGCAGTGTCCCGTTAATATTCCTACTATTCTTCTTAGATCTCTCCTCTCCAGAGAGATTAAGGTCCTGGAGCGATTCAGATCCAACCTTGGCCACATTTGTCTCGCTCTCTCGCATGTGAGGGTGTTAGACCACCTCTCCTGTGCTGAAGCTTCCGCCCTTTTCCTCAGAGCCAGTCTAAGCTCCGCTGTAGGCCTCCCCACATTGGCCCTTTCAGGCTTTAGCTGAAGAGTTGTACCTTGCCTAGCTAGTTCGTCTGCCCTGCAGTTACCTTTGACGTCAGAGTGGCCGGGGACCCAGATAATCTGAATATTGAAATGCTCACTCATCTCGTTAAGAGACGAGTGGCAACCCAATGCCACCCTAGACTTCAACAGCACTGCTTCCAGCGACTTGATAGCCGCCTGACTGTCCACATAAATCTTGATATCCCTCTTGGATATCACGTTATGCCTCAACCAGTTCAAGGCTTCCTCAATCGCTATTATTTCCGCCTGGTACACGCTGCAGTGGTCAGGGAGACGAACGGAAGTACTTATATTTAATGTTCCACAGAACAGCCCAGCTCCGACCTTACCATCTAGCTTCGAGCCGTCCGTGTAGAATTGTATAGCTTCGGTTTCCAGTGCTAGCTTATTCCCCCAGAATTCTCTTGAAGGGATAAAGGTTTGAAAACCTTTTTCAAAGCATAATATCGGCGTAATATAGTCAAGGTTCAACATTTCCTTCTTTAGCGAACCAATTATTGTTGAGTGACCTGCCTGAAAGTGTTTCCACTGAGACACGGCCGTTAGTCTTGTGGCTATGTTAGCCGCCATCTGTTTACCATATATATCCACTGGAAGAAGGTGTAACATGACCTCTAAGGCCTGAGTAGGTGTTGTTCTCAGTGCCCCGCTTATCAGCAAACAGGCCATCCTTTGCACCTTCTCTAACTTTTTCCTATAGGTTACTCTATCCAGTGCTGGCCACCAAACACTCACTCCATACATAAGAACGGGTCTTACTACAGCCGTGTAGAGCCAGTGTACCAGCTCCGGTCTGAGACCCCAACGTCTGCCTATCGCATTCCTACACGAATACATCGCCGTCGTAGCTTTGCCGATTCTCTCCAAAATGTTCGGCTTCCAGCTTAGTTTACTGTCTAAGATTACACCCAGAAATCTCGCTTTATCAGTAAAAGCCAGTTTAGTGCTATTTACAGTAGGTGGGTCAACTACTGGAATTTTATATTTCTTCGTGAAAAGTACCAGCTCTGTCTTAGATGGATTAATTTCCAATCCACATTTACTGGCCCATCTCGTTATAATAAGAAGCGCGTTCTGCATTACCTCCTTAATAGTCGGTAAGAATTTACCTGATACCATGATCGCCACGTCATCAGCGTAGGCGACCACTCCTATACCCTCCCTCTCTAACTCCAGAAGAAGGCCATTAATCACCATGTTCCAGAGAAGAGGAGACAGGACTCCCCCTTGTGGGGTTCCCCTAACCACTCGTCTTCTTATAGTTGACTCCCCTAACTCTGAGTTAACAGTCCTGCTTCCAAGCATATGACTGATCAATTTGATTATGGAGGTTTCTACTTCCATGAACGATAATCCTTTCAGGATTGCATCTGTCTGAACGTTATTAAAGGCGCCCTCAATATCAAGAAAAGCTACCAAACAGTACTCCTTTGAGTGAAATGATCTCTCAATTGTGCGTACCAAGGTATGTAGGGCTGTATCCACTGACTTACCCTTACAGTACGCATGTTGAGAGGCTGACCATTTCTCCTGCTTTAAATTCATACTGATATGTGTTTCTACCAGCCTTTTCAGGGTTTTCAACAGAAAGGATGATAATGTTATAGGTCTTAGGTCCTTTGGATAGCCATGCGATCCTTTTCCCGCTTTCGGAATAAAAATCACCCTGACCTCCATCCATTGCCTAGGAATGCAGACCAACTTTAAACAACCCTTAAAGATCGCCTCCAACCACGGGAGGATTATTTCCGAGTTGTTCTGGATTTCTGCTGGTATAATTCGATCCGGTCCAGCCGATTTGTACGGCTTGAACCCTTTTATGGCCCACAGAATTCGTTTTTTATTTACGATATCCGGTGCGCGCAACGAACAAGCTATTCCCGACGCTCTCAGTTCCATCGAGTTGTCTAAACTACCCGGGAAGTGAGTGTCCATGAGAATCTTGAGGGATTCCTCACTGGAATCGGTCCAAGAACCATCAGGTTTAATTAAATAACCTATGTTTGTTGGATTTGTGGAGAGAATCTTCCGAAGGCGAGAAGTTTCCGAGACATCTTCCATTTTGTCACAGAATAGTCTCCAGGAGCTCCTTTGTGCCTTCTTCAATTCTCTCTTATATAGTCTCAGCGTCTTCTTGTACGAGTCCCAGTCCTGAGATTCTCTAGTCCTCTTGGCGTTATTAAACGCCGTTCTGCACGACTTCTTTATGGCCCGCAATTCTTTTGACCACCAGGCCGGTTTCTGCTTCCCCCTGGGTTTTACCTCAGGGCAAGCAGCACTAAAGGATTGGTTACAAGCTTGTGAAACGGATTCCACCATGCGGTCCATATCCTCAATGGTCGCTGGGGGCTCTGGGACCCCCGACGGCATTAGTCGCTTAAGGACTTCACTATACCTACTCCAGTTTGTTCTCCTAGGATTCCTAAAAGATTTCTGGGAAGCAGGGCAAATTTTGATATTAAAGGTTATATAACGGTGGTCAGAGAAGGAATGCTCCTTCCCTACTTTCCACTCTACAATCATATGAAAAATAGTCTCTGATGCGAAGGTCACATCCAGAACTTCCTTTCTATTTTTAATAATAAAAGTGGGTTCTCTCCCAATATTACATACATACAGGTTCGTTTCCAACAAATAATTGAAAAGTGTCTCACCCCTTTCATTGATGTCCGAACTTCCCCAGATCGTATGATGCGCGTTAACATCGCAGCCCAGAATCATCCCGGTTTTCCTGCGCTTGGCTTCGAGGATCAGTTCCCCCAGGTTGTCCGGTGGAACCTCCTTCTCCTGCCCCATGTAGGCCGCCACCAGCCAGATTTTGTTGTTACCAACCTCCAGACTGGCCACCGTTATATCCCCATCGCTGTGCTGGGAAAGAAAGAAAAGATTTAGGTTATCCTTTCCTAGAATACAGGATCTGATCCTCTCAGACCCTTTTGAGTATAGAATACTATACCCCTTCATTCGAAGACCACAGATCTTGTTTCTGTTAATCCAAGGTTCCTGGATTAAGATTATATCCTCATCCGATCTAGTCAGTCTGAGGAGCAGAGCTGCCGATGCAGCCCTCGAATGATGAAGGTTAATTTGAAGCACCTTAAGCATACTTCTAATTCCCTTACTTACCTAGTTCTGAGTGGTGCTGTGGGAGCTGCCGGCATCCGCCGTTGCACTGTCCATCGTCACCACCGTGCTGTTCATGTCTTCATCTGAGACATCCTCCTCAGAGCCCAGAGTTAGAAGCTCTCCTAACCCCAGGGCTTCACTGTCGCTTGATCTTTCCTCCACGGCTAGTTCAGCCACAAACTGTCTCGAGGGCGTGCCAGCTGATTGGGTGCTCGTGCCCGAATCCTCGTCTCGTTTATACACATTGAGGGTTACCGACCCGAAACCGAAACCGATAACCCCCTTTAACTTGGCAAGAGGAGCAAGGGACTCCCTATTTATTGCCAATACTGACAAACGAAAGTTTCCCTTGGCCTCCTCTTGCCTAACGACCTTCCAATTGTTCGTCGGAAGATCAGGGTTGCTGATCCTAATGGTCTCCAGCACCTCACTCCTACTTTCTGGCTTGATTGGTAGCCAGACGCGCGCCCTCGGCCTACAAGGAATTTCTTCCTTGTTTACAGCCGCAAGCTTCGCGCCTGGCCACAACTCGCCTATTTCTTCTATCGCTTGTCTGTACAGATCAACTGATCTCTGATCCAGACAAGCAATAAGTTTTGCGCGCCCCTGATACCAACGTGGGTTGGTATCTCTGCAGGACATTGAAAAGGCTACATTGAAAATGATAGTTTTTGGATTCAACATTTTGAAGAAAAACCATAAACTTAAGGCTTTCCAATGAATCTTTGTTAACAATGCCCACCCATGTCATTAATGATCAGTTATAGTTAGAAATATAGTCAGCTGTTATATTTTAAATCACTGAAATGGAGTAGTGTCACTTTTCGGTCAAAACAATATTTTCAATGAAGCAAAGCTTTCATTATATGCTTGAAATTTCACACACCTTTTTATATCTTCAAGCCGATATATATTTAGAAAGATTTCGAGAAACTGAAAAATTATATTTAATTTTATTGCTCCTAGTGAGTTATAAATATACGGAAGCGTTTAAACTAAATCACAGAGTCCTTCTACTCTAACTGGCCAAGGTTTAACTTTTGCTCATCTTATTTACTTTAAGATGAGCAAAATGGTACCGACAACATTTAAAAATTTAGTACTGAAAACAATCATATACAATTTTTTTGCTTGAGCTTTCATAATTGATGTTATTGGTAATAGTTTCACAATAAAATGATTGTATTATTTAGGAACAGGTTCTTAAACGATCTTATGTTCCATAAAGCTTTGTTACCTCTTTTTTTTAATGCAAGACCACCAAACCGAGTATTAGATATTTATCTAAGCTTTTCACGTAATAAATATATATGTTAGCTACTTTGTACCAATATAGAAATAATCAAGTCGCTTTGAACTTTAATTTTTCATTTATCAAAACTAACAAATTGTAAAGCTTGATGATCGTTAGTCTTTAATTATATATTAGTTCCATCTTTTAAAGTCAGAGCATGAAATCTGCTTTAGATCTGTAGTATTGTTTTCGCCAAATGTATTCAAGTTGAACTAGGTTAGCGACAGTGATTAAATTTAAATTCCCACTTTTGTTTCCTTGTTGAAAATACTTAAGAAAGCTTTCAAAATTGTATAGTCATCAATTAAACTTAAAAAGCATTCTGTTAAAGTAAAACACTAGCCATAAATTATCTTTATACAGTGAGCTTTTAAAACTGATTATATTAAAGTAAAACCAAAATGGTCAAGTTCGAAGCTTTATTTGCATTCCCTGTTTGTTTGATTGAAAATCCTTACGCTTTTTAGTCATAACTTTAACCATAGTACTGTTTGATCGAAACCATCAGTGAATAACTAGTTTTGAATTTTTGATTTGTTAATATTTTTATCAGAACCATTTACTCCAAGTCCCACAGTTATAGTAATAAGCCTTGAGCTTTTGATATTTATCTGAGCTTTAACATAATCAAAACCATATTTTGAAAATGTATATTTTGTAAACTAATATATATTCAACAAATAAAGCTATAAAATAAATTTCGAGAGCTTTTTAGATTTCATAAGACAATTGTCAAGTTCGGTCAAAGAAGGTCATACTTTTTGTTGTTGCGTTTATAAAGTCAAAAAAATTACTATAATGCCGTATCTCTCCATCTTATTATATTAATTGAGCTTTTTCTCTTGTTTCGAACTTTCCTCAAATATGTATATATTTTATGTCCTATTTGAGGCCGTCCATCATCAAGCAATTGATCTAATCAAAACATCATTATAATTAAACGATACCAAATTTATGAACAATGAACTCATGAACTTTATAATTGTGACAAACCAATCATAAAATTTTCACTATCGTCCGACATCAATATATATGGTTCAATATGTATATATGTATGTACGACTGACATGTGGGATTTATTAAAAAGTAAAATTTCACATTTGACAACACATTGGACTTATTACGATAAACGAGAGTGTATATATGAATACCCTCGCACCACCGCATGAAACATGAAATCCAATAACATTTTTTTTTATATTCGTTTTCCCATTTTCATTTTGACAACATAGTAGTAAAAATATATTAATAACAATATTTTTATTATATTGAACACAAATTTATAGTTTTTAAAAGCCACAAAATTATGGAAAATACGAGTTATAATAAAATAAAATTCGAATTAAATTGATTGAAGTGAAATTGATCGTCAATTTTGTATAGATGGTTTCGATCAAAAAAAATTAAACTATTTAAAATAATTCGATATGCAAATTTTTTTAATTTTTTCAGCCGGTACATACCCACCAATCATCATGTATCGAACTAGTAATTTCCTATACTTATATTGGCTTTAATGCATACCCACACGAGCACATACATTCATAAATATAACAATATATATATTTTTGGGGTGGAAGGGTATACATATTGAAAATGAAAATGAAAACCAATATAAAAGAAAATTATTATACATTCGACATAAAACTGAATATTTATGATTCCAAGTTGGAATGAATAAAATATATTATTGTATATACATACATATATTGAATTTAAGAACCATTGCCGCGAACAGTTTTGTATTGACGATTATTAAAATAAAATAATAAACGTCATAATATGCCCTGATGTTTGGATAATTAAACTTTTAGCACCCCGTGGCACAACACACATTTTATATTAAATCCAAACTATATATATTATATACTATGTACTTTAATGTGTACGATCAGTGTTTGATGATAAATTATGCATTGCTCGCACAAATCGAAAATGCAATAAATTTTTTTATGTGCACAAATAATTTTTTTTTTCGCAGTATTAAAATAAATAAATACGTTATATCATATAATAGGATTATTTATTATAAAATAAAATGTATTTTAGTACTCTGCCATTTTGTAAATACACAATGAATATATAACAGCAACAACAAAAAACTAAAAGCTTATGCTATTCAATGTACATATTTATACACAACATACTAGTGTAAAGCACCTATATGTGTAATTATACAGCTTTTTTGATTTAAAATATCATGATGCAGAATACTCTATTGTTTACATGACACCACTAACTAGCGCATCAATTATATCATTTAGCAAAAGTCGTTCATAATACGTTTTGTTGGTGCCCTTCCTAAAGAGGCTAATTTTGGGTGTAGGTCGTCCCTATATAACTGGAATTGATTTAAAATTTTATTCAAAACTTAGTCATACAAACATAAAAAATTAGTCGTTGATTTAATTCAAAAGCTGAAATTGTGCTTTTAGTTTTAACAAAACCTGTAAACTTTTATTCAAAAGAAAATAAAAAATAATTTTCTATGTAAACGTCATGAATGAGTCGTTGATTTTACCCAAAAGCTTAATTTCAACTTAATAACAAGGCTTTTGTTCGAAGAATAATTATAAAAATTAAACATTTCAAAGTGCAAAGGTTTACGTGAAGAGAGTGAATTACCCGCTACCACACCAACTAGCTCATCAATTATCTTAATTCGGTAAAGTTTTACATAATACGTTTTGTGGTTGCCCTTCTAAAGGAAATTTTTTAAGGGTGTAGGTCGTCCCGATATACATTGGAATAAATTTAAATTTTTATTTAAACTTTAACTATACAAACGTCTGGAAATGTTCATTAGTTTCATTCAAAAGCTTTTAGTTTTAACTTAATATATCGAAGAAGATCATAAAATTTTCGTTTACAAGCTTAACGTGAAGGTTTGTTGGCCTTGTAAATTATAAATCAATTATCACTTTGAAACCATAACACGAGTAGCTCATCAGTTACCTCGTTTTTATATAATACTTTTTGTTGGTACCCTTATTAACTATACTAATTTTGGGTGTGGGTCGTCCCTACACTCGATCGTTTTATCGAACAATATATTCTTTAACTGTACCAAAGTCTTGAATTAGTCTCAAGATGACAACCGTAGGAGGTTTTGAAAGCTTTAATTCGAAGAACACCATTTTCTGATTTCAAAGAACAATATTATACGTGAAAATCATTTATTGTTCAGTCAACAAACAATTTAGTAGCATTTTTCACGATACCACTTGCTTACACATCAATTATCTCATTTAGGAGAAGTCTAACACAAAAAGACTTATTTTGGATGAGGGTCGTCCCTATTTATTCACAAGATGAAAATTAGCTTTACAGTACAATCAAATAATAAAGCTTAGCTAAAACAGGTTAAGTAATTCGAAGAACACTTGAACAGTCATTGAATCGAAAATATAAAAATATATGATTGAGATCTCTTAGAAAACACTTTAAATTATATACCATCTATATAAAGTTCCAAGAATTTTATCAGCTAATAAATTCTCTATGATACAAACGTATGACGAAAAGCTTAGTTAGCATTGAATATTGCTAGATTGATCATAGTCATAAATCAAACAGTATAATTGCCGATGGAGGTTGTCAGTTTCTTGATGATATTTCACAATACTGGTCACAATAACACAAGACAAATATAAGCTATATCACGAGACCAGGTCCTAAATGGACGTGTATCAATTACTACCCGTGATTGCTGATTAAAGTATCAGTAACAACCCGTGATTACTGATAAGATGGTGTCTCCCATCTTCGCTTGTAACAATAAAATAATCACGATATAGTCGTGATGATGGGAGGCTCCACCTAACGTGAACAATCAATCAAAAATGGACTTTAACAAATCTCAAGGAGCTCGATCAAGTCAGCCATTTTGACGACAACAATATTGTCGAATCCACCGTGCTAGTTAACGTGCCCTCTCTAAATACGTGAACATTTTAACTATCCACACTCACAACTTTGGTGAATTTTGATGATAAATGACCAGCTTAATTAGAGACATGTTAAAATAATAATTAACACAATAATAAGATCAGAACAATGATTCAACTTAATTTCTTATCCCTGCCTCTTAAGTATATTATAACAAACATATAAATTAAAGCTTAAATAAACCATCCACACATTTCGTTTGATATTTTTTAAAAATGCTTACATTTCTAAGAAATATTTGTTCACATCTGTCCCATGTATAATATTATAATCCATATCGCTTAAGACATAAAAAAAAACAAAAACAAAAAGGCAAAATGGCTAATGGCTCAACAAGATAAAATATATATATTATACATAAAAACCCTGAAATTATTTATATGCTTGAAAGTCAAAATATATCTTAAGGCCATCGTATAAACATAAAAAAAGGATATTAATACTTCAAAAATGACATAAATTTTTAAATATCCCAAAGAAACATTATTAATTTATATAAAATTAAAATTTATATATTTCTAAATATTTTGATTACTTAGACAATAATATTATTTATAATATAAAACTTAAAGTTTTTACTAGACTATAAATTTATAATTTATAATATTTATTACTATTATTTTAATCACGTCAACAATATTTATAAAATATATGTATACAGTGTAAGAAAAATGTGGGTGGGGGAATAATGCACGAGTACATATTATGGCGGACATCATATACAATTATATATTTGAATACGTATATCATTATTAAATAATAACAAAGTTCATCGTATATAAAATTATCACCTTCTAAATAATTTTGTTATACAGTAGGAACCTCCCAAAAAAGAATATACTGTATACAAATTATATATATAGTTTATTGATTTTCCAAACAGAAACAAAAAGCTTTTTTTTGGGGGGTACAAACAAAACGACTAGAAAAGTTTTAGTAAAAATTATTACGTAGCTTTTGGAATTTATGGATGACATTTTTTATTTTATACACATTTGATTTATGTTGGATAGTAAATAATTTAGAAATAACGTGATAATAACAATAAACATATTATAATAATAAACATAATTTTTATACAGTAGTATTTGTAGTCTCTATAACATTGTTTGTGTTAAAAAATATGTGTAATAAAATTTATGACTCTGTTGTGTCAAATTGATGATGGTGCGATACGCGATCGATTTGGCTGTATAATAATGTTCAAGTACTCCCTCCTCGGGATAATATACGAGCAATATGAAATAAATGCATGCATAATGTGTGTATGACTCAAGTGCATCAAAATAAATTTAAATTGCTTATATTTATCGGGTCAAATATCTTAAACTATAATTATATATATAGGCTATATAATTAATTATAGGAAATAATTTTTTTCCTACTCAAAAGAAAATAAACATAATTATAGTTGTTATTTTAAAAAAAATTATATTATTTTCGTAATTAACTCTCTAAATAGATCAAAACTAGTTGAAAAAAAAGAATATTATACAGTTACAACATCCTCTTATCAATATAAACATTATATAATGTATACACTATGCTAAACTAGAATATGTACAAATGTAATTAATTTTTCTGTTTTTTATGTAATTATTTATATTATTGATTTAGAATACAAACTACTATTTAGAGTTGTTTTTTATTTCAAATAAATAAACATTTTGTTAGTGTGAGCACTCAAAGAGTCTTCAAAGTGAAATATATTTTTGGATATAATTTACATTGTTTGTATGTCAAATTAAATTGGTTTTAAGTTTTTTTTTTTGTTTATAATCGAACATGCAATATATTTGCAATGTATAGCAAGATATACACAATAAACCACTTTATCGAAAAATAAAAACATATACCCGTCAATATTTTAATCTGACAGAAAGGAAAATTACAAAAAACAAAATGTTGAAATGGTTTGTTGTGGATTTCGGAAAATTTCCCATGTCCGCATGTATTTTATATAAACATATAATACAATATAAATAAAATAAATTTGTGGTTTTAACACAACATTATATATTGTTTATGTGAATTGGAAATTTCTTGATTATTCGACATTGCTAGTAGGTCAGTCCAACTTAATGCAATTATTTCGCTATAGAGTAACAATCCACATCACAAATTTCCACCCTTTCAGTACTAATTTCAATTAATTTAGGAACATTACGAAACGCAAAAACCACCTGTGGTTCTCCAAACATCACCTTTCACTCTTATTATTTCATCAATTGTATATTTTGTATTAAGATACAACTTGTGAAGATACCTCCTAATGAATATCATATATTACTGACAACAGTGAAAGTAACGACAACAACGATATAGCAATAAAACTAATGTGGTTTAATTTAAATATAAAAAAAAACGTTGATATTACATTTTTATAAGTGGATTGTTAAAAAATGTATTAATATAAATTGTTTTCATTATAAACAAGAATTTTCCTTTTGATCTCCCTCGAACCGAGGAAAACTTCAAAAAGGGTTTTTATCTATGCTGTTGATATCTATTGTTTGGATCCGATTTATTTTTTGTTATTATAAATAACCTTTATGTTGGGTTGAATATCATATATTGCAAAAAATTATGTACACGTCAAAAAATTATACTAATTGTATGAAATCTCGTTATACAATAGAAGTAGTCTCAATGGTTTATACACTCTCGTTTTGAATGTACGAAATAAATTGTTTAAGTGTAGATTGAAATAGTTTGTCATGCGAGAATAAAGAACATGTTAAACATTCAATTGTTTGGCTTGGTAATGGTTTAATTGTAAACTGAAATTTTGATGAAAACAATAATTGGTGGGTGTCCAAATGCCTTCTCCTCGGGATAATGTGTGGGCAATTTGAAATAGATGAATTAAATGATTGTGTTGATCTTGTATGAGATCAAAAATAATGATAGAATTGCAGTATGTGCTTTTTAATAAGTTGGTATTCCGCTGTGAACTATGTGGCTTTTTACAAATTTTGTATTGTTATAGTGTCACTTTGTAGTGTTCGCCGTTGTTAGATTACCCTCTCAATACGTAAACATAATGCGCAGAATAAAGAGATTTCAGACTCGACCATCTCGAACAAAATCAAATCCTCCTGAAGCCAAAGAAATGTTCGCCGCTTCAACTGTAATTTATAGTTAAGTTAATAAATTTTATAAAATATCACAAAATATTTTTTCCACCACAACCGTTATGTGGCTTCGCACTAATAAAATAATTTTCGTTCAAATTTTTTTGGGTCCCCATCACCTCCCCATCGTACAACAAACACATCTAGAAAGGTGGTAATAAAATTTAATTTTCATGTTACTATATTATTTCGGCAAATGAAAATATTTTTCCAAATCATTACAATGACAAGAGAGAGCGATAATGTTTGGAATTTTATATCATATTGTGTGTGTGTGTGTGTGTGTTTATATGTAGGTATAATCTGAATGAGGAACCGAAAAGTTTTCACCGCATTCGGTCATTGTGTTTAATAAACTTATTATTGTTCGTATGTAGTATAGTCACCCATTCCATTTTTCCAACCCTATATATTCGTTTATATCGATTTTGATTTGCTTTTTTTTCGAAAAAAAAAACTAAATTGTATCAACAAAAAGCTTATATACAACAACAACAAGAAAAGCGTTTTTAATATTCGAACATTTTTATTTATTTCATAAAAATTGATTATATTTTCATTCTTGGTTATATTATTAAATAAGAAAATTTTTATGTATAGAGAGTATACCAAACATATTTTTATATTAAAAATCCCAAAATTTGTTTAATGAAGTGTTTTTTGACATATAATCATAATCGAAAAAATTCTAAGACTTTTGATTATATAACGAAAAAAAAAAATTCTATAATCAATATCGTCTTGTGTGACCGAAACAGAATTTCAACATTTCGAGCTTTCCACATCCTCGACTTTTCTCTGCTCAACTATATAATTTTCTATTTAATAATTGATTATACAATTTTCTAACAATAAAATAGAAAATATAACAACAACAAAAATCCGTAATTATAGATTATAATAAAATAAATCAATTATTTATTATGATACAGTGTGTGTATAGGTATATAGTGGCAGAAAGAGAGAAAATTCCAACTAGTAACATTTTCAATTACGTTAGTTACATTTCGAGTACCGCAGAGGACATTTACTACACAAAAAAAAATTATAATTTTAATTAATTGTAAAACGAAATTATATCCATGAAGACTTATCGATGCTCTCCACTATAAAAAAAAACGATAAAAAATCATAAATAAGCGAGGTTAAACTCTAACCCTTTCCCACACTAATTAGTACCTCACACTGAATAAAAACACAATATCTATAATTATTAATAAAATACAAAAATCTATAATTATTTGATAATTGGATTTTATAGCTATTACTAATATTATAATTAACGTTTCTGGTGTTCATGCCACAACAATTATTTTATTTTATATGTTGGAATTTTAACAATTTTATTTAGAGACGGACGGAAAGGGGCTCCAATATCGATTTAGGTTTTAACATACAATTAGGTTGTACCCAATAATTATTATATGAAATGAATTAAATTTTAAATATATTATTAATTTTTATATAGTCCTAGATCTCGTCTGAACTCGCTTGTCATTGATTCCGAAACCTGTACGTTTATTGTTACCCAATTATCTAACCAGATATATTTTTATCGAAACCGTTCAGTTAATAACGTGAAAGGATGTAAGCTTCAAATTCGATCGTCATTCAATTGTTAACGCCAATTCGGCCTGATATCTCAACATTCTACTGTTTATCAACACCCAACCACATAAAACTCGAGCTTTTCGAAAATCCGCAGAAATGAATTGTTAGAAAACCCCTAGCTACCAATGTTAGTGAACTGGCCTGGATTCGGCAAGTGTTAGTACAAAAAGCTTTTTGGTTCTATCAATCAGGATAGAGATTATTCGTTAAGAATGTTTTATATATCTGGAACATTAACCAATATGTGATCCATTTTACAGCTATATTCGGTTTCGATTCAATAAATATGTGCATCAGTGGCCGCCACATTTATTTCAACTCCAGCATACCCTATAGTACGCGCATAGTAGTTATCTTACTTGCCAATTGCTTTATCGAGTTAAAATAGCACCAAAACAACTTTGATTTACAGTTTTATGACGTGAGTGTCTTTAAGGCTGGCTAGCTATTCGATAAATCGTATCTCGTTAACAATGCTAATCCCTGTAATTCTGCTTGAATTTTTCGATGGCGTTCACCCCGAGAAATTCTTATATGACCAGGGTATTCCAAAATAGACCAATGTTCGAATGCGAGTCTTGCTTGGTTCTACTCATATCAAAACCGTTTCAAAAAGCAAGTGGAATTCGATTTTGTTTATACGGTCAGAAGGAATTTGGTTTTTAGTTTTTCCTTATGCAGTCAAGTCATCGTCCTTTTTTTATATGGTATGCAGACTTAGTATGATTACACTTACAGGAAGGTTTCAGTCTATAGCATCAGTCAGACATGTTTGCATTGATCCAATAATACCAATGCAAGCTTTTCGTTGCACGATGAGTAAAGTTTGCACTTTTCATACATCAGTCTTAGACCACCATACCAAGGAGGCCAGGGCAACCATGGAACAATGATGAAATATAACCAGTAGATAATCTTTGGTTTAAAACCGTTAGCACAACCATTTAGCCTTTAGCAGTCCCTAAAAAAAGAGTTGATCTCTCGTTTGTGATTTTTCATATAAAATTTGTTCGTTGACTGACTTATTTTCTGATAATAAAGCTTTTTTTATGTATCACTCGGCATCGTTACTAAGGCTTTTGTAAATTCGTTGAAAATGTCAAAACATTGTCGAATATTTTAAGACTATGATTCAATCGTTCAACCAAACCTTTGCATGCTTGATATGTTCATCGCAAGGAGTTGCTTCAGATTTTTCGCCTCTATCGGTCACACTGCGTGAAAGTAGGCCAAATCGATTGATGCTTCGTTTAGTAAATGCTCAGTGATAGCTTCTTCCTTTATATTAACAATTGCAGAGGATCCTGTCCATCCAGTGAACCATTTAAACATCCAAAAGTAGTACGAATTATCTCTTCAGATGGTGATTAAAGCTCCAATTTTTTTATAATAAAGCTCGAAGAATCATTTGCTAGTCGGTTCGTACATTCTATTATTGCTTTTGACGTGCTTCGTTATTCTTCACTTTTGGTCTGATATCTTACACTTTTGGATTTATGATCAGCGAATACCAAAAAATTCTTGACCTTCAACAAACATTTGGAAATTCTTGATAGCTAAGTAAGCAGCTTACAGCTTTGTCTACCCTTTAAGTTGCTACCTTTAAGTTGTACGCTTTAAATTGCTACCCTTTAAGCGTACAATTTAATCGCTATCCCAAATTTTTTGTGTAGTATAGCTTCCAGTATTTTACAACCAATTATTCCTTTCATAGAAAGCTCTTTGATTCTTCATCGGGGACAGTAGAGACGCGTTAAACCAAAAAACGTGAAATAAGTCATCATCATCTATATAGTAGTCTTACATTTTTTCCAGAACCTGTGGACTGTCTTTAAGAAATGCCCCTCAACAGCCATAAATTATGGAGCCACTATACTAAAAACACATGTTACATTCGATATAATTCAAATTCACGTATACATAAACATAAAATGTTTTGCCATCACTGACCACGTTCATAATTTTTCATCGTTTATAATTATCGGATGTGTATTACACACACCAAACTACATCAATAAAACAGAAATTATAATTAAGACCGATATAAAAATTTATTACATCTTGGATCGTATCCCTTGTTTGAATATATACTATTATATAACAAAAAGAGCAAACCTATTTGTTTATTTTTGTTCAAGTCACAGTAAGTGGTCTTCCAATTAAATAATTTATTACCAGCCAACCAACTAGGAAATATGTAAGAATATAAATTATAATGAATCGTCTAGTCCACTATTCTAGCTCACGCAGTAGTTTTTGTTCTACCTTTATCGATCGCTATTACGTATACACTTCCATGTGACTCATATATATATATATATATATATATATATATATATATATATATATATATATATATATATATATATATATATATATATATATATATATATATATATACATAAATATATAAATATATATATATATATATATATATATATATATATATATATATATATATATATATATATATATATATATATATATATATATATATTTATCTATATATACATTTATATATATATATATATATATATATATATATATATATATATATATATATATATATATATATATATATATATATATATATGTATATGTATATGTATATGTATATGTATATGTATATGTATATGTATATGTATATGTATATGTATATGTATATGTATATGTTTATATATATATATATATATATATATATATATATATATATATATATATATATATAAATATAAATATATATATATATATATGTATATATATATATATATATATATATATATATATATATATATATATATATATATATATTATTAGAACTCCAACTTTGGATGACAAATGAACTGGTTTTCCATGACAAAAGGCAGCTTGGGTGAATAAAATACTCATTTCCTACTAGTACAGACCAAAGACTACTACAGACTAATTAGAATTTGGGTAAGTCTAGGTTAGTCAAATCTTTATAGTCGAACGACGTCAATGTAAAGCTCAAAATATATTTTAACCTGGTTATTCCTTTAACGCTATACCTTATAAGCTAGTGTCAAACATGTTAATGCCGCGTGCAAATACATGTATCGATTAACGTAGATCACCATCTGTATATTTTACGAAACGACTGACGACCATGAATTATATTCATATCACACAGCTTTTCGTTTGTTTGTTACAGCTTTTCGTTTGTATCCAACATTTTGCTGACCTATCATGAAAAAATTTCAAACGTCTGTTGCTTCTGCACACATCGAGACGTCTTTGTTAATTTTGTGCCATTCATTCTGGTCTTCACAGTCGGAAGCCATAATTTCAACCATTTTGCGGCTGTATATATAGCTGGTACACATTCTTGACTTCAATAAACAAAATTATCTGGACACTATACGAATATAATCCAAGGCATACACAGATTTTGTTTGATTTATTACATCGAAATGAAAATACGGGAGAGAAACAAAATCGTTAACGAGATTAGATTTATCAGTCTAATATAATCTAACATGTCATTTTAAATTAATTTCAAGGAACAAGAATAAAGTCTTTCTGCTAAATATGTTAGGAGGAAAAGTTTGTTCGTCCCCCGTCGAATGAATACAACAAATACAATTCACTCACACAAAAAAATATTATATTAAATAATAACAAAATGTTTAGAAGCTGTTTGACTTTATCTCAAATACAAAATATATAGACACACACAAACATTTATATATATAATGTATAAAATGAGGATGTATATGTGTATAAGAAAAATCATATTTGTACATGACAAACATTGGAAAATTATATAAATCATAAAAACCCCTTGTCAAAAGTTTTTATTTTTTCCCGTTCATTCGTTTTTGGTGTACTGTGTGAAACTTTTATTTTTGTTCTTCTTGTGCTTAAAACAAAAGATTTAAGTAAAGTTTAAGATTACTTTTCTCGGTTCTTTGTTGTATGTGTGTGTGTATGTATGTATGTTTATGCTGTACTGGAAGACATAAATTGTTTGACTTTCTTATATTTTACTGTATATGCACAGTGTTTTTCTTGATTCCATTTTTCATTAGAATTTATTTTGTGCTTTTCGGGTGGTGATGGCAAAAAATTACTATATGGTTTTGACTTGATACAATAACCCATTTTGTTTATACACATCATATATAGTGACTGAGTTCTATAATGTAAAATCGATATTGAAGATAAGTGAATGATTTATGAATACACAAGGGAATTATGATTAAATCTATCTGTATGTTGTTTATGTGCTAGAGACCTACATTATACTCTGTTATTTGAATTCATGGAAACTCAGCTTGGATCATTGTAACTAAAACTGTCTTAAGGCTTCAAATGTATAAAAATGTTGAAGCGTGCACTGAACGAAAGCTTTTAAATTAAAATTTCCTAGCAACAGCCACCACATTGATTAAAACTTTTCTTGAATGAAAAGAAATAAAAAGTTTCAAGTACATAAAAGCTGAGATACGTTCCCACTCTTGAACCAATTATATAATTGAATCTGAACAATTTATAATTAATATGGTTTTGTGTAAAGCTTTGATATTTCAACAACCTTACACAAAATAAAAAAATTTGAATTATAACTGCCTCATTAGAGATGAATTAATCCTTCGTGGGTTTGATTTTTGTATGAATTTTCAAATCTAAAAATACTTGCACTTGAAAAGCTTAAAAAACGTTATCAAAATTGTATGTGGTTGTGTAAGTTAATAACTTTTTGCTTCAAAATTTCGTTTTGAGATCGAAAGCCTCGTTAGTACCATTTCTAGAGAAACTTCTAATATGCTCGCTGCTTATCAAAGGGTCCACCTAGTAATGAAAACTCTTATTTAATTTATTTTACTCCTGTTCATAAAGCTAGGTGTTTAAACTATATAATGTTCAGTTTTTGCTACATAAGTCTAAATCCAGAACTTAGTTGACCATTTGTTCAGTTTTCAAAATTATAATTTTAGCCTGACTATCATTGAATATGATGTCCTAAACTTACACGAAATCTCATTTATATCAGTTGTAAGATTGTTTAATGGTCAGAGAGTGTAATAAGAGATTTACATCTACCCCACTTTCAACCTTATCATCAATTTTCAAACCATCGGTATAGAAAAATGTGAATCTGTGATTCTCAACGTCTGTCTTCACCCAGTGCTGTACTTTAAGCAGACCACCAGCCGCTATTTTTTTGAAAAAAGCGGTAGAACCAAACTTTGCCAATTTGAGAACTTTTCCCTTAACTGGAATTATGAATCAGTTTTGTTTAATTTCATTTCCAGCCAAACAACTGAAAGGAACCACCGATTATTATAAACCACCATTGGACATAGAGATGAGATATAAATATCTGACCTGTGTTAATTTTTACCTTTTTCTGTACTGGTGATAATTTTATCACAAAAGGTCCATTCGACCAAATTTCATGATCTGAGCCAACTTCTACACTACACAAAGATACTGTTGTCAATTAATCCTCTTTTAATTGGATGGGATAATTATCAATAAGTGATCTAGATCACTCCAAGTGCGATTCGTTATGAAAGCCAATGTGTTTACAATTAATGGATACAAGGGTTGGAATAATTCAATGTTCCCTTTCTTATCAATGTATGCAGGCTTCCTATCGACGAAAGAAGTCTATACTTGCCTTTATTTATGAATGAGATGGTACGTACCAGATCAACATTAAGCTGATGTTGATATTAGGACCTTGCATTTAATATCTGTACAGGTACACAACGATACGGTTGATGAAGTTTTATCATTACTCTGAAACCAGACTAGAGGTCTCACCACATAATTACTAACGTAGCTGCAAATATGAGGAGGATGAAGAAACATCTTATATAGTTATAATAAAGCTCCTAATTCACATTTACCAAAATGTTCTTACCAAATAGGTTCGAAAGTCCGAATACAATTAATTGAGGGTTCGAACAAAAGACAAATATTTATTAGAGTTTCTCATTACGCTGTGATCTAGAGTTTGTTTCTCGCCGTTGACCAAAAGTTTGCTTGATCCGGATGACAAAAAAGGTCAATGTTTTTCACACATTTACCGTTGCATTCGTTGGGCTGGTCAGATCTCCTACTCATACATATATTAATAGTTCGTAAGGTTAGGACGCGGTAAGGGCCGTAATTGATCAAACAGGATGTGTATGTTGATGCAATAATTTTTCCTGTGAACATCACAAAACGTAATGTTACGAACCTACTGGGATTGAGGAACTGGATTTTAATCTTTTCAAAAGTATTTTTCACCATCTATCAATGAATACCTATCGAAGTGCAAAATTCAAAGAGCACCCCATCTTCCATGTCAGTACTATTATGGCTAGCATTGGAGCATTGTAATGTGCAAATTGTTCTACTAAAGCTGTACTTCATCGATTTGGCTAAGCATACATCGTCATGTCTCAGCTACATCATGTATGGTGTTCTGTTGTTGGTATCCCTAAATTGGTTGCAGTTTCTAGTGGCACTCTTAGCACACCATTTATGTTTACAAGATTTTAATAGCATTTTGTAACTTAAGACCCCTCAGACGTAACTTAAAAACTACGATCCAGGCTGAGAAATTGCTTACTTATCCATTAAGTTGTTGTAATTATTAAAAAATATTTAAGTTTGCAATATACCATTCAAAAAAAACCTCTACTTAGTTGGAAGTGGTTTAGAGCTTTTTCATTTTTAACATAGATCAATATTGTTTGATGTAATGGTTATTTTTGTATCAAAAAGCTGAAATCAATCGTATCAAAGCAATCGAGTGCCTACTATGCGCAGCTATCGTCATTAACCATAAAGCAATTCCATAAAGCAATAAAGCTTTCGATTACATCTAGAACAGTAGGAATGTTCTAATTTTAACCGTAAGCTCTACTCTTGTTCCTTGTTGTGTCAAAAATACAGATTTTTTATGAAGCACAATCAACAAATTTCGAGCTTTCATACCGATCACATCAATTTAAGACCAAAAGCTTAAATATTAAATACCACAAGTTTAGTATAATGACTTACTTCAAACTCCAATTAAATCTATAAATCATAAACTGGGAATCGATTAATTGAATGCCGTCACATGGCATCTTAATAAAAAAACTTTTTCCATCTCAACATTTCAACAGAATATTACGACATACGTATATTATTCAACCGACCAAAAGCACAAAATACCATGAAAATGTTTTGTAAACTTTTTTTAAACCAATTTTCAACAACATTTTTTTTTTATTTCTATTCTTTAGAAAACATATATCGAGATATAACACACAAATGAAGGAAAATTTTTTGATAAAGATTCAAACCCGGAATTTTCTTCTATAGAACAGAAAGAGCAACAACAACAAAAAAAAAATTAAAGTGATTTCACGGTTGGTTAAGCAAATTTCAATTTAATTTTCTTTTTGCTCTTTTTCTGGGTGTGTGGTATTGTTGATATTGTCTTAAAGTCTCTCATCAACAGATGAAAAAAAAAAGTTTTATTATATTTTGACAAAAACGAAAATATGAAAATCATTTTCTTAGTGCTTTCTAAATAAAAAATACGGTGCTAATAATATTTTAAGAGATGGAGGTACATAAAAAAACTTTCTTCAGAACATATTTTACCATATTTTTCTTGTGAGTGGTTTTTCAAGAAATTTAATTTAGTTTTTCACTTTGTGTATATAATACACGGGTAAAAAAAACAGGGAAATGTGTTCGAAGCTGTAAATGTGTGAAAATCAACAAGTATTTCATACATACATAAATATTTTTCATCTTGCAACAGTTTTAGTCAAAGGATTCATTTCAAAGAGCATATTCTGAATGAAACGAAACATTTTTCCATCATTTTAAATTACAGAAAGTGTAGAGAGAGCGTAAATCATATTTTAATAAACACTTTTCTATTTATTTTTTCAGGTAAGCCTATTCACTTGTATACACGAACAATGTAAGTACATTACACTACATATTAGCAATATAAAAAATATTTATATAGATCAGTTACCGTATCATCATCATAATCATTAATTTGGGAAATTTCCCAGCTCTATCTGTTTATTTTAAAAAAGGTTGGAAAATAAAAGTTTTCACTTTTTTGGACATACATTAAAAGCACACAGAGTGTATATACTACACTAAATGTATATAATCATATAATAAAACAACAAAAGCATAAAAGTCCTGCAGGTAATTTTCCCAAATAGAATTTTCATGTAGATATTATATGGTTGTTGTTTTATATATTATTTTGGTTCATATAAATTATATTATTATTCTTGAAATTTTCACCCTCTAGTGTATTTTTTGATAGAGCACAAATAAACTTAAAAAAGCTCACATATCCGAAAAGCTATATACACACATATAAATATATGGAAATCCACAACTGTTTTGTAGTTTCCGTTTAAATATACCCATTTAGTTTTTTCCTTAATATGAATGTGAGCTTTTTTTCAACTTTCTGAATATAATTATAATATTCACTTTACATTTATAAGACGAATGGCAAGACTAAAAAAAATGAATTATATAGAGTGTTTATTTCTGAGCACAAGTATAATGAAAGAGTTAAAAACCGTAAATAGCTTATCTCTATGCTATGAGCTTTCTATATAATACATAAATATGCTATTTATTCAGAATTACAAATTAGGCAAATTTATTATACAAGTCTTGCTTGTTATATGCATATTTCATCAAAAGTTGTGCTTTTAATGATAAAAAATCATTGAAATAGCTTTATAATATATATTTGAAACCGTAATGTAAATATAAAAAAATAAATAATTTAAAGTCTATAAGTAGAATTGTGTAAAAGAAGTGTTTATGCAAAAATAAACGAAAATGTAGTTCTGACGATTCTTTTAAGAGGTAATTTTAATTTGGAGTATTACTTTGTGCATACTAAATGAAAAGCTTATATTTACCCCAAAAAAATATGTACTACTATTGGTTTTGGCTAAAAGCTTGCTTCTATTGAAAAAATGAATAAATTTATATCGTGTCCATTGTACGACATATAGTAGCATGGGACGTCCTTTTCAGTACAGAAATTGGACAATAATGATATCCTTGAGGGAAACTTACTAGAGGGTAGAGTATTCTGATCAACCGCTTGCATCACCGATATTTAAAACCACTTAAATTTTAGGATTTTCACTTAATATTAATATAACTATCCACCCCAAACTTGTCCACGATTTCTGTGGCGTTCTTGAGCAACTCCAACAAATACAAATAAATTATCTCACGCCACAATTAATTAATAAAAATATATTTCGAGTTAAGTTCTTGTAATTCACTAGTACTGTCGCGTCACAACTGAAAATATATATACGAATCGCACAGTATCAACATCAAGTCCGGTAGCATATGCCTGATGAGATGGATTTGATCTTTTCGATCACACGGTCATTCAATGACGTCATCATCATCAGATCGAAACTGGCCTAGTGGATTACAAGATACAAGGAACAACTCAGATTTAAAATTACATTCAAATTTACATTAAAGCAACACACTTTCAACATTTCCATTTATGTGGATTTAAAGTGGTATAGGAATTTCGGTCGGAAATTAAAATCATTTTAAAATACTGATCTGCTTTGAGGTTCCAGTGATTCTTTAATATCCGATTTTTTCACACAACACCTGGAAACTTGTCGAAAACTTTAAGAACGTTTCGGAAATTCACAATCGGATTTTACCTGAAAACAATTTGGTTCCAATTGATTTACTCTTCAATACCTGAAACTGACCTTATGGTTGGAGTGAAAGGAACCGGATTCAAATCCCGATGGTTATGTAAATGAATCCATAGATCGACTCACCCATAGCAGCTTGAAACAATAATCTACATAAATTGGACTTAGAGCCGTACGTCCTTGATTTGATTTCGGTAAAAGGGAACTACAAAAAGGTTGCAAGTGTTGCCTCACGCATAACTGATGCTAAATAAAATGTGCTTTAAACTTTGATGAGCTCATAGCTAAAGTGAGAGAACCATACGATACTAAAAAAACACCGTCAGACACCTGACAGCTTTACAAGAAATGAATGAAGTCATAATACTTTTCAAGAAGACAGTTCTCGCATAACATCTAGAAATAAACCAATGTAATGGAGATGATTTTTGCCGCGATCATAACCAGGAAGAATCACTTCCACAACTTCATTTGAACTTTTTTTAAAGACAAGTTGGGTTCACTAACAAAAAGTTTTGCGTTACGGCATAGTGGTCCGCAGCATATAATAGAGGAAAGATTTGATAAGTGTTTTGCTTTTGAAACATTATTTAAAGATAAGCGAAGGGCTTGTCAACGCCTCTATGTCACAAAAAACTGATAGTGACATGACTGCAAGTTCAGTCAGTTAAAGTACAGCCATCCGTCTCATCATGCAATATAGACGCACAAGATAATAATGTGTAATGCTTTATAAGTCAACATTCGAAATTCTACTTCAAGATGAGCTTTAAACAAGTATTATGATTTAATGATAGAAAATGCTTATTGAATCATAATTGACGGGAAGTATTTCCTAAAACAAAAAAATAAAGGAAAAATATTTAGGAAAATTTTTAGGATATACTTCACGTATGTGCGTAGGAATGTGAAGTTTTTCCTAATCCTAATTAAATACGAATGTGTTAGTGTAAATAATATTTAAAATCCATATTAAACGATATGTTTCGTTTAATATGGATTTTAAATATTATGTAATAATTTATTTATTCATTATTACGATTTGAGTAAAATAATTCAAATGTGTTAATTATTGTTTTTAAATATTTGCCTTCTAATTTTCATAGATATGTATCGAACTTAATAATAACGCAAGTTAAGTGATTGACAGTGTGATTCGAAGCATTCAGTACAGGATTTTGGTAGATTTAATTGTCCCAAGATTCCTCGTGTATATGTTTTGTATAAGTCAAGATCTATGCTCTATAGAAAAGTAATTTATATGTTTTAAAACATATAGTTTTATGCACTTAGGAAAATTAAGGAAATCTTTCAAGTTACTGTACAGAATTTGTGAAGTCGGCTTTTTCGAATTTTCCTGTTATTCTTAAACGATGGACATTCTGAGGAAAAACATCATTTTGAGAAGAACCATTTGTTAAGGAATATAATAAATACATTTTACTATTGAAATACTCGTATAAGTAAATAATTTTCCTAACTTGGGATGTATGTCAGTAAATATGTACAGTATCGAATTACATTATGCCGTATTTTCGTCTATTCCTTTGGGGATTCTGATAGAGTGGCAGTGACAAATTGCAATTATGCGACTCTCTATCTCACCATCGTTCTTTAGCTATCATACCCACAAATGAACTTTAAATACAGCATGTGGTCCTTCATTTATCTCGATTCATAACTCGAGCTTTTAAGTAGCGACGTTACAAGTATACGAAGGTAAAGTTCGACTTCGTCACGCAAACGCAGTCGGGATCTTCCTGTATGACGTACAGCGGCTAGAATTCATTCAGAAGAAGTTCCGAAATATTTCCATTTGAGACAAAACTCGGTCAATTCCTAATCAATTATAATGGGACTAGGCATGTCGGATAGAAGTTGAAATTTAAAATGGTTTTTCAAAAAAGCTCTAGAATATGACCACCTGGGATTGAACTCGACCATTTCTCAATCGATTATAATAGAAGTGGGTATGTTGGATGGAAATTGGATTATAAAATGATATTTTTGATATTTGAAAAATTGATATTTATTCTGGAAAAACGCCATCTGGGACGGAACTCGGCCATTTCTTAACCGATTATAATAGAATTGTGTATTTTAGATGAAAATGGGATTCCAAAATGATTTTTGGAAAAAGTTCTGGTATATGATCACATGGGACGGAGCTCAATTATTTCTCAACCGATTTTGATGGATTTTGTATGTTGGATGGAAAAATGGTTTTTGGAAGAAGTTCTCAAATATGGTCACCTGGGATAGAACTCGGTCATTTACTAACCGATTATGATAGGATTGGGTATGGATGGAAATGGTATTATAAAATGAGTTTTGAAATAAGCTCTGCAATATGGTCAACTAGGACGGAGCTCGACCATTTCCTTATCCATAAAATAAACAAATAAATATAAAAATAATAACATTAGCAACTTTGCGTTGCATATATTTTGATGATTCATGAACTTTAATACAATGTTACGTAGATCTACGTTTTTGGTTTTGATTTCTAATTTAAGATCTGCTGCCTTTTTTATTATTCGTTGTTAAAGATCTTGAAACAAGGCCTCGCCAACTAGTTCGATTGAATTTAATGATTACGATGATATCGCTGTTACCAAGAAGTCGCTTTAACTCATAATTCGAACGAATCCGATAATAGTTTTCCGCAACTTAAATTTAATCAAAAATGAAACGAATGATCTTCATATTAAGCGTAGATAAGATTTTACAATCATAAGAGGTCAGGGTTCAGTTCTCGTTTTGAAAGCCTGCGCAGGTGTCAAAAGTTTTTCATAATGTGCGAGCTGCTTATACGACGGCGACTGATGTTTAGGTCCCCTTTATTTTGGGAATTTATGTTTGCCTGAATATTATGTTTTGATGTTGTAATGTTTTAGAAACATACTGAAACATAATAATTTTCAGTTTGATTTATTTTCTTTTCCTTCAAAAGCTCGTCGCATTATCGTTTCCTTCAATACCTCTAGTATATGCATACTTATTTTGATTTCGAACGCATCATAATAGAGGTAATAGTTCATGAGCAAAACTAAAAATAACAATTGTTTTCTTTTATCCATAAACAATTTCATTTTTGATTGTGTAATTTTGATAATATTGATTGCCAATACATTAACCTTATGATAATTTACGCTAATGTTAGTCCATAACTTAAGTAGACCTGTCGGCAGAAATATTGAATTCTTCATAGCCAAGTAATTATTTAGTTTGGAATGCACCGCTAGAGATTTGATTGATGTTTAACAAATAAAAACAAATGCAGGGGTGTATTGTTGTGGCCAACACCCGACTTTCTTTTACGAATGTATTTCAAAACCACCACACTTGATTTTTATTTCACGAAAACATCACATTTCATTGACTTTTGGTAAAACTGTCATGTATAATCCAAAAACCTTTATCACACTGACCAAACGGCACAGTGGTTGATGCTTTGGCGTTTTAATCAAGTCAAGAGGTACCGGGTTCAAATCCTGTTAAGGGTCAAATGCAAAATATAATTTTCATCAACCGATTACGATCGGGGATCAAAATAAACACAATTATGATCCCCTGTCTGTGTGCAGAATTCAAGGAACGACCCCTCTTCCATGTCAATACCATAGACTGGCACGAAGCACTACAGATGGTTCTATATAACCATAAGTCTTCGATTTGGCTACTGCAAAACGTAGCAAGTCAACAGCGAACTGCTAAAGTGTTGGGCGTGCGTCGGTTCCAGGAAAGATTGCAAAGATTATAAACAAACAAACATTTTTCACGGTTAACCTTCAGAAATTCAAAAATTTAATTATTAATGCAAAAACGTCAATACATATACGTATAGTTTATTTTCTCATAATATGCATAATATGTTTTTGTTGAAAAATAGTTTTTGACAAATAACGTCATTACCGGTTAAATTCGTTAGCATAGGTCTAGACCTAGTCAAAAATGTTTGTCGCTATAGTTCCCGCTGTTTAGTATAATCGGAAAACTCGGAAAACCCGATGTGTCTCTTTAAATATATGGTAATGTCTTCAAATATCCTTAATCCTTACTACCAGAAGCCCTACTTTTTGAAAATTTTATTTGATTTTCCGTTTGCATAGGTCTAGACCTACTCAAAAATGTTTGTCGCTATAGTTCCCGCCGTTTAGTATAATCGGAAAACTCGGAAAAACCAATTATTTTAAATACACGTTTTTTGTTAGAATATTATTATTCCGTTATCTTTATAAATTGTGATAATTTTTCCAATGTGCAGTTGTGAAAAATTTTCCAATGGGATAACAATTACCCGTTTTTATGTAGTTTTCGAATTTGATTTGTATTACGTATTTTCAAATACATATATACATTTTTATTATTGTTTTTGTTTTTAGGAATAACTTTTTTTTTTAGGAAATACTTCACAACCGTTATTCATAATACATCGCACAAAACACTAAATGTTTACCCGAGATCATCAATAAGTACAAAATAAGTGGAATGCTATGGGTATTCAAGCCGCAATCTTTTAAAAAGCTTGTCAATCACCAAAACTCAAAACAGACGTGACAGCACACACTGCAGTATCTCAGCAACGAGTGACTTTAGCATTGATCGGGATTGATTTAATAAAATCGGATTAATGCCATACAGGCACTAATAATAGCATTAAATAAGAAGCTATCAAAAGCAACATCAATACATTCGACAAACTATCAAGGAACTTCTGCTCCAAAATTATTGAAAAATTTTGGATAGCCACAAATGATAGGAACTCGATGTTAGTACATCCGCTGAACGATGCAAAATTCACGGTGACAACCGATGTATCGAGCATGGTCATTAGGGCTGTCCTGCAGCAGTACAATCACGACAGCGTTATGTTAACCAATTTAATCTTGAGTATAATGATGTGTTTTGGCATTCTTTGTGACTAGAGAAATTATTAGGCGTCTTAATTTTTTGAAGTGTGAGTTAATTGTTCGCGGTGTTTCATCAAGTTTCGAAACAAGTTTGGTTGATTTCTGTAGGAGCTGGAAATTCCGTAACATGAGTCATGAGTTGGTTGATAAAACGCTGAAACAGTTGTCCGGCATTTCGTAACACAAATGGCATTCGAAGGCCCAAAATAGTTATGTGATTGTAACGACATGTTTAACAATATGAAGTCGACAAGAAACAGAACATACCCATGCTTGGACAATCCATGATTCCACTATGTACTGGAATTCAATATTTACGTTACATATCGGTGTGGGAGTGTTAACCCGAATCATCGTGGCATTGCTTGATAATATAGCATCAAGCAGCTTTTTTCGTTTAAGATCAAATAAAAAGCGAAATTTACTAAAGTAATCTGCCTCTTTGATCAGACTAAAAGTGTGCTTCTGTCTAATGCCGACCTGGTGTACTTTTATTTCGTTGATGGTAATTTTCGTACCATTTTCGGCTGATAGCGCTAGATCCGTTGTTTTAAAAAATACGGACGTTGAAAAATAACAAACAGGGAGCACCGAAATGTCAGCTCCTCCGTTGATAAGATATGTCAGATTGCTATGGTTTTGTCGTTTTAACCTAACGGTTGTTATATAAAGTCAAGGTTGCGAATGACTCACCTGAGTGATCTGTTAGATATTTTCGCATTTATTTTGCCAGAAAAGTCCTTGTGCGATTGTGCACTTCATGGTATCAACAAACACCGGTTTCGTTTTTGTGATTACCAAAGTATGGCATGCGCGATGTTCCTGACGACCTTGAAACTTGCAAAGGTTAGGTGGTTTATTTTGGGCCCGAGCTGTTATATTCATTCCTCGTGAAAGGCGTTAAGTACTATAATCGTGTTAGGTAAAATCTCCAATTATTTAAGCTAAAAATTTCGAAAAACATTTAATGCATGAGTTTCCGTTACAAATAAGACGATTAAGCGACCTTCAAACCTGTAATGATGAGGTGGTTTATCTTTTTGGGACCGATATTCATTCCTCTTGTTAGGCATTACGTACTCGTCGTGTTGGAAAAACTGTTTAAGCTCAGAATTTCGAAAACGGTTTGTTGCCTGAATTTTGTTACAAATAAGACGATTAAGCGACCTTGAAACCTGCAATGACGTGGCGATTTATTTATAATATTCATTCCTCTTGGTATAGGGGTTAACATACTCGTCGTGCCTGGGAAAAGTCTTCAATCGTTTAAGCTCAAATTTTTGAAAACGGTTTATTGGGTTTCGTTACAAATAATTAATGGCAAGGTGGTTTATTTTCGGACCGAGCTGTGGTATTCATTCCTCTTAGTAGGCGAACTGTTCGTGTTGGGAAAATTCTCGAACCATTTAAGCACAGAATTTCATAAACGGTTTGTTGGGTTTCGTTACCAACAAGAAGATTAGGTGACCTTGAACATGCAATCGCGAGGTGGTTTATTTTGCGGACGCGCTGTGATATTTATTCCTCTTGGAAATTGTTACGTACTGGTCGTGTTAGGAAAAGTCTCCAAACATTTAAGCTCAGAATTTCGAAAATGGTTTGTTGCGTGGGTTTTCGTTACAAATAAGAATACATTATTTTTCGACGAAATCCACAATGTTGCAAGCAAAACAGCTTACTTTTCAATGTCCTCAGGCATCGCGCCAACAGTTTTCATTTTAGTTGGTCAACTTAAATTTTTAATTTTAACAGTAGCTTTAATATAAACATTTGCACTGCGGTACCCAACAAATACTTTATTCGTATCGTTAATCAACCTGTAACACAGTAAGACGCGTATATAGCAAAAATAATAATTGCTTTTAATAAATTTTCCTCTGCGCTCAACATGAAAACACGTAATATACCATTTTTCTTAATTAGATTGATCCACGAGTTGGTATTTTGTGTGTGTGTATACTCGTATATGTTAACGAAGAGTAACATCGTACCATAACCAAAAAAATTCATTTGAAAAAAAAAATTTCATTTCAAATTTATCAAGTTGAGTTCTTTTTGTACTTCGGTATGTTTCGAACCATTTAGCTTTTTTCAAACGATACCCAACGAAAGAAAAATTATAAATTTCCTTCAAATTGTATTTTATTTTTTGGAATAATATGTAAATGGTTGCCTGAATTGAAAAAGAAGAAAATGCTACGGTATTTCGTTTTTGTATGTGTGTGTGCTTTGTACGATTGTTAAATTCCATTCAAATTCGAGATGTATATATAATTCGGATGTGGAAAAAGGAGAAAATTACGGTCGGTATATGGATGTATATGTATATACAATTTTTTCACACTAATTGGGTATTCAGTTTGTTGATTAAATTTAACGATGGAAATTGAAAGTTTTCCCTATGACCAAAAATAGAAAGCTCATATATGCTTGTACACACACACACACAAATACACAAAAAGGTTTGAAAATAAATTTTTGTGGTTGTTCACCGAATGTGATTAGAATAAAATTATTTAGACGAACATTGTTATTGCATTATAATTTCTAAGGACATTTATTTATCTATGCTTCGAGAATATTTTATATCATATTATTTAAGAAAAAATCATATAATTACGAATAATACTTCCTTATATATACGTACCCGTATATTATATAAATCAAAAAGGAAACTCAAATCCTCCATCATACAAATATTATATTCAAATTTCATTCTTCGCTTAAATTCTTAGAAACATATAAACATACATACATATGATAAGGCATTATACATAAGTTTAAAAATTGATATCATTTTTTGACTGAGCTTTTGTCATCACTGATCACTTTGAAATCATAACAAAGAGTATTATTTATTCTTCCCGGTTTTTATAAAAATAAAAAATTTATTTTATTTTCGTTTTTGATAAGAATGACGAGTAGAATATTATATATACTCTCGTATATATTATAAAAATAAATATTTTAAAATTGAATCAATAAAGCACACACAACAAAAAAAAAATACTTTACTTATAGTATTCAAGGTGATAAATGAAGTTTTCGTTATAAACGTAAATTTTTTTTTTCATCATCTTCTTCTGTGCTTTGAATCGGATATTAAATTTTCCTACTGTCGCTTATTTTTCCTCACACACCAAAAAATACGAGCGCTTCCCTTTCGTATATAATAATATACAATAATATTTTTTTTTACTGCTGCTTAACACACCCGAACCGACTAAGTGGAAGAAGATAGCGAGTAAAGACGGTGGTGTACAAAAACAAAATTATTATAATTCTAAAAACAGACTTTGAATCAACCTTTAAAGCATTGCGGATAATTATTTGAAAATTGATCTCTCGACTCTATACATATAGAAAAATGTTACCCTTGTTTTTGTGTAGCGATATATGAAATATACTCACGCATTTGATATAATTTGAAATAAGGCAGTGGAAGCATGACATATAGAAGTATGTATATATTATAGACGCTACATATTTTGACGTTGTTGTTGGAGAATAAAATTTTCAATTTCCTCCTTTTTATCTTATTTTATTGGAAATAAGATTTTTTATGCCATACTAGTAGAAATAGAGCTTTCAAGGTAATAAGCTCATTTTTTTCTGTAATGTTTTTGTCGCATAAGCTATTAAATAATGTATTTTCCATTCAAACGTGGTTGTCATCATATTTATAATTACAAACTTAATATTAAAAGCTTTCGAAAATATATTTTATTTTAAGCACAACTGAATAACTATTGTTTGATTATAGGCTTGGTTTCAAATTAATTCATTTCAACTTTATTGACTACCACCAAAATCGACACTGATTTGAAGAGACTGTTTTTTATACTGTAATAAATGTCCAAGATAAACGGACACCGAACTTTTAACCGACTTTCAAAATTTTCCAAGTATTTGATAAAGTTGTGGTGTTCTGTAGTAGAGCAAGATCTGGTTAGTGGTGTAAAAAGCAGCTGTCAAAATTTCCATTATTTCGAAAGCTTTTGTTAATCGAAGTCGATTTATATTTTGTTGGTGTGAGATTTCTCATAAAATTGATCACTAGCCTCGATGAAATGGTGCCTGCATACTCGTGAATAGGAAACCAGTCCATTATGAGTTGAGCAACTCGATAGACAAACACTCGATAAAACCTCTATGAATAATGTATTTGCCTTCTTGTTATTTTCCTCATACCTTTCCTTGCACTTTGACAGAAAACATAGAGGCCGGTTCAGATTATTGATCAGTGCTCAGTATTTTTATATATTCGTGATGGTAGCATTACATTAAATATAAACTTTTATTTTAAATCATGCAATCTTTATATGGGAAATGCTCAACAAAAGCTTTTGGGGGGTTAAAAAAAATTATTTAGAAATCCCTTTCGATTTCAGTAAAACTTTCAATTCGATTTATAGTTCCAAATGTTAAATCAGAAAGTTCGAGTATAGCCTTAAATAATAATTACGTGATAATTATACTCGAAATAATTTTTCTAACCAAATTTTTTAATGATAGAAATGAGCTTTCAGTGTATAATCTAAGCATTATACTCCGGTTGATTGCTACAACATTTTCTATAGATCTGGCTGTGTTGTAGCTTAATGGAGAATCTCTATATTTATCTCTCTAATCTAAGCAGTTGTACATCTCTAATTAGTAATCAAAAATTTTAGTTCTGTCGACTACGAGAGATCCTTTTGTATAAATTTGGGATATACGTGGTTTAACGAACACTGGAGATTTCTGTTCTATCTGGATTGTTGCTGTTTATATAGATAAAGATATATATATATATATATATATATATATATATATATATATATATATATATATATATATATATATATATATATATATATATATATATATATGTATATATATATATATATATATATATATATATATATATATATATATATATATATATCCAAAACCTCACACTCTGTATTATTTGGATAATCTGTGTCGAAAACTTCAAAAACAAATCTCGATTACAAATTCATAATGTATTGTAAAGAAAACCCACAATCAATAGACAATTTATTTCAGGTATTCAATCTCGACGTAAATTGTTGATTGATTACGTTTACTTCCTTTTATCGCTCGATCTATAGCAAAATCAACAATAGAACCTCATGTGTATCCGCAATACATACTCAATATTCATAAAAAAAATACTTCAATGTTTCTTCTATCTAATCCAGAACAAAAAAAAATGTATTTGTTGGAAAGATATTTGTTGTGTTCTAGAATACAAAATATATTGTTGAAAGCTTTAATAAGCAACAGACGCATATACGAGCTGTATACAGTAGATTATTTCTAAAGTTTTTTCGAGCTTCATTTCCACAGCATATGTTTTTTTTGTATATACAAAAAGTTATATTCGAGATAAATTTTTGATTTTATATTTATATACATATTCTGAACAAGCTTTTAGTTTTACAATAAAAATAAAAAAATAATTTAAATTAAAAGTTTAAATAAAATATTTATTTAATCAAAAATAAAAATTTTATTTACATTTCTGTGAGATAAATTTTTTACTTCATTTCCTCCTCGAGAATTTATATATAGTTCCAGGCAAAAATCGCAATTTAATAAAATATTGAATTGGAAATAAAAAGAAATTGAATTTTTCGAAATAAGAAATTATATTTTTTATTGAATTTAAATTTCTTAAATTGATGATTATCGATAATATAATTTATAAAATTATTTAAACTCTACGGAAAAACCAGCATTCACGCTAACACAAAACATCTGTATGTAGAGTACTGTGATAAAAAATCAGTCGAACGTGGAAACACAGAAAGTAACTTGTCGATGCTAAATCGAAGGTCAATATTTATGCTGTAAGCTTATTCTACTATTAAACCACAAATTGATACACATTCTCCTATAAGTGACTCCATTCAGTACTCTTGTTAAATTCCTTATATTATCGAAAATGCTAAGATTATATCTCAAATAGTTTTGTTTGTGGCATACCATAACAGAAGTTCAATATCCAACAGAGGGTCACACAACAAACAATCTATCAATCACTTCCAAAAAACTGTCTGATCAATCCAAAATCCCAAATTACCTATACTTGATTTACATCCCTAAGGTTTCCATATACGTGATGCGTTCTTAAACTCATATTAAACAGAATTTGTTATAATTTTAACGGTGGTATATAATTAAAAGCTCAATATGTTAAATGAAACTTTCGAGAAAGCTTTAAACTGGGCAGCTTTATATAAATGGTATCAATCATAAAACAGTTTTCGCGTAACACATTTGAATACCGTATGATAAAAATAATGAGACAACAACAACAACCTTCAATTTGTATTGACAACAACAAGGTACAATATTGAAATAAATGTTTGTATACTGTTTTGATTGATTTTCATAAACTCAAAAAGTTCAAGCTTTCATATTCAGTGTGGTACATTGTTTATACTGGATCATGGATGCGCAAAAAGTTACTTGTCGACGAGAAATAGAAGCTCAAGATTTTTTGCTGAGACTCATCCTACCTTTTGACCTCAAATGCATATATACATTTCCCAATTAGTCAACCCCCAGTCATTACTCTTATTAGATTCCATGCATTGCAGAGGATGGTAAGATTAGTTCTCAAAAGATTGTGTTTGTAGCATATACCATAATACCAGATGTTCATCATCCTCCACACGATCACACAGCACACAATCCATCAATCACAATTGGGAAAGCACTCCACCTTTAACACTTCCTAGACGTTTCTTTCAATTATCTACCAAAGTGATCCGATCAATCCGAAAGCCTTAAATACTTGACTTATGCACGTGATTTTCCTCCAGTTCTAAAACTTATATTAGACAGCATTTGTTGTAATTTAAACGGTAGCACGTAGTTAAAAGCTCACCTTGTTGAATAAAGCTTTCGATTGGTTTCAAATTTGTCAGTTGTACATAAATTTAACCCATTTAAAAAATCAGGTTTCTCGTAACATTAAAGAATATTGAAGGACGGAAATATTGTGACAACAACAACAACCTGCAATTAGTATTGACAACAATAAAATACTCGTAAAATATTGAAACAATCAGTTAAAGAACAACGAGCTTAAATGTTTGTTTAATGTTTTGATTGATTTTTATAAACTCAAAAAGCTCAAAATTCGAGCTTTTAAGTTCACGTAATGTTAAACAAAGCTTTCCGAAAAGCTTTAAATGTTGTTTTATAATGATTTCAGACATATGTTGAACTAGTTTGTTCCGTTTATAGTAGTTTTATTGGTTCACTCTGATTTGTGACTGCTAACCACTAAAATATCTGATTTGACAACAACAACATTACAATAATAGATAAATGATGAGTAATCAAATTCGGCATTAAATGTGTCATATTTCAAATTGTTTAAGGGAGGACGTGGACCAGCCTTGCCCTACTCATTGTTATCAAATGTACTTAAACGAAATAAACGTCGAATTATTGTAAAAATTCCAACTGTAGGAATATTTGTCCACAGTACTGTATCTACATGTACTTACAAAGGTAGACGTTGTAATTAATCATTTTAGTTGTATAAAAAAACAGAAATGAAATATTTAATTAAATTACATAAGCATAATAAAAATATTCATTTATTATTCCATCTTATATGTTCATAGATACACCGCAAATATCGAGTACATACTATACATCGAGACGAACCACAAAAGTGGTTGTTTATACGTATCTCAATTCAACTCGATTGTTGTTGTTGTTATTTTTTGCATTTATTAAATTAAATTTCAGTCTTCTGCTGCTATCGACATATTCAAATGAATTTGTCAACATTGTCTGTGGTATATGTACATGCATGTATATATAGATCTTTATATATAAGGCAAATGGCGGAATGGTAATTGGAAGATGATCATACAATATTGGAATATGTGATAAACCATAAAATATGTATTGAACACTCATACGGAGGAAGTTCGATTGTGAATCTATTATGCTTCGATATATTATGGATATGTCGTTTTGTGTATTTTATTTGGCTTTCAAACGAAACCCTAATACATAAAATTGGGATGTGTACTTTTATGATGAAAATTTGCTGTATCAATCTATGTTCAATCATCGTTTAAATTTGAAAACAAACTCGCTAAACTTTTCAATTTGAACTACGAGATATTTCTCGAAAAATAACAGATAATTTCCATTAGGCATATCCAATACACTGTATAGAGCTTTATGTAAATATTGTATACACAAAAGTTTTCGTTCAACAAAATACTTTGACATTTTCTGAAACTGAAAATATGATTGTTGTTCACCTACACATCAATACGTGTAGGTACAATCAACAAGCAAATCAAATAAAAAATTAACATAAACAAAGTTAATGAACTATGGTATAGTAATAATCATTATAACGATTCACCACCCTTGTGATACTTCCCACCCCAAACATATACTATATAGATGCTTTGATCATTTAATTATGTTCACTGATATAATTTCAATTATTTTTTGATTTTTTCGTCACACAATTTCTATATCGATAATATTTCGTGTGCCAATACAATTCAGTTCACCCAATTAAATAATTTTAAAAAAAAATGGACATTATTAAATGTTAGATAACACCCAAACAATACCCAACCCCACAACCCAAAAAAACTTTATTTTTCCTTTTTGTTTTAACAAAACCACCTCATAAAAATGTTTGTCATCTGAAAAACTAAAAATGCTGTTATTAATCTGTTGCTTATATACAAAAAGTTGGGTAAATAAAAAAAAAGACGTCATAAAAAGAAAAGTTTGGTATCCTTCTTTATTTTTCAACGCAGATTAAAGGGTTGAAGCATATATAGTAGTAAAAATTATAAAACCTAATAAAAAGTTATAACTTGAGCAGAAAAAAAACTATTTTTCTTAAAATTCACCATTCTGTCTGGATAAATGTACACTATGTATGATGTAGGGGCGAAAGCTTTTCTTTTCTATTTCTCGTTTGATTCCCAGCACAACACACACACATAAAACAAGAAATTAATTTATTACGGTCAATTTTTATGAGGTTTATATTTATCAAACTATACACCCATATTTTATTAACCCCCTCTCCCCACTATTCCATTTCTTTACAAATCCTCATTTTGTCTTGTCTCCATACACTTATTACTGTACACAAATGTCAAAAATTTGATTGTATCACCTTTTTAAAAGAAAAACTGGTGGGGATGATTCTGCACAAAAATATTCATATAATCATAAATTTTAGATTATGTTTCTGTGGTTTGTCTGTATATGTGTGTATATACATACATATATATTCCTTTTATGATTAACAAAAACAACAATACAGCAAAAAAGCTGAAAAGTTTTGTAATTTTTTATGTTTCAAATTCGTCATAATATGTTTATATTGTATAAATAATGTTTTGCCTCTCATATTTTACAAAACATAACTTTTATCATGTTTTATTACTAAATCTAAACCCAAAAAGTTTTTAGTTTTTATACATTTTGTGTAAGAAGGTTGGAAGCTTTTGTTTTTAGTGTAATTGTCATTCTAAAATGTTGAGTAACTATATCATAAAGCTTTAATTTGAGGTATATAGTTTTGTGGTTAGAAAGTGTTTCATATTTGAAATTGTTGTAGAATTCATCAAAGCTGCTGGAATATTTAACTTTATGTTGACAGGTAGTAAACCATGTTAAAGCTTTTCGTGAGTTAACAACATGTGATGTAGACTGATTTTATCTCAACATAAATTTTAAAAATTAAAATCTACCAAATTATGGAAAACTCTATAAAAAAGCTTTCACAAAGTTTTGCATATAGCAGTACCATAGGTGAAGTTTTTGGTCATATATAATCTAAAATCATGTTGATTGAACTCTGTGTAGATAAACTTACAAATAAATTTAACAATAGTTTTGGTTTTTGTTTGAAAAGATGTGAGCTTTGATAAAGCTTGACTTACAGGTCTAACCAACAATATATTACGTTTTTTGATAAGAGGAAGTTAGATAATCCTATCTATAGCGTAAGCTTTAACTAGTATCCGTATGCTAAACTAGTTTGAGGTGATACTTTTCTTTGATTTATAAATGTATAATGAGCTTTTATAATAAAGCTTTGAATTTCATAAAACGGCGAGAGCAAATACCAAAAATATTGTATAACCATGATTGAAGTACTAAGATAAAACTTTTAATTTATTTCGAATCATCTTATCTTCGATTCAGACAATTGTGTAGATTGTCGGTAAAATTATCGGTAATAGTCCTAGATTGTCGGTAATAGTCCCAGAAATGAGATTTGTGGAATACAGGATATAAATATTTGGTCACAGGACTAGAATTTCTCAAGTAAAGCTTAAGACAGTGCTAAGTTAAGTTGATCTTTAATATTTACTCGTATTGTTTGTTGTGCCCTTCGCTTACTATTTCCAAATATAATTTCAAAATTGCACTTCACTCATGAGAACAATGACAGCAACGAAAATTCTAGAAAATTTGGTTATGTTTAAAAATGTTTTGGAAAGTTTATTTTAACATCTTCGAAGTGTCGCATTTAATTCCTAAAAGAATAAAATAAAATTTCAAAGATAAAAAAAAAACAAAACCATTCTCTCAATTCTTAGACAGTTCTATTGATATGAACACATCACGAGACAATTAAATTCCACTTTCGATATTCTGCGTTGCAATACAACCGACGAATGTTTGAATAGCGAAGAAGCTAAATATCCTCTATGTCCACCATTTAGCAACAGCTTTGGTACACATAACTCACTTAGTGGTAAAGTTTGACCGCACATACTGTGCCAGATTTAACAAACAGAACTCCTCTGTCTATTTCGTTTATAATTCATGCACTTCTGTCAAAGTGTAAAGTAAACTAGATTTTTCGTTTCAACTCAGTACAAACACAGTTCCCAAATCGCTCGGATCATTCAAATATATATGGTAATGCAATCAAACTATTGGTCAAAATCGGTAGCGCCAACTGTTAAGTTGCAAATAAGCTCGATGCTATTATTTTTAAGATGGTTATGATTCTTAAGTGGACTGCGGCTGTGTGATAGGAACAGTAACAAACAGACCTCTCGAAAAAGTGACAAGAACTCATAGCTGAGACGAAATTCTAATATTTTTCTTCAACCTAGTTGAGAAATATTTAGGTACAGATCGGGACAAAGCATTTATGTCCAACCATTATGTTCAAATTAAACATCTTGGCTTCAACTGGAGTGCCTATAGAAGCAATAGAGTAGACAAAGGTTACTAAAATAAATCCCAAGAGCAAGAATAAATACATCGAGAAATTGCAATGTTTTCCGAGTTCCGCAATAAAACCATGTGCCATTGAAGTAATGTTTGGCATTCTGATGGGTGACTTTAAATATCTATTGGTAAAGAAAGCTTCCACCGATAAAATGTGCAACGTGTCTTGAGAAACGTTAAAAATACCAGCATAAAATAACAACGGTCGAGAGCAGTTACTGACGGGTACATACGACACAATAAATTGATCTATTTAAAGCATTTTTAGAAAAAAACTGGTTTCATTTTAATGTGAAACCCCAGAAACTTGATTTGCAAGTTTAAAAAACTTGTTATTAAAAATAAACTCTTTATGTTATGTTAAACTAATAATGTATATAACTAATACATAAAAAGTGTACTATTATTAAACTTTGGAGCTTTAAAAAGTAAAAATTTATAAAAACTATCCAATACTGAAATGAAAAACCATATGTTTATTTATCGTATAGAATAAAAAATATAAAAGCTTTGTTATAAAGCTTTGGTGAATTTTGACCTATATTAAGCTTTCATTTCTCTCTAATAAGCTTATATAATTAAAACAGAAAACTACTTAAATTTTTATTTTTTACGTAATGCAATGTCATGTATTGTTGTTGTCAAAACTGTTTCACAGTTGTTGTTGTCAAATAGATTTGATAGTTGTTGTTGTCAAATTATTAATGTAGGTCATTGTTAAAAATCCTTTCGTAAAAATTTTGACAAGTAAATTAACAAACATGTACTGCACACTTTAAGAAGGGAATTTATAAAAGCTCGAGTTTAACATAAAAGCTTTGCAAAGCTAGTTGGTTATGTAACATTAAGATAGAAACAATATGGTCTTAACAATAAACTAAACTTTGGTTTTTTATGTAATAAAAGCTTTTCTCAATTTATACCAAACACATATAATCTATTGAACTTTTGTTCAATACTTTTAATAAAACCAAACCCAAAAACCAAATAAATAATATTTTTGTTTTTCGATAATTTTAAATTAATTTAAAAAACTTGAATTAACAATAAAAACTATTTGTATTTAAAATTATATTTTGTAGTAAATTAATTTTAAGTATTGATTTGGTCAGCACGTTGTTGTCCTTTTTTGATTAGACTGTAAAAGTTTATATTTAAATATTTAAAAATAACAAAACCTTTTCACGTTTTTGACACATTAAGCAAGCAGCAAAAGTTCACTTTAAAATATTTTACTAACTGTTCTTGTATTTTAAATTATATATAGTAGTAACATTTGACATTTCACGTAATTATATCAACAAAAGCTTTTAGTTTAATTGAACAGACATATTTTACCGTATATATATAAAAATTAAATAATATAACTTTCTGGTTACGACCAGGCTTTGGTTTAAAAAACTAGACGATCACAACTTAATAAAGTACTTCCACCATATTTATAACCAAAAAGCTTTCCGTATGGGGAACGACCGTAAAAATCGTATTTAATTATGAATTTAATAAAACATCTTGGCGCTGTTTGTATCTCGTATACATTGTACATAGAAAAATAGAACAGCTATGTCATTCCCGTCTCCAGCTTTATTTATAATTTATAAAATTAATAAAAAATAAAAACATAAAAAGTGATTTTCTCCCCTCGTTTTCTTGTTTGTGCCTTTCTATTTATTTATAAAGCTCTGGGTGTGCAAGAGAGGCAGAATAAAATATATATAGATAAAGGGATCCGTTCACCACTGCATATTTTAAAATGACATTGTTTAAAACGGCATATTCCAAAACGGCATAAGGTTCAAAATGACATTTTTTAAAACGGCATTTTTCAAAACTGCATAAGGTACAAAACGGCATAAGGTTCAAAATGACATTTTTTAAAACGGCATTTTTCACAACTGCATAAGGTACAAAACGGCATAAGGTTCAAAATGACATTTTTTAAAACGGCATTTTTCAAAACGGCATAAGGTACAAAACGGCATAAGGTTCAAAATGACATTTTTTAAAATGACATTTTTCAAAACTGCATAAGGTACAAAACGGCATAAGGTTCAAAATGACATTTTTTAAAACGGCATTTTTCAAAACGGCATAAGGTACAAAACGACATAAGGTTCAAAATGACATTTTTTAAAACGGCATTTTTCAAAACGGCATAAGGTACAAAACGACATAAGGTTCAAAATGACATTTTTTAAAACGGCATTTTTCAAAACTGCATAAGGTACAAAACGGCATAAGGTTCAAAATGACATCTTTCAAACAGGATAAGGTAGAAAATGGAATAAAAATTATTGGACGAGACTTTTTGTATTATTTCTTAATCGATGAAAATGAAAGTTAATATGTTCAATGAAAATGAACTTTTAGATCGATGTTTCAATTAAAATCTAAGTATGGACTAAAGAAAAGGAGTTGGCTTCTTTCTTTATCGATTAAGGCCAAATTTTAAACGTTATTAAGTTAGGGTTGAAATTCAAAAATGAGTTTGAAGTAAATGAAATAGACTATGGCATGATACATATTTTATATACATTAAACTTATACAATTGATTATAGCTTATTTATATGAAAGAAGAAAGTATTCCTTCACTAAATATATTAAATTTGATTCGGTACAATTATATTCTTTATAATATGTATTATAATATATTGAAAGATAATACTCCTTCACTTAAATGTTTAAAACAAGTCTCGGATATATTACGAGGGTATAGAAAGCAGTAGTTTTGAATTTCTTGTTGTATATACAGGTATATTATGAAAATAACCAAGGCGTAATAAAATACGTAATATTTTTATTATCTCTTTAGTAGTTTTAGTCATATTCGTAATTATTGGCAACAATGCATCAAAATGTTTTTTTATGAATGTAGCTGCTATTTTTATTGTATTATGTTGGTTTTCCCTAACTATTATTTATTATTTTATGGCTCACATATAACAATTTTTAAAAACTTTAGAATTTTTTTTTAAATATAGCTTATTTTAACCTATTTAATGGAGGGTGAAGCAGTTGGTTTATTGTACTTCAGTTGTGTATTTCCTTTTAGAAGCAGGTTGCAGTAATAGTTAGAATTTATTTATTAAGAAACGGTGGGCGACATTTGTACAACAGCAACACCTACTAAAACGTATCAAAATTTCGCTAGAAACACGTTGAAGTTTAAAAATATTTTCCAAATTCAAATCTTTAAATGAGTTCTTTGTATCTAAATTCTGCAGTGTTTAAAAGTACGAAAAATAATTCAACATATGCTTTTTTTAATATTAAAATTATTTATTAATTTCTTATTATTATATTTATATCAGATGTAATTTAACTTCAAAATACGTTCAATAATATAGACGGGAAATAAAAATAGAATTAAAATAAAAATATTCAATTTATATTGCAAAATTGGCGTTTATTAAAAACTTAAACAATAAATTTATCTATGTCTTCAGCGTCGTGTGCCATTTAAATAAGTTACACATTTCAAATGGCAATTAAAGGCATACCATCTTAGTTTGTAGGAATCGCGAGAACAATCCAACCAGAGTCTATGAATTTTTTGAAGTTGAACTTCTTTTAAATCTGCCCACCTGATTAATTTTAATATGCCATCGAAATTTATACCGTTTATGAAACAAAACGTAACAACTGTTAAACGTTTTTTGTATGTACACTTTTCAAAGAACGAATTTACTACGTAATCTGGCGCATAGTCGAAAGTAAATTGATCTTCTGAGTTTAAGCGCATCCTACGTGCTCGCGTTCGTTGCATTTCAAAGGAATACATTCTGGATCTGAAACAATTATTAAAAAATTAATTATCTATTGTTTGTAATTTACAAATATTACCTTAATCTAATACCGATATATGAAAAACGGATAATAAACTGATTTTTTAAATGTTGATTAGATAGTAAATTTTCTTGATTTTATCATTACTTATGGCACTAAAAGATGGTAAATCTCTCTTATATACATTAGCACCGTAGCCCTACTATATTTTGTACTTGTGTAAAATTCGGTGGAAAATGGGTGTATACCCGTAAACCAACCTTATTTATCTTAGATTTATCATAAAGATCGGCTAATTTTTAATGGAATTTCCATATTTTAACTTTATTGCTCCACATTTCATTATGGATGTTAACTAAAAAAAGCGGGAGGAGCTAAATCTAAATTCTACTAGCACTGATTATAGAACAAACAAAAATGTATAAATAGCGCTTAGAGAATTGTTTCTGATATCAGTTGTTTCATAATTTTAAATATTATATGTTTAAATTAAAGAATAAGCTAAATTTAAAACGTTGGAACATTCCGAAGTGCTGTAACAATTAAAAAAATATGGAGAAAGAAAATATAATAGGACGGCAGTGTCAGATAATAACATCTCAGAAAAACAATAATATGCTGTTTCTAGATGGGTTTTCGTACTATTTTCATCGTATCACAAAGCGATGGAGGTGCACAACAAGGCAAAATCCATCAATTAAATGCTGTTGCAATTTAAAGGCAGATGAAAAATATTGTGTGACGAATTTTTATAATTCACATAACCACGCCCCGGATGCTGAAAAGTTTCCTGTCATGCAGGTTGTTCGCAGTATCAAAGAGAATGCGGTAACGTCAAACAACTTGCCTTGCCAGATATTGCAAACGTCAATAGCGGTTGTTCCTGAAATTGTAGCTGGTTGCCTTCCATCAAAATCAGCCCTAACTCAGATTGTAAAACGAGCAAAGAAAAAACAGCTAGAAAAGGAGCCAGAATCTTTGGTATTCGAGATACCAATTAAATATAAAGAACTTAACGGCGAAAAGTTTATATTCGAAATGATCGAGCAAGATCGCATAATAATTTGCTCGACTTCAACTAATTTGAAAAGAATGAAGGAAGCACAGTTTTGGATGATGGATGGTACATTTAAAGTTGTACCGAAAGTGTTCTTCCAACTTTATACCATACACTGTAGTATTGGACCAAATAAAACAGTGTATCCAATGATGTACGGCATTATGAGTGGAAAATCAACAAGTTTATATCAGATCATGTTTAACATGCTAAATGAAAAAGCGTTGGAAATCGGAATTGATTTGTCGCCTAAAATCATTATAACCGACTTTGAAAAGGCAGCAATCAATAGCATCCGCAGCGTATTCGAGGGTATTACAGTGAAAGGATGCAACTTCCACTTTATGCAAAATGTATATAGGCATATTCAAGAAATTGGCTGGCAAACCCGATACGGCAGTGATATACAGTTTGCGTTAAAAGTGCGGCAAATTGCTGCACTATGTTTCCTGCAATCAGAAGAAATCCCGGAGTGGTTTAAAGAAATCAGAGCTGAATTGGGTTCGGAATTTGATCCTCTAACAGACTGGTTAGAGGAATATTACATAGTAGGTAAAAATGGTAGAGGTCCAATGTTTCCGCCAAATCTCTGGAGCGTATTTGAGCAGAATATGATGGGAATACCACGTACTCAAAATTATGCGGAATCATTTCACCGACATATTAATACAGTAATTGGTCGCCCACACATCGGTGTATTCAATCTACTACTTGAACTCCAGAAAAATGCAATATCTACAAATGCAGAAATCGAAAAATTAGAAAGAGGAAATCCGCCACCAGCCAAAAAAAGGAAATATTTAATTAAGGAAAATAATATAAACTTAATTTTACTTAAAAAAAAAGAATACAGCAAACATGGTTTTTTGAAAGCAATTGCTGGAAATATATCTTTTTAATGTTTAATTTAAAAGAATTTATTGTTAAATTATCATTTATTTTTTGTTTATTTTATATAATATATTAATAAAAATTGACTTTGATTAAAAATCAATGATATACGTACATATAAATCATTTTTAATTTCATTTCCATGGTATACTAAAATATAGGATATCCCATATTTCGAATTTGTCATTTTGTGCCTTATGCCGTTTTGAACCATATGTCGTTTTAAAAAATGTCATTTTGAACCTTATGCCGTTTTGTACCTTATGCAGTTTTGAAAAATGTCATTTTAAAAAATGTCATTTTGAACCTTATGCCGTTTTGTACCTTATGCCGTTTTGAAAAATGTCGTTTTAAAAAATGTCATTTTGATCCGTATGCCGTTTTGTACCTTATGCCGTTTTGAAAAATGTCGTTTTAAAAAATGTCATTTTGATCCGTATGCCGTTTTGTACCTTATGCAGTTTTGAAAAATGTCATTTTAAAAAATGTCATTTTGAACCTTATGCCGTTTTGTACCTTATGCCGTTTTGAAAAATGTCGTTTTAAAAAATGTCATTTTGATCCGTATGCCGTTTTGTACCTTATGCCGTTTTGAAAAATGCCGTTTTAAAAAATGTCATTTTGAACCTTATGCCGTTTTGTACCTTATGCCGTTTTGAAAAATGTCGTTTTGAAATATGCTATTTTGAAAAATGACATTTTAAAATATGTCAGTGTGACCCGGACCCATAGATAAAAACACAAAGTCTATATTAAAATTAATAAATAAAACCGTTTAGCAACAGCAACAAAAATCCGGCTCATGGGAAAATTATTATTATTTTTTATTAAATTTAAATAAACTAGAATATTTAATTGCCAAATAAAATATCCATTCCTTAATTTTCTCCGACTAAAGCAACAACCGTTTTGGTTTTGTTGTTTTTTCAACAAGAACGTCAATGAGATTAGAACGTTGGAACAAAAACCACTAAAGGAAGTTCATTCTATATTATACATGATGTTGATCCCTTATTGTCGTTCATCTCCTTTCGTAATAAACATCGTATAGTCGTTGTAATCAACCATATAATATATTTTTGATCCTTTTTCGCATGTATATATATATATATACATATATATATATATATATATATATATATATATATATATATATATATATATATATATATATATATATATATATATATATATAATATGCCTGTGTGAAATTCGTTATTTTGAATATAAAAATTTATACATGTTTTTTTTATTTATTTCAGGTAAGTTATCCACATAATGTACAGTATATACATAGAGATATCGATTGACGTTCCAAAACTGAAGCTTTTATGGTAGAAAGGAAGATTATATAATATGTATATATAACTCTGTTAGTGGAATATATTTGTAGCACCCAGAATTTTATTCGAACCGAACACAAAACCAAAAGGCTTCTGAATTGAATTACAAACAAAAAAACAAAAGGAATTGCATAATTATGTCAAATCATTGATGGAAAAATGTCAGGTAAACGAAAATTGTAAAATATTTATTACTTGTTGAACGTAGCCTAAGGAAATGGGGAAAATCAATATTATAAATATATATATTTACCGATATACACGTATACATACACAAACATTATTACCATCATCATCAATTCAAATTTTCTTTTTTTTTTGGAAATTTCATTTTGTGTGTTACGTATCCATATTATGTACCCAGTATAAAGCAATTCAATTCTTGTAACAAAATATTTTCCAATTAAATTTCCTTCGAGCAAAATTTTCTTTTTCCTTTAATTTTTTTATCATCATAATTTTGTTTTTCGTAAATATTTTCCTTGTGATCGAAATGAAGGAAAATATGAATGAATAAGAACATTATCCTCCCAATGTTGTTTATGTTATTTCTCTTTAAAAAAAATCTTTACGTAAATCATATTTCAGTTTTTAATAAAATTTTAATTAGTTAGGTTTTTTTGGTTATTTCGTATAATTTTGCTAATTAACTCCATACACAGCACATATGCAGGTATATAAGGTACTTAAATTACATGTGTCTGAGTATAAGAGCACACATCCTATGAAAAAAACACAAAGCTGATGAATTATTCCTGAGATGTAATTTATATGCGGTAGAAACACAGGTAGATAACATAAAGCTTTAAAGCTGACATTATGATACTTGGAAATATTATGTTGACAGCTTTTAAACGAAACGCCTCTTTCATGGTTAGAAATATCTTTGTCTGTAATAATTAGCTTTTCCCTATCAAGTATAGTATTCAGGTCTCGAATTGTCAACAGAATCGGATATCTATTGCGTACAGTAAAATTATAAAATATTTTACTAGTCTAAGCTTTTCTTTAAATGCCTATAAAAGACATGACATAATTGAACAGTAGCTCACAATGTAATTAATTAATACTTGGAAAATGTCATTATAAATATTAATGGTATTGTTTTCGTATAAGCAACCTACACTACACTATAGACAAAATAATGCTCTTTTCTAGAGTATGGATTACCTTCTTAAACAGAGTGATGGTTTCCCATTTATATATTAAAAAATTGTTTCGTATATATAAAAGCATCTTAAAAGCTTTACACGGTCACTTTTAATTTCTTCTTAGAACTTAAAGCATTAATATATTACCATTGAAACGTTTTATACCAAATCTTTCATTTCGGACATACATTGGTGTACCTTTAAAAATTTGACATTGTACAAGTAACGCCACAAAATTTAACAAATCGTGATAGGTGTTGTAACAAGTTTAAATAAAATGATTTCCAAATTTTACATTTAAAAAGCATAAAATCTCTCACGACGATGAAAGAGCTTTTCATCTATGAGTAAAATATTTACAAAGTTAATTGAATCATTTTACTATAACATACTTATACGTCAAAGCTTTATCGTTTGAAAAACTGTAAAGTTTTAGTTTTCAATTATGTCGTCAACAGAAGTTTTAATATTATTAAACTGTTTCGGTAGGATCCTAATTAGTAGAGAAACACTTGTGTTGTTGATTGGCAGCGATATAGGTGCGTTGATTAGCCTGCAGATATTTAATAATTTTAAAGCTTTCAACAAGGTTGAAGAATTGAATTAAGGAAACAAGGCCTAACGCACTATGGCTAGGTTATGCCTTGGTTCCACAAATTAATTCTCTAAGCTTTTAAAAAAGCTTTCAAATGAACAATATTATATATTCTTTGGGGCGGTCTATCTACAAAAAAAGATCGACAAAATTTACTTTCGATGTAGCTTGAAATGCTTGGTGAAAAATTACTCAGCTACAGAGAATATTCTTTCTTAATATTGAGAGGATTCCCAATTATACGTAAAGGTTGTAACCATAATGCTCCTTTCAGATGTTGACTTCCCTGCAAACCAATTTATGCGTTAATCAATCCATACTTGAAATCAGGATGGTCAGTATGAAGCTAAAGGCCTAAACAAAAGAAGGCGGTTAGAAAAAGGAAACCGTAAGAGGACAACAAGCTAAGTTGTAGACCAAATATTGAGGAAAGAGTATAAAATACCAATATATCCTTATACTTGTCTCTAGGTTCGTCATTGAGTAAAGATGAGGCTTAAAACCATAGTTGGTGTATTGACTTTGCACTACTTAAGTTATTCCTATACTGATGAATGTAGTAGGCGAGTGACGACGGGCTCTTGATTAAGTTCAGGAGAATACTGGAGAATGTACAAATATTGGCCAGTATGTGTCTAACAACAACTCCTATTCGCGGTGTAAAGATAAGCTTTACCTTATTTCAGTGGACTTCGTCAGCAAAGAGCATATGGCCTATACAGTCACAGGATATTGCCTTGAGAAATGTCTTTCAACAAGAGATTCGATTACTCAGTCACTTTTGTGAGATGGTGAAGAGATTCAATTAAGTTTCAGGATCATGTGCCCCTTATTAGGGATATCTGAGGGTGTATCCGCACCGAAAACTGGGGCTTTGCATTTGTACATGAATGGGTTTACTAAGAACGAGTGAAGAATGAATTTTTCTCTGAACCATAAGATGAGTGAACATTATAACATCTTAATCATCTGGGTCGCTCAATTTTAAGCCACCGATTTTTGTAGTAAGAATTTTTCAATCCAACGATCAAACCAGGTTTTTCTATTAAAACGGTGAGCTTTAAACAAAAGAAAAGCTTTAAAGTTCAACTCCAAATTTATTGACCAATCTTGCTTGAGCTTTGATCAGAATTGCGTTTGAAGTAAAAATATTGTATCCTTGTATTCCATCTTCAACTTTGAAATATACTTTGGCAGTCAGAAAAGCCCTTAATTTTTGATATATAATTTTATATAACTATATTAAAGCTTTATGTACGACATTTATGATTGTTGGTGAAAGCTCTATCAAAAACCATATAAAGTTTAAAGTAAGAACTTTTTAAAATGCTCTTCAATTTGAAAAATCTATAAAAAGCTCAACGTTGTAGAAACATGGGCTTAAAATCTAATATTACGTTGAGCTTTAAACAAAAGAAAAATTATAAAGTCCATGCCCAAATTTATTAAGCAATCTTGCTTATTATTTCATAAATTTTTCATCTTAAGTGAAAATATTTAATTCTTACATTAAATGTTCGACTTTGAAATTGACTTTGGCAGTCCGAAAAGCTCTCAATATATTGTATATCTCGTATAACTATGCTTACACAAAAAGCTTTATTGAACTGTAAACATGACATGTAATGAAAGCTCTCCAGTATGCTTCAAGTCTAAAGCTCTATAAAAGCTCAACATACAATTAAAGCTATTTATTAGTATTTTTCAAACCGAAATACGTTTAAGACTGAATCCACGCATTTATATGAACAACGTCAGTAAACATTCCCGAAGGCGTAAGCTTTTACCAAAAATGCTTTGTTGTTGTTACCCACACCATACAGACGCATAAATTTCCATCATATAAAAAGCGAACTATACACTTTATGTATTAAAAATCATAAATTAAATTTAGACAAAAACACTACATATATTTTCTAATATATATGAGGATCACTAACCTTAAAATGTGTTTATACACTTTTCGTGATACACAAAAAAGCATCACAGCTTTTCAAATTTAGAATTATTTTTTGTTGTTTGTATTCCAAAAATTAAATAATAAATTTATGTAATAAAAAAAATGTACGCGAAATGTTTCCCCATCTTCCTCCAGTCGAGAGCAAAAAAAACACTGTGATAAAATATGAGTCCCTCGTGCCATATATACATACATATACCTAATTTGTATCTTTTCGTCTATGCACACATAAAACAACAACATATATTTTTATGTCGTTACATTTTGCACGACTTGGCTTCAAAAATGCACAGATAATTATTCTTTTGAGCATATTTTATATGCCCATGTTGTTTGTTGTGCCTGTCTTGTTATTATTTATAATGGTGCTGCTTAAAAGCTTCATCTATGATATGATATTGATTTAAGCCAAATTATATTTTGTTTGTTTGTGTTGGACAAAACTCGATTTTAACTGATTTATAATAGCAGTAGTTTATGTACAATAGTGTAAATATTTGTACTTAGAATAAATTTTAATGACAATTATCATATATATATGTGTCCAACAAACGATAATTATCATTTGAGTAGATTTTAATTGCTGTATATTTTTTGTAAGCTCGGAGGGAACCCCTTTATATTTATTGGATGGACAAACATTGTTAACATATAAATATATCCATATATACGAAGGTTAAATAGTAATTATGGTACAAATAGTATTAAAAATTCTTTAATTAAAATCCATCAAAAAGCTTATAGCGTTCAAAAGCACAAGATAATCGATGGTCATATTGTATTTAGTGTGTTTACCCAGTACAATACTTATCTGTGAAAAAGCTTGTCATAAAAATAGTTAGTCTATAAAAATAAGACCATAAAAACAAAGATCAATATTTTATGGTGTGTTGTTTCGTATATGTAGAGACGAATGGAGCACAACTAGTTAATTCCTTATCTAGAACCGATAAATTTTACTTCTTTTAACTTTGGTTTTGATTTTTTTATAATAGCAAAGGCGAGCAAAGTCAAAATCATAACTATTTAATATATCGTGAAAGAAGTATACGATATGTTCTTTATGGTGCAAAAGCTGGCAAATTTACGACTGTATCATATAATGGGCTAGATAATTTCAAATGTGAGATTTTGCCACAATCACTATATGCTGATTTAATTTATTTACTTGATGGTTTTGACGCGAACGATATTTAATAAAACTTTAGGGTGTGTAAAATCTTCAATTCAACATTAACGTCCAAATAACAGTCGGCTTTTATATATCTTATCTCATATTTTGGTGCCTGGACTAAATATTTCTCTTCAAAACTTCAATTTCCCGTCAAATGTTTGTTCGGCGATGACTAGCCAACAAATTCCAGTGTATGACTTAGTAACCAAGACGTAAGCCAACATACTTTACAATCTTGATCATATTGACTACCAAGGGAACTCTTTGACAATTTAATTGATGAAGAAATCGATTCTCAGTTGCAGGTTTTTCAACTAAGAATAAGGATACTCCGAGATCTATCTTCTCATGTATCAATTTCCTGATATTTTACCGAATGAGAGTCATAATTCGGTTTCAAAACCATCAGTATTCTGTAGCGAAAACCGACTGTTTTGTTGGCAAACTACAGTCGATATATGGCTGCCAGTTTGAACAAATGAAATTAGAATGGTCAATGAAGACTGAAAACAAATGAGACTGTCAATATGATATTGGAAGACAAACAACGAGCCAAAGCTTTTACTGTTTATCTCAAGCAAGTACTTTCACCTTACAAGCTTAATAATTGTTTTTTTTAAAGAATAACCAATTTAAGTGGAAACGTGATCTGAAAATGGAAACTGATTTTGTATCTCAAATTGGAATTTTTCCTTCGTTATTGATATCCAAGACCGAGGCGAGATTAATATTTCGTTTAATAACTATGCTTCTTAAACGATATTGAGAGAGCTTTCAATAACAATATTAGTTGAGTGACTCCATTGTGAGCAGCGGAAGAATAAGGAGAGATACGCACAGTGGCGAAATCTTTCGTTACATTCTTAACTCAAGAAATATCTTAGCTACACTGAAAGAAAAAGTATGTTGATTTTATCAAAAAATGTAAGAGAACTTTACAAAAAAATAAGTTCAAACACAGCCAACTTAAGGCTTTGTAAATTTTTAAAATTTTACTGTAAATGTCACTTATTGCAAAGTTAATAAAGTTCCATTTATGAGCAGTCAATAAAATCACATTTTCTGTGACTTTATCTATGCGCTTTGTTAATTTAATTAAATTTAATTGTTAATTTAACAAAGCAATTTTGTCTTTTGTTAAAACAGAGCATAGTTAAATTCACTGTTTTTTTGGTTAGATTATCAAAGCAACAAGTAAATGAAATGAAGCACTACTGTTTAGAATAACATTGCATATCTGTAAATTTTAAATTAAATTATTGCGTATTTAGCTTAGTCCGAATCATATTTTAACCGGATACTAAAGTCAGATTTACTAACAAACCCATTATATATATATATATATATATATATATATATATATATATATATATATATATATATATATATATATATATATATATATATATATATATATTATAGTCATTCATTATAGTACTTCTACAAAATAATAACGAAAGATATTTATTTAACAGCTTTATTTTTCAACAACAAAATATTTCAATTAGTAATTACAAAATCAATTAAAATTTAAAATCACAGTCCAATAATTTTTATAATATTATATGATTCGGTTAAAAATAAAATAAAAAAAATCTGCCTATTTTTCAAATCACTTATTACTGATGGTCCTGGTAGTTCATATGGTCGTTAGGTTAATTAAATACTTTTGAATGGTTTTCAGAAATATCCAAAAATTTTATACTGGTAGGTAAAATTTCAATTTTAAAACATGATGTAGTGTAAAAGTATTTTCAACCACTTCTAAACACCAAGGTACTGGTTGTGAATTTATATCAATCGATATATACAGCGAATGCATTTGCTTCGAGGTTTCGGTTGAAATTGTTGCTCACTAACTGACAAGTTTCATTGCGGTTGATAACTTCAATGTTCATCTCGGCCAACTTGCTTAGTATGCAACTATTCTATATTGAAAAAATATAACAAAAACACAAATGTTTATTAATTAAATGAAATAAAATTAAAAGAAAGTAAATTAAATTAAATAAAAATTAACATGAGATCTTTAAAACGAGAAGTTTCAGCTAAACAAATATATATATATATATATATATATATATATATATATATATATATATATATATATATATATATATATATATATATATATATATATATATATATAAATAAATATATATATATATATATATATATATATATATATATATATATATATATATATATATATATATATGTATATATATATATATATATATATATATATATATATATATATATATATATATATATATATATATATATATATATATATATATATTTGTCTAGCTCAATGTATCCTTACTGAAATGTACTTCATCTTTCATTCTAATAATTTTTAAAAGTGATACTCCTGTTGCTTGGCATTATAATTGCTGGCATTTAGAAAATCATTTCATAGTAAAATGTTTGTCGGGCCTTGTATAATACTATAATGTTCAATACTTATTATTTGTTTTATTTTACTAACAGAATCATCACAAAAAATTTCTTTCTATTCTTATAGCTTGATTCGCTGTGCAGCTTGAGTAGATTGACTGAAAATATTGAAATCCAAACATTGACATTAATAAAAAATTTCAACTAATACTATATACATACTAGTTTAATGTACCAAATTTTCTTGCAGGAAACAAACATTGAGTTATTTTAATTATCAGTATTTGATTGGTTGACGTTGTTGGGTAGATTTGTTGGCTAGTGTTGTAAAGTTTCTCAATGAGAGAATACACCCAAGCACGACTATTTTTTTCATACACGTTCTGTTGAACATCTATTCATTGACTAAAATAACAAATAAAAATGTACCCAAACGTGTACCACGTGTTTGTGGATATTCAGAACGTAATTTTTGAAAAATTAAATTTTAATTCAATATAAACAAACCCGCACATTATACATAGAACACAGAACTTACCTTCAATTAAATACTTCTAAAAATTAGAAACTACTGCTTTTAATTTATTGGTAACTTTCACTTATTTTTAATCACAATAATTGAACAAACTCTGTCGGAGCTAGACACGAATAATCTGCAGATTTGTATTTCACGAATTTGACACTTTATAGCGGTTAAATCAATATTTTTTCTTGACATTTTTTGTTTTAGTTAACACAATTTTAACTTAAAATTTACATTATGAATGTTAGAAATAAACTTCACAGTTTAGTAGCAATAGGTTTGCTCGTAGTGAAATTGTCTTGTGGATATGCTATAATTTCATAAGGATATTACTAATTTACATAGCAGCTAGGTAAATTTTCAAGGATAACTTTTATTAGTATTATCGGGTAGTTTGGTTGCAAATGGATGTTTACGATATGTATATATTATAAAATATGTAAATATACATATATATATATATATATATATATATATATATATATATATATATATATATATATATATATATATATATATATGTATATATATATATATATATATATATATATATGTATATATATATATATATATATATATATATATATATATATATATATATATATATATATATATATATATATATTATATATATATATATTATATATATATATATATATATATATATATATATATATATATATATATATATATATATATATATATATATATATATATATATATATATAGTTGAGTTAAATAAGTTCCGCTTATCAGATTCAAATATCTATTATCACTGTAATCTAGTGATTCCCACAGTTATTAAATATTGCGCCACAACATTATCGTTTTCAATGTAAAATACTTTGCGTTTTATAAAAAGGAAAACTATCATATTATTGCTTAACCTATTTATCGAGGATTCTTACGTGAATATTGCTTAGCATGAGTAATAAATGCATCTTAATTGTAAGGTTTGCCTAGCAGCTAAGTAATGTTTTAAAACATAAAAGAATATTCAGAATATTATATTTTACATGTCAATTTTTGAAGTAATAACCTTGCAATAGCCAACTTTACTTAACAAAATCACGCTTTGCATATGAAGCTTTTACAAAAACATGGTTTTATTTACAATTTTTACTTTACATGTCAGTTTTGCTATAAAAACATTGCATTTTTTTTTCAGTGTAGCTTGAGAGATAAGTCGAACACCATTGAGACCGTGAAAATATGTCCACAAGAGAAAGTTTTATGTCGTTTGTTGTATTATTTGTTGATTGACGATCTTTTAAATAGGGGTTCTGTTGTAGTTGAGATTATCCTGCCTGCTAACCACTTTTCCCCTACCATAATTCTTTACAAATATTCTATATTATGAACAGTGATAAATCGGTTGTTTTGTCCACCGTGTGACATTTCTATTCGAGATTTTCTTCTGTCACTGTACGTAAATCTACCTTGATTATCATCCCAAAGACGTTGTGGTGCGGGCCAACTAAAAAATTTCCAAAAATAAAATGCTGAAACCTACTCAAAACCCTTGCCACTTTGGTCTTTTATTTTTACGGCTCGATCAATGGTCCACCAACAATGACGTCTTGCCAGTTTATTCGTTCGGACTCATTCTCCAGTGTCGTTCATGTAACATTGACAACACTATCTTCTCAAATAATTCTGGGAAAAGGACTCGTAATGACTCGATCTATTATAACATTACATTACGATAAGAGTTTATTAAATTTTTACTCACCAGATAGGGAAAACAATTATTTCCAATTCTTTTGATAAAACGTCAGGATATTCTGTTGTCTGAATGAACTGAGACATATTTCGTTTCAATATCTTTGGGAAAATCACAAATTTGTTGTTCTTCTCTGGATGATGTATGACAGGCCATTATTTAACTACTTGCATAATAATTTCAAAGTTTTCAAGTGATCCTCTTTGGTCTCACCTGAATCCACGGTATCATTTTGGTTAATTGCCGTGTTAGGTAAAATCTAAGAATTAATTGGCCTATACATTTCTAGCAAAAGCCGGTGTGCCAGCCCAACCTAAGGTAATCGATATAAACTTTCTAGTGTGTTTATTAAAACAAAATCCTACGAATCATTATCACTTAAGGTATTTGGACATACGCCTCAGGTAGATCAATTTTCAAAAATAATTTCCCATTTCTCAGCATATCAAATAATCCTTCAGTCCGAGAAATAAGACTTTTGTATTTTCAGTTGTGGATTCACTGTCAATTTGAAGTCCTCACAAAATCAAATAGATGAATCTGATTTTATTTCGGCCACAATCCGTGCTGCCCACTGACTTCAAAACCCCTATCTTAACAAGGCGCTCGATTTCATCTTTAACTGTCGCAATTTGTGAATTGGACGGCTTATAAGGAATTTTGGATAAGAAAGCCTTATATTATATATATATATATATATATATATATATATATATATATATATATATATATATATAAATATATATATATATATATATATATATATATATATATATATATATATATATATATATATATATATATATATATATATATATATATATATATATATATATATATATATATATTGTAAATATTTTGTATTTTGAAATCGGAAAATTTTAAAATGTTGTTATCCATAAACATGACAAAACCATAAACAAAATATTGTTGTTAAATAAACAAAAATAGACACAACATTAACAATATTAAGCAAACGATTTTTTTTTAAATAAACAGAATAATATTTGCGTGGCTAATCTTATAATACCATAATCCTCGAAGAAGAAAAAATATTGAAGATTTTTCCTTCTTGTTTTCCTTATGCTCCATTATGTTAGAACAATTTTTTATTTTTGTCTATGTATCTACTTTGTGTATAGATTTTTGATATGCTTAGCTAAAGAATTTTTAGGTCTTCGTAACATGTATATCGTTTCTGCAGTTATCTTGACGATATTCTTTAGATTTATTGCTTGTGCCAATTAATCTATATCCAAAGTGCCGGTATCACATATAACTTATACTGTATATATATATGAATATTTAGGTTTTGTTCAAATAACCATTTCGTTCACCTGACTTACTGATATTTTTTTTGTGTGCTGTTAAAACACGTATTGTTCACCACTATGTACCTATATATGTACAAACCATATGTGAGATTTCCTAGGGAGAATGTATAGAGCTGAAAAAACTAAAATAAATTCTGGAAAATTTATACATGTATATACATATATTTAAAGTGACTATGCATTTACCATTTAACATTTGGGGTGAAATCATTTCAATTTTTTTTTTACTTTACTAGCTCCAAGTTCACACAATTTTCTATTTATTCAATGTGAAATATTTATAGGTATATAGTGTTCCACAAGCATATAGAATATTTTTTTTGTTTGGAAGAATTACAACTATAATATAGCACCGTAGAGTAAAAAAATTCGAGCAACCTAATTACACTATTGTGTACGTAGGTATATACCATATATATGATCGTATGTATATCTAGACAACATATATGTTGTATTTCTAGTTAATTTACAATAGATACGAGCATATATAGACGAAATAGCATAACAGCAACAAAAAAACTAATGCCTTAACAGTTTTGTTTGTATATATGGACCAGGTGAATTTATTTCTGGCTATTTATCCGCACACCTTTTTGTCCAAGTTCAACATTCGGATATACTAATTAAATATTATAACGAGAGTTAAGAAGCTTTATATTATTTCTTTATACAAGACTAAAATTTATTATAATGATTATTATTGTTTTTAGTATATTTCAAGCTCGTTAGTTTATATAATATGTGCTTGTGTAAACGTACATGGTAAATATAGGGTTGAAAAATCAACTATTTTTTTCTGATCAATATATAAATATTTTTTTCGGACGTTATTTTATTCATAACCATTAATATTGTCCGTATGAAAATAAACAAAATCCATTTTATTATTCATAAAACTATATTTTCAATAGGAGTCGAACAACACAATAAAGCTTTTATAGCTTTTCAGTCTATATGAGTATATGTGTTTCCTTTATATATAACTGATATTTTTGGGAGGTTGGGTGGAAAAATGGATATTTTATTTGTACACTCGTACATACACTTTTCTTTCGTTGTAATAATATATCAACGAGTTTTAACTTTTTTTTTTTTTTTTTTTTTTTTATTAAGGCTTGGCTCCAATAATTGACAGCCATGTCGCCACATACAATATTTACATTTTTGTTACATTTTTATTTTATTTATCGGTAGAGAACTGGATATTCCCTATCTACATCTTTCTGGCTGTTGATTTCAAATTATTATATTACTCATTTTTACAAATTCATACATTTCCTTATAAGCCAAACCACCCCCATTCATTACTCTGGTTAAATTATTTGCATTGTGGAGGATGCTGAAGCATGATCTTACACGATTGTATTTTGGGCAGACTAATATCAAATGTTCAACATCCTCCACCATGTCACACAACACGCAGTTTTAACTTGTCAACGAATTCATTCGTTTCGATACGTGTATCTTTGTTTTTGCTGTGAATCGCGAGCTTCAATCGCAATTTATTTAACCCAAAGAAAAATGACTTAATTCAATCAAAATGTTGAATCGAACATACATACGAACACATACGATGCGATAAATTTATATGGTAAACTTTTTAAGTATCTATAAAGTCGTTGCCGTTCGATGAATTTATTATCTGTATATATGCATATCGATTTGTGTTTAATCATCTGCAGCGTATACGTAATGTGGATGGTAATTCGTGTCGACGTTTTAGAAATATGTTATAAATTATACATTTTAGCTATGCAAGAAATGTTGAATGTCGGAAAATGGATGAGACTACTAAATATAGATGAGATATATTCTTAAGTTTCACAACGTCGCGTGAAGTTGAACTGTCGAATGATTGAACAAGTTATTTTTGTTACGGGACAGTACTCGAAAAAAGTGTATTAATTTCTACTATTCACCAAAAGATGGCACTAGGCTAAATCATTACCGAAGCGACTAAAAGTTATACTGAGTTATACTAAGTCAGATTTCAGAATTACTGATGTAAGGTTTAATACTTAACATAGTTAGTGAGAACAATGACTCACAACATGATTGACTGTTTTTTCACTTTTGCACCAAAGGTATATACCTAGTTTAGATATATATGCAATAATCAGTGAAGGCACTCACCGTTTAAGATGACCGCCACATAAAGTATTATGCCTCACGGCAGGTACAGGAGCAGTTGGTTCAGGGCCTACGAAAATGAAGCGAGAACTAGTTTTAGCCAAACTGTCGGCAACTTCGTTGGTCATGCGGCAACCCACATGACCGTTACCTAATAATTACAACCAAGAAGGTTCAGCAAATTCTAACACTCCCCACCAGTTTAGAGCAAGTTTGAGGATTGTTCAGTTAAGGACAGTTTTACTGTCCATATAAAATATAATCTCTTTGTCGACGGCAGCGAGATTAAAAGCTGAAGTTACGCAGTGAGTAACTGCAATTAATTCCACTTGATGAATAGTACAGTACGACCCCAAACTGCTAGAGATTCTCAAATCATGCTTATAAAAGTAGTAACCAAATCCAGCACACTGTTCAGAGACAGAGCCATCTGAAAAGAATACAAGCGATTCGGTTATCTGTTTGAGCAAGTCTGGATAAACCACCTCATATGATTTGTGGAAATTAAAAACAGGCAGAAGCTAATCAGCTATCATGTTGATTTCTGGCATAACTCGTGCAAATTCATTAAGAATTGATCTATGACCTGAAGTAGTGTCAAAAGCATTCCATGCCCTAGCATTCCTCAAGAATATGTACTATCGAGTAACGACATTTTAGAGCGTTCATAAAACAAAAGAACGCAAAATATGATCAAAAAGCTAACACCACCTATAATTGTTCAAGATGAGAATGGGCGGCTTCATTGATTTTGCGATTCTATCGAGCTGAAATGAGTACACAACAATTCAAAAAAATCTGGTTACTTTTGTAAACCAGGTTATGAATTTCTGGAACTTTCGCCTTCATTAAGCACGTTTTACCCAGCATAAGTCTTGTAAAATGATGACTTGGAATAACTGGACATATAATCAAAGCTTAAGCACTTGGTTGAACATAAAATCTTGAATTGATGGTCTTAAGAACTTTTAAGGCTTAAAACAAAATCTTGTTATATATTTCACATTCGACATTGGAAAAGCGCAAAAGCAGCACATTGTTGTAATGGTGGTTGATGAACGATTTACAATTCATGATGAAACAGTCAGAGATGTGCTCATGATCGAGTTAAATATCAAAACTCTACAAAAAATATAAAATATAAAAATATAAAATATAAATCACTGGTTGATGACAATTATGTATTTACTAGAAGATATGACTAAATGGCCGATAGGTGATGGTGGAATAGACATCTCTGAATGAATGACTACAGATATTGAAAGACGGATTGAAAAATGTAAATCATCAAAAAATTTCCGGCTTTTATTTCAATAATAAAGTGTAAATTATAACAGGAGAAGGGCTGGAATAGCTTTATCATTAGATTTAAGCGCTTCTGAGAAAAGATAACGAGTTAGTGGCCGACTAATCTGTTAATACCCCATATATCTACCATTATTGCCGTTTTTGGTGTACTCCAATTCATAGCTGTGAACATCTTACTTCAAGATATACAAAAAACACAATGAAATTGCCTGATGAGATTGATTTGGATACTCTATGACGCCATCATCAGATCGAAACAGCAAGCCAACGCATTAGAGGATAAACAATATGTCATAACTTCAAAAGGCTCAACGTGTTGAACGGCTGGTTGATTATGCCTACATAACACTCCCATCAGATCAGCATCTCACATAATCATATCCTACATGTTTATGGGCCAATCGGTTAAGACATCTCGTCGATTATCTAAACACGTATGCTCCTCATTCAACAGATAAAAGAGCTTTCAGCTATGAAAAGAGCTTTCAGCATAAATCAAATTATGTTAATGTAGTGATAATCGAAATCAACATAAGCTCTTAAATAAAACTTTAATTGGAGTGAGCTTTTAGGTTTAATATAATATCATGATAGTATAGAAATATATATTTTCAAATTAAAACCATTAAAACTTAAAGTTGTGATAATTTCTTAAAAAATAAAAAATTAATTTAAAATCAACAAAAATTATATTCAACAGATTTAAATCCTATTAAATCAACTTAATAAAAATTTAAATTACTTAACGAGACAACGATACGATATAATGGAAACCAAATAATTAAAATCCTTTTTTTTTGTGCTTTTTAATATTTGCGCGATTGATCCGGCACAAAGTTTTCGATATCGTTTCGAGAAGGCCCCTGTATAAATTAATTTGCAAGAAAATTTTTTTGGTTTCACAACATTTACGGGTTACATTAGGTCAGGACCAAGTTTAAAAAAAAAGGGGTTATGTGTATCTAACTTTTGTAGTCGAGTAAGAATGTATATGTATGTAGTCCTTATTTCGATAAGAAATATCCTTTTTGCTCTTATAAAAATAAAAAAAACTAATAAAAAGGGTCAGTGAAAATGTAATGTTTCGAAATAATTGATATTTAATTTTTATTCCTTATTTTTGTAGAAATTTAATCAATTTTATTTTATACCAAAAAAGAAAATTAAAATTAAATTTTGTGGTTTGGTATGGTCGGTTTGTAAACATTTAAGACTACAAGAGTATGGGGGTAACTCTTACTAAAGAGTGAGGAGCAACTATATATACATTTAGTCATGATTACATTTAGATTTCATATATATATATATATATATATATATATATATATATATATATATATATATATATATATATATATATATATATATATATATATATATATATATATATATATATATATATATATATATATATATATATATATATGTATATATATATATATATATATATATATATATATATATATATATATATATATAATAAAACTAATGTTACAAATAATATAACATCCATTATTATTCTTATCACAATGTAAGATAATATAACAAATTTTTTATTCTTAAGATTAAATAAAAATTACATCCACATCATACAAACTGTTTTCGTTTTGTAAGAAGATGCTGGTTTAATTCCGATTTTTCTTATTCGAATTTTCATCATTTGATAATACAAATTTTATCAATTCAATGTGTTGTGTGGTATACATAGTTGGTAACTAAGACGGTACAGTTTTTACAGTAATAAAATAGAAAAAATAAATAAGAAATATGAGTTTCAATACACAACATATTTAATTCTGTTTTATATAATGTGGTTTGTATTATTATGTTTTTCTTATGTATACCCATCGTCTTACTAAATATAGATGACGTCTTGTGTGTTTAAAATGATGATGGTTGACGGGAAGATTTTCACAATGTACAAAAATAAAATTCAATTTATTTTGTAGTCATTTTAGCTTATTTTTATGAGGTGCATAATACTTTATTGTTGTGGGATGAAAATAGTTTTGTGACAGTTTATCAATATATACACATTATATATATATATATATATATATATATATATATATATATATATATATATATATATATATATATATATATATATATATATATATATATATATATATATATATATATATATAATTATATATATATATATATATATATATATATATATATAAATATATATATTTATTTATATATATATCTAACTTTCGCTGCAAGAGACCCTATTAGAACCACTAAATGTGACTCTGAGCAGTGATTGGACTTTATTTTAAGGCAGTAGAATTAGGACTTCTACAGTAGAACTGTACACGATTGTCAGGACATCGATTATTTTTGTAAAAATATCCGAAAGCATGCTAGAACGAATCGTTCGACTCTATACATTCATTGAACGAATTATAATGTGATGAGATATGAGTTTTCGAATTAGATTTGCAACCCAATCAACAAGCTTCCAAATAGCGACTTCTAACTGCAATGCTTAGTTTTTTTATTTCCCTGCCAAAATTCAGAGATAAGTAAGGAAACGATCAGGTTTGACAAAAGATGCTCTTGGATTTTGCTCCTGATATGGCTCCGGTTGACCTTTTTCTCCTTACCAAAACTCAAATATCCACTTCAAAAACATTTCCATTCGACTGTGAAATTCAATATTGGTTGTTCTTTTTGTCAGGATGTTTAAGTCGATTGAAAAAGTGAAAAAGCAAAATAGCTTTCTATTTTATGTTGAATAACTGGAAAAATCGTAAAAATGATAAAGGTTTCGGTCCAGAAACTAATTCAATATTGTAGCAAGACATTATTGGTTATTCTAGCTACACGTAAAATCTGGTGTGAGTATGTCCAAAATCTGGAATAAAAGCTATGATTTCTGCAATTAGAGATGGCAATTAGAGATGATCAAAGTAATATCAGATAACTCAGTAATGGAGAAAAATGTTTGTTTTCCATCCGACTCTTCTTTTCTGAATAAACCTAAGCTTGTAGACTACTTAATTTTTCCGTTTTGCTATTTATGTGTGCACGATGTATTGATAGAGGGGTAGTATTTGATGAGTTCCTTTCGGAACGTATAGTTAAAAGACTTGAATTGGTTTAGAGACTTTATTGCCAATTGACAACAACAACAACTATATTGTAAAGTATCATACAGAGATCTGTACAGGGATTAACACTATTTTGTGAAGTACATCAACGAGGACCGTTAGAATACTACAAAAAATTGTGCGTAAAGTTCTTGGCCTACACCCTTATAGGATCAGATTAATTCAAGATTTGAAGCGTCTTGATCATTTGAAAAACCAGAGCCTTTTCGATTAGGCAATAGCATGTGCAGCAAGTAACTCCCTTAGAACTACTTAATGTGACCCTGATTTGTTATTGGACTATATTTTTCGGCAGTAAAATCAGGTCTTATATCGCAGTTTGTAAGTCGAAGCAGAAAGTTTTGGCATATTATAATACACTAATGCTCCAACTGGAGTCATCAGTTTTGTTGTATGTAATAGTGATGGGGAATTACGCGTTTCAGTGTGTAAGTCGTGCTGCGACAGTTTAAGTGAATTACCATTTATAATTACATATTCTGGCACCGCTTTAATGTTTAGGCTGAAAATAAACTCACGCAGCCCGCATCTTTATTAGGTGGTCACCGTAGTCTCTAGATTGTAGTCATTATGTTGTGGAGTTGTGTGTGGTCCTTAGGTAGATATAATGTTACTCTTATATAAGGAAAAGGCCAACTATTATATATGGTCTGTAGCGGTTTAGTGCTGCATGTGGTGATTTGAAACACTTATACTAGCATCTTCTAGTTCAGTTATTTTCTTGTGGAGTACAAAATCTCCTTCAGTTGGTAGTATTTGTAAAATAGTTGTGTTATGAGCGGTCATCCAATCGGCTGTTAGGTTCACTGCGGGCAGAAACGATAAATCAACTCTGCTATTTTGATGATTTTTAAGGTTTTCCTCACATGTTACAACAGTTGGTGGTGGATATTGCGATGAGAGCAACCAATTATTGTTCTTCAGCTTGACAGTGCACTAGGCGTTATGAAAGCTTAAATGTTAAACAATTGCTATTTTTTCTAGTTTAACAGTGGCACCTTTAGTTCTTTAATTGCACACTCAAAAGCCATTTGCAAGTCATTATAGTTCAAATAAGGTTAATATTTGATCAGAGTCTTGATGTCCTGTCAGAACTATATCAGGTGGCATGTGCTGTGTTAATTTATTGATTTCTTCTTGTTACTGAAATGGTGTTATAGAACATCTTATTGTGAGTATCCGCAGCGCCGCTTCCATTATATTTTGTTGAAGTTACTTATAAAGTTGAACATTGGTATATCGTTCAGATGTTCAATCACTTGCTGGTTAAAAATATTCCAATGTTGAATCATTTCTGCCTCGTTCTTCTTAAGTAAGTTCAGGGTGGCATCAGTAATGGAGATCTGATTTTTGATGAGCCTTAGTATATAATCTTGATTTTACTTTCATTTGTTCTTATTTCTTGCTTATAATGTTCCACATCACGGTTGTCTAGAGTATCAAAGAGCTCGTTTGTTTTGTTTCCTCCTATATTGACAGCGCCTCTTTTTGGTCTGTAATTTTACGTCGTGAAAAAGTATTTCATTTTTCTTACCATATTTTGCAGCTTTCTCGTTATTACTGAGCATGTGTCAGTGATAGAGCTATTTAAGCAAAGTTGGGCCAGCTTTGTAACACAAACTTGAAACAAACTTAGCTCTGTGTCATAAGACGTCATGTTGAAATACGTCACAATGATCTTCCTGTGTGTTCAAAGTAGAGTCCGAGCTGATGGACAAACTTGGTTCGATTATACGGAAGATAACATGCTGAAGTTTCTGGACAAACTGTACACATTGTCAGTAGACCTAATACAAACAAGGTTATTAGTTTGAAGCTTTTACTTGTACATGTATACTACGAGTTTGCCTTTTTTGTTCTCTCTTCAGAATTTCAGCGTCTGTGATAGGAAAATTCATATCTTCGAGATTGGTCGTTTAAATTTGCTACCGTGACCATATCTTAAACTGTTACTAATTTACTAAAATTATCTGAACCCGTATGAAATTCGATGATTCAGTCAAGTGGCCATTTAGTTGGTGGTTGGTTGCTTTCTTTAATCCAAAAAATTGTAATCTAATTTCTCTTCTGATTGTCGACAATTCCACTTTCCCCGCTGTTGAAGACTTGATAGATAATCGGTCGACCATCGATTCAAAAAGTGTTGAATCATCTTTTGTAATAATTTTCAACACTGGTCCAAGGTTATATTTTCATGCAACAAGTTCGGTTTTGGAATGACGAGGAGTAAATCACCTATTAAAAAATGATGTGGTGTTTCTTCTGGATTTCTTATCTGCTGATATAGTCGTCAGTGGTCTAGAAGTTAGACATGCTTCAAGTTGACAGATTACTGTTGACAGTTCTTCGTATGTTAGCATTTTTTCCCGTTATATATACATATATATATATATATATATATATATATATATATATATATATATATTATATATATATATATATATATATATCGTTATATATCGTATACAGGAGCTTGTTTAGCTCCATAAGTTAAGTCTTCTATATTTGTGTAGGTAGTAAAATTGTGAAACCGTAATGATCTTGTTTCAGTAAATCTATTAAGCGTTCGCTGGTGAAGCTTTTGATGGTTGTCAAGCTTTTCGAGCTTTTAGTTCCAATAAGTGCGTTTATTTACAAGAATCATTCCTATATCATTAAGTTTAATATTGTTTCAATCTATATAGTAATCCAAGTTCCACCATTAAACACATAGCATACAAAGCAAACGGATTAAGGACAGATAATACTCCAAACAAAACTCTCAAGACATTTCTAAAACATTATTAGTATATATACTGGAGCCACTTTAACTAATCACATTCCACTTTGTCTTTTAAGTGTGCACAATATTTAATTTAATTGTTATAAAACAATCTGACTTCAGTTTCCAAAAACAATGTCAATATATATATGTTTATGTGTTATATGTATAAACGAACAGTACCAAAAATAAATGTTCATTCTCGAGAGATTTTTATTTTAAAACTGTCAAGAAAGTAAAATGGATAAATTGGATTTTATCCAGTTTTAAAAATTAACAAGTCAAGCGCGCGAACACAATATTTATATACAAAGGTATGGGGGACACAATCGGTATATTTACGGGAGAAAACAACGACACCAACGAAGAAGTAATAATACTTTTTTGTAACGCGCTAAACTAACAAGTCAGGGTCTTTCTTTTTTTTTGTGTTGCACGGCAGTCGAAATTATATTTACAACAAAACTTAATGAATCTTTAAATTTTGTGTTACTGTGATGCTGTCTTAAATTTATCTTTAAATAAACAACAACAAAACTTTTTTTTTGTATTTATATATAAGCTTTTCGATCCTCTTCTTCCATTTTATATACTTTAATATATAAGAAGAACATTCCTTTGTGTTATTATTCCATTTATTTAATAAGAAAAAGAGATAAAACTTTTCTTTTTTTTTTGCATTTTAAACAATATGGGAAAAGTTATGTAATTTTATCTTTCCCTGTTTATTTATTTTTTTTTTGTAGTTTGCAAAAGAATAATTTCCTTTTACCCTTATGGATAAAATTGTATGTACATACATTTTCCCGGTGGTGTCTCCCTTACTATATACACTCTTATATATCCGCACCAATTTATTAATAAAAAGTTGTTTTGTTTTTGTTTTGTATATATATGTATGTATGTATGTATGTATATACAAGGGCTACCTCTCCACGTATATATATGTATATATACTCGTTATACAAGGAGAGAAATCTTTAATTTTCGCGGGGTTCACAAAATATACATTTTTTAATGAAATTTAATTTTTAAAACTTGCCTGGGTTCATTTGTACTACTATATACACTTGTTCGATGTGTATACGTACATTTTTTTCATTAAATAATTAATATTATTCCTCAATCATTTATGGACATAATATACAAACAAAAAAGTAGGGAAAGCTTTTCGTGTACCACGGCCGAGTTAGAATCGTTACCAACTTTAATATTTTCATCAAATATATGGAATAAAAAATTTCGACCGATTTTATAATTTAATTTTTTACTTTGCCATACACATACCGTGGAATATTTAATTCAACGATTCGCTTGTTTAATTATGATTGGGTTAAGGTTATATGATTTTATATATTCTGTTTTTTTTTTGTTCACTTCAAGTAACATCTTGCTATATAATAATGAACCCTCTCATCGCATCACAATCACGATGTAACCCATTTCCAATTCATTTGTCAATTTGAGCTTTACACATAGACACACACAAAAAAAAAATTAGAATAAAATGTAAATTTTTCAGAAAACTATGTACCTGTATATCGATTTACCTTATAGCGAGAGAAATGGTGTAAATATATAATAAATCACATTATATCGAAAGACAAAATACCTTTGATAAATTATCGTTGAGCTTTTGTTTTTTTGTTGTTGCCTCGTATAAATCAAACGTCACAAACATACTTTGCATTATCTAAAAATTAACACTTAAAGCTCATTTCCTTGTTATTTTTTGGCAACTTTTTTTAGTATATATATTATGTATCAGTAAAATAATTAATCAAATCATCCCCAAAAAAATTTAAGGGTTTTAAAATTTTGGTACTGTCATGAAATTTTAATGTAAAATTATTATATATAGTTTTTTTTTAAAAAACATAACTAAATCTTAAAATATATATAAATATTTAACCATAAAAAGGCTAAATAATATTAAGGATTGACCCAAAAAGGAAGAAGCATAAAACAAGATTTATGTTGAAATTTTACCATATTTTATGTCCATTAAAAATATGTTGTTTTATGAAAACTGCAATGTTTTTGTTTATATTTAGCATTACGGCTTAATCAGTGGTTTCCACACAAGACAAAATCGCGGACCTTGGAAATTTGTGTGGTCGTTCTTTAACTAGGATTTATAACTGGAGGCGTATAACTGGAGACTTGTTATTAAGAAGTGTGATGTCCAGTCCTCACACATATGCTGTTAAAGTTTGCCAAAAGTTTCCAGTGTGGTTTGCCAATGATTATCACTGGACAAATTTTTGGATCAAGTTTCATGTGGGGAGTTCGAGAAAAATTCGATTCATTATCTTAAAAAGTTTGTTTTATTATAAGAGTTTTTCAAACTAGATTGAAATTTCCCGCCCATACCATAAGAATTATAAGATTAGCAGATTACAGTTCATTAAATTCAAACAACAAGTCTTTATAACGACAAGTTCTGTTATAAAGTTGTACTTTCAAAAAATATATGAATAAAAACGTTGTCCTTGTCTCTTAAATAAAAATTAATAATTTTTTTCTCTTTTCGTCTTTTTTTGACTGTCAGTCAATTTTTATCATGGAATAGAGCATTTACTAGTCATTTTTGACTAACAGCGTTTGATTCTGTATATAAATAACTAAGCACTCTTATGTAAACTGTCCATTGCGATGTTGTGATTTATTTTGCCTTTTGCGGACTATTCTTTTAGCTCGTTTTTTGAGTCTTCTTGTAGTAACATCTTGATGAAGAAGTTTTACAGCTTCAAAGTTAGGGTGATGATGGAGCATCTCCTGATGTTTTCGAGCACACTTCTTTATTTCCTCTGTGACTGTGTCTAGTCCAAGATCTCTATTAAGGTCACTATTACGAGTGTACCAAAGGACTTTAACTATTACTCTGATAACTTCATTTGGAAATCGTTGAACTATTTGTTGATTGCTGGTTTTAATGCAGCTCCATAGTTGATTAATGATTACTATATGTCCAGACCGGCTTCCGCACTTCTATATTTTTCCATATTTTAATTGGAGCTCTTCTGTTTTCTTTTTCACGTGTACTTTCAAACCTTAACTTTGCATCAAGATTCATACCAAGATATTTTGCTTGATTCGCATGAGGTATATAGAGGTATATTGTTGAGAGTCACAGGTAGTGGTTCTATTAGTGACATTAATGTGTGTAGACTTCGATTCATTAACTTAAATTCTCCACTTAGCTAGCCAAGCTTGAATATTATTTATGGCTGTTTGTTTGATTGTGGCTTTTCCGATTGTATCACCTAGAATTACCGTGTCATCTGCAAACGGGGCGATAGTTATATTATTCGTCTGCGGGAAGTCACTAGTAAACAGTATGAAAAGGAATGGCCCTAAGACACTTCCCTGTGGGTCTTCTGCTTTAACTTGATTTATGCTGGAGCTAACTCCTTCCGAATTTACTCGTAAGATATCTCTCTTTCCAGTTCGACTTCACAGTTCGCAATACTAAAGAGTTTTCTCTAATTTAAATACTAGACCATCTAGCTAGACTTTGTCAAATGCTTGCCCTATGTTCAGAAATATGATCGACTGTGGAGTGTCTGTCTCTTAATCCAAACTGATGGGATGGAATGACCCCTGACATTTCTATCTCAGGTTTAATTCGTTTAAAATAATAGTCTCGTCAACCAGTTTTGACTTAATAGGAAGAAGCAATATTGACCTGTATGAAGTTAATTCACTTGCTGGCATCGCTGGTTTAGACAACATTACTACTTCCGCATATTTCCAACATAAAGTGTTGTCAAATTAGGCTGCAAGTGTGGTCGAATTAGACTCGAGATAATCCGCAAAACTTTCAGCTGTATCAATTTTTGACGAATTGGTCTCAAATATACGGTGCCATCTCTTTGGGATATTTCTCTTATCTATAACTAGTGATTTAATTTCAGTTGTGTGGCTTTTACCGGTTTTTGTTTGCTTGTTGAATTGTTACTTTTCCAGGTTATGTTTGCAATATATTTTTGACTAGCTTCTTCCTCCTGCTCTAATGTGTTACTGATGAGAATTGTGTGTTTAAATTAATGCTATTGTTTAATTCATTCCTAAATCTTTTCCAACCAGTATGTTTATTTGTTAACATTGGATGTTTGTCATTTGAAGTATCACTTATTATCATTAAAATAGAGGAGTGATCAGACGTGCAGTCAAATCCTTTCCCAATCCTAAACCTACGGATGCGTTGAACCCTCCGATTATGAATTTTTCGTCTAGGTGGACAATATATTGCAGCTACCACTACTTTATGGTTGCGTGAATTAATGCTAACGCTAATGGCTTTTGTTACAACACTTTCAAGTTTTTGATACAGATCGTATTTGATGTGTTTTTTTATAATTACGGCACTGATCTCTCGTGCATTATTATTAGAATGTACTGCTGAGTGACCTTCGTAGCCATGTAATTTTATATGACTGACTTGTAATGTGTGTTTCAGATAAAAAGCATATGTCTATTTTTTTAAATCAAGAAATAGTTGTATTTCATGCTGGTCGTTGTAATATACCATTGTTGTTTTAGATTATTTCAGAACTTTAAGATTATTTGCCATTAGCACAGAGAGGCTACCTCTAATGTTGTTCGGATTTTTTCGAGTAAAATGCGTTTTTGCAAGATTGATATGACGACTCTTTCTTGCTTTTCTTATTGTGAACTAAGTCTAATCGAAAAATATAAAAAGTTTACTTTCGGCTGGAAAAGCGAGTTGCAAAGACGCTATCTGTATTATCGATTTTTTTTTTTCGACTGAAAACTTTCTGAAAACTCAATAGCATCTCACACTTAACATAAAATTAAGAAACGGTTACCGCAGTGCTAAACTGTGTTATCATGTATTTCTCTTGTGAATAAAAAAATAAAAAAGCCCTGCATTTCGATTTCAACGACGATGATTTGTTGATGACAATGATTCGTCGATAATTCTCCTGATATACTGATATATATATATATATATATATATATATATATATATATATATATATATATATATATATATATATATATATTAATGTATATATATATATATATATATATATATATATATATATATATATATATATATATATATATATATATATATATATATATATATATATATATATATATATATATGTATATATATATATATATATATATACATATTTACATATTAATTTATTTGTTAAAACGTTATTTAAGCAAGATAATATAGCCAATATTGGTTAATAAACCTGGCGCCCAACCTGGTGCAAAAATAAACTTTCATGATTATTCATATTTTCATAAACGACAAATTAATGAGTAAAAAACAAGTTTTGTCACTAAACAACGCGCCTTTAGTTTTTCAATTCAATCACAAAAATTAAATTTTAATTGATTTTTACTAAAAGAAAATTTTTATTTTTCTCTTTTTCCAGGTAAGCTTCGAATGTCATTCAACATACATATATAGAATAAGAAAATAAATAAATAAACAAAAACCGATTATCAACCGTTAAACCGTAACGAAAGCACAACACACAAGAAAATAAATATTAACAAATCAAGATTTCAACACACACACACACACACACAGAAATATATAAGAATCAAGAAGCACACCCCAAATAATAATTTTCCGCTGTTATCGTAAAAAACTACTGTGCGTGTTAAATAGCCATAGTTGGGAATTATTTATATACAATAAATACAGAAGAGATATGCTTGAAGAAAAACCAAAAATAGGTAAGACAGTATATAGTCATACATACATAATACATAAGCGGTTCAATATATATTGTTTTTTTTTTATTATCGTTGGTTGTGAAAACTATTTAAATATGATTTCCAATTCTTGTTTAAAACAAAACAAATTTTTTAAATAATTCATTTCAATTAGAAAGATTTCCCATAAGAAATCGAATGGTGTATACGATTACTTCACAGGAATGTTGAAGCATTTTGGTTGGCTGCATATATATACATGTATAGAAACCAATTTTTTTTTATTTGCTGTTGTTGGAACAGAATCCTTCTGGGGATTATCATCAACACAAATAAATTCTTTATTATTATTATTTTTAATTAAACCTAATGAATATTTAACTTATTTTTTTGGAAAAATTAATTTGAAATTTTTCGAGAATATAATTTTTCATTTTGTTTTTTTTTCTACCTTTAGTTATGGGTTTTAGGTAAGGGAATTTTTTTTTTTGATGGGCGTTCATTTTTGTCAAGGTTATTTACTTGGTTTTCAACAACAACAAAATGTGTTGTGTTGTCGTAGACTAATTAGTAAGATGTAAATGACAAATTTTTGTTTACTTTAACTCAAATCTATCAGATATAATGAATATCGTAGAGCTTTTTCATGAGAGCTTTATAGAATTAATTAGCACTATTTAGGGTATGATTCCAACCAAACTCCAAACCAATTTAATAAATCTATTTTCGTATCGTTCAATATAGTTTACACTTAATAATCGATTTGTGAACATATTTTACTAAGCAAGGTTTGATTTTGATAGAAGAGAACTTTCCAACCTTAATATTAATTAGCTCCAGCCCCTGTATCTATTGTTGTCTTGCTTCTAAAGATTTTTTGGCCAAGAATTGTTCGTGGGAATAGGAAAACAGTACGTACCTCCCACCACCATACCGAAAAATAATGCAGGCCAATCACGCACAAACTGGCTATCGCCCTTACTTAAATTCTAAGAGGAATATGTGCAACACCTTGCGTTCTGAATCAGAACTCATAACATGGCCATACTTATAAATCCCGTATGGTTAGATAATTTAAAAATTGATCTGAATGTAACAAGTTCAATTTTATCCCAAATCTAAACTACATAAGGGTTGGATTAGCACTCTATAGAGGATGATTCGAGCCGAATCCCAAACAAGTTTATGTAATCTATTTTCCGGTCGTAATCGATTTGTTAAAAAGCTCTTTTAAACTGAGATGAATAGCATAAAAGAAAAAGCTTACAACGTGCAAGATATCAAAATTTTATGTATTCACTCATCAAGTCTCATAACTCACATGAATGACAAAATCAATCTTAAGAGAAAAATATTATGTCCGACTTCTATTTAAAAAAAATTATCTAGCTTTTAAACGTCAAATGGTTGAGTCAGGCATTGCACTTTAGTATAGGAATAAAATAATAATATCCATTGCCATACGGTTTAGTGCTGCGACAAATTTCTTAAATAATGTACACCAACCACGCATCAATTGGCTATCACAAACCATAAAACCATATTAAACAATTTGTATTTTTATTGGTAAACATTTTATCGACACAAAAATAGCTTGGTAATCCTAGACTTGGACTAAAAATATTTATGGATGGGCAATGACATACTGGTTTACCATGACAAATACAACCAAACGTGTAAGTGTCGATGCCCTATTTGCTGCCCACATTTATATAGGCTTATCTTCGTCGGGCATCCATGTTTGGTAGAGTGTCATGTATAGTCATATTCCTAAACGATTAAATGTGTCAATATCACATATACCCCTGAAGTTCCGCACATTGTTTAAAATCAATTACTTACAATCTCGTTAAATAAATCACCCAGTAAATATGGATAGTAATAAGGCTAGTGGATACCACTAGAAACGGTTTTCATTTTGATTCGATTGTTTTGGATAGTGCAGGATGTTAACTATAAGTATTATTGATTAAACCATTCTTGTGATAATTTGATCTAGAAAATTGAATTCAAAAGCTCATCACGCAAAACACTATATACTACATTCTACATTGATTCACTTTAACCTCTTAGTGGATGCTAAGTCGAACCTTGATCAGCCGAATTGAAAAACAGGTTTCACGGTGTTAAGCTTCTAAAGCTCGAGTTACGTTGTTGTTCGTCTATCATTCTGAAACTAAAAGGCAATGAAAGGAGCAGATAAAAATATCCAGACAAAAAAGCTACAATTTTGAAGATTGGTTTCGTAACTCCTTTTATCCGCTTAAGACGCTTACCAGCCTAGGAGTTACAATCAATTCTAAATATATAGCGTAAGTAATCATAGTGGAAATGGATCCAGATTTTGAGAGAAGGGCATCGATGAAACAAATCAATGATTTGACTTCCTTATTGGTTCTGTATATTTAGTGAAACATTAAAATATTTTCGTCCATAAAACAATATATTATAGTAAAGCAGTCCTTAATGCCTCTACCAACGGGGTATATTCATTGTGCTCAAATTAAAAGTCTTTATCATCACCCACAAACTTTATTTTATGTGAAAGCTCATCACCGCATAATACAAATTTCAAACACTAATCCATTTTTAAATCTTTTTGTTGGTTTAGCATAACTATTTTGTTTGTTGTTACCACAACTGAACTACATATACCATATATGTCTAACATGTGAGATAAATAGTTTAAAATTTCAATTATGTGATACATCTTTCGAATACACCAGCAACAACAACAAAAATCCTTTTTTTTGTTGTGTGTGTGTGTTAAGATTTTAATCTACAATTAAAATAATTAAATTAAATCTCAGCCCTAACATTTGTACATACATACATATATACACTGATATCTTTTTAATAACAGAAATAATCATAAAAATTACCATAAAAAAGTCATTTTCGATAGACATTTTTCATTTAATGGATGTAAATAATCAATAATAAAAATCAAATTATCATCTTTTCGGATAAAAATTAGATCAACAACAACTCCAACACACACACACACACCCATACATACACAAAAAGGAGATATATAATATAAATATTTTCATTTTAATCATTTCTGAGGATTAAAATGTCATTTAGACGAATCTCGATTATATATCGACAACAACGAAACAACCAAACATGAGCAAATGTAATCGATTAAAGGTTGAAATTTAGGGTTGGCATAATTCCTGGTACTTAACAGATTTTGTACGTCTTTAAATCAATACAGTGAATTAACGATATTTTTTTTATGTCTTGTTTCACTGTCTGCGTGTATCGATTCGACGACTGAACAATTGACGGTACAAAAAATAAAGATTAATTACAATTAACATTTTAGTCCGACCCCTCGATTCAAATCTTTTAAATTTTCGCAAAGTGATTTATTTACTTTGTTCTATATATTTAGTGTGTGTGTGTGTTCCCTTCAAGTATTTTGTTTTTCAATCTCTTAAGTCTACTCTTTGTCAAAGAAAGCTATATATATACACTTAGTTTTTAATTGAAAGGGTTACATTTTTTTAAACATAACACATGTACTCAAAGAATATATATTTAATTCAAATTAATTTTGTTTGAAAACCTTTGTGAGGTTGGCCCAAAATGTAATTCCGAAAAATGTGATTTTGAATGCTGGCAACACTGCTTAAGTAGTTTTAATATTTGAATTGGCTCTTCCGCGATTATCTCGAATGTTAGGATGTTGTACACAATTCTATTTATGATTTTTTCTAACTTCTAACTTTCCTCTATATCAGTGCAAAATATTAGAAAAATGTGCAGAGGATCTCAAAGTCTGTATGGCATTAAATTTGTGTTTTCGAGAAATACTCATTTCTTTTACTTAAATTATTCTACTCTTCGGAATATATCCGAAAGTTGAGGTGTTGAACACAATTCTAGTTATGGTATTTTGTAACTTCTTACCTTCTTCTATTACAGTGCAAAATATTACAAAAGTGTGCAGAGGATCTCATAGTCTGTATGGCATTAAGTTTGTGTTTTCGAGAAATACTCATTTCTTTTACTTAAAAATCTACTCTTAGGAATTTATCCAAAAGTTGAGGTGTTGAACACAATTCTAGTTATGGTATTTTGTAACTTCTTACTTTCTTCTATTACAGTGCAAAATATTACAAAAGTGTGCAGAGGATCTCATAGTCTGTATGGCAATAAGTTTGTGTTTTCGAGAAATACTCATTTCTTTTACTTAAAAATCTACACTTCAGAATATATCCGAAAGTTGAGGTGTTGAACACATTTCTAATTATGGTATTTTGTAACTTCTAACCTTTCTCTATACCAGTGCAAAATATTAGAAAAATGTGCAGAGGATCTCATAGTCTGTATTGCATTAATTTTGTGTTTTCGAGAAATACTCATTTCTTATACATCAAAATTTACTCTTTGGAATATATCCGAAAGTTGGGGTGTTGAACACAATTCTAGTTATGGTATTTTGTAACTTCTAACCTTTCTCTATATCAGTGCAAAATATTACAAAAGTGTGCAGAGGATTTCATAGTCTGTATGGCATTAAGTTTATGTTTTCGAGAAATACTCATTTCTTATACCTCAAAATGTACTCTTCGGAATATATCCGAAAGTTGGAGTGTTGAACACAATTTTCGTTATGGTATTTTGTAATTTCTAACCTTCCTCTATATCAGTGCAAAATATTAGCAAAATGTGCAGAGGATCTCATAGTCTGTATGGCATTAAGTTTGTGTTTCCGAGAAATACTCATTTCTTATATATCAAAATCTACTCTTTTGAATATATCTGAAAGCTGGGGTGTTGAACACAATTCTAGTGCAAAATATTAAGAAAATATGAAGAAGATCTCATTGTTTATACTACATAAAGATTGTGTCTTCGAGAAATACCCATTCCTTATAACTATATCAAATTTCACTCTTTGTTATATATCCGAAAGTTGGGATGTTGAACACGATTCTAGTTAAGATTTATTAATAGTCTTTATGACAATACTCAGTTTTTGGGATAGTATTTGGGTCATCATACATTAACAATTTGGGATTAGTCGAATATGATAATCCCGTACATATACCGACTCGTTCTTATAAAAACTTCTTCTTTATAGTTCAAATTATAATAATCTAATTAAAAATCAAATCTTATCTTAATGTGTACCTGCTCCAGATGAATACATTAAATTATAGATTATACAGCGAGAAATACCGACAAAATACCTGCTCAATCTATATACAAGATAATCATTTTAATTAAGAAAGTGTTGCTCATATATACACAAAGATACACAGATGCCGATCATTTACACGGCTGATTAAACGTGTAGGAAAAAAAATTGGGGCTACCGAAATTATTTGTATATAATTTAATGGATAGAAACAGGACGTCTTCATTAAGCAAACCGATAAATACCGGGATGAAGTGAGAAACCACTTATACGTCGCACTATTTTGTATTATAAATTATTTATTTTAAACATCATTAGCATATAAAGGTTATACCTGTCTATACATAAATTATGTATAGTTCCAATTACATTAATTAAAATCGAAATTAATAAAAATATAAATGTATTTATCCGAATACATATGTGGTTGGCTTATCGGCATATTTACCTGAATATGTCAGTTTAATACGTATACATTATTTCCGATTAATTCTAATTAATTCAATTGAATATAGTTTTTTATTGATTAATTCAATTATGGAAATTAAAACTTTTGTTCGGGCAATTGATGACAAAATATTAATTTATGGACATATTATGTCGAAAGCATGTTTGCACGGAAATTGGTCAAGCTTAGTACTCAAACTTTACAACACATGATTAGTTTTTGGATGATGAACACTTTGACGTATCAGGATATCGAGGTTCTACAGTTTTTGTCAACAGTTTCTGAATCACACACTTCAGTTATCTTACGGTTAAAATGTATGAATTTTTATTTGTGACGGGCGATTTGAATCAATTCCCAACCACAGTAATGAGAAAACTCTAGGAGATGTAAATGAGTCGACTTTATTGGTATCTCCATTTTTTATCCATTGGTCACCCTCGTTGGCGTCCTTGCTCTATCATACAATGCTGTCTCGAGTTCAATTTTCGGTGGTGACCAAAAATCACGTTTGAGTGAACCCTGGGCTCTTCATTGCTTACTTTGAAATACTTTATTCCGCTCTGTTTAATTTTTTTTTATCTAGTTTAGATTTCTGAAAATTGAGCGATAATTTCACGTAATGTAAGGTTCATAGCGTCACCCTGATGGAACTAGAAAATTCCCATTCCAAGTCTTGCCACTGTTCCCTTATAACGTGTTGCATGTTAAAACAACCAAAGAGGTTAAAATTTGCTCTTCAATTCCGATAAAGCCGCCTTAAAATTACTTGTGGGTAATTATTAAGGACTACCACCCCATAATACACTTACCTCCAGTATCTACAATAAAGTTCTCTTTTATGCTCAACCATATTGGTTTATTGAACAGAAACTGCAAGGTTTTTTGGCAATACTTTACCATAATGAGTCTTTGGTCGTTTCAAACAAACTTTTTTCAAAAATGATTTTCGGAGACATTTCATTATTGGAGAGCTTTTAATGCAATTTCGAACTCTATTCAAATTTTTGTTCAAAAATTACAAATTTAAAGTATTTTCCCTGTTCGTGTTCCACTATTTTTTCGACACTGGCGTATTGCATTGCTTTCAGGCGCAAGTTAGTTGATTTAAGCCAAATCAGTAGATAAGAGTACACTAAATAGTACCGTAAGGTTTAGTTTTCTTCTTATATGATTTAATATTGTCTGTAGTATAGCCTACAGTAGTTGCTAAGCTATTCAAAATTTACACAGGTCTTAATTATCCTGAATGTTGACCATATAATTAACTGAACCATCCTCTTTCTATATTCGTCTAATCCTTCGAAGCTTCAACGATCGGTCTGTATTGATGAACATACGACGCATTCCCACTTTAAGTCAGGTGCCCTTAGTCATGTACACTTAGTCAGGTTTTAGTTCTAGTATGAAAGGCAGTTAACAGCCATTACTGATTTTGAATTATAGGAGAGCAACTTGAATGGCAAATGTAGGAGATTTGGCTAGTGCAATTGGTAGGGTGTACTTGGCCAGGTACTAATAATGAAGTTCAAAAATTGTTTGAAATGAAACGAGCATCCATTTCTGGTTTTGAATTATTTAAGGAACTAGATTGGTGAATGTAGGAGGTATGGCGAATGCACTTGACCGAGAATGAATGGCTGGTGAAATAATGAAGTTCAATTTATATAAACATGAGAGACAACGAACATCCATTACTGACTTTGAATTATAGGAAGGTAACTAGAAAGGTAGTTATAGGAGGTTTAGGGTGCACTTGGCCAGATGCACTTGGCAACTGGATATGAATGTGGAATAAAACACATTCAAATTCTGGTATGAATTTCATCGAACATTTTTGTAAGCGGGCAACTAGAATCGTGAATGTAGAAGGATTGGGTAGTGCACTTGGTCGAGTGCGCCTGGTATCTGGATAGAAATCAATGGTGGAATAATAAAGTTTAATTTTGGTATAACAGCTACTACTTATTTTGAAATATCGGAGGGCAACTAGATTGGTGAATATAGGAGATTTGGCTTGCGCACTTGGCACTTGCATATCAATAAGTAGCGAATAATTAAGTTAAATTTTGATATAAAAAGCAGCGAGCAGCCATTACTAGTTTTGAATTATGGACAATCAATTATAGAAGAGTCGCACAAATATTGTTTAGTTACACCATTAAGATGGAAGGTTCCTTAATCCCTCTTAAATGTTCAAATATGATTAAAAGACAATTGGATTATCTTATAGCCCTGAGCTTTTTCAGGTTATAAATAAAAAATTCATTCAGTTCAGTCCGTTTGTTGGGAATGTGTCGTAGAACGAGAGATTATCACATGCGTCACATTTACAAGCTGCATCTTCTCTTCTATCTTGCAAGTATTACACTATCATCCTCAAATATTACGATATCTGGCGCGAAATTGATGGGCAGCATTAGTATTATTAAATGAATCAGATTTCATACTTTTCATTTGAGGATGTTCGGTCCTTTTGATGCTTTAAATTATATAATTGCTTTTAAGAGCTTTTTTTCGAAGAACTACTATTCGAATCATATTCGACGACCATATTTATTGTCTCGACTACTAAGACCACACGTACCCAACACATCAAATTAATTTTAAACCGCAACTTAAACCTAACAAATTATCTAACTCCAATAATCTTTGTCAATTAAAAACGACAATAGTGTACAAATCCATATTGTGGCTTTCGAAAACATTTTAATCATCACCCCGACCAAAACTGTATATTCGGCTCGATTGAACGTCGTACATATCTATCTACTATATAACTTTATCACCCGAAAATAATAAAAAAAAATTCGGAAAAAGGTATCGAAACTGTTTCGAAAATAGATGACAATGAATTAAAATGAAAATTTAATTTATGCCGAAAAGGTGGTTTTGTGTGCGGTTTACTACTAAATATAATGTGTTCTACAATAGTTTTCTACACTATCAGAAAAATCATCAATCTAATGTCTGATGATGATGATACACCATTGTTATGTGTATAAATTTTAGTTAGACATTTTATAGGTTTGGTTATATTTTTAATGACATTTGTCGTGTAATCCTTAATATACTGTTGCCAGTTATATGTGGTGGATATACATCATCTATACGACTATAACACATATATATAATTAAATTATTGAAACTTTTGACATCACAATGGCCAGTATTATTCATTAATTATATAATGTACATATTATTCCGGGCGACAAAATTATACCCACCATCAATCATACACATATACAGTACATCGTGTCCTCTAAACTAACTTTGTCAACATTTTCTATGCCAACATGTCCATGCCCAAGCTTAAAGTGTGTGTGTGTAGCATATTAATTAAATTATGTTTTATAAACACACAAGAAGCATGTACACAGCATCCAAGTGGTACAAAAAATAACGAACCAAATTTAAATACAACAAAAACGTTAGGAAAATTTAAGAAATTTTCCTCGAGGGCAATGTCATTGTATTTTATTATTTTGTACACTATAAATTAAATTATATATACGTTAAAGTCGGAAAAGTTAAAAATATATAAATTTATATGCATATGGAATTTTCCGACATTGTCTGCAGCTGTTTTTCATTTATGTTTTGTTTAAAGTTGCGAATATGTGATTTTAATGAAAAATAAATGCAATATTTTCATTATTTAGTCAAAACACCAACAACTGTATCTTATGTACATACTACATACTTGTATGTAGATAGACACACAAAAAAAAATCGTCTGACAGTCATGATTTAAGTGGAAATTGCTATAAATAAAAATTGCAACACACAAAAAAAAAAAGATTTTCCATTGTATAATGGAAAAATTTTGTGTGTCTTCGTTTTTAATGCGATAAGCCCATAAGTGTGTGTATATTATATGTACACACAACAAAGTTATGTATATCCCCTTTATAATACTAAATGGGATATATGAATATTTGGATGGCACACATAAAAAGATGATTCCATCAGAGACAATGTATGTAACATGAAAAATTTACATGAACTGTTTCCTATGTATTAGCCATGTATGTACAGTGCCAGCTTATAATAACAATTATGTTACAAATCTTTTTTTTTTTTGACATGATGATGATAGACAGTGGGATAATGCATATATATAGTTTTCATAAATAAATGGCAAAGTTTTTCCAAAATAAATTAATAAAATGTTATTTTTCAAATTTATAATACCTGTTGTGTGCGATGACGGAATATATAATTTTTGAATTAATTTAAACTTGCTGTCATTGTCCGGAAAAGTTTTAATACAGAATCGTGTTTAGTTAGTTTTACATTGTTTTCGAAATTTAAAGAAAAAAGCTCAGAAAGCTCTGTACTCGTTAATAAGCTTTATGTGCTCATTATAAAGCTTGAAAGTTGGCCGATTGTATTCATCTGATCGACGTTGGTCTTGGGAGTGACCTTAACTTTTTGTGTCAATAACATAATCGTAGCAGATACTGTTGTCGCTCATCAGTTTTGCTTATTCAACTCTCCGCAGTAGAAACTTGAAAATAGCTCGCACCAATTCAATTTAAAATATTTTGGACATTTTTTATTATTTTGTTGTCAGTCGTCCAGCACCTGCAGAAAATTCATTCCAAATTTTAAAACATAACATGCGAAAGCTGTAAAAAAACGGCGTACAGCGCATCTTGACTAACAAACAAAGTGAAAAATAGGGTTTTAAATTCCAGCACCAGAGCGCTAGATTTCTTGGGTCCAATAACTTCAACCAATAAATGTTTTAAATCACTTATTTGCTGCAATATAGAGATATAACTTTAAAATTGCCAGTGAGAGGCAAGGAACAAGCATATAAAATTGGACATAGGAAACCCAGGAAACTGTTAAGTACCCATTTAATCTGGAACTGTTTTTGAGTTACATATCAAAATTTACAAAGTACTTATGGGTATACACATGCACAACCTACACAATTTATGCATGTCAACTGTTTATTGAGGCGGATCGTTTTGAATTATTTAATGATGAACGAGGTTAAATACAGTGTGAAAAGTCGAAAACTGGAACCAATATAACCGAAATAGAAGGAAGCCAATGAAGTACAAAGCCATCAAAAAACGCAATTTATGTTTCGGAAGCAAAATACAACTGAAATTTTGCAGTCCGTACCATTAAGCCGAATGAAGCTGTATATGACGCTACGCAAGAAGACATTTTGAAATATTATTTCCTCTTCATTCAATATTACTCACCTACCTCCCTTGGTTCATGTTAAAATCTGAAGTATCAATGTAGAAGCAATTCGAATCCTAAAAAACTTTTCGATGGTATCGACATGATTTTTCTCTAGCACTATCTGGTTGAAGTTGCTATGAAAGAAACTTAAAAGTTTTGAATAAAAGCAAACAAATTCTTATCAGGTGCTACTAGCCATCTCTTCTCGAGGTAAGGTACTTATCATGGGACCCTCGTAAAATAACTTACAGTATAAAGAAGAGCAATTAAGGCGTTTATCTCTAAATGGACCCATTGACATTTTCTTGCATTAGTTGCGTTTGGACGTCGCTTATAAAGCTTTTGCTTAGTGTGTACTTACACGAAGATTTTCTAGTATCCCAGAAAAAATCAAGTAGTGGCATGACTAGATGCACCATACTTGGTCATTTTTTTGATGTATCGATAATGTTAATCTTATATATAAATAATAAATAATCTATGGCTTAGAGGCCGTAAACGGCCCTTACCGCGTCTCAATTGAGACCTTACGAACCAGTGTTAACGAATGGTACACATCGTAGATGGTCAGCCCAACGAATGTTTTTACACACAAACGTGTTTTTATGTCATCCGGTTGCATGTTAATTTGGTCAACGGCGGGAATCGAACTCGAGACCGCGGCGTGATGAGAAACTCTCTTAACCATTAAGCTACATCCGGCGACAATATATAAATAAGGTCCGTTATTGAAATTCTGCCAAACTTTTGCCCATATTGTGTTTTAAAATTTTTATAAAAACGTAAAGGACTATTACCCACGTACTACAATTGATTTTTTGCGTTGACATCTCCTCCGTAAAACACTATATAATCCATTTTCCCTAATCAATCATTTTGATATTTTGAGAACGTTTGTTATCTACTACACCTAGTCCATATGTCTCGTATTAAGATTAAACTGTCAAAATTGTTTAAATTGTCTCAACGGTTTTTAGTCGAGTTCAACCGAATATATTTTGCCCCAAAACTTGCAGGACGCCATTAGTTGCAGATAGTATACAGGAGCCATTCTCAAAACGATCGTACAATTTACGAAGTTCCAAACAAAAGTTTGCTGATATCTTGCGTTGCTAGTTTTAGTATTTTCAAACCATGAGGGCTAAAGAAAATCTGCCCTGCTCGTCACAATTGGTTTAAATGTAACAGTTTGACAAAAGTAAATGCAACAGTAGTTTGATTGTGATTCTACGCTGTAACTCTATTCTTCTAGCGAAAGTCAATCTGCATCTTCACGCATACCATTTTCACGAAGCAAATAATAATAAACACTTGTTCTGAGCTGCATTGCTCATTTTGACGAGAAACAAAATAAATGCTTCTCTAAAAAATAAAAAATTCTGACTGATTTTGACTCAATTTGATCAATCTCCTTCTTGTAATCGTATCGATCTGATAGTATCATAAGCCTCGGAGTGAAAATAAATGATGTGATATGCCCAACTTTTCCAATGATTACGAACATTGCACTTTCTAATTTGATAAATAGATAGAAAATACTCACACTTCCAACTGAATGGCACAGCATCATACGTAACTATATACTTCAATGTTTTTAAGCTCCCGACTAATGTTTTTACTTGACCTAGTCAAACCCAATTATAACGTATACTGATAACTTTTAACTCAGTTTTGCAGCAACACCCTAACCTATAGTATCCTTACAAAACTAATTTAATTTATAAAATTAGAAATTATGTAGAAAGTGTGTAGTTGTTGTGGTAATATAATGCATCTCGAATTTTTCATATACCTGCATAATTGTTAAAGAGTATAAAAGAAAATTGTTTTTTAATTTGTGTAGATAGAAGTATACCTTGATATACTGTAATATTATCTAAAATTCCGAAATGAAAACCAAAAACATACACATAAATGTATGTTACATCTATAATCATATCTCACATAAAATTAAAAACCACAAACAATACAATAGCACAGGTAGTTATATACCTAATAAAATTTCTAAGGAACTAAATATTAGGAATAATGCAATCAATAATGATATAATTGAGTCATACAATGATTATTGTCATACTCATCAATTTTCATGATTTCCTTCTATTTGTTGGGTCGTAAATGTGTACCCCCTAGCCCAGCACAGTAGTATGGGAAACATCTATATACGTATGTACATACAATGTGTAAGTGGAATATTTGGGATTTCAGTCGGAAAATATTTATCCGAATCACTTTTAAATATTTATGCTTGTAGATGGAATTTTTTTGTTGGATTTATGTATATGCTTTTTGGTAAATTAAATATATCTGATGTGGTTTTTATTATTTTTATCATTCAACATAATTATTATGTCTAAAATATAAAATTAAATAAAAAATCATTTTTTTGTTGTTCAAAAACCATGTACAAAAATTTTTATTTGTACAATAAAATATATTAAAGTTTTGTTCAACACACAACCAAAAACAATGGTTTCTTTCTTTTTGTTGTAGTTTTGTGGTATAGCGCAACTTGTAAACTATAAATAAAATATATCGTAATTAAATTAAAGTGCTTTTAAGGGATGTGTATACGGCACATGTTTATGTTATATATTATATCAAAGAGATCTGATAATGTATGGTCGCATGCAAGTCTATATCGGATGATTTTTCGTTTTATCTTGGTAAGATTAACGTCAGCCCATAACTCGTTCAAAATTATGATGACACAATCGTCCATCCAAAAACCAGAGTCGAAAAGCTTTTATCTTTTTATCGACGTTGAACCATATAGAGGTGAAAACATAAAGGATTCAAACCTCCTGTATACTCTATAAACAAGTATAATCGGCAGTTTATGTCTTTGAAGTTGTCTGCACTTTTTTGAATGAAGTCTATTGAGAGCTTTTGAACTTTTTTTATATTAATTATTATAAAAGCTAAGTCCTCGTAAAAGCTAGGATTCCTTTAAGTCCATCGCTTTACATTACATTGATGACGGTCTTTTTTATGGCGTTACACGTCAATAACTTTAAAGACTTCCTCCGAAATTTCAGATCACCGCCTACTAAACCGAATAAACAACAATTACTTTTCACAATGACTTTTGACAATGGTGGTTGTCAAGGCAGATATCTCCGAAAAGCTCGTTTCATGCAGCAATAAAGGCAAAACAATAAAGCGAGAAATGCACGAACTCAGAAACACAGCATCCATTTAGGTTCGTCTCATGCCGCAACAAATCTATTTAATAAACAACTGATATATTAGGAATAGATGAATTGAAGTAGTTAACGTTTATAGTGAAACAGTTCCTAAAATAAAAAATTGGAGTAATGGAAGAAATAAAAAGTCTGTCGAGCAAATATTGGGGTGGATGACATAAATGTTGGAATGTGATAACTGATGCAGGGTGCTGTAATCGTGACAGCTAATGATGAATGGTGGGAGTTGAACTTGAACTCCACAGAGTTGCTTGACAGCTAAGGCGCTGGATCAACCAGCCGATGAAGACGTTTGTCTTATATGAAATGAATGGCATCTTGCATGTGATCTGTAATATTCGTTCGCTAGGCCGGTTTCGAACTGATGACGTCATTGATTCGTTGTATGATCAAAAAGATCAAATCCATCTCATCAGGCATATTCTACCGGATTTGATGTATGTTACTATTCGTCGTATTTGTGAACGCCACACACAATAATATAGTAATGGCTTAGAAAGGAATAGTTGTTAGACTGTTAAGTTATGCATAAGTGCAATATCAGTGAACTGTGGGGTACCAAACAACAGCATCACAACAGTCAACCCCAAAGCTTTCCTATAAGCAAAAAATGGCAGTGGCTGTTCAACATTATTTTCAAGGTCAAAATTGATAAAAATTATTTCACATTCTTTATTGTGTATTTCGAGTTTATAAGTACATATAGACAAGACAATCCCTGTTCTTAATACAAGAGTTGATCAATAAAGTGTGGGGAGAATTGGAGTAGAGCTTATTGTCGTGGTGTAGTAAAAGTGAATTCGGACCTAATAATGCCATTAAAAGCAACCCCTGCTCTTCTTTCATTGAAATATTTATATTCACTATACATCACCAAACATTTTGAATCTCACGCACTGGAATCTAGTCCGTGATCGGTATAATAAAAGTGGTTGATCGAAAAGACGTTTTTGTTTTGTCTAGAAATTTTAATACCAGACGGATATTTAACTTTCCAACCAAATTATATCTGGTAGAAAAAGAAAAAGTATAAGAAAAAGAGATAAACGCTGTATGATATAGTACTATCCTCGTTTGTCTATAGTACAGTCCAAAAAATAAACAAAATAGATCCGTACGTCTAAATTAGAATAGGTGTTGGTCTCTTTTAACATATCACACTATCGGAATCTTATTTCTCTTTTTGGCCAACAACTGTATGGATTCATCAAAAATAAAGAATAAGCGTTTATATTTTCCTATTTATTTTTTGTTTCATTAGCCTCATAGTAATTTTTTGGTCGTACTCCTTCAATTAAAAATGGCTTTTAGTAAAAAAAAGACTTTCTGGAGGAAAGTTTCCTGGAAATAACTATGACTTTAGAAAGGAGCCGATCACTGCTTGATAGAAGAAAGAAGTACATTGTGAGAAGTTTGTTGTTGCCACCAAGTGGATATGTTCAAGGTCTTGTAAAGCTACAAAGTTCAGTTGAAAAATATTTTTGGAATATTTCATGGATTCTCTTGTGATGAAGAAAACGGAATTCAACCAGAATTCATCACCAGAATACAACCAGAAGAGTGAACTAACTTTTTTAAGTCTACTATTACTTTGGCAAGAAGGCGGCAGGTGCTAAGACTCGAATTATGTATGATTTATGTCTCAAACCGAACAAAAAAGATGACAGATCATCTGATTATGTTATACTTTATACCCATACACACTTTGAAAACCCGGATGTGAAAATTGTACTAGGCCAAAATGAAAACGTTATATAAAATCGTTGCCTATATAATGTCCAGTGAGATTTTCCATGATGTTCGTATACGAATAAATAAACACTGAGTAATTAAAATGCAACAGATGAGATATTGGACAGACCTTATATAAAAGCACAATCAAACGTCTTACCTTTCAGTATATATTAAACAGCACGTTTGTGATTGATTTCTAAAGTTTTTTCAAAAATATATAACATCCTGATCTTTTATTTCCTATTGGGTATATCATGCAGTCAATCGACATGTATAGTTTATTCACATCAAACTACATAATGGTATATACACATGTCATTCACAAGTAAACCTATCAAAAAATGGAAATGTCAAATATATATTTTAAATATTCATAATTTGCATTTCCGGCACTCTTTTACCGTCTGAGCGTTATCGTACAGCAACAAAAAATAAAAAAGCTCCCCATTGAGGGAATTCACAATAAAAAATGAATATTTGTGTTACTTTATATATAGAGAAACAGCAACAAATGGAACTTTCTAAAGGTTTATAGTAGTTTGGTACTTTATTGTCCTTTAATACTCATACACTCCTATATACACATACATATATATATACAATATATAAAAAAAGTTTTATTTGTTAGTAAATATACAAAGAGAAATTCTTGTATACACATAAACAATGTATTATGATGAAAAACTTGTATGTGCTTTGTTCGTTTGAAAATTAAAATATTTTCTTGAAAAGCAAAACAAAATATAAAAATTTAAATATTGTTTAAAAAGTCGTCGCTTAAACGTTTCAATACGTTCTTATTTATACATTATTGTTATTATTTATTGCAATTTAGTTTGAATAATAATAATAATAAATAATACAAAATTATACAAAAGGGTTGAAAAAGTTTTCGGTTTTGATTTATTTTATTTTAATTGTTAGGTGGAAAAGCTTCTTATTTTCTAGACCTTATATTTGAAATTAATTTAGCACATGATAGATGATATAGATTATGGAGCTGGCGAAACTATTATAAAGTCTCATTAGCTAAGCTTTTCGATGCTTTAAGCACGTTGTACTCACTTTTAAATAATTTTTAGAGTAAGGAAGCTTTTAAGATTTTGTAACACAGATAAAAAATATTGCAAGCTAATGATGTCGAATTAACTGTCTATAGTTGTGTGATACTCAAACACATTAGACGAAAGCTCGTCCAGTTCTTGTTTCACGTCGAACTGTTAACGATTAGTAGACAGTCAAAACACGTGTCCAATTAGAACACATATTATATAATTATATATATATATATATATATATATATATATATATATATATATATATATATATATATATATATATATATATATTTATATATATATATATATATATATATATATATATATATATATATATATATATATATATATATATATCTTCATCAAATTCAACAAAAATGAAAAACTAGTCGCCATTATTTTGATATCTCCTCTTTTCCAAAAAGGGGTTTTTAAGTATCAATTCATTAAACGATTAATTCTAACGAGACGCTAACAGTAGATTATTCAGATCCAGAAACGCCTAGACAATAAATATAACATCAAATATATTGACAGAAAGAGTTAAACAAGTCATTCGATACGTAATAAATTAGTTGAGTACTTTACAAGAAATATTGCTCATTCGAATTGCAAATTAAGAACCATTCTGGCCAAACAATACGTTAGGGTTCGTTAAAATAAAAAACAGTTTGATATGCAGCAAATTAAGTGCGACAGACAAGGTCGACATGCGCTATCTTCTCTGGCTTCAAAACCTTAAAACACAAAAGATGACTTTGAAAAATCCGACAACACTAAATATTATACTCAACACTTAAAAATTTGCCGGAATCACGAAAAGGATCGATTGAATATCTGAATATATCACACAGAGAAAAGAATAATATGGTCAAGAAAGTTTATATGTTAAAGTCATCTGTGATTTGCTAGAACACCAAACGAATTGCGTTTAAATAAAAATATTAAGTTCAGTCACGTACGATATTAACATTTCAAAACTGGCCGATAAAAAATCCGAGCGATATATTGGATTACTTATAGATGTTGACACATACATTACTTATAGATCCCATCCTTCGTAACCTAACTACGATTATTTGTCTCTTCTTTTAACGGTCCTCTCCTTAAGTTACTGGTATTTTCTGGAAGTTCTTATCTTGCTGCAATCCTAACAATAATTTGGCTGCGATAATTTTTTGCAGTGATAAATTGAACCTAAGATTGATAAAACAGACGACAGGTACAGTAACTTTTATCAGTTCAGACGTGAAGTAGACATCATATAGATTCAAAGCAGGTAAGAATACAGTTTATATATAGTGAGAAAATGAGTGATGAAACAAATGAGAAAACAATCATTTATCTTAAACTAACGATCTGAACTTTAACAGTATAACTTTCTACCATCGATTATTTGGGAATTATTACAGACTTTCTATTAACCTTTTCTGTTGCTAAGAACCGGTATTTGAAATGGGAACAAACATTCTAAAAACCCGGAGTGATGTCATGTTGTCTCCGGCAGTGAGACCTTTACATAATTTAGAATGAAATTACTCCATTGCAAGTGTTAAAATAATAGAGTACGCAAACCGTATTAATATTCTAATCATTTCCGGATGCGATGCAAACTCACATCACGTATTGGCAGCACCGATATTTATCCTAGAGGTTTTTCTCTTGGAATAGCTATTCGCATCTGACCTAGTCATCGCAAATGTGGGCAATTAACCTCCTCAAGGCAAAAAGTAATTGATCTAACTATTGCCTCACGGAGTCTTAGTGGAAAAGTATTACCCTGGATGGTCTTAGATGACGTTACACTCTCGGACCATCGCTACATTTTCTTCTTTCTAACCAGTGATAAACCTGAAATTAGAGAATTTAGGAGCCCAAAAAACACGAATAGAGAACTGTACAGACTCCATGTTTACAAGTCACTTCTATCTTCAGTACTGAAAATCAGAAAGTGCACAGGAATGGGAAAGGCAGCTGACAAACTGGAAGAAGCACTAATTAGCGCCTATGAGAAGAACTGTCCTCTTAGTAAGCCTAAAAGAACTGGGACACCATGGTAGGCTAGGGAATTGGGCAAACTAAGGAAAAACACAAAAAATACTTCCAAATAAAGCCATAAAAACCGGTTCAACGGTAGATTGGGACTTGCTCAAATCTTCACAAAGAGAGTACAAGAAATGTATCTGAAGTGAAAAAACATCGAAATGCAGATCTTTCTGTGAGGAAGTGGATAGACTTACGGCAACCGCTACATTTAGTAAACTTCTCTGTGGGAACATGAAGGTCACTATCGGAACTCTAGAGAAACCTGATGGAACTCACACGAGTACAAATCAGGAAGCTCTAGTTGTACTAGTGAAAACTCCTTTTCCCGAAAGAGAGAATTTTAATGAAGTTGATGGAAATCAACTCCCACACCAACTACCAAGTTTCAGAGATTAAAGCTTGGTGCCGAAGGTGGTGACAAAAGACCAAACCCGATGGAGCATAGGTTCTTTCTCAAAATTCAAAACACCAGGTCCAGACGGGATATTCCCGGGTCTCCTACAGGAAGGACTGAAAATTATGCTTGACCACCTTCAACACATCTTAAGAGCCAGTTTCGTAATGGGGTACATTCCAAGATCTTGGAGAATAGTCATGGTAATGTTCATCCACAAGGATGGAAAGCCTAGTTATGACCAGGAAAAAGCTTCAAACAAGCACCGGGATTGAGAGTGTGCGTCTGGGAAGGGTTGTCACAATGGGCCATTTGACCACATGAAGTCAAAGCAAAAACTTTAGTACTCGATCTTCAAACAATATCCCACCTATAGACGTTTTAATTCGATTACTGGCCACCATACAGTATATATAAAAGCAATACCAATGGAGCTTTATACATCAAATATAATATTCTAGGGCTTCAATACTTTTCTACATTTCCGGAGTATGACTAGCTTTTTTAAGTTTCCATGTTTCGAACATGTTTAAATTAGTTGATTGTAAATTTAAGCTCGTTTTATATTCATTTATAAACTAAATATAGTTTTTACGATCAGTGGACACATCACATACCAAAAATTTATCTAAATTAGATTGTGTGATGGATATATTATATACATTTGAAATAAGCTTTTTTGGGTAACATAATAATATGGGTCGACTAGATGTATTTTGTCATTACGGGCGACTATAAAAGTTCCACACAAAATTTATTAACATTAAACAAATAAAACCGTCAAACCATAAATACATAAATATTTGATAAACTAAAATCGTGAAAATGCAATAAAAAGCTTTTTTTCCATCTCCAAAATGCAATTTCTGGATGGAATATTTAAAATTACGGTCACAAAATCGCAATAATTCTTCAATTATATCCTCCGGAATATAAGTATATATAAACAAAACTTATTATTATTTATAAACATATATATGAAAAATGCATACACTATACAGACATGTATCTTCTTCTATATACTGTATATGAGCTTTTATATACAGTATATTTGGTGTTTGGATGAAATTAATTTACCCTCCTCGAATGAAAATAGAGAAAGATAATATTATTGTTATTTGTACATACGTCGAGTTATTATTCATATGCTTAAGGTATGCTCGTATATAAATAGTGTGGGGTACAGCTGCACAATAAACAAGCAAAAGAAAATCATTGGATATACAAGATAAATAAAAAGCTGCATAAAATAATAAACTTTTATCGCAATGTGGTTGTTGTTAGGTATTTTTTTTTTTTGTGTATCAAAAATTCATATCACAATATTCGCATAAAATTTATTTATATATGATATTCAAATCACAAGATATCTATAATAATGATATTTTTATTCGATATGGTTTCTATTTATGAACACATGTATATATGTGTATATATGAGTGTACATAAATCTAGAGACTACTTTTCCCAGAAAAAAAGGATAATTTATCCTATATATATATATATATATATATATATATATATATATGTATGTAGACAGAAATATATTTTTTGTGGTTTCATTCCTCTAATTTTCACCAACAAAACGATGAATATTCCGAGAATGTGTTGAATCTACAAAAAAATCTCATATTTTTGATTTATTTTGTATAATAAATTCTTGTTTAATTTAAGTGGTTTCATCATTTTCATTCGTTGGTGAATTTGATGTCGTATAAAATTCAAAATTGTTTGTATGTTTCCAATACTCGAATCCACGTATTTTTATGGTCACGTATATAACTGAGAAATATGCATCTCTAGCATTTATATGTATTTAGTTCAGGTCAACACAACCGTCATTAAATAAGTAAATAAATTCTTGATTTATATCATGGGGAGTATATGTATATAATAGTAGCACAGTTTTGTCTTGGAATATTGACGTGGCAACACTATAGATACTGAAAAATAGGATAAGGATAGTATATGCGAACTATCGCGACAGTTTTTTACTATCACGCTAAGAATAATTTCTATATTTCTTTGTTTCTACAGTCGGAGACGAAAATATCGTCCAACAATATTTGAGAGACTTCTCAAATCTGTGTCTAGTATCGCATGTCCGCATATATCATAGCAGATGAGAAAAGGTCTAATCTAACTATTAAGAAACTATTATCAAAAAAGTATAATCTAAGAGAGAGCATTTCCCATTTATATATATATATATATATATATATATATATATATATATATATATATATATATATATATATATATATATACATATTTATATATATAATATATAAATACACACACACACACACATATATATATATATATATATATATATATATATATATATATATATATACTATGAAATTTTTAATTCATATATGAGATATTTTGGAACGTATATATGTTTTAAAATTAGTTGTAGTTTAGAGAATTAAAAAACTGCTGTGTATGGGTCATACATGTCAAATTAGATAAAAATTTTGCACCGCTATATTTTAAAGGGATTTTGTGGTGTGCAAAATAATAGTAGTATTTTTAAAACTTCAGCAAAAAATTTATAAAATTAGTTTTCTTGGTTATGTATACAAGTTAAAATTAGTATTTAGTAGTATAGCCTTCGGCTTTTATCACAGCACTCATTCGTCGAGGCATTGAGTTTATTTGACTTTGACACCTTTCTACGTGAATGGACAACCATTTTCTTGGATTGAAGTTCGAAATCTTTTTTTTATATCGACCTACAAATTCTCAATTGGATCGAGATCAGGTGATTGAGCAGGCTACTCCATATTACTACATTATAGTTTTATTTCGCAAGAACCATTCCTTCGCCTTTTAAAAGGTATGTTTCGGATCATTGTTTTGTTGCATGACACATTTAAGCGGCATTTCGTATTCTGCATAAGGTAACATAACGGTTTCCAGTATTTCAACATATTTATCCGCATTCCTAATTTCCTTAATCCAATATATCGAACCAACGCCGACCCACGAAATACAACCCCAAACCATTATATTTCCCCCTACATGTTTAATGGTTTTTGACATGTATTGCGGTTGGATTCAGTCCTCGGTGGTCCGTAAATATAATATATTACATTCAAGGGGCCAATCTTAATTAATTTTGTCATCAGTTATACGCGCCTTCACCTGTCGCTTATTTCAAAAGGGCACCTTCCTAGGCCTCTGCTAAAAGACGTTTTCTAACTATCTATAAGTTAAGATCTTGCTTGATCTTCGTTGCGGTAAAAAAAGAATTCCTTAAAAAAAGAAATTTTTCTCGCAACAAATCACGATATCCCGATCAGTTTGATTCGAAGTTTTTCGTTTTCTTCCTCGTGTTTCTGGTTTTTCTTTGTGCTTACAGCATTAGATAAAAGGTAGGTGAACATCCCAACATTATTTTCTAGATAAATTTATATGTTTTTCCTTCTTTGATTAATTTTTTAATTAAATCTCTTTGCTGTTCGGAACAATGCTTTCCCCGGCCTATTATTATTTAAATAAATTTTTTTTATCAAATTTTTATAATTTTATTTATCTTATTATTTCCGAACCGCTATTCTTGATCACCTCTCTTTTAAACAATAATCAATAAGAGACCATTATTATTTTGAACATAAAAGTTTAGATTGACAATCGAACATAAAAGGAATCCCGAACTTGTTTGGGAAACAAATTACAAATAACGTTTGGTTTATGTTCAGTGGACATTAAAAAATTCATTTTGATAATAGATGTCAGTTAAACCATAAAAGGATATTTTCGTAAACACATAACCTAAAATACACGTCAAACTGTCAAATAGACAGGACAAACTCATCTTAATGTTGCCTAGACCTTCCTTGTAACAAAAAACAGCTTAAGTATGACAGGTTTTGGTGGGAAGTCTCATTTGACTTTAGTGAACATTCCAAATGAAAATTCAAAACAATGCAAACTATGAATTCGGTGCAGGGGCCATAAACAGACCCTGCTCAGCATTTTCTGTGTTTCTGTATTGCTTATTCTCTCCACAAAGTCTATTGCTTTGGATCGAAATTAGATGGGGAGGAAAACTTCACAGTGACTCTTTGTTGTTTATTGATGGTTCAAAAAGCTTGATCCTTTTGGGTTATTAGAAACTTGAATACTTCAAATAAAGTTTGGTTTGTCTTTTTGACTTAAAGGAATATGCAAATTTTAAAGTTTAAATTACACATAATACCAAATTACCAAACTGATGTAGAGTGCTACCACATCCAAAAATTTAGATTTTGGTTAAAGTATTACACGATGATAAAGCTTTGGTTTTCATGCCTTACGACAGTACCAAACTGAAAAAAATACTGATGAATGCATCATTTGAGCATCATTAGGACTAGGATTTTGTGACACTTTAGAGGATGTTAAGTATCTGATTGGTATGTCTTGAATAAAATTAAAACGTAATGATATTTACAGATAGGGAGTTTTCAACTCGACCTTTTGTGACCTGGCTCTCTAGTTTTGGAGGTTAGCCTTAAATAATAATACAGAAACCTAATTATAGTACCAGGTACTGTCGCCAGAATTTTCACAGCTATTTTTGTACCACTTGTCATTCTTCGCACTTCGCGTATAGGAAAGCTTTGAGATTGACCCCAATCAAATGTTTATATTAGATTTTTTATAGCTAATACAGTTTTTTGGAAGCTGTAGTTTACTAAAATTGCACTAATGTTAAACTTAACAGTCTACAAACTATATTATATTCTTTTATGTGCTATGTTCTCAACCCCAATAGTTACTCTATTCATACTTTTTTGTTTCTGCCCTCTCTTCAGTCCTTTTCCCAGGATAGGGATAAACTAATATTCAACTGTATACTTAAATTCATCTATTCTAAAAGTTGATATTGTTAGCGACAAACCACTACCAGGTTTAACTTCGATAATTTTTTGACGGCCATTTATCCATTGCGAGATCATCGGATGTTAATGACGGATCCCACAATCAGTATTCTATTCTTGATGTAAACTCTACTCCTCCTCGCATGACAGTTTAGAATTGTACTGTACCGGTGTGAAGCTTTTAAACTTGCTAATTCAAGTCGAAATATTATGCTAGGTAGAGCTCAATTCATAGCAAAATCCACTGACGGATTAAGGACTGCCAAAATATTATTAGTGTTATCCGTTCCAATAAAATTTTCACCTAGCAAAATCGGATTCACGATTGAAATTGTGTTAAGTAAAGCGTGCCTCCTGAATTCGTTGGAACACAAAGTACTTGATTAGTTAACCTAATCTGAAATTTACGACAAACACTCTGTCCTGAAGAGAAAATAACTGCACTGGTAGAAGCTGCATTCATTTGCAAATTTGGAGTAAAGACTCGGGTTCCATCATATGGACCAGTGTGGTAATGAGTAAAAGACATTTGACGATGATAAATTTTGTTTAGTGTCACCAAATTTAAGGTCGATCAAGCCAAACATGATTGCACAATTGGTGACTGTAGCAAAGTGAGCCACTTTGATCCTACTAGATGTCGTCTAAAATGAGGATTTAATCCCGATGCCATATGCGACAGCACTCATGTTAGTATCCATGCCAAACAGGTCTAAACCATATATTACATATATAATTCGCTAGAATCGATTACACTAACAACGTTTTCGTGATTATGTAACATAATTACATTACATATACTACACAGATAAAAACTTATCTATATTTTAACATTTTTAAACACTTAGTTTATATTTAAAATAAAATGAAAAAAAAAAGAAAAGTTACTAACAATTTCCATTATGTACTTGGTGTATGTGTGTATATCTATAATTACCACTTTATTCGTAACATCCCCATTTTATAATATAATAAGTTAAATAAAATTGAACATTAGAAAAAAATAAGAAATTTGTATATACGAGTACACACATTCGTACAGCACAAAGATTTATATTTAGTACAGTTGAATATAACGAAAAATAACGGAAAAATTAAGATAAATTTCTTTATTTTATTATTGTTCAAAAAAAAGTTTGTTACATTTACTTTTTTTATTTTTTTATTTGTTAATGTAGAATGTTAAATTAAAATAATAAAATCTGAGAAATAACACACATAAGTGTATACAAGTACATAGACAAACAACAAGCACATTTTTGCAAAGAAACTTAAAGTTTTAATTAAACACAAGAAAATTTGTTTTAGTACCAAAATTCGTATATTGACTGTGATATGGTTTTTTTTCACTATGCGAAAACTTTAAGTAAGTGAAAACTTTGGAATGTGTTTGTAATTAATGGGTGGCTGGGGTTTTATTAACTGATGGTGTTTTTATGTTATAACATTTGTTTCGCATAAAATCGGTATTTACAACAGTTGACTTGGATAAGTCAAATTTTACAACCCAACTCAGGGTGAGCTTTTATATAAAGTCGTTTAGAGTGAAGATGTGCAGACCATGGATTTTATGACAACTTTTTTATGATCAATTTTTCACGATACTCAATTGATATCAAAATGTTATGAAAATAAAGGGTTGATGGAAGCTGGGAGATATATTTTAATGTTCTAAATCGTACCGGGTGTTTTGGTAACTAATTTGCTCGAAACATTTTAGATTATACTATCCGAAATCCGTTGTTTTATTTTCAGACTACCTGACTTATGAATTCAATCAAAAGCTTTGCTCAGGAAACTAAGTATTAAATTAACAAAGTTTTAACCCGTTGAGTACTGATTCTATGACTGAAGGTCAGAATCCACCTCCGTTTATAGAAACGGAAGGAATCCTCGATGACTGTTCGTAGCAATTTGTTACTTGGCTTGTGTATATTGACATGGTCATAAAATCAGACGTTGTTGGTCTTCCGACACACACACAATACACTATGGTGAGCAATATTATTGAACGAATCATGTCCTAATGAAATCGGCATTCGTATAGTTTTTCATTAAATTAACGCCATCAGGTGGTTATATTTCTCATTAATTTGTACTGGCTAGCTTTCAATTGCTAATTCTTAACTTACCAAGGAGGTTAATCGCATTATATGTCCCGGTCTTCGTTGTCCCGGTCTAGACAACTTCTGTTCTAGATTGCTACACCTGATTTGTGCAAGTGATTCAGAAAAAAATAGTACGATACAAGGAAATTGTGCGTTAGGTGGTAAAAAATATTCGTGTACGGTGCTGGGTTACGAAATGCGCTGTTTCTTGAAAGAGGCCAACCTTTTGAATGGCATTTATGTCATCTACATATAGTTAATGCAATTTGCGAGCTCAAAGCACTTGACTGCATTGTTTAAAAAATACAAAATAGTATAAAGGACATAATTTGAGGAGCACCTAAGGTAACCCAAAATAAAAGAGAAAACGCACCGAATAGATTTTAACATACTACCAACGGTATACAATACCGCCCAGGTGGCGCAGTGGTTAAAGCTGCGGCAGTTGGAGCGGGAGGTACCGGGTTCGAATCCGATTCGAGGCACGATGCAAAATGGGTTTTTCACCTTCGATCGTTTGGGCGGTGCGATCGGTGGTGAAAAATAAACATAATCTGGATCCTCTGTCGTATTTAGAATCCTTGGGCCGACCCATCTTCCATGTCAGTACTATAGGACTGACATGGAGCTATGCAATGCGCAGATGGCTCTACGGAAAGACTCGGACCTATAGCCGTATAGAGTGGTATCACAACGGATCAAATTTGGTCTAAGTGTGCGATAGCAGCCACATCAACTTAACTTTTTTTTAACGGTATACAATGTATATAAGGTATCGGCTAGGGTAGCAACCACTAATCGTGACGAACCACTTTTTATTTTCTCAAATTTTTTGGAAAGGAATCAGTTCAAAAATCTTTGAAAAGTACCAGTGTACACAATATCTGTTGTGTGGTGTAATTTTACTATGTCACTGACCAGCAAGAGTCATGGAACAAAGTTTTATTTGTAGTTTCTTCTGTCTATAGTTTTGACCGTGGAAGATCAATTTTCGTATGGCCAATCCTCGGAACAGTTTCTATGTTTAAAATATCGACAAAAAGAGGAGCCCTGGTACATCATTGGTGAGAATCCGAAATTTCTATCTTTTCATTGATTCAAGACGAATTCGGAATTTTATTAATTTTCAACCAAACAGCATGACGAAGGTTATTTAGCCTCTGGTGATTCATAAGTTGCCTATCAGCTACAAAAACTATAATCATGAACAGCAACTTTTATACGAGAAATGATGCCATTTCCAAAACATTCAGAATTATTTTTGGAAGTCTTCATTAGTGGAAGGAAGTATTACTCTGAACTATAACTGGGCACAGTGATAGATGCTGTTCTGGAACTAACCCTATATTCTACACCGGTGCTTTATAGTGGTTCAAAAATAGCTACATTTTGATACAATGATCTAAAATAATAGTCTACTCTATATTAAGTCCTACACATCCTTGATAGAACCAAGGTGAAGTTACTTGCTGGATTCTGTACGGATCACATACCTTAAGAAAACGTCGAATGGGCAAAACATGTCAATTGCTTATTTACGACTGAACCATCTTGGGAAAATAAGAGTGAATTCGAATAATTTGATGCGCACTTTGTGTAACTTGTTTCCCCGTACGAAGAATGATTAATAAAAAAATATTTACTATCCTACTGCCATCTATGAATGAACATTTTTACTTTGTAAAAAAACTACAATTCGTCATCTGTTTGTCGGTGCAAGACGAATTTAGAATTCCATCAATTTTGAACCAAACAGTTCATACGAAAGGTATGGGTATAACTGTAGAATGGATAAAACCGATCATCAATGATGAAGAGTATAACCACTAGGCAACAAAATCGTACAACAAAAGCTACTGTCTTTTATACGAGAAATGATGTTATTACAAAACCTTTCCAAAATTTTTTTTTTTCAAGTCGTGAACGTTACATAATAAAAGCTTAAGCACTGTTTGGTGTAGTGATGCCGAGGTTAATTATCGCTGATGTGTGTATGTGTGTTACTTTAAGATTCATGAGAGTGTAGTTAGTGGTTGTTACGATTATTCCTGAGCCACGGAAAATGATAAACGGCTTAATTGTAAATTTACCATCGCTTGGGCGAGTTTTAATGATACAGATATTTTAAAAATTATTATAATCGATGTGGGTGGCTGTAAATCTTTAGTAGGCCAATACAGTCCGAACCTATATATAATCACCTTCCAATTTATGTATATATTTTAATGATGATATACATACCTAAATCCTATTACGTATATAATATACATGTATACGTAATCCCCAAAAATATATAAGAATAATTATTTTTGATCAACATATGAACATACAAAATAAAAAAAAATTGGTATGTGCTCATAAATACCAACCACTAAACGAGACCATTACATACCACCAACATTGAATCTCAAATTATAATAATAAAAATAATAATATATAAATACAACAAATTATTATATAAATCCTCAAAATGTATACCAGAAGAAACAACACCGACCTAAACAACCAAAAATCTTGGGTTTTATGTAACCTACAGATTCTTAATTCTTATATGTGTACATATATACACAGTAACTGTTATATAATATATAGAGTAAAGTATTCCGGTATTACACACTTGTATACATATATACGTAAGAAATGTAGTTATGAATCACATAAATTCACCTTAGTTGACAAATCGATAAACCATGAAAATATATGTTTTTTTTTGTTACTTCTGTACCATATGTAACATATGTATATGCACACATACGTATATAACATGTTTTGTATAAACCAGCAAGAACTTCAAAGCAAATCGCATTTGGTATTATCAAGAATAAAATAAAAATATTATATGTGCTTACATGGATAAGTAGGTATATGACATATTAGTTCTCATGTGTGACATATGTATACATTGTACAACGTGCTAATAGGTGTGCTATATGATGTACATATGTATATACAGCATAATATTAGTCAAATATTTGCTAGTATTTATGTTCGATTCCTTTATAAAAGCATATAACCATTGCTCAGTAGCAACATTGCCACATGAGCTCTGCACGAATGCAACTCGTTCTACTTCGCAAAAGGATTCAACTGTTACTGCAGCGTGTTTTATTCATAAACGTCCCAGTTACAAATTCCAATTATGAATTTTGTTGTAGCAGCCGAAAAATTGTGTTAATCTTAGAACGATCATGTGCTATGAAGCTTTTAACACTTAATACAATAAAATTGGCTTTAAAATTGGCACTGGCTTTATTTCAAGTGTATAACTGACAGAATATCCTATTAATTCCAAAGGAAAAGCCTTATTTTAGATGGATCAGGGCAATTAAGGTACCAGTAGTACGTGTTACCGAGACACACTTCTGAGGCATAATTAGCGACTCGATCATGCTTCCAGGATTTAATATTATTCGTAAAGCTCAAGTCAATCGTCAAATATATTTGTTGGATCAGACTATTATCATGTTCTTTGATTTTTTTAATAAATACGTTCCTATTCGTACAATAAGCGCCAGACCTCCTTGCTATTAAGCCATGTCTAACCGAGACTGACAGTGTAAAGAATAAAAATAAAACTTCTAAACTTATGTTTTTTGGATAGTGGCGTGATTCTTTCCTGTACATTTTTGGTTATTTAACCCAGTTCAGAATGGTACAAACGAACTTTCGGACTATCAAAAATTATATTAGGATGGCGAATATTCGCGAATGTTGTTCAATCTCCAAAACTATCGAATTGGCCTAGTTAAGTGAATCCAATTATATCATAGCTTTTGTTATTTAGTCATACAATGCCTAGACGTTAAATGAGCTCGGCCCACGGTTTGTTCTCAAGGCAGTGGCATGGTATGAGGTCCCACAATAGGTAAAACCAAGAATTTTGTTGAAGTCAAAGTAATGTTTGAAGTGACTATGGTTGGCAAAGTGACTATGGTGTAGGAGTTTAAACTTCATTTTGAAATTTCTGAATTTCGATATACCACAATGGCCAGGCGAACGGTAATTCAAACTCAAACAAACCACCAATCAATCACGATCTGAATAATTCTATCCGCAAACCGCTTCTCGGACAACGACAGACAACTATTAGTAAACCATATATCATATCACTGACTTTGAATAAATGATCACTCCAGGTAAAAGTTTTATTTAAGACAATGCTTAAAATGCCAATAAAGCAACTCCGAAAGTGTTGGGAGTGATCGTCCTCAAAACAGATAAGACACAAAAACAAACCTTGGATGTGGAAGGATCTCAATGAATCTGGAGAAAAACTCTAAGCTTCTCTAATAAACTGTACTATCCTGTTGTAAGCTTATTTCAAGACTATAACTATGACTTAGCATTGCGGAAGCTTTTCCATTGATCTAAACTCTAGTTCTCATCGCGACTATTTGATGATCCTAATGGATTCCTATAAGACATCTAAAGTGGAGGTTTAGGCTCAACAATCACATCAACTTATGGAGCCTCCCACCACCAAGACTGACCTGTCTCAGGTATTGCTTTTCAACTGGAGTCGACCATACTTCTCTACAGTTAATAAAGTCGTAGATATACGATCAAACTGCCATAATATACTGTGCTAAGGAATCCAATTCCTTTGGTGGAGAAAGTGCTTCAATCATAACAATAATAATCTTGAAATGTGTTTTATGCCCTGCTCTACCTAATTTTGAAAATAGAATCAACTTTTAACCAATTTTAATTCTGATAAATAGTTAGTGGGTGGCATCACCAAGTTGATTCGTCGTCAAGATGAACTAGTGCGGGTTGTCGCCTAGTCACAACCACTTGTGTGTTTATATATTTTGAAATGATTTCTTAAATCTTATCACTCCGACTATATGGCACAGTCATTAAAGCTGTTTCCTTTAAGGAGGGAGGTACCAGGTTCGAATCTCAACATGTGGAGGATCACCGCCCAGGTGGCGCATTGGTTAAAGCTGTGGCAGTTGGAGCGGGAGGTACCGAGTTCAAATCCTGATAAAAACAGGATGCAAAAGGGATTTTTTACCACTTGATTACGATCGGTGGTAAGAATGAGCACAACTATGATCCCCTGTTGAGAGGAGATCAAGTGGATGATCAGGAGTGAAGTATGAATTCCGAAACGAAACATTGATGGTAAAGATATCAGCTTCTGGAAACCTTCTGGATACACTTGAGACAGCATATTGGCTCATATTAAGCTGGCGAACTTTGAACCTGGCAACGGAAAAAAATTTTCTGAACAATATACATTTCTGGACGATCATGAAACTATTCAACAACAACTTCTATGAGCCGTCGTTGATTAAAAATTTGAGCAATGATCTAATAAATTGATAATAACTCACAATTATAATATGCCATCCATCTAAATGACACATTTTGCAAGGTTGGATGCCAGTTGTGCCAAAAACAATCACATCCAAGTTTCTGACAAGCGTCGATTTCTGACAGTGTTTTGAATCACTGCTTTTTGCCACAAAAGCTCGCTTTCGATAAAGGGCCCTCTATAGTTCAAAACACTATATTATATTGGACAGCCGTGTAACTTTAAGGGCCCAGTTCAAACACCTGTGGTTGTAAGCTGGTTTGGTACTATTTCAATTCAATAAGGCAAAAATTAACGAGCCTAAAGAAATGGGACAGATGCTTGTTCTGTAACTAACTCTATACTGTATCGGTGCTGTAAGGGGGTTCAAAACCAGTCACATTTTGGTACAGTTATCCAAGTTTTAAGCACTCTTAAATAATATTCTACTCTTCCTTGATAGAACCAAGGTGTAGCTACTGAATTTTTTACGGATCACATACCTTAAGAAAACGTCGAATGGGCAAAACATGTGTATTGTTCACTTACGACTGAACCATCTTGGAGTGAATGGGTATTAACAAAAAAGATATTTACTATCCTACTGCCATCTATGAATGCGAATTATTACTTTTGAAAATAATTTGCCATACACTGCACTGGTAAAGGTTAGTAAAAGTAAAGGTTCAAAGAAAGCAACATCATTCCTTCAAGAGAAGTAAGAACTACTCAATAATTTTAATGGAGGCTTCTACTTCTTACGGATCACTTCTTACGAGTAAAATATGCCAATTGTTCACACTTTGTATATTTGTTTGGAGAATGGAGGATCATATCTGATTAACAAAAACTATATTTGCTATCCTACTGCCATCTATTAATGAACGTTATTACTAATTAAAAAAATTAGCTATAAACTGCACTGGTGAAGCATAGGGGTTCAAAGTAGCCACACTTTTCCTTGAAGAGACATTTTTCCTTGAAGGAGAACCAAAAAATACCCAGTAATTTGAGTGGAGGCTACTACTCCTTACAGGTCACTTCTTAAGAGTAAAATATGCCAATTGTTCACTTAGGACTGCACAATCTGGGAAACATGACATGTTTCTCCGTACAGAGATTTATTATTGTATAAGTTAACAAAATGAGTATTTACTGCCTCACTGCCATCTATGAATGAACATGTTTACTTTATTAAAATTACAATCTATCAACACCATAAAAAATAATTTTCTTCCCACACAAACGTTAAATAAAACAAATATTTGATAAAATATTAATATAATGAGCAAATTAAACTAATTGCATATATTTCAATTAAATTATTTATTAAGAACAGCCGCCAATCATATGGCTGAATAATTTACGTTACTCGGTAGATTTTAGAACAGTTAAATAATTATTTTGCAAATCAAACAAATTCTTGGTAATCATAAAATATACAATAAATAATGTCAAGATTAATTTACTGTGTTCGTCTTCGTACAAGTGTTCTTACGTGTGTCGAATACAACAAGCGTATAATTGATATAAAAAAAATAATAATTTCCCGCTCAAGAATTTTATTATTAATAAATAAATACATAATTTAATATCTTATAATAATATAATATTCACAATCCGATTACCCGATTAAGTTTGTCTTTTCATTACGGAAACAACATTTATATAATATATATATATTATAAGACTAGGTACAATAAAAATAAATTTTATATAACAGAATCTTTGAAGTACCATTTAAAGCTTATTTTTTCGTAAAAAAAAAAATAATAATAATAATAATAAAAACCATAGTATTACTTAGATGATAATTTGAAGCTTTATCGCTCCCAATATAGTCGTTATTATATACACTTCGTCTATTTTATTTATGATACTAAAATAAAATAAAATTGTTAAATAAATTGAAAAATAAACTTCCACCTTTTGATTTTGCCTTTATATCTTGTGTATAGACTAGCTACGTATCGATATAAGAACGTAAAGATAATTTTTCACAAATTTTCTATCTGATACTTGTGTTTATATACCCGTGTACCAAACTATATACATACATATAGAAAGTTAGATAGAGTAGATGACTGTTTATATATGGGTACTTATAATGTCCTCCAAAAATATCTATATATACATTTTAAGAATAATTACATTTTGTTGAAGCAGCTTATTTGTTATATGTCGATACACTTTAGTAGTTGGGTGTGTACCAATCCACTTATATACATACATAAGAGTGTACACAGTCGAAAAATTTAACCCAAACGATATATGTGTGTAGTATACGACATAAATTTTCATTTTGATCCCATTTACCATATATATATATAGCTATATACCAACTGATTATCTAGATACACATATATATCATCTCCATATCATTATGCATATTGATATAAATGTATCCCATATTTATCCCAGATATAATACAACAAGTAATATTTATCGTTAACAGACTTACTACATACACACACGATACATTAAGCATATACAACAACAACAATAACAGACACACAAAAAAAAACTGTGAAACATGAAAAAGATTTTAACAAAATTATAACTTCCATCCTTTAAAATAAAAAGACGTCGTCGTTCGTTGTGTGTATATTATGAAATTTATGAAAAATATACATAATTTTATGTTTAACTTTTATTATCATTATTACAAGAAAAATATCAATATCCTTAAATGTTTATATTATGTTCTAGTAAATTTTTATGTTTCGCTTTTTTTTTTAACAATACATAAAAATTTATTTTCTATAACTATATTCATGTACACATATTATACGATTCTATGACTTGTAAAAATGGCTATATACCAAATATGAAGTTTGAAATGGTCATGTTCGTAAAAATATTAGATTAATAAGTGGTGGTAATAGGATTTTTTTTAAGGATCATAAAATTTACTACTCATCCGCATATATATAAAAAAAAATTAAGGATATCGTTAGTTTAATGTAATGCTGGTTAATAATAATATCGTTATTGTTTGATTTAAAATGAATGAGTATTTATATTCAATACGTGCTAGTGAATTTAAATTATTTCTGTTTACTTGTTGCAAACTTGATAATTATTTATTTGACGAAACCCAAGACGATCACCCTGTATAAATCGGTAATAGAAGGAAGAGTAATGAAAGGAGTCAGTAGTTAAAATCAGGTCTAGAGCAATAACAAGAATTGTTTATCACTGTATTTCGTTATAGAAGCTTCTGAGACCAACTAAAAATGAAACGGTACAGCTTTAACTACTTTGTAGGCATAAATCATCACTATATGGGTCAGCATATGAAATAATGGTTTAATGAACTACCAATGCTAGACCTACAGTACTCACATAATAAGGATATAATATCCACCTGCAATCAACTAACAACCATCATGAAAGACATACTAATTTTTACAATCTAATTCTTTAAGCAATCATTTAATCTCCAATATAGATTAAGCACATTTATAATCCAAAAGCTGTAATTAATTTTGAGTGAGCTATGCAAATTACTCAGTACGTTCCATAAATATTTCAGCATAATTTATTCTAAAATTTCGGATTATCATTGAATTGATTCATCTATTTCGGCAATACAAATTCCAACACATATTGGGCTTTCCAATCCGAATGATACGGTTTTTTAGTGACGTTTCAGCCATTTGTAATATGTTATGATCTCCAAATACAACCTTTCATGCGTTTTTTTTATCTGAGTAGTGCGGTAAATAAACGAAACCATTACATTCACCTTAATTTGATTGATAGTTTGGTGTGGTTTTTAGTCTGGTGGAATCATTCGTCCGTATTTTTTTCGAAATGAGCTTTATAAACACCGTTAGTGTTAATGAAGATCGTTATAGGTCGATGATAGATAACCAAATTTTATGGCCGAAATTGGAAGAAGTTTGTCTTGATATTTGGTTTCCGGGGCTAACACATGTTGAATGGCCTCCATGAAGTTAAATTGTGATGTTGAATGACCTCCAAGAAGTTGTGATTTAACAGCATTAGACTATTTCTTGTGGGGTTATTTGAAATTGTTTGTATTTAGCAATAAACCAAACTCTCTTCAAGCTTTACAAGTCAATATTGAGCGGGCTTTTCATGACATACGACTTCACGACAACATGAATACAAACGTTTAATTTTCAAGCTTTTACCGAATTTATTATGAACCATCAAAATATTTCACAATACACTCACATTGGATAACTGTTTATTTTCCATTTATACAACAATGTTGTTGTTGTCAACATGAATTTCAGATAGTTGTTGTTGTCAAATTAAACCATTTAGTTTTTTATTCACAAATTTGACTAAAACAACAACAATAAAACATATTAATTTATAGCACTGTTTGAAACTATTAATTAACAATTATTAAAAATTCCAAATTTTATAGCTTTTCGAAAAACTTTTTACAAAAAATCAATAAAAAAGTGCCGAAAAAGATCCGCATTGCATAAATATTAGCCACTTTCACGAATTTACATGATTACAATTAACTAATAATAAAGCTTAATTGATTATAAAGCTTAATCGAATTTGTTCTTATAAAAAAGCTTAATCGAGTTTGTTGATCGAAATTGTATATCAAATTAAAATGATTTTGCAAAGTGTAATTAAATGTTGACTATAGTATGGTGAAACTCTAACTGCCGAAAGAAATATAATCAAAACTTGAAAGCTCATGATTGAGCTTTGTTTAATTATACATTATTAAATTTATAGAAAGAAATCCAAATATATAAAAAAAAAGTATTTGATTTTTAATTTAATTTCTGAAAGTAATAAAATGTTGCTGTCAATGTGAGATTAAGATTGTTGTTGCTGTCAAATCAAATGATTTATTTTTTTAATCACAAACTTGACTGAAAAATATTAACTCTTATAAATTAGACGAATAATTGATGGAATCATCTGCAAGCATTAAAAAGCATTAATTTGAAACTGCGAAATGCTTTGTAAAATATTCCATATATTCTTTAAAACGATAAATATAAAAGCTTGATTTTTGAGCTTTTAGATAAAACTCAATCAATACATTGAACAAACATTTCAATTTATTATTCTTCCTTAGTTTGTTCCAATTGTTGTCAAAACAATTTAAAGATTGTTGTTATTGTCACAATATTTTCATCGCTTGAAAATGCATGTCTCATAATTAATCAAATTTATATATTATAATTGGCAATAAAAATTGAAGCTTTTTCTAAAGCTCTGTATAACTATGAAGAGCATAAGTATCTTTAAAGAAATATTGATCCAAGAATACATGTCACTATATATAAGTCTTTGAAGCTTTTATGTAATCTAAATAATTAGAAAATTCTAATGAAAAAGCTTGGTTGTTGAGACTTAATCGTATGTCAAGCATAATTGTTAGTTTAAATTTTATAGAAAATCAGAAATGTAATCAAACGGTCGAACAAAATGGATATATGTATAATGAAAGCTTAAAAGCTTAATGGTAGAGCTTTGACCACATTTTAACTAGTCTAATAACCCAAAGCAGTCTTGAAGTGATTGAAGCAGGAATGTTCAAAATGAGCTTTATTTAGTGTAACAAAAAATACAAAAATCAACTCAGTTTCATACAAAATGTATGAAAGGTAAGGCTTTACTATATAGTAAATATTTGAATGAAAAGTAGTTCAAATTTTACTTAGGTTATATTCAACTGAAAACAGAAATTCCAATTTTCATCCTGAAATTGATCATTTTTCCATTTATTTTTCCATTTTCTTTTATTCATTAAATGAAAATATGGTATTTTAATAACTTAAAATGTAAACAGAGACAGATACATAGTAAGGTTACGAGAACTATATTTTATTTTAAGTATGCTCACAAAGAGAATAAATCAAAATGGCATTTTACACCAAACAAATCAATTTCATTAAATGTTAAGTTGTATTGTAATTTGTATTTTGCTTTGATGTATAAAATCAAAGCGATCCTAAATAAAATGAACAATACCAATGCACTAAATCTCATATACACATTTAACTAGATTTAATGATTAATGCACACATGTATGATTTTAACATGAATGGCTTGCAAAATTTTTATACAACAGCGACGATCGTAATGGCATTTCATCGAACTATCATTCAATATAAAAAAATATTCTCTCTCTCCCATTGTTATGACATTTATGTCATTATGAAGATTGGTTTTGTATTTAATGCATAATTATGCAATTAAATATTATTCTTATGTTGAGACAGCATAAATAAACCTTTTTAATGATTCTTTGTATTTCAGGATTCAGAATATAGTGTAGTGTTGTGCTGTTATTGTAAATAAATGTGTAGCAAAATAGAAATTGTGATTAGGTTATGTGTTCATTTTGAAGTGTAAACATTAATCAGCTGATTATATTATTTATTGACCACTGCATGTTGAAAATATCTTTTGAGCTGATTTATGTTTATAAATTCGGTTTTAGTTAATTTTTTCGCATACATAATTTCATTTAACTAAATTAATTATTAATTTTTTATGTTTTCGCGTTCAATTATGTGTATTTTCGTCAATATTATTTTTCTAAATTTATTAAGAAATGAGTTTGACTTTCGTGGTACAACCGATAGAGAATTAGAACGAGGAAAATATATTTTAGAGGATATCGTTTATATTGAAATAAAAAGCACAAAATTTATAAAAATTAGATCAATTTATAATTAAATTTGATCGTGATTTATTTTGATTTGAAAAAAATGAGATATGGTCATATCTAATTTCACCCTTTCGTAGTCATTTTATGAAATAAAATTGTAAAAGCTCTAAGTTGCAATAGCTAAAAACTTAAAAAGAAATTTGTACGTTTCGTATGAGTTTCTTGATAAAACGTACATTATTGATACACTAAATAAAGCTCATTTCAAAAAGTGAGTATTCATTCTGGCTTTATTTATTGAGAGGGCTTTGAATAACCCAACCCAATCGAAATACTGAACAAAAAAACAAAGTATATTCTTAATTTATTTATTGAAATAAATAAAACGTTGTTGTTGTTGTCAATACTAAATGACGGTTGTTGTTGTCAAGTCCTTCTTAATAATGAGCGTTTTGGAGGTGGAACACCATTATTTTCTACCCCAATATATCTTATCGTATCGGAACCATTGAATTTGCACAGTATACTAACACATTGATTGCTCCCAAAACATCTATTTCTAAAACAATGTTGTTGTTGTCAATATGAGATTGTGATAGTTGTTGTTGTCAACTCAAACAATATAGTTTTGTATTCAAAAATCTGACTTAAACAATTCAAATGAAACAAATTAATTTACAACACTATTTGGAACTCTTAATTTCAAATTATTGACACCAAAATTTACAGCTTTACAAAAAGCTTTTAGCAACAATGTGCATTACTATAAACTAATCAGTAAAAATGTGTCGAAATATATAAATGTTTGCAACATTTTACGAATTTACATAATAGCAAATCATAAACTTACTTTTTCAATAGCTTTTTCGAAAGCTTTGTAGGACAGTAAGATCTTCTCAATATAAACTGAATCAAACGAAATCATGCTGCTATATGTATATGAATTTTTGAAGCTTTTATGAAATAATTATAAAAACCTTATGATAAAGCTTACAAAATACGTCTACAAAATAGTAAGTTGAGCTTAATTGTTAGTTTAAATTTTATAATAAATAAGAATTAAATGAAGAAAATGTAATCAAACGCTCAAACAAAATGGACGTATAGTGAAAGCTTGGAAGCTTAATGGTTGAGCTTTTACCACCTTTAAATTATTCGATTTATGCAACGCAATCAAAATATGGAACTAAAGTATTATATTTTTAATTTAATTATTCAAATGAACAAAAGGTTGTTGTCGTCAATTCAAATTGCTGATTGTTGTTGTAGTCAAGTCACTCCTAATAATAAGCGTTTTGGAGCTGGAACACCATTGTTATCTAACCCAATATATCTGATAGTATTACATAATAAATATAAATATTTCCAAATTGAAATAAATCACTCGTCGATGAAACGTTTTTCTACTCATCTACATTTTGCATCACTATATCATCAATCTTCCCAACTTCAAAATATTTAAACAAACATTAAATATACGAACAAATTATAAAATTTATCTAAATTAATTAATATTTTAATTAGTTATGTTGAGGTGTTCCAATTCGTGGAAATCACAGTAAAAATCTAAAATATAAACATGGAAAATCCACTCATACCATATATAATGTACTCGTATCTAAATCTATACACGAGAGAGGAAATGGAATGTTCCATAACTGTACAGTTTCCCCTAGAAAAATATAATTGGATGTGGTAACATAGTTTTTGATGAAAACACACACACATATATACTATATATATACCAACGTAGATTTACCAAGTATATATTTTTGTCTTTGATCTTTATATACTGTATACCGGTTTGTGTGTACGCAACTTACTATATATATAAATATACGATGAGAGGAAAATCGTTGGAAAATTACAAAAAAAAAAGTTTTTAATTTATTTATTAATCGATAATCCCATAAGAAATATTTTATTTTTTCTAATTTATTTCTTTTTAATATTTATTTATTTAATTTTACTTTATTTTTTGTACACGATAATCAAAAGAAAATTAACTTTTATTTTTTGTATATAAATGGGAAAATAAAATTTCAAAAATAAAAAAAAAACGTCAAACAATAAGGAAACTGTAAATTATTTTGAGAGTTTTTATCTTTTTTTATTTTTATTTCTTATTTTAATGACAAAATTAGATGTAATAAAAAAAATAAGCTCAATAGAAACATAAAAAAACATAACAAACGAAACACTTGTCGTCGTGTATTTTTTTTCTATATATGTGCTCTCTATGCGCCAATACCAAGTCCTATATACAAACATACATATTACGAATGTATAATATGGGAAAAGCGGAGGATTTTCTTTTTTTTTTCTAATGATCTTTTCATTTTTGCTATATACACGACTATATATATACTGTGTATACGGTATAGATTTGAGATGTATAAAGCTTGATATCAGAAACAATTTATTTTTATTATTATTGTAAAGTTTGTAAATTTGTTAATGTCCCGGGAGATATTCATTTTTATGTTTGTTTAAAACACACCGAATAAAACGAATAAGAATACATTTTTATTTCGATATACATAGAGATGGAATATGTATATCTCGATCGTGATTATATAGATGATGCTCGAAACAAATCACTACGTAATTGGTAAAATAAATATAAATTTCGATGATTACGTTGGATTTTTTCTAGATACGTTACTTACATACACATTTGATTTAAATATTATATCGTTAATTATGGTTTTTGTACACGTATTCTAATCCATCATATAAGCGTGCTTCATATAAGCGAGTCTTCACCTCCACGTCGTAAGAAGGTCTCGTTTAATCTAGTTATAAACAACTCAAAACATCAGAGCTTTTTGCTTTTTTGGAAATTATTGAAATGAGAGGATGTAGGAGCGTTATTGAAATGAGAGGATGAAGGAGCAAGTGGAGCTTTTTTTAATCCGTCAAGCGAATTTACAGTAGCTTTTAAATGATAATGGCAGCAGATAGAAATATAATACGCTATCTTACTAAAAAATGTGGACAAATCTATGATAGAAATTATCTGTATATGAAATTACTGAATTTCATATACTTTGGCCCAACATCACTAATTCTGGGGTCTCATCTGCTAGCAACCACATCAGAGCTTTTTAAAATTCTTTTGAACCTGTTTTGCAATAATTGGGATTTTTTATAACCCTGTGAGTAGATATGAAAACTCAACGGTTAAGTAGATCAAACCCTTGACAAATGGTCTTAAATAAATGTTTTCATATGAAAGCTCAAAGCTTAAAAGGAAGATCGCAAATGGAACAAGAAAAATAAGCTTTTATATAAAATGATTTGTGTTTTGCTGTTTCAACGACGATCCAAAAGTGTGTTGTTAAGCTTTCGAAAGCTTTTAGTTTGTAATTGAATTATTCAAATATTAAATTGTAAGACCTCTTTTTTGTAGCCAAATATATATAACCCTATATATTAAGTTTAAGTCAACAAAGGTTTACTGATGTCTTGCTAACAAAAATTTGGACAAAACTATGATGCAATTTTTTTTACCGCCCAGGTGGCGCAATGGTTAAAGCTACGGCTGTTGGAGAGGGAGGTACCGGATTCGAAACTCGATTTGGGGCAAGATTTAAATGGATTTTTCACCTTCGGTCGTTTGGGCGGTGTGAGCGGTGCTGTAAAAATTAACATATATCTGGATCCTCTGTCGTGTTTAGAGTCCATAGGCTGACCTATCTTCCATGTACTATAAACTGACATGGAGCTATGCAATGCGTAGATGGTTCTACGAAAAACTTTGGACCTATAGCCGTACAAAGAGTGGTATCACAACGGACAAATCGCCAGTCTAAGTGTGCGTTAGCAGCCACAATAACCTAACCTAACCTATGATGCAAATTTTCTCATTTTCGAGCATCATCAGTTAGCAACAACATCAGAGCTTTTCAAATGTGATCTTTTTGGGAGTAATAAGGCGTTTTATTACCCCTTGAGGGGATAAAGGTGGATATGAAAGTTCAAACGGTTAAGTAAATAAATCCCATTACCTGACATGTGGCCTTAAATAAGTTTGATATAGCGTTTTGAAACCTATAATATCTTAGCAATAAATAGAAATAAATGTTGTTTTGCAAAACATTTGGACAAATCTATGGTACGAAAGATCTGCAAGGTTTGGTTCCCATTCTTAACATATAATAACCAAAATTGTAATGATATAATTATTTATTTATTGGCCCAAAATCCTGTTTTGTGGAGTCACCTGTTAGTAACAACATCAGAGCTTTTAAAAATTTTGGACTTTTTAAAGTAGTTGGGCATTTTATAACACCTCGAGTGTATTAAGGTAGATTTGAAAGTTCAAACGGTTGAGCAAATCAAACCCATTACATAATATATGGTACTAAATACGTGCCCACATGAAAGCTCAAAGCTTTTTAAAAAAAGATTCCAAATATAACAAAACATAAGCTAACATATAAAACCATTTGTGTTTACTATTTAAACGACTATTGTATTGCTGAGTTTTTGAAAGCTTTTACTTGGTAATTGAATTATTCTAATATTATATTGAAGACTACTTTGTTGAAGTCAAATATATGGTTAAACCTCATATGCTTAGTTTAAGTTCAGAAACGTTTCCTGATTTGTGGTAATATCAGGGTCCAAGAAACGGTTCAGTAATAAGTTTCTAGCTTTTTGAAATCAAGAATATCGTGGCAACAGATAGAAATTTGTTTTGCTAAACATTATCTAGATGGTTTTGTTCCCATTGGCTTTTTCTATATTTTGTGATCCAAGTGACGTATCTAATCAAAAACAAGTATATACAGCCAAATGAGTGTCGATCTAAATTTATAGTTTGGAATACAAAACTATAAATTTTTCATTTCTGGTGATTAATGGACGCAAACCAACAAAAACAGCTTCATTATTCCGCTCCATCCCATTTGTTCGGGTTTCGATCAATTATTTATCTCGTCAATTTAGACCATATATGCACATATATATACATGTCTCTAGATAAAATATCATTTAAACCATTGATGTATATAAAATTAAATGAACAGTAAGTTCAATTTAACTTTTTCATAAATATATAATGTCTAAATCGGCAAATAAATCTTCATGAATTCTAATAAATTATTTCTTATGCTTTATATATGCATAGCTAGTACACATATATAGAAATAAATTATGTATAAATAAATAAAAAATGGTTTTGTGTCCATATTTTTAGTATTTATATCTCTGTACAAATTAAAAATTATTTCAATAGAAGCATTTTCCAATTATACCAAAATTATATTGTGTACATTGTATACCAAATATATATATATATGAAATATTGCATAATATAATTGTTACAATTACAATAATCTTATATAGTTTTTATCTTGTGTTCGGTTCGGTTATAAATTGGAAAATTTATTTATATTTTCCCACATATTTAATTTCACTTCCAATTTGTTTTATTCAAATGCTGGATAAATATAAAATGCATGGAAGAATATGTATATATACATGTGTGTGTGTATTGTGGTCAAATTGAAAATGAATTGATTTTTACTCTGTATATGTACTCGTTGGTGTTGCATTTTCATGACTTGACTATATACGTTAGCATAAGTAGTAGGTAGTTGTGCACATGCAATTTGTTTATATATGAACAATGGAAGTGAAAATTTTGTATAAATTGAAAATTGTTTAAAAATTTAAAACATAGGTTTTTGTTTTCTAAATTTTTAAGTGTTATAAATATTATATAATGCATGTACGAGTGCTGTTGTTTAAAGTACATACAAATATCAGCATGAAAATCACGCCATACAATATAATTATGTATACATATGGGTTTATCGTGTGCACTCTATCTCATACTCCACGATTTGAAGGTACATACATCAAAGATTTGATTTATACAGTGCAAGTCCAATACATATGAATCGGTTTAAATCGGGATTAATTACATAAATGTAACTGAAATGAAATAATTGGTTTTGAACTAGAATAAATCCCATAACCACAAGTTTACTACAAGACCCTAACCATGTCTCGATGGAAAATAATTAATTAAAAATACTTTTTTTCAAAAGCTCAAATTTGTTATGCTTTGCATATTCCATAGATGTTTTCTATGTTAAAAGGGTACATCACTTGTTCCATTTTAACTTCAATATAAAAACTTTTAAAGCTTTATTAGTAAACGTAAGCTTTTTGTGGTGCTTTAAAATATATGTTTTTTTAAATATGAGGTGAGCTTTTAGGTTAAAGCGTTCCACCAACATGAAAATATTTAATTCACAGTAATAATGAGAGGCATTGATATAGTGAATTTATCATAAAACGAATAATGATTTGACAACAACAACTATATATTAACAAAAACAACACACAACAATTCAATTAAAACACAATTAAATAGTAAAAAGCACGATTAAATGATTTTATTGTATTTTTTATTTATGCAGTTACATTTTTTTGATTGTCAACTGAAAGATTTCAAAAGCTCAACGAGAAAATTTCGAGTTTTTCCTCAAATATCCGAAATACAGATAATATTGATTATTACCTTATTTAATAGCTTTCATAAAAACTTGAGCTTTCACATAAAGCTCATATTCAACAATTATCAATTTATTAGTCTCAGATAATAAATCATTTCTAAATCAAATCTTGAAAATCAGGCAATAAAGGATTCTAACTACTCAAATTCTGAACATTGCAAACCTAGCCTGTAACTTGGCTGAACTAATTACTTGAGCACTCTGCTCATTGATTTGATCTATACAATTTACTTTTTGCAAACATCTTGTCTTTATTTGATATATAGCAATTATAATTTGTTTTGTGCTTTAATTTAATTATGACTGAAACTACTAGATGAACGCTTAAAGCAAGCTTTTTTATACCCTCTTATTTACTTCACGTTTATTATCTAACTGTTATCTAACTATTAAATGATAAATAATTTCAAACTACATATTGGTTGGGTAATCAAACATTTTATTGACCAACTTTATAACAATCTTTAATAGTTTTATATTTTAATATAATATATCATTTTAAAATGGATTTGAGCTTTACTATTTTAAAGTTTTCGAAACCAAGAAGAAATAAAATACACATGACTGCAATTGAAATTGCGAATTGCTAGTTGGTAATAAAATTTTTATGCAGTAAAACTTCGTTTAAAAATTATTAAATGGCATTTAACGAATAATCATTTGACAACAACAACTAACGTACTGACAACAACAATAAATTTATTACGATAATTGATTAAATACGAAATAACGATAGATCGGTTTAATTTTACTAGTATAAGATTAAAATTTAATAGCACTAAAAGCTTTTAAAAGCTCAACCAAATACTTTTAATGTTCGTACTAATATGAATGTACTAACAACAATTAATTAAATTTTGATTTTTTTTAATATAAAATAAGTCCGTTTACACAAAAGCTTTAAGCTTTCACATAAGCTCTTGTTTACTTTTATGCATGGCTCTAGCCGATTTGTTTATTTGAGTATATTCTGCAGTCAAATCCATTATATCAAACATATATTGTAAAGCTTTCATATAACAACGAGCTTTATGTAACCAGTTTTTAAGAATGTCTGCCTGAAAGCACCAGTATTTTTGATTAATTTGGCTTTTTATATTATAGAGCAATCTAATTATATAATTTTATGTTTAAAAACGAATCGTTTGAGCCTTTTTTAAAAGCTTACCAACCTGTAATGTACTTTCTATAATCCAAACAAATGTATTACTCTTTCAAATCTGCAAAAGCTTTAATCTTAACCTTAGGTACGTAAAGGACGTACACAGTTCTGAAAAACTGTGATCGAGTTTTTAGCAACGCTAGTAGTGTTAGGTTTTAAAAAAAGAAACCTTTCGCCTATCAAAACTTGTACAACAAATACATAATATTGTATACTAAGGTGCTTGCCTGATCCTTCCAAATCTGAATTAAATGAAGTAAATCTTTAATTAAATGACGCAATTGAAGCTAAACTTTTTAAACCAAGATATCCACTACATTTTCGATTTATTTCGATGTTGCTCCAAAAAGGTTTGTCTAAGTCACCCAACTTAAGTGACTATTCGGTCGATAACAACGAATCAAAGGCTTTGTAAATATATTAGCAGCTATACCATATAAGCAGCTATGTCATTTGGTATTGGTTTTTAAACATAAGGGGTACCGATAGTGGTTCACATCTTATTTAGTTATATTGTGGTACTCAAAAACATTGTTAAATCCACCCGAGCACTATGGAATAAGACTATTCCATAAATCTATCCTAGATTCCCCTATGCACAAGATATTGATCCGTCTCAGAAAGTTACGTTGTCACAACAATGTATTTGAGTTATTGTTGCCATTCTCAATGTCTATGAAAATCAAAATCCTGCTTTATAGAATAAATTGATTATTTTGCACTAAAGGCCCAGCAGTGCATTGACAACCTTTTATAAGTTCCAACCAACTTCAATAATATATTGTTTTGATGCACATATGCTAAGAAAAAAATTAAAAAAAATACAACGAACACAAATGGCGATATAGTTAAAGCTGACGCAATTGGAGTGAAAGGTGTAACATTTGACTTTACAATGTGTCAAATCAGAATCTTACACTCCTTAGACATGTTTCGATTTTATTTTCCATTTCAAACTCGGTCCAAGGTTGAATTACAGAATTTCACAACCAGATTAAAGCTTAATTCAGAGCAATGTTCATCACGCACTTACACATCTTCGCATCAGAATGTGTGAATAAATTTGATATGCAAATCAAATATTGTGTTCATTCTTATACCATACGATTATGCTTCTCAATGAAATTGACATTATTTATCTTAAAACTTTTATTTTTTGTAAATGACTCATAAAAGATATATCTATTAAAAGAAAATTTATATTTTTCAGAAAAACAAAATATGTACTTCCGGAAAATTTATAAATATTTATGTTTATTGATTTTCCTTTATATAGTTTGTTTATCTACTGTAGTATATAAACCGACACACAAAATTTGACACAATGTTGAATAGTTTATTGAAATTATAATTAAATTAATTATTTTTATTTTCTTGTCTCATTCCAGAATCGAACAGTAGACTTCCAGAACTTATAATTAAAACGATTTTATATTAAGTGCATTCCAAACAAAAAAAAATCATTTTTTTTTCAAATTAGTTCCTCAAAAAAAAATAATAATTAACAAAAAAATTTAAATCACATTCTCATTTATAATATAATAAATAATAATATAAAATTAATAAAATGTCAATAAAACGATTAAAAATAATTAAAACATCAACAAAAAATATGTCATCATATACAACATTAGTCACAATATCGTTGCTACTTTTGCTGCGGATAGGAAATTTAAATATGATCCTAGCGGGCAAGTCGGCGCCAACGGGGCAAGAGAAAACACACGGGCAACGTTTTGCAATGGAGCCGCAAGATCAGACGGCAGTTGTTGGGACACGCGTCACACTACCGTGCCGCGTCATCGATAAACAAGGGATGTTACAAGTAAGTTATGGTTTTGTTACTAAATACTGGAGTGAATTATTTAATTTACTATTATAAGGAAAATATTATTATTGATTATCGATTTGAGGTTGGTATCTGAGTCTGAGCAGAGTATGAGATTTTGTTAGTTTTCGAAAAAAGTTTCATTAGTGTTACTTCACTGCACTGGACACAGTGCCAAATAGTACCAAAAGTTTATTTAATTTCGAAAACAAATGCAACTTTCGACTCTTCAATTGGAGAGTGCCTATAAGTATAGCGAATTGTTTTATTATATAGAACAGTTTACTGTACCTTTAAGAAAACCGAAAAGTAGTAGCCAGCAATTTGAACTGTTCTTTGAGAATGCTATTACTATAGTTGGTCGAGATTTGTGTCAATTTCGAAATTAAGCCACCCATATTATAGTAAGTTACTGGCAATCAACGAAGAATATTAGTTTTAATTATCGTGTTCGAAACGAAGTTAAATAATGTTTGAGATCCGTCTAAAATGCAAACCAAGTTTTCTTAAATGTTGAGACATTAAACATCGACATGTATCTTAACGAAGTAACAGGGGATGAAAACCTGAAATATTAACAATAATATTTGGACTTCATCCCCTGAAAGGAGATGAAGGGACAACCAAAGGGAGCAACTTGAATAGAAATCTATCAGTATACTGAGAAATTTGAGACTCAGAAGAAATATGTCGCCACTATACTTATAGTTGTTTATGGAACCACATGGATATCGTTTTGAACAATCTAGAGCTTCATAGCACAACAATAAAATGTATTGAATCTCACTGAAAACAGAAAATTTAAGACGGTGTGTGTTGTTGTACTACCATGGCCAAAGTTTGCGATACCATATGCCAATATATAAAAAGAGATGCTGTCCTACTCAGTCCATAACGTGCCATGCTAGTTATGATATACGATGATAGCATGAGTAACCCAAACTACAATTGTATCTTATGTTTCAATTTATATGATACAACATTGGCCCGAAATAATACTCATCCATGATACAGCTAACATAATAGCTTATTCTTCTTCAGTAAACCTCCTGCAATTGCTTTCAAGCTACCCCAATAGACTTAGTGGAGTGGATACAACAGGTATTTATTAAAAAGGTACTGGTATATTTTCCCAAGCAAGCATTAATCTTTTAGTTTAGAAAGCTTCCGAAAATCATGATCAAAGAAAGCACAAAAATACAACAGTAACCAATACAACAGTAACCAAGTTAAGCAATAATTGCTTCATGGATTTGGCTACGATTTGTAAGATCTCGTTTTGGGAACTGGCTTCGAGTAATATCGCCTTTTGGAAAAAATTGGCTTGAACCAACTGGACACCTTGGCTAATGTTTCAGATAAACAACGATCCTTTTTGGATAAGAACTGAACGCATATACGCCGTATGCTGACTCCGTTGTCCTGACGACGATACACATGTGTGGCGACTTATGCACCTTAATAAGCGACTTAATAAGTGAAAGCCTTAATGGACCGGAAAGAGAGTAAATGTTGTAAATTCTTGTGAAAACTAATATCATGTTTCCTACACCAATCTCTTCAGAGTATTTTAATTAAGTTTCAGCTGATCCAAAGTTTGCAAGATCACCATATACTTTCTGATCGTCAATATGGTTTTTGACGAAGGCATTCAGCAGACAACTTAATCATGTGTCCACTGAATTAATCGCGGCAGAGGTCACGCAAAGACAAGGGTTTGCTGTGCTAAAAGCAGAGCGGTTAACCTTCATGGTTCTTTAATTTCATGGAATAAAAGTTTGCTTTTGTCGTAAGATCCAAGTGGTGTTGAATGGCAAAACTTCTGTTCTATTTCTTATAAACGCTGTTTTCCCTCAGGGATATGTGCTTGTGGAAGGCTAGTTTCAACTGCTAATCCTTCGACATCAGTCATGTGCGCTAGCACAGAATATCATCTTATCTATGATATTCCCCATCTTCTGCTTCTAAATGATGAAACAATCCGATGTTAATATAAAGGATGTGAAGAGAGCAGCACTCATCACTTATCACTCATAAATTAGTCGTATATTAACCATAAACGTTAATTTACGAGTAGTGATGTCGGAGACCAGAGTGATGAGCTTAAAAAAGTCACGATTGGTCTGACGAACATGTTAAATTTCAAATCTAAAATGTTCCTCAGATAGGCTCTGAGTGACTTTTTTAACTCTTCAATCTAGCCTCCGAAACCATCACTCGTAATTTAGCGTTTGTTACGAAATACCAAAGAATAGTTATTTTTAATGTCGCTTGAACTGTCCATTTGTAATATTTCCTATATTTTCCTTACTTGGGATTTTTGTACCCCTCATTTTAACAACAGTACAACATTTACCCTATTTCACGAAACTCTAATTTTCTGAATGAACCACATATGTATTGAATATGTGATGCGATTCTGTCACAAATCTCAAATGACAATAGTCAAGGTCAGACCTCTAGAATAGTAAACAGATTTCGAATAAGCTTTTTGCTCAAAAAATCGTTGAAGAAAGTGAGAAGCTTTCGAAAATGCTACCATGAACACCTCGAGAGTTTTAAATATCATGCCTGAATACACCGTCTATGTCAATTACGAGTAAGTGACACATTGTGGTCCCGAACAGAGAGGAGACAGTAAATATATGTCGACATACTTCATCTTACACTCGAGTCTATAGTATGTTATTGCTCTATAACAGTTACTGGCATCGTCAATATAAAAGAGAAATTCCAATTACATATAATAAAAGCGTCTGATCGCGTTAATCACTAATGTAAAATATCAGTACAAAAGGTCACAGAATACGCTTGATACTTCCTTTTGTCCTGACACAAAAATTGAGTAAGGCAATAAAACTCGGTTAAGATTACATAGGCAATTTTCAATACCAAATACTACAGTAGTACAGTAGATTGAAGGTAAAATTGGAAAAGCTGAAAATCGAAAATCACCGCCTGTTATCGTATTTGTGGAATTCGCAACCATATACGAAATTGCCACAATAGAAATTATTAAATAGTTTGCTATGGCATTGACAATGCCGTATATTAAGCTGCAGATGCAGACTACAACCCAGATCACAAACACCTTAATTAAAAAAAAACTCAACGTCTTCAACTGCTCGTTGATTCAGCGACTCAGTTGTCACAACCAACGTCACCTACAGTTCACGGCGAAAAATTATTTTATTTATAGTTCGAAGGATTTCCGCAGAGGTAGTGATTTCTTCGGATTTTGAAGCAACAGTTTAAATTAAAATGAGCACATCGTCTGCTCAAATGAAACTACTATGCACTGTAAGAAATTTCAACCCACATTGGTTCTATATACCTGTTAAAAAGAGCTGACCATCTGGATTCAGTCTCATTTTAACAGTTTATTTGGCCACTATTGTAACTCTTTTAATGAGCCTGTTAAGTAATGACCAGGAATGAGAACTTAAATCAGTTATGTCACTGAATATGCGATTAAACAACTGACTTTACGTCAATCTCATGACGGAAATGTCATTTATACCCAATTCTGTGGTATGTTCTATTACCACTTCGATACTCATGAAGTTGGTAGCAAAAGTCCCCATCAGCTGGTTACATCCTTATTTAGCTCTAAATCTTTGATAAATGACATAGTTTGAAATCACTTCCTTATTGGAAATATTGGATGATCTAATACTTCTAACACCAGAACGACAACGTATATGTACATAATTTGGATTATACGCGAACCAACTGCTTTTATTAATCATTCCGTTTTGATCTAAAAACTTGTGATAGGCACGTAAAAACTGTAAAGGCTTTACATGTAAAATACTTTGTTTACTTTTTATGTAAACAATGTAAACAATTGCGCAATCGGTAAATTGTATACCAAATTTATTGACGTGCGTACTTCCAATAATTCTTGATCGATACTGGAGCGAACCTCTGTTATTTCTGTAGATTCAAAATATCAAATCGAGCTTATTTTATTTACTGCCATTGGAACATGTATTAAGAGATAAGGAGTCAGAGTGTTCTGAAGATATATAATTAATGATTGTGGAGAAATTCCGTAAATAAACCATCGATCTTCAGAAACCTGTTATTAATGCTAAAAACGAACGTTTTAAGTTGGAATTACAGTATGGTTGAAGGTATATGTGGACAAAGAACGAGCGCGAAGCTGAGTCTGTTGCACGTGATGCCGTGAAATATCCAGTGTCTTCTTCATTTGAGCATAAATGAACAAATCTCAAAAGGTATGGTAAATTTTCTTCTCCAGATAGTGAAATCGAAAGGGGTTTTTGATATAAACAAATAAGTACCAGTGGCACACAAATCAGTTTACAACCATCTATAGTGTAGATAATACTCCAGAATTAATTGCTGACAGCTGATGAGAGTTAAACTGGAACTCCGATGTGGTGTGTACCTGAATTACCATATATACGACTGCTGGAGCCAGACATGTCCTTCAATTGTTCCTATGGTTAAACGATTTGGAGATGTGTACTGTGCAAGAATTGAGTAATTGATGCGCCACTACTATTGGCAATATTTGACTGATGAATAGCAAATTCCTATTTGGTCACACTTTAATACTTTGAACAGACAGTGTGTGGAGCCAGTAACCTTACGCTTAATTTTTTGTGTTCCTAATTTGTAGGCAGACAACAACAGTACCAACTCAGCAATAAGCGCAATTCGCGTGATTTCTTTAAAGTAATCACCGAAGTGCAGCATACCTTAAGGTACTCCTTACACGACGTGAACATTGTGTTACTTAATGCTCCACATGTATCACAAGCTGTATTTGAATACCCTCAAATACAGACCGCAGAGATTTTTATTTAGGATCGATCCAATGAGGAATTGTGATCGCTAGAAATATTATTGCTGATATCTGTGTGATTAGATTGAATGGCAACGGAGTGAAAGAGATACTTGATTGTGTTCAGCTTCCGTTGGTCTCAAAATCAATGAGTCAAAAACCAAATATCTGATCTCTGGTTTTCAAAACTAAGACACAATTGATTTCAGTAGTGATAACCACACGTTTGAAGTAGTGATGAGATTTAAGTATCGTTGATCTCTCATCACTGACCATAAAAGCGTGGCCGATACAGGTTTCAAATTTACCGAATTTTTAATTTATGGGTAAAAGATAAAATTTGCTCGGTTTACCGATTAACCGGTTATTTACCGGTACTTTAAAAGCTCTTAAATGCATATTTAAAATAGTTTCCACCCAACAACTTAAAATAATGAGATCATTGAATTTTTCATGTCAGATAATATTTTATTTGGAGCGCTGTCCACGTTTTACTGTAAAGAAGTGGTTTTAATGCATAATCTAAATAGGTTCCAAGTCATTTCTCCTCTAAAATCGAATCTATTTGTTTTTATTATTTTCTTCAAAAACTTTTTGGTATTGATTGGGGAGCTCCCATCATTAAAATTTATTTCGAGTTTCTTCTGAACGGCAAGTTATAATCTTTCTTTCTTCGTGATCGGTGCGGTTCGGAAAGTATCAGTGTTATTGTCATCATATTACAATCTGCAATATTCATACCTAAAGGTTCAATAATGCTCACAATATTTTCGACTGTTGCAGTTTTACTAAGTAAATGAACCATTATTCCTATTATCAGTTTTTCTTCCATAATCCATCGAGTTCAATATTTCGATGCACTTGTATGTAGGCATATTACTGGGTAGCCGTGCGAGTTCGATATTTCAAAATTTTCTTTGACTATGACGTCTATTCGTTGAGTGTGAGGTTAAAACCGTCACCATTTTATCTGGCTTGCAATTTGCTTACGAATTTTGTCTTCGTAAGCCATTACAGTATTTCTTATTGAATTTGACGATTTTGTGACGGCATATTCTTTGGCGGTTAGTAAACTTCTTAAATCATATAAGAACACCAACATTTTACATTTTAAATCATATAAGAAACCACGCGAATACCATTTTTAGCTACCATTCTTGAATCATCAGTTGAACTCATTCAACTGTTGAAATAATTCTTAATTAGTCCTGATTTAGTAGTCAACTGTGTTTTGGTTTGACTGAATGATGTGTAAGTAACTGACTCATCTCGTTTTAACAAACTATTTGATTTATTTTACCTAAAATTGTTAAACTTAAATTTATCGGTAAATATTTTATTTTACCGATAATAATTCAGTAAACATATTTAGACGGTAAAACCGGTTAATTGATTTACCGTTTACCGATAATGCAAACCCTAGTGGCAGATGATATCAAGGTTCACTTTGCCGCTGGCTCTCGCACTTTATATCCTCTACGGTCACTTCAGAACTTAAAATATCTTGCAAATACGGATAAGCTGAAATTGTACAGAGTTTTGATCTCGTTGTCATGTCAGGATGTGACACTTGGACCTTTACGGATGAGTACAAAAGATGGCTTGTAGCATTCATAAGAAAAATCATGCGGTTCCCGAAATAACCACCGTGTGGTGCTCCCATCGTTCCGATTTGAGTTCTGTTCTTTTTTTGTTAAGTTGATACATCTGTTGTTGAATGACAAGTGGCACGAGCGATTTAAAAGTGGTCATGAGTCAATCGAAGATGATGAGTAGTGGCAGACCATCGACATCGAAAACCGACGAAAACATTGATAAAGTAAAAGAAATGTTGGTGAATAACCGCAAATGTACCATCAGAGAGATAGCGGAGGACTTGAACATTGTCTTTGGATTTGTCCAAGACATTTTGGTTATTGATTTGGGTTCCCGTCGTGTAGCAGCCAAGTAGTTGCCATAAAATATCTCAATTTCATGGCTGAATCCGATCCCACATTCATCAAAAGGATCATTACTGGAGAAGAGTCGTGAGTTTATGAGTGCGACACGCAATCCAGACATCTGTTTTTTCAGAAAGCCAGACCGTAAACCAAGAGTGCTATTTGAGCGTTATAAACGTTTGCGTAAATCAATTCGAAAGAGACCAGAAAACTCGTGGATTTTGCACCATGATAACGCACCGTCGCACAGTACCATTATTATAGTCGGAATTTTTTGGCGATTTACCTGAGTTAGCTCCCTGTGACTTCTTTCTGTTCAATCGAGTTAAAAAACCATTACGGGAAACGCGTTTCAGCAGCCGAGAAAAATCTCAAGACGCATACCGAAATCCGAATATAAAAAATGTTTCGAGGATTGGATCAAGCGCTTGGATAAGTGTATTGTATAGTCGATGGGTATAACTTTGAAGAGGACAGTATAGATTTAGATTAATAAACTTGTATTTTTATTTTTCTCAATTAATTCCGGGAACTTTTTGATAAAGGTATGGCCAAAACGCAATCTTGATGGCACATACCGATTTCGTTTCAATCACGAGATCATGAATTTAATGCGAATTCCTGATATCGTGAATGAAATCAAAGGACAGCGAGTACGCTAGCTCGGGCACGACGATGGCTCCAAAGCGTAGAGAGCGATGTGGCATTTTCTAGTTGCTTCCATCAGTATGAAGTCTTGGCTCACGATCAAAACCAATGGAGTCAGATCGTAGACACGGTTCGGGCCAATAATGGCCTATAAAAGCTTTCGAAAAAAAAAACTACCATAATTTACCTGTAATCAAAAATTTTATTTTAAAATTGATTTAATTACTTTTTGTTTATTGAAAATCAAAATAGATATATAGAATATATGTAAATACACACGTAGATAAACTCAGCTTTAATTATATTTACTTAGGAAAACTTTCAAGTTATATTCTCATGTACGAGTGTGTTATATACCTATATACTATACAGGTATAACAACCCACTTGTGATATGCCATTAAATAAACTCAAATTCAATTAAAAATGATATTTTATATATTTTCAATATATTACACACATATATGTGTATATGTGTATGTTTAGATGTATCCTATATAGTAAATTACATCACATAATAAACTATTTGATTACTTTTATTCCAGTGGACAAAAGATGATTTTGGCCTGGGTACACATCGAAACTTAAGTGCATTTGAACGATATTCAATGGTTGGGAGCGACGAGGAGGGTATGAGCTTTTTGAAAATATATTGTTTTATTTATGCCATTAAAATATTGTTTATGTATTATTCACACAGGTGATTATTCACTGGATATAAATTCGGTGTCGTTGGAGGATGATGCAAAGTATCAATGTCAAGTAGGACCAGGACCTAATGGTAAATATATTATATTCTATTTTGTTTTTTTTTTTACATTATATGATTTATATAAGCCATAAATTTCACCCTCATAATAATCATTTCGAGTGTAATTTTTGTGCTATAAATTATATAATATCTATCGATTCTCGTACTGTTTACATTGAATAAATTATATATCTCTACTCGTATATTTGAATTTATATGCTTCAATTTATGTATCTGTAGGCGAACCAGGAATTCGGTCAAGATTTGCTTCGCTCACCGTACTGGTACCACCGAAAAAACCGGTCATAACACAAGGAGATTTTCTTGTGACGACCGAAGATCGTGAAATCGAACTGGAATGTATATCGGCATCGGGTAAGCCAGCCGCCGAAATAACATGGATCGATGGCCTAGGAAATGTACTAACAAAAGGAATTGAATATGTTAAGGAACAGAATAATATAAATCATAGATTAACAACGGCTAAATCAATATTGAAGCTAACACCAAAAAAGGAGCATCATAATACAACGTTCACGTGCCAAGCACAGAATACGGCGGATCGAACATATCGATCGGCAAAATTAAAATTAGAGGTAAGTGTTCTTATATATATAAAGCTCGACACACCATCCAGCACCATTATATACAAGTTTCTTTTACTTTATACACTCGTATCGTATATAAAAGCTCTAAGTGATTTGATTGTAATAAAAAATTGAGAAAAGAAAATTGTAAATAGCACGAAAAAAAATTTAAGATCTCAATTGAATATAAGTGTTTGATTTTTCACTTTTATCAATGCAATATTAATTTATTTATTTTAAAAAGAAATATATACAATACATATTTCATTGTGCTTAAATAAATAGAGTGCTTGAAATAAATGTCACGAACCAATATTCTGTTTTATATACAGTGAAACACCATAAATAAAGTCAAACATAGATGAATAGTGGTTGTAATTGAAAGTCGATTAAATTGGAGCAAACTTTACTTCAAATCATGTATTGTCTCGATTGTACATAAATGTCATAAAAAACGACTTATTCAAAAAAGCTTTTATTTTCATGACAAATGTGTCCCTGCGACATTACATATAAATGGGAAGTTGTCAAACACTGTCAAGCTCTGTGTAACGTTGAGCCGTTAAATAGCGTTATTAGACCCCAGCATGTTGTTGGATTATACAGGTCAAAGCAAAGCTGCCTGGACAAACCATCACTACCCCGCCACTGACCTGTTTGACTACGAAAAACTGAAACCCCCGTACAAGTTCACTGCATCTCCATTTTACATTTCGATGAACATCGTTTGTTTGAATTGTGTGCTTTTGTTTTGTAGATGGAAAACAGTCCTGGATCACGTATAAAGACTCATTTTTAGAGTTATCTCTTAGGGAGTTATGAAAGCTTAGTGATTGATGAAAGCGGTTAGTGCTCTTCCGAACTTATTCAATCCAGACGTTTGATTGGAAATTTAAGCCTACTCTTTATGGACCTAAAAAAATCAAATAATTTCTGGCCAAATTAAGTCCTCTAAACTTTTTTTATGCATATGTAATCTTCGGAAAATTCTCCCAGCAAAACCTAGTCTTGCGTAGCTTTCACTGCTTAAGCAATATGGTTATGAGTTCGACTGTACTCTAAGAAACGATGTCTTTTGTTTGCACGTTGATATTGTCTCATTGCTTATTTAATAATATCGTCCACATATAAAGCTTATCTAACCACAACCAGCTAACTTTCCAGGAGATTCATAACACTCGAGTAAATTATTTGGATGCATTTTTTTATTTACTGGTCGCATTACTGTAACTGTAATGAACTATGTGTCTTGAAACTGCCTATACTGCCCATTTGTGATAAATTTGCTGTACTTCATTTTTCCGTCGCAATGGGTTGGCTGTGCTCTTAGCATCCTCGTTATAACTTTAGAAAGAGTAGACGATTCATTCGGGAGTTGGATAGATCAAAAACTAAGAAGCAGTATCGTGACTGCTTATCTCGGTGGTTCTCCAACCAGCAGATTTGTGGGTAGAGAAACTAGTTCACAAATTGTAGCCTATATGCAGATGGCACTGGTAGCCTGTATGCGGATGACGTTAACATTAATATGATCTTCATGGAATTCAATATTCTCTCCAATTGGGTCAATAGGAGAAGATGAAGGGTATTTTAATAGCTCTCTTCTCTTGTAATACCAATATTGCTAATAGATGAGGTTGAAGCTTCGCGTTGTATAGATTTCCTATACACTTTCTCATCCTATCCTTTCTTGAGTATAGAATAATTATCTGCTGGCCAATTCTAAACATAATCGCCAGTCAAAAGTCTATATGTTGAAAAAACAGGAAACTGCTCCTTTCTGTATCAGTGGTGCACTTAGGAGGACACCTACTTAGGCTCTAGAAATTATTTTTCTCTCCCCTAACACCCCTCTAGGTAAATAAATGGCAACATACACAGCGATAGGACTAAGTGCCATTTTCCATTATTATCCATCAGGCTGATGATCTGAAATTTATTTACGGATAGTTCAAAAATGGATTTTCTTGTGAGATATTGAAGGAAACTCTCTACCGCCCAGGTGGCGCAGTGGTTAAAGCAGCGGCAGTTAGAGCGGGAGGTACCGGGTTCGAATTCCGAAAGGGGTAGGATGCAAAACGGATTTTTCACCATAAGATTACGATCTGTGGTGTGAATGAACACAACTATGACCTCCTGTTGGAGTGCAGAATTCATGGGCCGACCCATCTTCCATGTCAGCACTATAGGCTGGCATGGAGCTATGCAATGGGCAGAAGATTAGGAAAATCGGACCTATAGCTGTACGTCCTCGAATTGGCTGTAATGGCGTAAAAGTAAGGAATAAGTGAACCGCAAACAAGTAGGGAGTGCCTTGAGCCTCAAAACAGATTAGAGATAAAAATAAAATAAAAAAAAAAAAAATTTAAAAGGAAATCTTTAAGGAAAGGAATCCTCTCTTATTTAGTTCAACACCCGACTTACTCATTCACGACATTCTACCTCTTACCAAACAGTGTGTGGTGAAATGTCAGTCATCTTATTTAAGGTTTTGCTTCTAGAGAATGTGAGGAGATATGTGACCGATTGATTTACCACTAGTAACTCGTGTTTAATAGTTGGATCGGGCAAGATCAAGACAACTATAATATTTCTAGGAAGCTTCTGATTGAGATAACCACCAGAGAGAAATGGTTAAAGGACGTGGTAATTTTAATATCTCAATAATTGAGAAGGCAACATCAGATAAGTGCAGTCGGTGATATTATGTTCAAAACACGGTCGCATAGGTGTAGACATATGGAGACCAACTAAGAATGTATACCAACTTGATTACTCTATGAAATAGTTCTGGCAAATTTTAGTGTGGGTCATTTTCATGTAGTCAGGGTAGAGCTGAAACCTCCTACTTTAAAACATAAAAGCAATGTTCCTTCATCACTGCCTTGAAGTACGCAACTTGAGCTAGCCGATGAACCATTGATTCAAAGAGCTTTGCTATGGGTCAAGCATAACGAGCTCACGATAGGTCATGAGCTCACCTGATTTAAATACTTGTCCTATGAGAGATAGTTTACGTAGATCTGAAAAAGTTTGCAATCGAAGGCTTTCATGAATAATAGCAAAGGGTCATCCAGCGCTATTTGTAAGAACCATGGGTCGAAAACCGTCATGACCAGCATCCTTATAGATATCTATGTTGGACTTATCGGCTTATTACAACCAATTTTCAAAGAATGTCAAATCAGTATCATTGCATGGTTCTTAGAATCGTTGCTTAATGATCAACGAACCATATCTTTCGATATCTGAATTGAGACGATCGATGAACTTGATCTCAGGTTTTCATTACATGAAGTACATTTACACGTTCCATAGAAAATGAGATAATTGTGTCATAAATCCCTAGTTAGGTTAAGCTGGTCCGATATAAGAGAAAAAGCTCAATGTTTAAGTGTCGAGCCAGTTTGTACTTTTAGGACTAAGTATGCTCGATTCATACATTTTCTTGGAGCGTTGCTCGAATTGTGAGTGTTGCATTTTATGGCTTGACATTATCGAGAGTCAGTCACACCTTACTCTGTCTCGGGAACTTTTTCACCTGCTGTTTGTGCTTATCAAGATATCTATTATTGACTTAACATGAATTTTCTTACACTTTTACCCTCGTGCACGGTTAAGAAACACTTTGGGTTTTTTGATCGATATCCCTTTTTGGCACCACATTCATTTTACTACCCCGTTATCAAAAATCCTGATCACATTAAACTTGTTGTAATAAAATTCATCGTAAAACCCTTATATACGACCAACTAAGCTAAAATTAGGTGTAGTTTCCGTGGAACTCATCAATTACAAGTCAATAACTTCCGATTTGCTCGTCGACTAATTTTATTCATTAATTTTTATGTTCGTTTTCGAATTTCCTGAAAATAATTAGAATCTTCAATTTCATTTTTTTATGAGTTTTTATTAGAAACATATAACATTATGCTTTTTACGATCACAAATTATAAGCAGATAAATTTGGAAGCATGTATACACATCTCGAAGTAGAAAGACATTAAAAACCGATATAAAATTAATTAAACTTTAATCAAATAATTAAAATCGTGTTTATTTATTAATTTTCTAGGTTAAGTATGCACCAAAAGTTAGTGTCTCGGTCATAGGGGGTGCCCTAGCCGGTGGTCGAATACCCGAGGGTGCTGAAGTCCGCCTATCGTGTCATGCCGACGCCAATCCCAACGATTTAACATATCGATGGTATGTCAATGACGAGCTATTGGTTGGCGATTACACGACCGAAATGATAATCGCCAATGTTAGTCGCAAGTATCACGATGCGATTGTCAAGTGCGAGGTACATAATGCGGTTGGCAAGAGCGAGGAAAGTGAAACGTTAGATATTAGCTACGGTCCAATATTTAAATCGATGCCAAAATCGGTGGAAGCAGATGTTAATAAACCGGCAACGTTGATGTGTGACGTCGATGGTAATCCAACGCCTGATGTCGTCTGGATTTATGATTCCCTCGATCGGGTAATTATTTTTTATTTTATCAATCTACTCAATATATAATCTAGTCGTTTAAGTTATACGGATAATAAAATTATCGATAATGTCCCATCAGTTCTATAAATTTTAAGAAATAGTTTCATTTTCATCCACAGGTTGTTGAACGATCACCAAATCTAACCGTTAAAGTAACAGAATTGACGGCCGGACGATACTATTGCAAGGCTAGTGTGCCGGGATTTCCGGAGATTGGTGCCGAAGCGATTGTATATTTAAAAAGTGCACCGCGGATGACGTCACAAAATAAACAATTCGGCATCTCGGGCGATAATGCTCGACTTGAGTGTACAGCATTTTCGGTACCAAAAGCGCGTCACGTTTCGTGGACGTTTAATGGCCGGGAAATTAATACAAGCAACGATCAAGACTATTCGATATTGGAGGATCAATTAGCCGAAGGTATAAAATCGACGCTGATTATACGCGAGAGCCAATCGAAACATTTTGGCAAATATAATTGTACGGTCGTTAATGATTATGGCAATGCTGTGCAAGAAATTGAATTGTTAGCGCAAAGTAAGACCGGTAATATAATCGATTAATAGCGACATATATAATTTACGATCAATATCAAATTTTATTTTCAGAAACTATGCCAATTTTAATATTCGTTGTGATTGGGCTAGTGTTTTTGGTCATACTGATAATTGTAGCCATGTTTTCAATACTGTATTGTAAAAAGGGGAAAAAGAAATTACCGCCCGCCGATGTAATACCAGAAGTAAGTTATTTTAAATATTTGGTCTGCGACGACTAGGTTCTAATCAAACGTTTTTGTGTATTTAGCACCATATATCCGAAAAGGGATGCAAAGAAAGTGATCGATCATCAAATATTAGTGATCTAAAAGTAGATATACGAGCAGGTTCATGTGAGCCCGACTACTCGGAAACATGTTCCGGTTCGGAGAGTATAGCAACCCGATTAGCCGCCAATATATTAGGATCGACTGGTGGTGGAATGGGAGGAGTTGGTGGGGTTCCACTGGCAGGTCCTGTAAAAATTCCTGGAGATTATCGGTATTCGGGTGACTATACGGAAACAATGGCACACCTGCAACTAAAATCGGGGCAAAATAATAACGGATACGTGCCGTATGTAGATTATTCGCGGGACTATAGCCCGCCACCCCATAATTTAGCAACATTAAGGAGTAATACTAGTAATACACATCCAAATGGTCTTATAAATACAACCCAAATGAATGGCCAACTGCCATCGGGAAATTTAAGTTTAAATAGAAATAGGCAACAAGATATACGGCAAGATAATGGGCTGCCGAATGTTCAGGGCAGTCTTAATTCAATACAAAATGGATTATTAGGTAATAAAAAAATAAACTATTTATTGTATGAATGTTGGCTAAAAAACTATATTATTTTATTTACAGTACAACCACTATTACAAAATGGATTGAGTATAGATCCACGATATAGTGCCACGTACGGTAATCCATATTTACGAACGTCGAATGCCTCACTACCGCCACTACCACCACCTAGTACTGCAAATCCTGCAGCAACGCCTGCCCCACCACCATACAATGCGGCACGCAATCAATCAAACATGACTGGTGTGATTGGCGTTAGTGGGGCAAATAGTCCACAAATATCAAGTCCATCGGGTCAATTCATACTTCCAGCAAATGGTAATATTAAAAAAGGTGCACTGGCAACACATGTTTAATATTAAGTGAACATTTTTTTTTTTGTTTTAATTATTTTTAGACATTTATTATAATAAATAATTTTGTTTTTTTTTATTTAAACAAAAAAAATAAAATAAAGTGTGGCCTTAATAAATAAAGAAAAAATTAAATTAAAAAAATAAAATAATAACAATTATTTAAAAGAAATACTGATTTATTAAGTAAATCTCTGCCAATGCTGGAATGTAAACTGTGTTATACTCATAATAATATTTAAATATATATATAATTAAAAATTAAAAAATGAACAAAAAAACATACAAAGAATTAAAATAATTTTTTCTATAGAAATTAAATTTAGATTAATTAAAAAAAATTATTAGAGTAAAAATTTATATTTCATATAATTAAGAATATATTATTTTTATTTTTTAAAAATAATAAATTATGTATTTTTTTTATAGTCATAAAATATATAATTTTTTTATTATAGGTTTAGAATATATATAAATAAATATAATTATTAGCTATAATATTATGTATAAAAAAACATTTTAAGTTTTTTAAATAAAAACAACTTTATAAGCCAAAAACAAATAAAAATTGATCTTAAAAACCAACAACAACAACACACAAAAAATTAAAACAATCAAAAAAAAAATTTAAAAAATATTATAAATAAATAAAAATTTTGTGACGTGATTTAAATTTAATTATTATGCTTTAAAAATAAAAAATATATATATATTATTATAAATTTTAAATAACGCAATATAACTATATATATAATTTTATTATTCGGAATTAATAGAGATTATCTTTATTTAATTATATTATTTACATATAATATTATATATAGACTTTTTATTTTTTAAAAGAATTGTATAATAAAATTATAAATATATTAAAATATATAGAGAATAAAAATTTTTCTAACAAAATTATCGAAAAAGGAAATAAATAAACAGTATCTGAATTAATTTATAATCTTTTTATTATTATATTATTATAATTATTATTTTTTGTCCTAATTTTGAAAATTTATTTATTTTTTGATGGCGGTAGATTTTTGTTGTGGTTGGGGGGCAAGGTGAAAATACTGGTGAAAATACTTGCTAAATTTAAACAGGTAAGATCACATTTTCTGCCATCAAATCATATTAATTTTTAACAATATATCAACAACAAAAAATATATAAATTCAATATGTGTGGCCTTTTTAAATAAAATTATAATTATATATATAAAAAAAAATAAACTAAAATATTATTATTTGTATTATTTTTAATCGCATTAAAGTCTGAATTTTTATTATTTTTATTCATTAAAACTATAAATATTTTTATTTAACACGAAAAAAAGCTTTTATTATTTTTAAAAGCTTTTTTTTTATTGAGTGTATACCGTACTAAAAAATCATTGAAATAAAACAAAATAATAAATAATTATTTGTGATTAATTAATATTAATTGTAAATATAAATATTTTATTAGGAAAAAAAAGTTTATTTTAGTTTTTTACGTACGTCTAATAAATCACGTAATTATATTGTCTTTGTGTGCTTTCATATGACATTCAGTAAATAAAATAAACTTAATTAATTATTATATGTAATAATGAATGAATAAAAAAATAAATAATAATAATTTTCAGTTGAATAGTTTATTAATAATTAAAAATGTAAATATATCATGGAAAAATAAAAAATAATAATTAAAAATAAATATACAAAATCAATTATTATTTGCATTTAATTTAATAATTCAGATCAAATTGTTTTATTAATTTTTTAACGCGATTAAAATTTTAAATTAACAATTGATATCCGGACACAGACAGCCATATATATATATAAAAGTTATTAATTTTAATTTTTACACAAACAAATTATTGACTGATTTAAGCTTGAACAAAATTGGACAACAAACTATAATAAATATATATAAATATGTAATTAATTATTATTTTTTTCTATTATACATATTTTTTAATTTTATTAGATAGATTTTATGATATACATAAAAAATTAATTAATTAGAAAACAATTTTAAAAAATTATAAAAATAATAAAACCTTTGTACATATCGAATTATATACAAGAGTCAATTCCTCCGATTCAATTTTGTAAAAAAAAAAATAAATAATTAATTAAATAATAATAATTTTTAAAAAAAAAGTTGCTGTAATTTAGAATAAAAATTTTAAAAATATAAAAGAAATATGTATATTATTAATATTAAAAATAAAATTATGTTAGAACTTGAATATATTATATATATAAATAAATTTAATTAAAAAACAAGCTTTAGATTTTAAGTAAAATTAAAAATAAAATTAAAAAAAAACAACAAAAAATATTTATTTAAAATGAAAATTTAAAAAATATATATAATTAAAAAAATGTAATTTTTTTATAAAAAATAAATTGAGAAAAAAATTATAAAAAATTATTGATTTGCAATAAAAAATATTTAAAAACAAAAATTGTTGGTTTTCATACATCTAATTAACCCTGTATATATTATGAAATATGTCCTAAAATTCTACATTTTTTGTTATAGGTTAAGGAGGGAGACAAAACACTTGGCTCAAAGGGCATTAAGACTGGTGATCTTATTTGTGCCAAAAAAGCATGGAAAAGAGCTTAGCTCAATCAGACTTTTTTTCAGTTTTATCGGCAGCTTAAATGATGGAATGCAGCCAGAATAATGGATGGTGATCTATAGGTGAGAAATGAAGAGAAGATGATTTAATCTCATTAAGAGAGTGCCAATACAAGCAGGTATAGAATAATTTACGATAATGTGAGGTCCGAAACTGCAACAAAATGAGTTTCCAATAACGAGGATCACCATTAAAAAACATCTGAATTTCGCGATTCGACAGCCCACTGTTCTTCACAAGTAGAAATATACCAAGTGGTTCGATCGGTGCAAATTATTCCATTCATGCAACATGTTCGATCATTTTATGTTTCTGCGGGAATACTACTCCACAATACTAACGACGCATATGTATAGATCAGCTAGTGTCCATTGGAATATTTAATCCAGAACAAAACACCCAGCAATGGTATTTCACTATCCAAAAATCTGTTGGTTGATATACCAATCAACCAACCTCAATTAAATCGCCGGTTAAAATGCAATTATGAAACTGGTTGCACAGAGCCTATTTTCAAGGGTGACAGCTTGTCTGTACCGAATTTCATTCAAATCAGAAAATTTGGGAGACAATAATATCGAATAATACTTAGCAATTTTATTGAAGTTTATGTAAGATGGAGTTTCAGTTTAGAAGAGATTGGGTTGATTTATAGCATTACATCCTAGATTTGACCGACTCCATCGTCTGGTAGAATTCCAGTCCTTATGCTGCTCTGCCACAACTCATAAAGACATAATATTCTAATTAAGATTTGTGCCTTTCCCAATTTTACATTATCCAGGTGGTCCGCATATTGAAATTTCGATTATAATCAACAAATTTATCGATTTATGTACTCGTATTGAAATTTTGTGTTTAAACCAATTAAATAAATATAATTGATGTTGGTGGTAAATAGTAATAATAATAATTATTGTTATTATTATAAAATAAATAAGTTATAATAAGTTATAATTGCCAATATATTTATAAATTATATTGCTACACAAAAATATTGAAGTTTAAATTTTCAATTTATTTAATATAGGTTTGTTGTGTACTGGTATGCGGACATTAAATATAAAATATATAAACCACAAAATAAAATTTAATTATTGATTTTGTTTTATTTTATTACCTCGTGTTTAATTTAATTAAATTTAATTTCTGTATTGTTAAAATCGATATATTGCACCATTGCACTATATTATGACAGAATACTATACTGTTGTTAATTAGTCATAATTATAATTTCCATATCTGCATTTATTTATCAAAATAACTACATACAGATAAACGAGTATGGTAGGTAGTGGTGAATAAATAAATTAAGCCTGATTTTTAATTAAAATTGAATCCACAACTTAAATTAAAAATGTAAGCGAGTATATATATATATATATATATATATATATATATATATATATATATATATATATATATATATATATATATATATGTATATATATATATGTATATATATATATATATATATATATATATATATATATAAATATAAATATATATATATATATATATATATATATATATATATATATATATATATATATGTATATATATATATGTATATTTATATATATATATATATATATATATATATATACATATATATATATATATATATATATATATATATATATATATATATATATATATATATATATATATATATATATATATATATATATATATATATATACTCCTGATATGAGTGACTCTATTGTCGAAGAACATCCTGAATTGAATTCGTGAATAAAGGACATTATTCCAACATCTCGCAAGAATTTACACCATCGATCGTAATCGAATGGAGAAAAATTCTAGCTTTGTATCCTCCTGCTTGGATTCGAACTTGGTACATCCCCCACTCCAATTGCCCGCAGCTTTAACAACTGCACCATTTAAATCGTTCACAGTTACATTTACCGCCATAACTTTTGAATATGTTTACATTCGAAACGAATTCGTTTTTCTATTGAATATTATTAATTTTAAACAAAATATAATTCGCTAAATCAATGATGCAAACAAATTTTTATATATAAATCGTAACTACCTAACAAATTCGAAACAAAAATTTGAGCATCCCAAAGGTAACCCACTGATAAATGTATGGTCTAGATAGAACCTAGCAGCACTTTGAGTAAGAATCGGTTGGGTTTGTTTGTATTTATTTAATTATGAATGCGTGACTATAATAATTATTAACATTCGATTGGTGGCTTTTTCATCCTAACTAACCAGTCTGGTTAGATTGACAGTATTGTTCTTGGCTTACTTCCCAGAATTCGCTAAACATTACTATTATCATTCCGGAATCTTATTGATGATCACCTAACTGGTGTCTGGTGTTACTTACCTTATCTGTTGGCTTAATTATGTTATGTGCTGTGTTCTTTTTCAATCGTTCTGTTTCACTTTCCAACTGGCCCTGACTTGTTTCATGTTCTCTGAGAATCTCATTCATTTCATGCATCCACCTCCTACTGGTACTATTAATGATTATTTTCAACATGAAAGAACTTCACTCAAATTCGCTTCTTCCGCATTCCAAGTGACTCGGCCGACTCAAAAGGTGCCAAGCTTCTAGTTGGGCTTTCATCATCCAAGATTACCAAATCGAAGATTTGAATTAGGTCAGTCAACTAGTTTCCACAGTTATTAACAGAAGTATACCTATGTTCGAATTTAGCCGAAATAATAGATGTATGCTTCCTTCCCCATGTCCTAAGCTGACTTTATATCTCTGAGTGAAGTAAATCAGCAAGCATAAAAGAAATGTTATACGCACCACTTTAGATAACTAAAAACTAAAATTATTTTTTGCGCCTAAATGTTGAGTTTTACAATACACAACGTCAGTGTTTGTTGTTAGTGTAATTGGTGCAATAAAAAAACTTTTTGACCTATTTTAAAAATTTTTGGTCAAAAACTTTTTCCTACGTCACAAAATTGGAGTGATGTCGAACGTCAACATTTTGGCGGACAAAATCAATGATGGTCAAAAAATATTGTTGTGTTCGGTATGAGATCGTCGGATGGTTTATCCTATCGAATATTTCGGGTATGATATAGGATGTATGTGAGCTTCCATCTTTAAACTAAGAAGTAAGTATTAGCTACTAAATCAAACAATTCCTCAAATGATTTTGCCACTTGTCGGCCATGAATTGCGCGTTGGTTAATTTCGCGCTAATTATCTCTCAAATAATAACCGCATATTTTCCCGATAGACCACACATTGTGTGTTGAGATAATGACGTGAGCTGATCTTGGCGTTTAAATATCAAGTTTTTATTCCTATGAAATATGTATTATGATACCTAAGCAGTAAAGCGTTCACATGGGACTTTATCATACACGCTTTTTTGTTCTCGTTGTTGTTGTTATTATCCATTGGATTCCATTCTCTGATTTCATCAGACTATAATAGAACCCAATAGATGAACTTTGCACTTTCCGCGAAGCAAAAGGCTTTAAAAATAAAATGTAACAGCCAGATCTGGAAGTACATGAATTCTCAACAAGTAAACGGGAAGTAAATTGAGCCTGAAAAAATGATAAAATTAATCTATCGTTTTAAACTGGACGAAGCAGTCGCAATTGATAAGAATACATTCCTTTTTACAAAAATGTAAATGTGTCTCCGCTACAACAACAAATAAAAAAAAAATTTTTTGATCAAAATTCGTAAAAATCAGAAAAATTTGTAACAGGCGAGCAGAAAATCATGAAAGTAATTTATTTAAATTGCGATGAATTCAAAAGAATGAACTTTCAATTTCCCCTTAAGTGGGCGGGAACTTTGTTATAATTCATCTACGTTTCTAGATCGTCATACCATACCGCTTGTAGCCTTTGAAGAGACAACATCTCTTGCTCGCCCAACTAAATTCAAACATAAAAATATTCTGGTTGTTCGGAGGTTTCGAACCACGAACTATTTGACTTCAACCACGTATACCGCCTACTTTACCACTACACTATTGACTGATATGAGGATTATGCATTGATTTAGAGTTATTCGTTACAATATAATAAAAGTATTCAATGTTAAAAGGCAAACATATTCAATGCAGAAAGTAATTTGCTTACGGAAACCACCTTTAGGTTCCGTCGCAACCACTTTGCCAATGACATTGAGAGTGCGTATGTCTTTGTGGTTCCAGGGAAACTTTATCAAGTTCTGTTAAACTTGAGTTTCCCTAGGAAAATTTGTGAATGGGTGTATGATTTTATGACTGGACCAAAACTAGTTGTGTGTGGAACGAATAATAGATTAGAGGGCCAGGTGATGGACTTCCACCAGGGGGTAAAATTTCACCTGGATTAAACTCAGAAGACCAAGTCATTCGGCAATTTGCAGATGATTTTGTTTTAATGGATAAAGGTCCAAACATTCAAACAGCATGTGATCGAGCCCAAGAATTGGTGGAACTGTTTGACTGATCTAAATCTACGTGTAAATACGAGAAAATGTTGTTGTATGGCTTTTCGAACGCGACAACGAATTGATGTGCAAGTATATAGTGAAGATATTGAATATCTGAACATGACTAGGTATTTCGGGATCTGGATCGATCAACGTTTAAGTTTTAAAATGCACATAGAGAAACTAACTGATAATTCTAAGACTAGATTGAGTTGGGTTAAACGCGTTAATGAAAGTTGAGAATGCATGTGCTAGAATGGTATTGGAGCGATCAATTCAACCCCAATAAACACTGGATGATCTGAAATGGGTGATACACCTCTCAATTATAAGAGAGTGACCACCGTGCGTGAATCCGTGCAAATGATTATGAAAGATAACGCGTTAGTAAATGAAATGATAACCAGATTGCAGGCAGGAACAGTTGCACATATTCTGCACTCTGATATATATTTAGGGATTTCATGTTTGCTGTTCATCACACAATTGATATGGTTGTTTGGTCATCTCAATTTTGATATAAGTCGTTAGAAAAAATGCTGATTTGCTCGTTTGAAGTGTTCATCTGTATCAGATCAGACAGAATTGGTACGATTTTACATGTTCTATAGGAAATAACCGATGTAGAGGGGGTCAAATTGGAGGACTACGATTAGCGATTACAAAGAATGCTTATAACAAATTAAAGCTGTTCTGTGTTTTGTTCACGTCCAGGGTAATATATTTCAAAGATGAATGAACAAACTCTAATCAAATCAACTCTTTAAATTAACAGTCCTTCTCGTAGCATATCTCCACCACCATACTCAGTGTGGGAGGTTTATTAGTACTCGATATAAATTGAATTGGTACTCGATATCCACGAAGTGGATAGATTACAGCCATTTCTTTTCTGGTACTTCATTTTTGCGCTTCATCCTTCGATTGATATGGTGGTGTGGTCATCTGAATGTTATATTAGTCGTTAAAAAGATTTCAGATCGTTTGAAGATGGTTTCTGTCTAAAATTATCAGAACGAGAAGTGTTCATCTTTATCAACTGCCACGTACAGGTGTTCTTCGTATGCAACAAATCAGCAATATCTATCACGTATGATAAAGTTGACCTTGACTAAACATAAAAGACACTTAATATACGATCGTTAATTTATTACATTTTTAAAAAACACTTATCGCCTTCCTCTTAGCGTTAGTGGAACTATCGATTGTGCCGTATAGCTGGAATTATGTGAAAAAAATTTGTCTAAACGGGAAGTAAATTGAGCCTGATAAAATAGTTATAAAATGTGTCTCAGCTACAACGCGTGCCATCCGAATAATACGAAACCCCAGACTGACGAAAGATCTAGACAGCCTACAGCACCGCAGACGTTGTAGAACTCTGCGTGTTCTATAGATTAATAAATGGTAAATGTTCTGCAGAATTTAAGGAAAAAATACCACCAGAACGGATAACATGATAAACGGTTAATGCACATAGGTTTACGGTGAAGCTGCCGCAACCTCGAACTGAAGCAAAGCGCGAATTAATTTATCGAACATCTAGGAAGTAGAATTCGTTGGCGAGTTTTCAGTTTCCGTTGGGTACAGAACAGTCAAAAGTCCGCCCGGCACCCAATTAAAGATAAAAAAAAATTGAAAATTTTTTGGTCAAAATTCGTAAAAATCAGAAAAATTTGTAACAGGCGAGCAGAAAATCATGAAAGTAATTTATTTAAATTGCGATGAATTCAAAAAAATGAACTTTCAATTTCCCCTTAAGTGGGCGGGAACTTTGTTCTAATTCATCTACGTTTATAGATAGTCATACCATACCATACCGCTTGTAGCCTCTGAAGAGATAACATCTCTTGCACGCCGAAATAAATTCAAACATAAAAATATCCGATATTGCATTGTTGACTTGGGGATTCGAACCAGCTTCTGATTGACTACAACCACATATAACGCATACTATACCACTGGACCGTTGATTACTATACGGTTACTGCATTGATTTAGACTTATTCGTTACAATAAAATAAAAGTATTCAATGTTAAAAGGTAAACATATTCAATGCAGAAGGTATGCTAGTAGTTTGATTCTCTAAACAATTAATTCAAGGACTTTAATTTTTGATGCTAGTGTGAGTAATGATCGTGTGGGTGTTGGATTTTACGTTCCAGCACTAAACAAAGAGAAAATGTTAAGGGTTAATGATAGCATATGTACAATGAATGCCGAATTGATAGGGATTATGGAAGGAATCAAGTTGGCAATGAGTGACGGGAGAAGGAAGGTTCTTTAACTATCCGAATCTGACTGGTTTAGAACAAATAAATAAGGGAGGGGGTACTTCAGAGCAATGTTTATGGGAGTACGTTGTTTGTACCTTCAAAATGAAAGAGCTAATATGATTGCTAAAAGGAGTTGCATTTTTGAGGATGTAAATGAATAATTTTATGGATGCTAGAGATGTACTTCGTATGTTCCAGGTAAATCTGTGTGGAAAATGGAAGTGAATTTGTTCAAAAAATTCAAATAAAAAGTCCTTCTAATAATTAAGAGGTGGTTCACTTATTTTCTTCCAAAAAGTGACTGTGTTGAGGTAAAACTTATTGTATCCACTAATCGATCGACGACAATACTAGTACACATCTTGTGTAAGGATCCGCTCCATGTATACTTACCTCCTATGTTATATAGTCTTCTTCACAACATACTTACTTCCTTCCTCTACCATAACATACCTTCTTCTTCACAACAACCGTTTTCGGGGCCGTAATTTCAAACTGTAGTTTCAAATGATGGCCCCGGCCCCCGAGTTGCAACGTTAGTCATATCCATTAATTCCTAGAATTTAAATAATCTATGACCCTGAGAACTTTGTGCTTTCTTCAAACGTCCCACTAACAGTTTAAGGTTTTTTATTATTCAGTTAGTACTGTCGAAGATCTCATTGCACTTTAATAGGGCCAAAGAGTTGGGAGTACAGTAGAGTGCATTTCCAACTCTTTCGCTGTTCTCTTTTTACACCGAAGTTCGACTGAAGACGTCTGCATATTGCATAGCGCACAATGTCTAATCTATTGGCATGTGAATTGGACCATATGAGTTCACACCACTAATCGTACCTCCCGCTCCAATTGCTCGAGTTCTAACACGAACAATATTTATACGCTATAATTAACCAGCTCAATGGTTAATTATTCTTTAACTTGTTAAACTATAGATAACATTAAAAGGTTAAATTTAAACATTGAACTAATGCTAGTAATTTCACAGCGTTATTATATAATTTGTAGCCCATTACAACACACATCAGTGGGTATGCATATCATATTTAAAATACAATATATTTTATCGTTATCAGAAACCAACAATCAACGTGCATATTATATAAAATGAAAATGTTAATCATACTCACTTTAATTCTGTAAATTTTAATGGCTTTCAATTTATCTTTAAAGCTTTAATTGAAAACGATTATAATCATGTTTGGTGCTGCCGTCTGTATTAAACCATTTACAATTATTGTAAGTGACTATCGCTTGTATACAATTATGGCCAGTTAATGGTGTTATTTCTTCAACGATTCAAGCAATAATGGTAGTCGCTTTCAGCTTCAGATGAGGTAGCGAAATAGGCATCAACATCATGTGAACGCAGTGAGTGGATCGAAACCAGTTGTACACACTGCTACAATAACTCAAGAAAATGTCTCGAAATGTAATACACCGAAATTTGTGAACCACGATATTACTTGTTGGTTAGAGTGTCCACCATCGGCAAGCGGCTTATTTTATAACAGGGTATAACTAGTGAGACCCAAGAAAATCTGTTTTAAAATTTTATAGAATCCGTTACACAATCGAATCACTCCAAAGCCAACTAGTTTATCTAAGACTGATCTATTATGTTGGCTTCTTCGGTTTTAAGAGCTTTGGAAAAGTTTTGCTTAAAGTACACTTATCACTGTGTGTGATTTTAACAATCAATATTATATAGGCCTTCAGAGACATCAATCTTCATTTATGAAGAGATATGCAGAGTCTGGATTTTTCAAGCATAAAGGTTCTCGTGCAAGTACTACAAAACCTCACATCGAGTCACAATAAATAGGAACATCGTAGAAGCTACAGGTGTTGTCAAGTAGTTGGAAACCAACAGTTTAAAATGGGAAAGAAGAACACTACAAAAGTAAGAAGAGGTTTAGCTCCTGAGCGCGGTGACATCTATGAGAGTTAAAACAAAACTATATTGCAAAGAATTAGGTATCACCCTATAGTCAAAATACAATCCTGCCATCTATGAAGAAGTAGTTAAAGCTGTAAACAAAACTACATTTATGAAGTATATGAAGTTAAAATAGGTATTTGGGAAAGCTCACCCCTTTTCCAATCTGCAATTCATAACGAACATACATATACACATTCGATTAGAAGTTTTATCGATAATTCCATTTTTTTATGTTTTTCGCAAAACAAAAATATGTAGGGAAAGTATATAAGTACATAACACTAAAATTCCAGCACATAAAAATTGGGAAAATCAAAATAGTTTTCCTAATACATATACGTACAAACATAGGTATCTACTGTACAAACATATATTTGATCGATGACAAAAAAAAAATTCGGTTTCAAAATTGGTTTGAACTACAAAGAGTAGAATAGTTAATTGTATGTTCTGCCAAGTGTGTATCGTTTCAAAATTTAATAGTTTTGATTTTAAATAGTTGTTTGTTTAATTTTGCATCACACCAAACAATAAAGTAATTGTGGTAAATAAATAGTTAAATAATTAAAATGAAAATTTATATTTTTAAATAATATTTTGTGTCTACTAATGAATCCATTTCCGTTTATGCCTGGTCGGATATCAAATATACCATTGGTAAATTTTTAATTTGAATATACATTCGTATATAATACATGCATATAATTATTATATAGCATAAAAATACATAAAACATATATTTAATTAATTTTATAAGTGTAACTGTACCCGTTCGAATTTTGCAAAACGCAATGTTGACAAAATGGACACCCAACTCGTTCCTGGATAATCGAATATTTGATCATCGTTTGATAAAAAGTAATTTATTGGATATACGCGATATAGAACCACCCAATTATCGAGAGCGGTATGATTTTCGATCGTTCAAGGAGACTTATGTAAATAAATTATTTATTAATCATAGAGCTTTTTCATCATCATACAATTTTCATCATTTTTTTTTTGTATGTAGGCCAAATTTATGCTTTTGTATGGTGATAGTGTGCTAACATCTAGATAGGCCTAGTGGGTGGATTATAAATCATATACTCGTATATTAGGCATTAAAAACCAGATTTTTTTTATGAAATTTGAGCCTTCATTGTGGAAAAAATGTTACAAGATTTTTGAATTCAAAGTATTGCCTACACAAAGTATTGCCTTTTTCCCATCTTTCTGGCAATTTATGAATTCCATCCCAGAAAAACTGCGCCGCTTCTGCATGGATCGAAATAGGTGGTAGTTTGAAGGAGCAAGGTCTGGGCTATAAGAAGGGTGACTCGAGTCTGCGCATACGTTGGCCGCTCTGCCTGGATTTTCGGATTCAATCGGATCAGTTGTTGACGGTAGAGCCGACCTCGCCTTTCTTGACATACACTTTTTTGTGCTTGGGATTATCATCGCTAGTGACAATACGGTGCAACTTTTTTTTGTGGCGCCCGAGCAGCATTTCGGATATGCAAAATCGCCTTTCCACGTTTCTTGGCTTCAACTCGTATGGCATCCAATTTACCATATTTTGGATGTATCCCAAGGCTTTCAAACGTCAAATTTATGCTTGATCAACTCCCAATGATTCTGCAAGTTTTTCTTGCGTTTGACACGAATCTTGATCGAGTAATGCATATACAGCGTATATATGTGACGAATTTCAGTAGACTCAAACTGAATCAGTTTACAAGTGAGATGCTTGTGGTCCCATCCTGATGGAACTGAAATATGTGTTATGAGTCTTCCGAGCTTTCACATGCATTTTGTCACAATTTAAAAATTTGTAATCTGTAAAGTCGTTACCCTATTGCACATAAGAGAACTTTGGAAGCTAGATGCTTCCTATAATTTTATCAGCTCTCGATGTTATCTGTATAATCTTTAATGTTGTAATAGTTACCTCATTAATTGGAGCGAGAAACTTTCAACATTTTATTCATTGTTGATGAAATTCCAAAAGCTTGGGTTATAATTATTAAGTTCAAATCCAATTTACAAAATATAATTACTGCATTGTTAAAGCACTGTGACGTTCTCCATTAATACGAATTTGATATGACCTTAATTCTAACCTAAGCTTTTGAACTTTCATCAACAGTAAACCAAATGTTGAAGCTTCCTCGCCCCAAGTTAGTAACATGACATCTGTAATGGTTTTGCTAATTGTTTTATGTAGACCGACACTTGCTCAACATGAGTTTCAGGTGCTCCTGTATACGAGACCAAAACAACTCCTAACCATTGTTCCAAGCAACAAAAACCTAGCAGCCGTTTTGCTCAAGATGAATACTATAGTAAAAATGAGTGAAGTATTACCTGTATTTTATTTGAGAAAATCTGTCCTACCGAGTCTTCTGGTTTACCGAGCTTGCACTATTTGATTTTCTTTGAAGTGACTCATTAATGAGATGGAGTCGGTATAGTTCCCAATTTAGTTCACGTTTGAACCTATTTAATACGACGCGGGTTGACGCAGATAAGTATGCTCCAGGTGAGAGATGCTGCTTAAAGATCAAAATTATATGAAAGTTAACAGAGATCACTATGTCATATAAAACTCACGATTATATAACTATTCCTAAGTACAATTATTCCAGGTATTATTTACCTAGACAACACCGTGGAATGAATCACGTTGGATTGCGTTATCTGATTACATTTACACGAATCAACGGTTCGTTAAATGTTTAGAGTTTAAAGTAAGTTTTCTATAAGTCGTTCTACGAGTGAAAACGTTCGGTTTAGACCATAATATGTAATTATAATCCATTCAGAGCGAAAAAGTTTTAAGTTCAACTCGAGTGGTACTACATTAGGCACAGATGGGTCATCCAGGCCAATATACCTTTTGGTTCCGTCTTTTGGGCAAGGACAACCTATTTGTCGGCCTTGATTCCCAGATCTAGGATTGCTCGTCTACGTTATAACAAGGGTGTCTGGAACGTGACTGAGCTTTATTTAGACTGGGTGATTAAGAACCGTTTAGATTAAGATTTAGAGGATAGCATAACTTTCATTGTTAATGAAAATAGTTTATCTGCGAGTAATTGACGTTATTGAGGATACACAATCGAGATTATATTGTCTTCACATAGAAACTACTTTGCAATTTCCATGCTACAATTTTTTTTTTAAATTTTATTTCATTGAATTTTTCATTTTTCAATAAGGTCAAAGATTTCCTTTGATTTATGTTCATTCGATATTTTTTATTTTCGATACATCACAATTTATCTACATAAATTTTTTATATTTTTTTTTATATCGAGATAAATAAAAATTGTACTCTTGTTTGTTTTAAAAAGCAAACCGTAGTTGTACTGTTTGTTTTAAAAATTTAAAATTTGATAACTCCACACTGCATTTGAATTGATTAAATTTTTCCAATTATCATTCGGAATTGTTATATTTGTTTACCCATAAATATTAACATAACACAAATAAAATCATGGCAGCACAAATCGAACAACAACAAACTGTTATGTACTCTCAATTGCAGCCTTGGTCTGTTGCTGGTGCGCCACCATGTATGGAACAGGTGCAGGGTCCACCAATACCTGCTAGAACTGGAACATATTATCAGGTACATTTCAAACTATTTATTAATGTAATGTCCTCATACTAAAATTATGTTCATAGACCCCACGACCGCATCCATGGCGGCCCACAATGGGATTTGAACAAATCGCGGTTACACCTTTACCCGAGCAACCAACAACAAACCAAATGATGAATCCTTGTTTTGTACCCGGTGGCATGTCAACTGAACCGTTGATATTTCCGAATTTAGTGACCGGTTTCGAGCGAAATCCTCAGCATGCTGCTCGAGCGGCGCTATACACACGATATACGCCAGCTGAATGGACAAACCATTGTATAAGTACGTATTCGGAAGCGGACACAAACAAGAACTTCTCTGAAAGATTGCGAGCCGATGCGATTCGTGTTATGCGAGAAACGGACGAACGTACAGCACAAGGACAACGAGACGCTGGTCGACGATTGGGCGAACGGATAACGGATGTTACATTTTGGCGAAATGAACTAAACACAGAAGTTGAAAAATTGATTTCGGAAACTGGACTTTTGTCCGAAACAAAACGTAAAGTTTCAAAAGCTCTTCAGGTGAAATCGATATTATATATTTAATTAAAACACGAAATTTATCTTATTTCCAAAACTATATTCTTTCTTACATTGATTAACAAAATAGGATTTAGAAGCACCATTGCACATTGCACAAGAATGTCTCTACCATCGAGAAGGAAGACAAAGTATAGAAAAAGTTCATGATCACGTTGAGAAAAGTTTATTGATTGAAATTGATAATTTAAAATCAGCACAAGAAAAGTTAATGAATTTATTAGACAAGGTGTGTATACATCTCGTCTAGAATATTTAAGATGGGAATGACTTTTTTTTTCTTCAACAACTAATATATTATATACAGGTGAATCGACAACTATCGAATAATCGTGCAGCACAATTTACGCTCGAAGAAGACGTGGTAAAAAAAGAAGCAGCACTTGGTATTGATTCGGTCTGTCACCAACTGAATAATTACAGTCGTGGCATCAATTACTATGGCGGCATAGAAAAATATGATCCAACGACTAGTGTCGCCGAAACATGGTCCGCAGCCTGTTCATCCCGAATTAATAAGTCGCAATCAGAGCGAGGAAAATCGGCGCAACTTCGTAGCGATTGTGAAACTATGATAAATGCAATCGCAACAGCTGTATGGGATATGTGGAGTAACACCAACAATTCACTCAATAAACGAGCGTCCGAAATGTTGGAAGCGAAGAGTCGCGTACAACTACATTTACATAAAGTAAGCACCCCGTTGTTCTAGTGAAATCCAAATAAAATATATATTTTATCTACTTTATAGACACAACAAGAAATATTCGATATCGAGAAGAATATTGAACTTCTACGCAAATCAATTCAAGATAAAAGTAACCCTCTTAAAGTTGCTCAAACCCGATTGGAGGCACGAACACATCGTACTGGTTTGGAGGTTTGCAAGTACGTACACCTTATATTTTATATACGTTCAAACACTTTACAAAAGTATTTTGTTATTGCAGAGATTTCGCCCAGTTACGTCTTGTCCAAGAAGTGTGTGATATTCAGGACTCGGTCACGAGTTTACATCGAAAATTACAAGAGGCAGAAGCGCAACATCAACAACTTTTGCGAACTCGTTCTAATTTGGAAACAGATTTGAAAAATAAAGTCAACGCACTATTTATTGATCGTGAGAAGTGTATGGGAATGAGACGATCGTTCCCCGTCTCGTCGATAATTAAATATTAGTTTTTGTAGATGACACAAAATATGTATTAATTATGTATCGATGGCACGAGTAGTACGTTGAAATACAACTTGATTTCATTGGCAAAATAGGTGTAAATGGGGATTTAATTTTTTTGGAGGGTCCAGTCCAACCTTATTATACTGAAATAGAGATTGTGTTTCGCCACCTTTCATTCGTCATACCATCCGAATCTTTCAAAATCGATAACTAAAGCAACCTAATAGGCCGTCTCATAACTACTGTTTTCGGCACAAATGATTTGAACCGACCTGAGCTAGTTCGCTGATGTGTTGAGCATCGAATCGATACTAATCTAAAGGGTTTCATCGACGTCCCGAATAGTAGTTGACAAGGCTCTGAAGTGTACTGCAACCTAACTACTGGTCTAAAGAAATCAAACGAACTACTTTTAACAAGAATTGTCTCAAAATCTTAACCCTGATGCTTTACCCTTTTAATTTTTATCGATAGCTGTTTACTTTGCAATTGGAAACCAATGACATCATATTCTATGTACACCCACCCTGTAGCTTTTGGACAAGCCGGTTAAACCTACCAGATGTTTTAGTTAGCGAATCCCAATCATTAATCAGAGGTTTTGTAATAATTTTGCAGATCACCTATGACTAGCATTGGATAGTGTGGCAGAGTTCTATGATTCGCAATTTTATGCAATAAAAACGAGACATCGGAATCGTATTTTGATCGTCGATCACGAATAATTTAATTTCAAAGATTCGGTTACCATATACCTCTGTACCTGAAATCGAGGCCAAATCGACGCTTGTAATTCGTTAAACCAACTATGTTTCTCGCATATAAGCCTGAAATGTTCCTGAAAGAAAAAATATGATTTCTGGAAGATCGTTCATCATATATGTAGACCTAACTGGCGAAATTGTGGCTTGCTGCTGGACTAAGCCTAAACTTTCCCTTGTATAATAGACGGTGGAGACAAAAGTTTCAACGCATCAGCTGATCATTAAATAAAAATACAAAATTAGGATAAAGGTAAAACCGTTTCTTAAAGTTACAACAACATTAGGCAAATGTCTTTCAAGTACACAGATGTATAATTTACAGGTAGAAAACTATTACAAAAGGGATAACTATAAAATACTATTCTTAAGAAACTGAAGACAAAAAACAGGATAAGCAACAACAAAGTTGACAAATTCCAGAAATCTTAAGAATATGAAATCTACACACATTTATTTAAATAATCTTATTTTATAAAAAAAACTTAAAGACGTAAGACAAATTACTATAAATACCTAAAATACCACCGTCTAATCCTCAAGCCGATATGGCAGCATTGGGTATTTTGTTTGATTTGTTAATTTGGGCACAGATTTGACATGCTTAGATGTATCGTTTTCATCGTTAAAGATAAAATTCTTCTTACTTTGGGTTATCTTCTTGCGCAGGTTGTTGTTGTTCTTGACTCGCTCGTTGAGTTTCGATTGAGTTTTATTGCCCAAACATTGTAATGGTGTACGATTCGGAGTTCCATCGTTATTCGATGATTTTGGTGTATTTGTACCCTTTGATGTGGAATACTTGACATCTTCAAGTTCCTCGTATACTAGTTTCTTGTTTGTAAGTTCCTCAACTTTTGGTTCATCAAACGAGAGCTCCTTTGCCTCAATAGATTTACGTGTATATACTTTAATATCGGAGATTAATTCGTTCACCATTTTGTTGATTTCTTCATCGACATTACTGTCGTTTGAGTCATTGTGGCCGCTAGTTTCGAGACGGTCGAAAAATAATGGTGTACGCTCGATTCCTATTGAGGGTGAACGTGGATCTTGCTTTGGTGTTGAATCCAAGTTAGTTTCTTGTATAGTGTCCGAATGAAATTCAGTTAAACTTTTACCAAGCTCATGGCAAACGGATAGCAACTCGGATTTAAAACTGATCGTATTCGATGAGATTTCTTTGAATTCGATCGATGGCACCATGCTGGACTCTGCAACCGATTGTTCCTTTTCTTTTATAACGATCGGTGTTCGAGATATAATGTGACTTGGTGAGCGCGGATCTTTTAAATTGTACCCCAATTTCTTTAGGAGTTTATCTTTGAGATTGGGATTTGCACGTTTTGCAGGCGTATCGTAGCATTCGTATTGCCCCATTGATTGAAACGCTGATTCACGTTCGTGATTTATCTACACAATTAAAACACAAAATCAACAAATTTATTTATTTCATATAACGTATTTTATACTTACATGTACAGGTGTTCGCGTGATTGTTGAACAAGGGGATCGTGGATCGATATTCTCTAGAAAATTATCATCATCGGATGAAATTCCCGACATTTCATCATAAAACTTTTTAGGCGAAGCAAAATGTTTTATTTTATTTGTCTTACTAAAAATGATGCCCATTATTGTTCAATTTTGATTTAAAATACAAAAATACAAAATGCTCTTAGCAAGCACACAACACTTATGTCAATGACAAAACGACTGTTTTGTTTCAAAAAATTGGGGTGGCTTAATCTAAAACCACGGAGATAGAATGAAGTTAGGCTGACATGCTGAACATCGATATTTTAAAATATGAATTCCGTGCTTTAAAATCACTGGTTTACAACATAATTGTATAAAGTGATATCCAAATTGTTAATTTAGTTAATAAATTAATAGTTATTAGGTTGTTTTCGGTTAATTAAATTATTTATTCAGCAATAAACTTATCGATACACGATAAGTTTTTTAGTACAACAACAAAATTGATTTTGACATCACAATACGAACAGAACCCCAAAAGAATTCTTTTGTAGTATTTGAGAGGTTATGTTTATCTGTCAACTATATAAATTTTTATTTTCTGTTTTTTACGCGAAAATCAAAAAAAAAACATGAGCGAGGAGCCAACTGCTGATGATAAATCATCGGCGATCGAAACCGATAGTAAGGAGAGGGATGAACAAGAATTGGAGGAATTAAATTTGTATATAAGTGAAAATAAAATTCGGATCGAAATGAAAACAAAACTTCGCGCAGAAAATGGTCCATGTACCACACGTCCATCGGATGATTATTTCAAAAAATTGGATTCCAGTCTAAAAAAAAATACAACATTTGTTAAGAAATTAAAACAGTTTACAGCCTCGCAGCTTGATTCATTGATGAAGGATATGATGGGGCTCAATCTAACGAAATACATAACGGAAGTTTGTTCGGCCATTGTCGAAGCAAAATTAAAGATGACCGATGTTGCGGCCGTTGTTACACTATGCAGTAAACTGCATCAAACGTATGCTGACTTTTCACAGCACTTCTTTGAGAATTGGCAAAAATGCTTGGCGATGAAACCGGGCGAAAAGATACAGAATGCCAGCAAAATGAGAGTCGATTTACGACTGTATGCCGAACTCCTAAGCGTTGGGATCTTTAATAACAAGGTAAGATACATTATTATTGTTATGTTGACCAACTAATTCACTTTTGTGTTACAGATAGGGTTCCAGCTGCTCGGAAGTGTTTTAACCGGACTGATTACGCAAGACAAAGACGACCACAGCAATTTGTCAATTATCTTGTCATTTTGTCGCCACTGTGGCGAAGAGTACGCAGGATTAGTACCGAAAAACATACTGCGATTGGCGAAAAAATTCAATGTCACACTTCCTACTTCCACGTTGCTCCCAACTGAAAAGCAGCAAAATTTGCGTAATGTGCTGCTACGAGAATATTATAACGGGGTGTGCAAACATTTAAAGGCCGAGTATAAAGATCTCCAGGCTATGGAGAGGATGAATAAAAAAATAATGGAATCCAAGGGCGAAGTGCCTAGTGATCCGAAAAAAAGATTAGAATTGATGCAGGCTCATTTCGAGAAGTTGATCACATCGGCTCAAGCCTTATCCGATTTATTAAACGAAGAACTGCCCGAACTTCCTAAAGACAATGATGAAAATTCAGGCGGAATTGTGTTGGATATGTCGGACGATGTTCTCGACTCTCAATTGGATCCATGGGGAGACGAAGAAACTAAAAGTTTCTATATCGATTTGCCCGATTTGAGACAGTTTTTGCCCAACTATGCGCCAAAACATGTAAGTATACCCTGTTAAGTGTCTTGCGAATGTATTGCAAATTTTGAATAATTTACAGTCATCAACTCCACCGCTCGAAGAGACACAACTAACTGAAGAAGCTCTCGATATCGAAATCGATTCCGAACAATTAGACGCGGAGGAACCAACCACGGTGACCGAACCACCCGAACCTACATCCAACAGTCCTGAACCACCACCCGAAGAAGTTACATCACAAAATCCAACCAATCAATCGACCAAACAGTATTTCGATAATTTTGCACAAAACTTGGCCAATTGCGTCAGCAAAGAGTTAATCGATTCCGTTGCAATCGATTTTCTGTTAAACCTTAACACAAAAAATAACCGCAAAAAGATAACAAAAACCGTTTTCGGTGTGCAACGTACCCGCCTCGATTTATTACCGTTCTACGCACGTTTCGTTGCTATAATTAATTTGGTGTCGCGTGACGTAGCCGCCGAACTGATTATAATGCTTAAGCAGGAATTTAAATCGTTGGTGAAGAAGAAGGATCAGATTAACATCGAGACGAAAATCAAAATTATTCGTTTTATCGGGGAGATGACTAAGTTTGGGCTTTATCCAAAAATGGAGGCACTGTTTTGTCTTAAACTGTTGCTGCATGAATTCCAGCATCATCACATTGAAATGGCGTGTGCCTTTTTAGAAGTTTGCGGGACTTATTTATATAACACGAAAGAGAGTCGGCTCAAAACGAACGTTTATTTGGAACAAATGATGCGATTGAAAACAGCTAAGTCGATAAATTCGCGCCACTCGACTCAAATCGAGAACTCATATTATTTGGTCAAACCGCCAGAAGGGATGGGTCTTGTACAAAAAGTGCGACCGGTCATTATGCAATATATTCGACATCTCGTATTCGAGGAATTGAATAAATCGAACGTGGATAAAATGATAAAATTGATGAGACGTCTGAATTGGGATGATCCCGAGATACGCGGTTATGCCATTAAGTGCTTGTCGAAAGCTTACAATATTCGTTATCACTTAATTCGATGCTTGGCCGATTTGGTGTCCGGCTTGAGTTCATATCAAGACAAATCGATGATGAGGGTGATCGATGCTGTGTTCGAAGATATACGAGCCGGTCTTGAAATTCATTCGCCAAAACTTGCACAACGCCGTATCGCAATGGCTAAATATTTGGGTGAGCTCTACATATACCGTCTAGTCGAGTCATCGAACGTTTTAAACACGCTGTACTCAATTATATCGCTTGGTGTGGTTATGGAACCGGATTATGTATCGAATGTCGATCCACCCGGTAGCCTATTTCGTCTTAAATTAAGTTGTGTGCTTCTCGATACGTGTGGCCAGTATTTTACTAGTGCCATGAGTCGAAAGCGTTTGGATTATTTCTTAATATTTTTCCAACAATACTATTGGTATAAAAAAAGTGATCCGATATTTTCGGAAGATCCGAAAAATTTGTTTCCGATTCTAGTGGAACACATGTACAAAGAATGTTTTGCAAATGTTCGACCAAAATTAAAATTATTCAAAAGTTTTGAGGAGGCCAAAGAGGCGGTTGAAAAATTAAAAGTCCAGCTGTATCCCGAATTGTTTAATAATTCCCATCAAGATGGTGCGGGCGATAGTAATTCGATGAACGATGCACTCGAGCCAATAACCGAGGCGGAAAGTGAACTGGGAGAAACCGAGGATAATACGTCCGAAGCACCTCTTGGCGATTCGGACGATGAAGGTGTTCGAACTATTAATGATATCGATAATAATGACGAGAATTTACCGTACGATGAGGTTCGAACAAATTCCCCATCCAGCGATCCGTTACTGATTCCGAAGAAACACGAACCAACGCAAGATGATTTAGAGTTTGAGCAAGCATTCGAACGAATGGCCGTCGATAGTTATCAAGAACGTCTGCGCGAATCAATCAAACCAAACACGAAAGATATTCCTGTACCGATGATGGCCAAAAGTAGTAAAAAAACGTACGAACAACTTCACGACAACGAACCAACCAAGACAAATTCGTCTGTACCATTTGTGCTTATGTTGCGTGGTTCGCGGGGCGGAAAACAAACATTTCGAACGTTTAATGCTCCATCGGACAGCCAATTGGCTGTTAATTTAAAACTTCAGGAGCAAAAAATCAAAGAGGAAAATGAAAAGGTGAAGCGTCTAACGCTCAATATAACCGAGCGAATTGAAGAGGAGGATTATCAGGAGTCGCTCCAACAGACGCAACGATGCCCAACTCTTAACAAACACTTGAAGCAGAACAAGCCGCATAAGTACAAACATCAGAAAGGTGTACCCGATGCCGACACAATATTTCAATGATGATATGGAGCCAATGACATATTAAGGAATCAGTTCACATAGCGACGTTGAATTGGCGTGAATTACGTGAGGTTCAATCCACAACAACAACTTAATGAAATCTGGAACCGTGGAAATTTTTATTAATTTTTTTTTTTTTGTAATTTTATTTTTAATTATTTTTGTTATTATTTTAATTGTTGTAATACGCGCGTTATACAGCCAGATAAATTGAAAATGAAATATGCTGTAATTAGTTGTAAAAATTGATGGATTCATTCGGAAAAACCGAAAAAATAAAAATGCAAACACAATGAAGTTAGAAAATTGGGAGTTTTATGTTATCGAAAGCAATGGTTGTGTACGTCAACAAGCTCATGCTGGTTATAAGCGAATTCGAAATAGCTTATCGCACAAATGGCGAGATAAGAGTTCGGCGATAACAGACCCAACACCTTGGTATTGAATGTTTAAAAATCACATTTTATTATTGAATTCTATTACAACGATTAAAAGTTAAATTTTATAAATTTCAATCGATCGTGCCAATTTTTGAAACGTATCAAGACTTAATATTACGGATCCGAATATTCTTCAAAACGAAATAAAAAAAAAATTCATTAACTAAAATAAATTTGAACTTAAAAATTTAACGTAATCGACCATTTCTCCAAAATGCTGATGCCTGGTTTACGGATTACAATGGAATTAGCATCATTGATCACAGTGAGTTCGGATGAGGCTGCACTCTGTGTCGACAATGTTGCCGATGCTGGAACACGATTTAACCCGACGATGACAACCCGTTCCAACCATGATTTGGTTGCATATGTTGCATCATCAATGTATTTACTTACCAGGACACCATCCCGATACTCAAATTTAAGATAAACGTATTTTCCCTGACGATAATCAAATGTCTGCTCATCGTCGATGTATAGTGTACCGGTTGCCTGTTGATTCTTGTCGAGGGCGACGATCAAAGTGTACGGATCGTTGATCATGAGATTTGCGGCACGACGGACTCGTTCCTTTTTCGGAATGATTGTTCCACCTCGTTGGAATACTGGTATTTTGTAACTATCGACCGAGACCGTTTCGTAACCAGGTCTATCGAATTTTTTATACGTATCCACATCATACCATAAATCACCTTCTCGCTCGTCTTTAATCGGGAAATAGACATCAACCTTTGAGACACCTTTTTGTATAACGGGCCGCACCAACAACGAATCGGATAGTAAATATTGATGATCGTTTGCAAAGCACTCCTTGTCTTTGGGATAGTGAGCCAAAAGTGGTCGCATAATTGGTAGACCAAAACGTTCATGCTCGTAGAATAGTGTATACCAGTACGCTAAATACGTATAACGTTTGCGAACGGCATCGCGTACCACAAGTCGTGTTGATTCGGCAAATAACCAAGGTTCACGTCGTTTTGTATCAATATGCGAATGGGCTCGCATAAATGGTTGAAAAGCACCAGCCTGATACCATCGCTCGAATAGTTCCGGTTCTGGATTACCAAAGAATCCTCCAATATCGGCACCACAGAATGAAAATCCAGCCACGCTCTCAGAAAGGCACATTTTAATTGAAGCACCCAAATGACCCCATTCGGCTAAATTGTCCCCAGTCCAGATGGCGGCATATTTTTGACTACCCGAAAAGTGAGCACGTGTTAAAATAAATGGACGAAGTTTAACTCCCGGCCGTTTCATTAAACCCTCAAACGTGCCCATGATGTGCATATGGCCGTATAAATTATGAACGTGACGATGTTCCCAACCGCCATAATGTAAATTATCTTTTAACATAGTGATTTCGGGACCATTAAAAACGGACGGCTCGTTCATATCGTTCCAGTACATAACATCTTCGGTCACAGTCGTGAATTTATCCAATTGATATTGATCGGCGTAATATTTACGAACGACGGGATCAAAAAAGTCTGGATAACTTGCGGCACCTGGCCAACACCAACCCTCATAATCGTTGCCATCTTTATTTTTCACATAATAGCCACGATCCGTGCAGTCATTGTGGAAGAAGTAGTTGCCATCACGTTTTATATGAGGATCAATAATGATGACCAAATGCCGTCCCTTGTCCGTTAAATTATGAATCATTTCGACGGAGTGTGGGAATTTATGCTGATCCCAGGTGAAATATTTTTTGTTATCGGTATATTCGATGTCAAGCCAAAATGTATCGACTGGTATATCGAATTCATCGAATTTAGCATGTACCGATGCAATATCCTGCTCGTCATTATAATTCCATCGACTTTGATGATACCCGATTGTATGTATTTGTGGTAGTGGCGCTACTCCAGTTAGATCGGTGTATTGCTTAAACACATCCAATGGCGATGGGCCGAGTAGAACGTAAATCTCCATTATTCCACTTTCAGACATAAAATGCGATGTTGGTGGATCAGTCTGGCGAGAGCCCGAAACAAAATTAACAATCGATGACATAACATTCTTCTCCGAGTCTGAATTGTAGATGTCGACCCAGGTTTCCGATGGATTCAACCAGAATACACCAGTTGTGCGTGATTGACCGTGTCCATAGATAACTGGAACTGAACCGTACAATGCCATACCGTTTTCAAGTTCGTATTCGAATACATCAAGATTGTATAGGCGATAGGGTTCGCTACCGATTGTTGATTTGAGTGCAAAGCTTTCAGCGTGTTCTGGGATACCAAACAAGATATCAGCACTTGGGAATGTAAAGTCTAGTGCAACTGCTTCTGGACCATTAGGTTTCGAATCATGATGAGACTTGAAATTTTCATCCCACGAACCAGGATCCTCATCTTCGATACTCTTCAAAAGTAAATCATTTTCGACATGTTCACCATCCTCGCCTTCATTTTGTTGAGGTCTAATTTAAAACGAAAAATTATAAATCAACTAAAAATGGAATTGAATATGTGAACTTACGTTTGTGGCTTCCTTCGTAAATGTTCAAATCTCATCAGACCTTTACCGTTAACAGTCAGCGAGTGTACATCTCCGCTATAAAAATCGATTTTCAATGGGAATGTTGTTATCACAATTTTATTATTTCCAGACACAATCGTTACTTCAGATTCAGTTCTCGATGTAACCCTGATTGGTTCGGTTGGTTGTATATTTACGATGTCGACGACACGATAACGTGGCTTAAGTGGTTCCTTCTCGTCGACTAATAGACGGAATTTATTATCCTTGAGACCTTCGATTTTCATAACAAACAAATGTCCATTTTCCTTATTCAAAAGCTCGGCCGTAACATGGTCGGGATATGTTTTAAGAGTTGGCACGAGAAATTCGTATGGTGAACCACCCGGTTGTACTTTGCGGCATCTTCGACAGAAGCTACTTTGTTCGCATGTCTTGAAATTATTGCGGTCGACCGTTAGTGTTGTACCAAACAGGAAGAACAGTAAAATCACAAATTTAAACCGCATAATATTGCTGGAACGGGGAGAGAAATAAAAATTGAATAATGCAAGACGACATGTTCTGCCTACGTCACTGGGATGGACAAACAAATTTGACATTTCCACCATGTACGGCATAAAACCACTTTAAGTGCATATTTTAAATAAAAATAATGTTAAATTTGTAGCTATCATTGCTTATAGATAATTGAAAATGCTTAATCATGTTATTGATTGGAAATTTTTCTTATAATAAAACAATTTTGACGATAAACATCAACCATCACTCAACACGTTAATATAAACTTTTATGGACACAATCTTAAAGATAAATCACTTAGATGTAATATATTTAAAACGCACTTACCGAAATTCAAAATATTAAATATTTAATCAAATTTATTGATGTATAACAAATAATAATGGTATTGACCGGTCAAGACGAAAACTTTTATTGACTTACTTGCTCGAAGTGACAACCATTTTTATGATACGTTTGATAATTTAACCTAAAATTTAGTCGAGTCATCTATGTTTTCAAAACATTACTACAAAAAGCGAATATAACAGTTTTAAGATAATTATAGCACAAATTTTAATACCCGACTGTATGTCAAAAGGAATCGATTTTAGTTAGTTATATTTTCGGAAGATGGTACTAATACTAGTGTGTGTGTGTTAGTTAGGAAATTTACTTTAAGGTTTGTCATTTATCCGGAAGATGGTAATAAAACTAGTATGATTTTAAACGACGGTTTTGATCGTTTTGAGGTATTTCGATCTCGTTCTTTAACCTCAAACAATAAGTCTGTTTTGGTTAGTTTGTTTTTATCTTTCCAATCTGTTTTAGAGCTTCAAAGCTGGGACATAGGGTATTATTCACACCAACGATGTGTTCATTCACACCACCGATCGAAAATTCTCTTTTGCATCCTCGGGATTCGAACCCGGTACCTCCCGCTCCAACTGCCGCAAAATTAACCACTGTGCTATTTGGCCGGTAGCAAACATTAGACATTTAAAGTTCTTTGATTAAGTAAGACGTGTACCATGAAGTTTAAAAAAAAATGCAGGAACTAATCGAGTGAGCTATAAAATGATTGCAAATTTGCATCTTAGTAAGGTGTGGAAATAGATATGAATGCATGTGCTACAGTGGTGTTGGGGGTGATCAATTCAACCCCAATACACATTCTATAGTCTGAAATGGGTGATACACCTCTCAATTATTAGAGAAACAGTTTTTCCTGCAAATCTGGTTGAATGTTTGAATTTTTGAGGAACGACAAAAACTTTGATGAATGAGTTATCAGTTAAGTAAAAATTTCACAAGATGCAAATGAAATATGTTGCTCATTTGCATGTGTATACAGATGCTAGTGTGAGTGATGATCGTGCAGGTTTTGGAATTTACATTCCAGACTAAACAAAGAGAAAATGTTAAGATTAAATGATAGGATATGTATAATGAATACCGAATTGATTATGGAAGTGATAATGGAAGGAATCAAGTTGCTTGAGGTTTCTTTTACTGTCCGACTCTGAGTGGTTTAGAATTTAGAAGTAAAGGGTACTCAGAGCAATGTTTATGTGAATAAGTTGTTTGAGTTCCTTCAATCTTGTGAGAGTGAAATGGTTCTTCAATAGATACCTTCACATTTACAGATTAAAGGTCATGAGAGAGTCGATATGATTGCAAAAAAGGGTTGCTTGATTGAGGATGTAAATGATTTTATGGATGCTAGAGATGTACTTCGTATGTTCCAGGTGAATCTGTGGAAAAAATGGCAGAGTGAAATTGTGCGAAAAAGTCAAATAAAAGGCAGAAGTACTTTGAATAGTGTAGTGTTCCTTTGAAAAACCCTTTCTTTAAGGAAATCAAAGGAGACACTACAATGATTCGAACAATGGAGCGAGTGAGATTGAATCATGGAAATTGGGAACGTCATTTGAGTGAAGTAAATGTGTATGATTCTTGTATGGTTGTAGAGGACATTTAACATTTTGCTTCTAAAGTACAACAAATATAGTCATAATAGGCTAAATTTCGATCTTCATTGCTTATGCATAATGTACATAATAGAAGCAGGATGCAAAAGGAGTTTTTGTTCATTTGGATTATGAAGCACTTTCGGAGTATATTTCATATGACGGTATTATAGGCTGGCATGGAAAATTATGTATTCAATATATGAAGAGAGATATAAATTTCTCAAATTTTGTTAGATGAATTGAAAGAAATTCGAGTCAACCTAATTCCTATACAGCACATGGGATATTCAGTAGCTCTTCTAGTTCAAAAATCAGGTGTGGTCGACCATAACCATTTTGTATTTGTGTTGTGGTGTTAGGGTCAAACAGTAGTTTTAACATCAAAGATGCCACGGTAGCTGATTCTCTTTTCGAAATTATATTGAATCTAGAGCTAATGCACTTTATTATGCAGATGTGTATAAACGTGATGCCATGAATTTGCTCAATGAAAAACTACGATTCAATTAAAAGATACTGAAAGGTTGTTGAAGAGTCTGAAAATTTTCCCACTTTGAACAAGGATCAACTTTCTTCTTCAAAAAGATTGAAAAACTGGACAAGTTTAAACCAACCTTCTGCAAATTATGTGTATAGATTCATTATACATTTCAAGTCAATTCTTGCATAAAGTATCGTGCGCTAGACTAATGCAATGGAGATGATCTTTAAGGCTATTGTTTGATCGTAAAGACACTTATCTGATTCTAGGTTCGATTTACGTAAATTCTTGTAAAATTCTCATAATTTGTTGCTTTATTACAAGAAGGACGCAATCAACGAGAAGTCGCAGTCAACTTTGAGACAATCTGCTGTCCCAAGAGTATCCAGAATGTTAATGGACAATATGAAGATGTTTAAAGGAAACCAACTTCACTCCAAGACGAGTCAAATGTGCTCGCTTCAAACAATGAAGGTTCGTTTTATTCACTGACGAGCGCAGAATATGTCTCAATGGTAGTGATCGTAGAAGTGAGCCCTATCGGCGTCTAGAGCGGAGTTTTGCAAAGCTGTTTTGCTGAGCTGTTTTACGAAATTGGAACGGCGGCGGTTTGTGTATGATGTGATCTGGCACATCGCTTGAGGGCAAAATAGATCTTATTTTCGTATACATGGTAGATGTCGTAGAAGATCACTGAACTATAGTGCATGACAATGTCCGATATCACACAGCTCGAACCACTCGGCAGTTCATGTATGAGGGCCAGCCTTCAGTCCAGACATGAATCCAACTGAGCATTATGGAACAAACTAAAATAGAGAGTGCGACACAAAATCTGGTACGATTTAGCATCAATAATCTCAAGATTGAATTGGATGAGGTGCGATCCGATAAAAGTACTGAACCGATTTTCATAAAAAGCAAATGTTAGCTGAACCGCCCAGGTGGCGCAGTGAATAAAGCTGCGGCAGTTGGAGCGGGAGTTTTCGGGTTCGAATCCCGATAGGGGCAGGATGCAAAAGGGATTTTTGAGCATGAGATTACGATCTGTGGTGTAAAGGAACATAACTATGGGCAGATGGTTAAGTAAATCGGACCTATAAATCGGCGTAAAAGCAAGGACGTAAATAAGCGAACCGCGAACAAGGAGGGAGTGCCTTGAGTCTCAAACAGATTAGAGATTAGATAATAAAATAAAAATTTCAGCTGTGATCAACGCAAAGTAACATTTCATACATGCACTTAAAGAACTTGCAACAGCAAACAAATCAGAGGACTCTAACTATGCCTTCTCTATACGGATCATCTCATCGCCCATGCTGCATTCACAGATGTGTTTTAATTTTAATATGAAATGCATATTGTCCATAGCTGGTTAAGAATTGATGACTTTAGTCAAAAAGGATAAGAGAGTTATATATTGCGAACTGAGACTGCCGATTGGCGACTGCAGATTAGTAAATTAGAAATGTAAATGTAATTTCGTAACGATTTGCTAGGTGTCTGTACCGGGTCTATTGATAAATATATTGATTTTTGTAAATGGATGTAGGAATAGGCCCAACGTTATCGGAGAATCTTGCCTAGCGATTGATCATATATACAGTCCGATCAATCAATAAGATCGGAGATCATATAACCGCCATCTAAAGTTTTTTTTTCAACTAGTGCTTATTTCGTGAATGGTAACACTTAGCTCATGTCTGATTTGACAGATAATTAGTTTTATCCTTCCGCTGAACGAATATGGTTGTGTATACGCTTGAACAACGCTGGGAAATATTGCGACATTACTTTGAAAAACATGGTAATGTTGCAGAATGTGTGCGAAAATTGCGAACGGATTTTGGAAGAAGACAAACACCGTCAGCTCCGTATGTTCGTTATCTTGTGAAAAAAGTGAAAGAAACTGGCATCCTCATCGATAAACCAAACCGTGAAAAGCCAAAAACACTGCGTACACCCGAGAATATTGATACTGTGGCAGAAAGTGTTCGTGATGCGACATCAACATCAGTTCACCGTCGTTCTCAACAATTAAACATTTCGGAGACATCATTTCGGAGATACAATTGAAGAGGAGGATATGGGTAACATTTGGTTTTAACAGGACGGCGCTACGTGCCACACAGCTGATGTCGTTTGGACACCTCGGAGCTGCGATTTGACACCGTTGGACTATTATTTGTGGGGTGCCCTTAAAGATAAGTGTTACGCCGACAAGCCAGAGACAATTGACGCTTTAAAGGACAATATTCGTGAAGCCATTGGTGAAATACAGCTGCACACAATCGATAATGTGCTTAAAAATTGGACCGATCGTGTAGGCTACTGCATGGCCAGCCGAGGCAGCCATTTGAATGAAATTATTTTCCATTACTAACCGGAAGGATTGTACTTTTAAATAAAAAATAAAATTTGAGAAAATATTCAGTATAGTTTTTTTATAGCATTTTCAAAAAAAAATGTTATTTGGCGGACCCCTTACTTCAATCATATATTTAGCTTAATTGGAACACAGTTTGACAATTATAAATGTAACCGCACATCTGGTTCTATTTGATCACTAATTATTCAAGCACACACAAACACATACACGATATGTAAATAAAATATTCCATTTCTCAGAATATGTGTTAAATGTTAAATTTTCGGTTCGGGTTTCCATTTTGTGCTGGAGCTCGTTTTAATTTTCTAAAAATCCAAGATAATTTATTTTCTGGTAATATTTCTTTCAGCATTTCTATTTTATATATTTATATATGTGTGTATGAGTGTATACATTTTGAGTGTGCGGTTTTCTTGGGGAAGAAAATTTTCTTCTTCCAAAAAGGAAAAAAAAAAATTGGAAACACACAGCACCAAAAATAAGCTTAAATTACGAATTCCATTAAAATTCTTTTTAATTTTTTTTTTATTTTTATTTTTAAATTAAATTACAAAAACAATATCCAATAAATAAATTTCACTCTATGTACGTATACATATATTTCATTATTTATTTATTTTGTTGTTGGTTTGTTACGTCTTACGTCTTACATAGAAAAATGAATAAAGAATTTCGAACAAAAACTTCATTAAAAGTCAAAACCTCGAAAACTTTGTGGAAAGTTGTTTTCCTCTACTTTCCTATCCAAAGTTGATTTGAAAATTAAAAAAAAAAATTCTTGTACATCTATATCGACTTAATCAAAAATTGGGTCTAATTGGAAAATCAGATAACAAGATATGTTTAGAGTGAACACACACACACACACACCGAATAAAAAATACTATCATAAAATTTTAGTAGTGGGTTTGGTACGAGTAAATATATTGTCTTATCTACGACACTTGATAATTTTATGGGCACATAAATTTTGATAATTTTGCACAATTTTTTTGTATAACCTGGGTATACCGTATCCGATTCAATAATCGTTATAACAACACTTTGCATAAAACGAAATACTTTGATTTACATAAGCAAAGGGTTCCGATATTTATTACATCCCCATCCTTAACTAAGGTATTTCGAATTGACTCCAACAAAAATTTTTTTCAATAATCTTCGGTTTCCTTGATATATGTCTACATATATATATACAGGGTACACACCCTCCACCCCTTTTACTATACTTAATAAATTTAGGTTATTATATCAACTTTTAAAGTTATTACAGCTTTTTTGTTGTTATTGGGTTTTATTAAGATTATACAGATATTCATTATGTATAGCTCTGATATATCGAATACAAGGTAAGGTAAATTTAAAATGTTATAATAAAATATTTTCTCTTGCTCTTATCAATCGAATACGAGTCGACACTAAACGACTTTTATTCTACTACACCTGAAAAAATATTTTATAGCTAAGGAATTTAATTTAAGGTGATTGGTAATTTTTACCTCTATATAACTTGTATTATGTGTGTGAAGTTAATCCTAGAATTCATCCTAGAAAAAAGCGATGGCAACACTAGTCTCAACTGTTGTGACTCATTTAACTCTCTTCTCAGAAAAACTCTCCTTGTGATATATCTTTGATATGCTCAGTCCAAATCGACCTTTACGAACCATTTAATACTACAACCGGGTCTTGTGATAGAGCTACCCAAACATGGAAACCATCCATTGGATACACTAACCGGTTCTGGAATCGGATTAACGATATATCGTAGACAAATTCTGGCTATAACAAAACGGTTTTCCATCTATATCGGTTATCTATATCCATCTATATTGTGCCCTGTGGGTGGGGGCAACCATGTTTCGTAAATATTTCGAACGAAACATGAGATCCATAGAATACCACCACAGTATCCAGAGCTTGTCGTAGGAGGCGACTAAATCTGGTTGGATCGCTGGGCTGACGACCCGCATCCGTAAAAAACAATAACAGTTAAAAATGTCAACAAAAACAAAAAAATCGGATACCGCCTAAATAACAATGACCCCCCGCTTAAGTACCCGGATACGAGATTGAGGATCAGCACGTGGAACGTGCAGTCACTAAGAAAACCTGGCGCGTTGGACGGCCTTATCACATGTATGAAGGAGTATCGGCTGGAACTCGTAGCGCTCCAAGAAACTCGATGGCCTAAAAGTGGAGTCCATGTGTCCCAAGGCTATACGTTGCTACACAGTGGAGATGACCTCGGAAATCTTGGAGTTGGCTTTCTCATTGGGCCGCAGGTAAAAAAGGCTGTGTTGGACTTCCAAGCAGTCGATAATCGAATGTGTAAGCTTCGCTTGCACATGAGATTAGCCAACCTGTCAATTGTATGTGTACATGCGCCCACTGATGTAAGCCAACCCCAAGATAAAGACTCATTTTACAATAATTTGGATAATCTGATGGGCTCTATACCTGAGCACGATATCAGATTGGTGATTGGTGACTTTAATGCTAGAGCTGGCAGAAATCAGACCGACTTATGTAACAACATAGGTCCGTACTCCCGACACGAAACTGCGACCGAAAATGGGGAAAGAATGATGTACTTTGCGATCGCACATGATCTTCAAGTGGCAAGTACATTCTTTCCCCACAAAAACATCCATTTGGAAACCTGGACACATCCACGTAAAACATCCCGAAGCCAAATTGACCATGTGTTGATTTCAAAAGACCGGGCTCGGGTTGTTCAAGACGTGAGATCGTATCGGTCGTCAACAAAATTCGTAGGCAGTGACCATTTTATGGTTGCTGCAAAGCTACGATGGAAATTTTCGTACAAGTCAAGGAGGACAGGAGAATATAAAACGCGATTCTCCTGTGAAGGTCTGATAAATGAAGAAACGCAACGAAAATATCAAGATCTTGTCAGCAATAGCATTTTACGATCCAACTACCAATCTGATGATGTGAACAGTGTCTGGGAAGTATTGAAAACCTCGGTTGTCGATGCTGCCCAGCACACTCTCGGTATAGTGAAAACTACGCCCAAAAATGATTGGTTTGATGAGGAGTGTCGTCTTGCTGTTGAGCAACGCAATATAGCCCACAATGAAGCGCAGACTCGGTTTACAATTGCAAGGAAAACCAAGGCAGTTCTTGCTAGGAGGACAGCTAAACGCATTTGTAGACAGAAGAAGCGCGAATGGTGGAAGGCCAAGGTCTTAAGAGTACAACAACTCAGCAATGAGCACAACTCGCGTGGTTTCTTTAAAGGAATCACCGAATTGCACCATACCTTAAGATCTCGGTCAACTGCCATTCGGGACCAGGATGGAAACCTCTGTGTTAACGTCGATGCGGTACTCGATACATGGCGTGAACATTTTTCTGATCTACTTAATGTTCCACATGTATCACAAGCTGTATTTGAATACTCTCAAATACAGACCGCGGAGATGTTCATTGAGGATCCATCCTATGAGGAATTCACAATGGCCATGCAGAGATTAAAGAAAAATCGTTCACCAGGGGTTGATTGCATTAATTCAGAGCTCTTGATATTCGGAGGGCTAACTTTGTGGAACTGTCTTTTCGACCTTGTTCGATTGGTATGGCGAAATGAAGTTATGCCTGATGAATGGAAAGTGGCCGCGTTATGCCCAATATTCAAAAAGGGTGATCGCATGAAATGCGAGAACTATCGCGGTATAGCTCTCCTTTGCACAGCATACAAGTTACTGTCATACATTATCTTGGGAAGAATTACTCCTTTGGCGGAGGAAATTGTCGGTGACTACCAAGGAGGATTCCGTCCAAATCGGTCAGTCACTGATCAAGTTTTTTCGCTGCGGATGATTCTTTCCAAGTACTACGAAACATCTCGCGATGTACACCAGGTGTTCCTAGATTTCAAGCAAGCCTATGACTCGATCAATCGAGAGAGGCTATGGTATGCGCTTGAATATTTAGGAATACCAAAAAAATATGTACATCTGTGTAAAATGACAGTAACGCAGTCACAATGCTGTGTTAAAGTTGAGAACAGGCTATCGAGAACTTTTGCAATCAATTCCGGTGTTCGACAAGGAGATGCGCTGTCCCCGATACTTTTTAATCTCATGTTAGAATACATCCTTCGTAAAAGTGCAACACCTCAGGACAATATCTTATTCCGACAATCCAATCAACTTCTTGCTTATGCAGATGATATCTGTGTGGTTGGATTAAATGGCAACGGAGTGAAAGAGATACTTGATCCACTGGAACAGTTTTCAGCTTCCGTTGGTCTCAAAATCAACGAGTCAAAAACCAAATATCTAATCTCGGGTTTTAGAGACCAAGACGCAATTGATTTCAGTAGTGGAAACCACACGTTTGAAGGAGTGATGAGATTCAAGTATCTTGGATCTCTCATCACTCACGATAATAGTGTGGGCGAGGATATCAAGGTCCGCCTTGCCGCTGGCAATCGGGCTTTGTATCCTCTACGTCCACTGCTGAAATCAAAATATCTTGCAAATACGGATAAGCTGAAACTGTACAGAGTGTTGATCAGACCCGTTGTCATGTATGGATGTGAGAGTTGGACCTTGACGGATGAGTACGAAAAATGGCTTCTAACATTCGAGAGAAGAATCATGCGTGTGATATATGGTCCAAAACGCGACGTCGATGGCACTTACCGAGTTCTTTTCAATCACGAGATCAGGAATTTAATGCAAATTCCTGATATCGTGCATGAAATCAAAGGACAGCGAATACGCTGGCTCGGTCACGTTCTGCGTGCTGATCCGAAACGAATGATACAGCGATCTTTAAAGGGAGAACCGCCTTTCGGTAGGCGAAGAGGTCGCTGTCGGCGACGATGGCTCCACGGCGTAGAAAGCGATCTGGCATCTTCCAACTGCTTGCAACAGTATGAAGATCTGGCTCGTGATCGAAACCGTTGGAGTCAGATTGTTGACACGGTACGGGCCAATAATGGCCTGTAAAAACCGAAAAAAAAAAAAAAAAAAAAAAAAAATATCCATCTATATACTTGCATACCAAATAAAAGCTTTCTTGCAGATATGGCGATAACACACAGGAGTTTTGTCATAGGAAACCGAGATTCAAGAACGAGTTATCGCATTCCTATTGTTAGAACTTATCACGGTACTTTAGCTTGGTTAAATAATCTATGGCTTAGAGGCCGTAAACGGCCGTTACCGCGTCTCAAATGAGACCTTACAAACCAATTTTAACGATTAGTGCACATTATGGGTGGTCAGCTCAACGAATGTTTTTACACACAAACGCGTTTTTATGTCATCCGGTTGCATGTTAATTTTGGGTCAAATACGGGAATCGAATTCGAGACAGTGGCGTGATGAGAAACTCTCTTAGCCATTAAGCTACAACCGGCGATCTCAGCATGGATACTTTAGCTCAGAAATTCCATAAGTTCTATGCTGGGTGAAATATTGAATAGTTTTGATTATAAAATTGAACATCAAAACTGGAGCGCAGACCATAATCCAGATAGTTAAGGTCAAGATAGCCATGTGGAGGGAGTATCAGGATTTTATTTGTTAGCCAGACTTATCAATTATGTTGAAATAGCTGATCTAGGTCCAACAGTCAAGGCCTATTGGACTCATTTGATAAAGTTTCGATGGCAGAAAGACACAATCATTATAGTGATGTTATCGAAGGTTCCGATACAAGAAATTTATTAATTTAGACTGTAAATATTTCGAACGAAACATAAGACCCATAGAATACCACACCACCCTATCCAGCGCTAGTCGTATAAGAGATGACTAAATCTCGGTGGATCGTTAAGACTGACGATCCACATCCGTACAAAAATCAAATAATAAAAATGTTAACAAACACAACAAAGTCAGACCAACAAAATAACAATGAACCCTCGTTTAAGTACCCGGACACGAGATTAAGGATCGACACGTGAAACGTGCAGTCGCTTCTAAAATCTGGTGCGTTTGACGGCCTTATCACATGTATGAAAGAGTATTGGCTGGAACTCGTTGCTCTCCAATAAACTCGATGTCCCAAAAGTGGAGAACATGTGTCCCAGGACTTTACATTACTACCCAGTGGAGATGAACTCGGAAATCTTGGAGTTGGATTTCTCATTAGGCCACAAGTAAAAAAGTGAGGGTAGAACTTCCAAACAGTCTATAATCTTCCTTGTCCATGAGATTAGACAAACTGTCAATTGTCAATTGCCCACTGATGTAAGCCAACCCCAAGATAACAACTCATTTTACAATAATTTGGATAATCTGATGGGTTTTATACCTCAGCACGATGTAGATTGATGATTGGTGACTGTAATGTTAGAGAAAGCAGAAATCAGGCCATGCTGACTTATGTATAATAATATAGGTCCTTACTACTAACACGAAACTGAGACTGAATGGAAAAAGATTTATGTACTTTGCCATCATTCATGATCGGTCATATTATCGGTCGTCAGCAAAATTCATAGGCAGTGACCATTATAATGATAAAGCAGTTCTTCCCAGAAGGGCATCTAAACGCATTTGTATAGACAGAATCAAAGAAATCACCGATTGCACCATACCTTAATATATCAGTAAACTGCCCTTCGGGATTAGGATTGAAACCTCTGTGTTAATGTTGATGCCGTACTCGATACATAGCGTGATCATTTTTCTGACCTACTTAATCTTCCACATGTATGACAAGGTGCATTTGAATACCTTCAAATACAGACCGCAGAGATTGGTCATTGAGGATCCAACCTATGAGGAATTCACCGTGGCCATATGCAGAGATTAAAGAAAAATCGTTCACCAGGAGTTGATTGCATTAATTCAGAGCTCTTGATATTCGGAGGGCTAACTTTGTGGTACTGTCTTTTCGACCTTGTTCGATTGGTATGGCGAAATGAAGTTATGCCTGACGAATGGAAAGTGGCCGCGTTATGCCCAATATTCAAAAAGGGTGATCGCATGAAATGCGAGAACTATCGCGGTATAGCTCTCCTTGTCACAGCATACAAGTTACTGTCATACATTATTTTGGGAAGAATTACTCCTCTAACGAGATTTTTACTCCTCTAAAAATATGTACATCTATGTAAAATGACAGTAACGCAGTCACAATGCTGTGTCAAAGTTGAGAACAGGCTATCGAGAATTTTTGCAATTACTTCTGGTGTTCGACAAGGAGATGCGCTGTCCCCGATAATTTTTAATCTCATGTTGGAATACATCCTTCGTAAAAGTGCAACACTTCAGGACAACTTCTTATTCCGACAATCCAATCAACTTCTTGCGTATATGCAGATGATATCTGTGTGATTGGATTAAATGGCAACGGAGTGAAAGAGATACTTGATTCACTGAAACAGTTTTCAGCTTCCGTTGGTCTCAAAATCAATGAGTCCAAAACCAAATATGTGATCTCTGGTTTTCGAGACCAAGACGCAATTGATTTCAGTAGTGGAAACCACACGTTTGAAGAAGTGATGAGATTCAAGTATCTTGGATCTCTCATTACTCACGATAATAGTGTGGGAAAGGATATATCAAGGTTCGCATTGCCGCTGGCAATCGGGCTTTGTATCCTCTACGTCCACAGCTGAAATCAAAATATCTTGCAAATACGGATAAGCTGAAACTGTACAGAGTGTTGATCAGACCCGTTGTCATGTATGGATGTGAGAGTAGGACCGTGACGGATGAGTACGAAAGATGGCTTCTAATATTCGAGAGAAGAATTATGCTTGTGATATAAGGCCCAAAACGCGACGTCGATGGCATTTACCGAGTTCTATTCAATCACGAGATCAGGAATTTAATGCAAATTCCTGATATCGTGCATGAAATCAAAGGACATCGAGTACGCTGGCTCGGACACGTTCTGCGTGCTGATCCAAAACGAATGATCCAAATCCAAATCAGCGAACCTTTAAGGGAGAACCGCCTTTCGGTAGGCGAAGAGGTCGCTGTCGGCGACGATGGCTCCACGGCGTAGAGAGCGATCTGGCATCTGCAAAATGTCTACAACGGTTTGAAAAGCTGGCTCGTGATCGAAACCGATGGAGTCAGATTACTGACATGGTACGGGCCTGTAAAAACCGTAAAAAAAAATTATTAGTGACAATTTCAGATGATATCCATTGGTCTCAAAATCAACGAGTCCAACACCAAATATTCGATCTCTGGTTTTAGATCCCCCGATTTATTTCAGTATAGTGGTAAACAACAAGTTTGAAATAGTGATGAGATTCAAGTATTGGATCTCTCATTATACACGATAATAGTGTAAAACCCTCTCAAGGCAGTCGGTCTTTACATCCTCTACATCCACTTCTGGAATCAAAATATTTTGCGAGTGCGCATAAGCTGAACATGTATACTGATCAGATCTGTTGTCATGTATGGATGTGAGAATTGAACTTTGACGGATAAGTACGAATGATGGCTTCTTACATTCGAGAGAAAATTCATACATGTTAAATACGGGTTAGGCATATGATTCTGCTATATAAATATAATGATCGACTTCGAGAATCGAGATGACTGGAGTTGATTTATGTTTATACCAAGATAGTATCGTCTGGGGAACTACATGTGGACTCGGCTAACATTATTTGATGATAATGTTTGGCTGGGCTTCCGTGGTAACTTACATAGCTATATAAACGTAACAGAATATGGGGTCGCTTAGCGTTCACTAATGATGGACACTTATTGATGGTGTTTGATGTATTGCCATCGCCAACGACTGCTAATGGCTCCAGTTAACAATTATTTTGCCTTGTAGTATCTTTCATCTACTGTCTCCCTTATTTGTGGTTAACGATGTTAGTATTGAGACTGCAATGAGTTGAGCTCCCAAATTCAGGTTGAGGTGGATATTGTGGTTAATTTTTATTACGGCCACCTATTGTAGTCTACAGGTGATATATTAGCTTACGGAACAATAGAAGCTTAGGGTAAGTGTTTTCACCAATCTAAAATCCTATAAAAATGTAATCATTCCACACGTACCAACCCTTCACTCCTCTAAATATTTAGCTACTATATATATAGTGAAACACAGTGAACATTACTATATTATAGAGTGTAGTAATTTATAAAGTTAAAATTACATTAACCTCAACCTAGATATAAAATAAAACTGAAATTTATTAAAATTTCCAGACTAGAACCAAAATTTATTCGATGATAGTCATTTCAAATTAAAAGCAACAAAATTAATAACAACAGCGCAAAACTTTTAACGCTTTACACATCCACCCTCCCCAATCTACATATGGTATATATATATAGAACACATTCGGAAAAATTTGCTGATCCCATTAAAGCGGCTAAAAAAAAAATAATAAATTCATCTTGTATATTCATATATGTGCTTTTTCCACCCCGTATATAACATATACGATATGCTACGGGTTAAACCCCAATTTAATAATTTTTAAAAGTTAAAATAAAATCACCAGAATAAATTTTATGCTATTAAAAGGATGTATCTAACAAATTAATACACTTTGACATCGTTTAATATAGGAAAAAAGGTTCGGGGTTAGATAAAACCTTCCACAATTACGCAGAGAGTGATTTGGTGATTTTAAAGCTTTTCATCCCTTAAATATTGGATGCTGCATTTTATTAGCTAATCGGTATAAAACACCTCGTCTATTCGTGTGTGTGTGTTGTTAAACTGTACGAAATGCGCTACATATATTTCCAATCCGCTCACCATCGAACGTATTATGTAATACGAGTATAGTACTAACGAATTGGATTAATGTGGTAGCGTAGCGCAAAAATTTATACTACATACATGTTTTTGGATCGATCAAAAAAAAAAATTTTCCAGCCTTTTGTATAGAATGTTAAAATATTAAATAATATTTGGTCCTTTGAAGTTTCACGGATGAAAATCAAACATGGGAGATAAAAAAATAAAAATATTTATGCTATCAAAATAAAATTACAAAAACAAAATCTTGTTTTTTGCTCACAAAGGTCTTACCTATGCATATGATGGTTAAAGTTGTACATTTTTTTTAGTATTTTTGGCAAGCATTCAACCTCCGTGTATTGTATACTTTAAAATATATTATCAAAGCGTAAACAGTAGATTTTTTACTTGTGTCCTTCTTTGCGGCTTTAAGGATAGTTTTTTACTCAAAAACCACGTATATGTATGTTCGAGACCACTGTAGGTGAAATTTACGATAAGAACGAATACCTCACCAGTTTTAAATATTTCTCGTTATCATATAGTGTCACACACGCTTGGAATACTATTCAAATAAGAACTATACTTTGCGGCAGTGCGTTACATTTACTCTATATGTTTAAATCTATCCGAAGGTGGTATTTGGAGCTTTAATCAAGCTTTTTTGGTTAACATTTTCTCTCAGGGTTTAACTATCAATATTTAACTGGTTTGTTTGTAAATTGGTTACATATAGTTTATTTTCCAGTGGTAAAGCATGTCTCTACCGAATTACATTGAAACCGGATACCAAACAGGTTTATGGCAAAAACAAACAGCCTTATTGTGGTGGTCAGTTGTGAAGCTGTTTGGGGAATCAAGTTGGCACTATTTGTCAGTTCCGTATCTTGCAGGTACCACAAGTCCTTGTGTTACCTCCTCGGGGTGCCCACCGGGCAACTGGCTAACCACTTTATGGGGAACAAGGCAAACACACAGCGCTAAATAACTGGGCCGGGTTACGGTACCGTATCGATAACCAACCTGGCTGGGAGCCCAGTCTTATCTTTAACAGGGACCAATTATACCCCAGCAACTAACTTAGACACTAATGCACAACCATTAGGGGTGCAAGTGGTTAAAAGCTCTTCAATTTAGAAGAAGATCTCAAGATTCAAGCGACGGAAAAGACAAGAAATGAAACGTTCACTTATCGATCTTTACGGCAGAAACCCTCCTTCCATTTCCAGGGAACCAAACTAAAAGACAAAGGGTTTCTTCTGTCATCAAGTCATAGGGTAACCGGGAAGAGGGCCCAGGATCGAAAAAATTCCGATACTGAGTTTTAAAGAAGTTGTACTTCACGAGTTCCGTGTCCTTGTCAAAAATAAAGCCATGAACTTTCGAGCAAATTAGCTTCTCCCAAAGATTCTTTGAGCATGCACTGCGCTAACGATTGAACTCTTAAGTGGATCATCGAAGCTGTACCCACTCTTCATCGCTGAAAGGGAGCTGACCTGGGTTGTATCCTGTTCTGCAACCTACCCAGGGGTACAGTTTTTGTCTCGGGCCCGATCCAAGAACCTTTAGATATTCTGAAGGGACTAGGAAACCAAAAGTTGGGACTCAAGACATCTTTGCCAAAAAGAGGGAGCCGAAAGGCACACTTTTTCACCTAGTACTAGATGAGCTATATGTTCCAAGTCTGGAAGCACTTGGTTTTAAACCCTTCTTGGTTTTAAGTATAGGGTCACAAATAAATGTGACGTAAAAGGAGATGAGGAGGGTCAAGGAAAAATTGTCCTCCACTATCCCAACTTAATTCGAATGGTTATGTCAGCAATACATTATTATCTTAATGTGTCTTTTTGATTCAGGAACCGTGGATTCACGAAAACAAAATCAAAGGACTCAATCCAGGGATCTTCGGTTCCCTCCTGGTTAGTGATATTTGCTCGAGACCTATAGCCTGTGGTTTAGTTAGTGATAACATGACTCCTAAATGAAATTTGTTGTAAAGATCTTACAGCAGTTGTCGTTGACGTAAAAGAACAGGTATCCAACGTGAGATTCTAGTAATTTCCGTCTATTTCCCATATGATTCGGAACTTCATCGTCCTATTCGGATCATCACCAATATTAATCCTAGTGGGGTGGGAATACCCAACCCCATCTGACCTAGTTATCACAATATTGTGATTGGTTGACAGGCATCTGTTGAAACAGCACTCCATGAAGTCGTTGAAAGGATTGAAAGATCACTGGACAACAAAGAATTTGCCTTGGGTGCGTTTCTGGACATTCAAAGCGGGTTTAACAATGCGTCCTTCAATGCAATGATCTCTGCAGCTGAAAGACATGGCAAGAAAATCACACTTGTTCGGTGGTTTAGCACCATGCTTAGATAAAGGCGAATTACTGCAGACTAAGATAGTGATAAGACGACAGTGATCACCCGAAAGGGATTTTCTCAGGGTAGGGTTATGTTTCCGCTCTTGTGGTATCTTGTGGTCAACTCACTCCTAGTCCAACTAAACGACAACGGAGTTCTCTTACATAGGGTTATGCTGATGACATCGCCATAATACTGGTATAGGTAAATGTAATATGCAATCGCATGCAAACTGTGATTAACATAGTTGTAGTCTGGTGTAGTGACAAGGATCTATCAGTCAAGCCTAGGAAAACTGAGCTGGCCCCTTTCACTAGTCGCAGGACCCTACAAATCTTTATTCTTCCAAAACTTGGGGCTCATACGATCCCACTCTCTTCGAAAGTCAAGTATCTGGGGGTCTGGCTAGATCGGAAGATTACTTGGCAAAAACATATAGAAGAGAAATGCAACAAAGCATGCAACATTTACTTTAAATGCAAACTGTCATTTGGTAAATTATGGGGCCTTAAACCCAGTGCGCAAAGCGTGGCTACACGTTTCAGTGATCAGACCCATAATCTCATTTTTCGCATTTATTTGGTGGCCTAGAACAATGAGCGGGATTGGTAGGAAACCTCTAAGCCGCCTTCAAAGACTTGTTTGTCATTGGTATAGTATAGGAGCTATACACATCACTCCCACTGCAGCTCTTGAGATGGCTGTGGGTCTGCTGTCGATTGATCTTTGGATCAGAAGATGTGCAGCGCTAAAAGCCGCTCGCCTACAAGGCATAGACAATCTATTTGGTCCTTTTGGGCACTATCAAAAATGGAGGGAGGTGGGCCGGCACACAACTGCCCACATGCTTTCAAATATAAAAAATCCTGAGGTAGAATTATCTATCCCGCTTGGTAGGTACGCTACTGTTTTTCATACAGAAACTGCTCCAATTTTGAAAAGAGCACTCTTTGTAAAAGGGATGAATTGCAGAGATTGTCGGATCTGCATGATTTCTGACAGCCAGGCTACCTTAAATATGATTGGTTCCAATTCTGTTTCATCGAAACAAGTTTTGGAAACGATAAGTGCCTTAAATCGTCTAGGGTGAATAAAGTTGGACTTCACTGGATACCCGTCACATGGTTATGTTTGGGTGCGGCATCCAATCCAAAAATTGACTATGTATCAAGTGAGATAGGATAGTATCATCTCTTGTCGTCTATCCAAAATCTAATTTGGATCAATAAACCAGCAAAGATAACAGTCCTTTTAAATTATGATAGACACACTTTAAGGATCTTGCTGGGCATTCTCACGGGGATCTGCTCCCTGAATAAACATATGCTCCGAATGAAAATTCGAAATATCTCATACTGCGAAAATAGTGTGGGGACGGAGAAAAAGAAACTGTTCAGCGCTTTTTGTGCTTCTGTTCTTCATACTCTTTCCATAGACTGCGCTGTTTTGGCTCACAATTCTTATTTGAGGATCAATTGATGACCTTGAGGGTATCATATATCTATAGGATTTCATGAGCAGTACAAACAGATTTCGGGACTAAGAGTGGGCGTCTGGGAAGGATGTCACAATGGGCCGATTGAGCCTGAGTGACTGGAGAAAAGAACCCTGATTGTTTTTTCAAAAAATTATTATATAATATAAAATTTTTTTTTTGGCTATTTATCAGCCGTATGGTATCGCTAATGCAGTGTCGCTATTTAGTGTTGTTAATTGGAAAATTGGACAAATTAGACTGTCGATAATTGCAGTTTATACCATAATGATTGAAGGAAGATGGTCATATTGAACGATTATGAGACCAATGGTGACCTTTACCACTCTCTATATTTTGTGGTTATGTTCTCTCGCGACCAAATTGTTTGCGCATAAGCCTTATTGACTAAAGGCAGTTCGTTGACCCTGGAATCCCGTAATCTATATGCCATCTAGAACCAGTTATATTACATACTAGATTATCGTAAGTGCAAAAGCTTCCACTGTTGTTTAACATTAAGTTCTCATAAGTTACAACAATTATGTAAACTAGTACAAAAAACTATATAAAAGCAATAAAACAAAGTTAAAGGGTAAAAGTTAAAGGAAAACCAATTTGTACAAATAAGTAACCACAAAAACCAAACCAGCACTAGAATATTAAGAAGAAACTGGAAAGCAGGAAAAACAATAAAAGGAAAATCATAAATCATTTCGAGAAAAAAAAACATGTCTTAAGAAAAACACTAAGGGGATGGAGGGGATATCTATACACCAAAAACGGAAATTGTATTTTATTAATTTTCAAATTTTGTTTTTCCCGGTTTTCCATTGTACACACACGCTTATATAAATTTTTAACTGGTGAGTTGCAAACATATAGTAGAGCTTTTATAACTCTCACCACTATAGTTTTGTTCCAACCCTGGTGCGATACAATATGTGAATTTTAACTTTAAACCATTTTGGTTATGCTTAAGGAAATGTCATTTAATACTAAAATTTTAATTATTTTATTTATTTATATAAAAAAAAAATTGAAAATTATTTTTTACTATATTATAGTGTTTATTATAGTTTGGGGGTAAAATAAATATTTTTAATTACTTGGAAAAACTATTTTTGGTGATATGATGGTGTTGTTGCCAAAGATTGTGGGGTCGTTCAGTTTTATTATTCTTGAAGCTGTGTGCTTTCAAATACTTTGAATTTGTTTTTGGGTGTGTGTGTGTGTGTGTGCACGTAAATATTTTGGGAATTTATATTTTTTGTTGCTGTTGTTTGGTGTACGTGATAAAATTTCATAAAACTTAAGATTTGATAATAATTTATGTATTGTATAAAATATAAACCAGGAATAAGATTTTCAAAAGTATGTCGTTAAAGTTTAAGATTTTTGTACTTTGCATTATACCATTAATCAATATACTCGTTGTTAGCAGGCTAACAACTTACTAAAACGTAAAACATTTACACGCGCGAGTAACTAAATCGATTCGAAGTTTCAGCGCTCACAGCCCGATTTTTGTGAAAATTGGTTGAGTACACACTCCTCTTGCAACGCAATCTAGAGGTCATGGTAGATGGTACTGGATTTCTAGCTCGGACACTCCGATTTAGTTCGTCCCCTAAATTTGGTTTATGTCCAGGCGAAGGGGTGACCATTCAATGAACCATGCCACTTCATCGTATCACGCTTAACGTCATCCCCGAACTGCCGAGTGGTTACATTATTTTTCTTAACTATAGTTTTGCCTCAATTGCGCCTACTTGAGGGATCGCAGCTTACTCCTAATCCTACACTATCTTGAGATCACTGATGTTAGATGGTACCGGATTTCTAGCTCGGACGCTATGGTTTAGTTCGTCCCATAAATGCTCAATTGGTTTATGTCTATACACGGAAAGGTGACCATTTTCCAGCAATACACACGGAATTAGCAGCATCAATTAAATCTTTACATGATTTATTGACCGAGAGCCTTTATGCCATTAGAAACTTAAGCATATTGACAGTGTCTTGGAATGACATTATAATTCCAAAAATTATAAAAAAGTTGGATAATGAAACATCCAAACTATTCGAGATGTCAATACCGGATCCTAGGGAAATTCCTCAAATTCCTAGAACGCCGTTTCCAAGCCTTAGAAGCGACAAAACCCAAACCTATAAGTCGCAGTTTTGGAACACCCGTTCCACAGATAGCAAGGGTCAACACATGTCGAACACAAAGTAGAAAAACCTGTGTATTCTGAAAAAGGAGCATGACTTAAAGGACTGTTTTTAATTCCATAATTTCACCGAAACCGTTCTACATGGAATGAATAAGTATATCCCAACATCCTTTTCCAATCTCAATCCTAATCTTAAAATATTTTCAAAAGAAGCCACCAAAGCAGCCAGACAAAATAAATCTGCTCACAAGAAGTATAAGCGCAACAAAATTTCGTTTGACGAATATAAGGCCACACGTAACATCTGTAAAAAAATCTGTGCGAAGGAAGCGAAAAGAGCTGACAACAAGAAAGCCGCTAAGGCTTCCGAGTTGAAAATCTCCGATCGCAACTTTTACCAGATGGTCGCATCGGTTGCCAATATTTCTAAAACTTCTATTTCAGCATTGAAATGTGCAGACGGTGCTTTGATGGTGAATCCATATTTACAGGCCGACTTACTGGCAAACGTCTTCACTTTGAACTCGACTTTAGTTGTCCCCGATGGAGTTACGCCTCCGTCAATTCCGTATTGTGGTACCAAAATGGATCCTGTCAACATCTCGGAGGAAATTGTTTTCAGGAACCTGAAGACAATGGACATAAATAAGGCCACTGGACCTGACGGAATTACTGTTCGAATATTGAAGGAGTTTGCCAGTGACTTGGCTCCAATTTAACTAAATTTTTTCTCCTTTCTTATAAGCAAGGTAAATACCTGAACGCCTGGAAGAGTGCGTTGGTGCAACCGGTCCTTAAGCGTGGTTGTGATAAAACTGACACTTCAAACTACCGGCCAATATCAATTGTGTCAGCCGTGGCTAAAGTTTTTGAGAAATGCATTAACCAACAACTGGTGCATTATCTGAGATTAATAAAATAATTTCAGATAAACAATATGGCTTCCGCGAAACCCGCTCCACAACCGATCTCTTGGCGTATGTTTCAAACAAATGGAATCTCGCCCTTGAGCACCACGGAGAAGCCTTTGCAATCGCCTTGGATATATCCAAGGCTTTTGACAAGGTTTGGCATGAGAATCTCATTTGTAAACTTGTGGCATACGGCTTGGATTCGATGAGCATCAAGTGGATAAAACGCTTTCTCAAAGACCGAAAGATCAACGTTGTGCTAAATGGGAGATCATCAACGATACACGCCCCAAATGCCGGAGTCCCTCAAGGATCAGTTCTGTTATACATTAATGACTTGTTGGATAGCACTGTAAACCCTATCCACAGTTTTGCCGATGATGCAACATTGCACTCTTCTATTTCATTCGAGGTTGAGCCTACTCCTTCAGAGTTAAACGGTAAACGGCTGGAAGTAGTAACTTCGCTTAATTCCGATTTGAGTACAATATTTGAGTGGGGAGTTAAAAATCAGGTCAAATTTAACGAGAAAAAAACACAAATATGCATACGTTCTCGCGTAAAAGAAGTCGCAACGAATACCCTTTTGTGGTTAAAGGCCACGTTCTCGTGGGTTGTGACTCAATTCGTCTGCTTGGTGTTCAAATAAGTAACAATTTAAAATGGAATGAACACATTATCGCATTGGCCAAATCAGCTTCACGTAAACTCGGGTTCCTCAATAGATGCAGACGGTTTTTTCAATCGCATCAAGTTCTCCAGATATATAAAATCTTTATTAGACCGTGTATAGAATATTGCTGTCAAGTTTGGGGTGGAGCATATGGCACTGCTCTCCAGTTGCGGAATAGAGTTCAGCGACGTGCCATACGAATAATACGAAACTCCAGACTTACGAAAGATCTAGACAGTCTACAACACCGCAGAGATGTTGCAGAGCTCTGCGTGTTCTATAGATTGATAAATGGTAAATGTTCTGCAGAATTAAAGGAAAAAATTCTACCATTTGTAACGCCAGGACGGGTAACACGAGGAACGATCAATGCGCATAGGTTAACGGTGAAACTGCCGAAACCTCGAACTGAAGGTACAAAGCGCGAATTCATTCATCGAACATCCAGGAAGTGGAATTCGTTATCTGGTTTTCAGTTTCCGTTTGAGTATAAAATGCAAATGTTTAAGGCAGCTATCAATCTTTACTTGAAGGACCGCGCGTTGGGTGCAGGAGCTCTGACAGTTACAAGGAGCTAGGACTGTCTAAAAGTCCGCCCTGCATCCAATTAAAGCTACATATAAAAAAAAAAAAAAATTCCAACAACAGTCCACTTTAGAACAAATTCATTGCACAAGAGCGGCTATGCAACATGTGCTTGAAGGAGAATCACCATCTCTGTCCATATTCTATACGCTGTTTAGTTCGTATGGGCCGTCACAACACCTTATTGCAATCCAACAATCCACCACAACGCACGATGCTCACCACGAATACCGATGACCGTTCAAAAGGTGAGATAGAAGATCAGTTACAAATAACTAATCATCTGGTAAACCGGTATGAGCAGTTAACCTTCACATTATTGGCCACAGCCTTGGTTGAAGTACAGACTGAACAAGAACAACCAAAACTATTACGGATGTTAATAGATCCTGGATCACAAATTTCGGTCATTTCTGAGGAGGCGTCCAAGGTAATTAAACCACGAACGAAGAAAACATATGTGGAAATCGGAGGTATAAACGACAGCGAAATCATAACTGCCAGCGAAAGCTTGATTTTCATCGAATTCCTCCATGGAAATGGAAGCGGTACAGCTGCCAAATATAACAAGACTACTGCCTAACCAACATTTTAACAGTAGAAGATGAAGTCATTAAATAACTTGATGAGGACCGATCCGAATTACAATCCAGTGGAATGGACCTGAGGTTATCTTTGAGAAAGCAATCCAGTTAGCGCCAATGATCACAAAAGAAATACCAAATCAGTTGGAACTAAAACAACCAGTATTGAGTGCAGCTGCGGTAACATCAAATAACGTTATTGAATAAACAAATGTATATTCACACGAGCGAGTTGTTTGAGCTTTGTGACACCGAGCATTGTCATGCAACAATATAGTTTCTTCCCCTAAATATCATGGGTATAGAGCACAACATGATCCAAGAGAATAGTCTCGTTATACCATTCAGCGGTCAAACCTACTCTACGGCCCTCACTTCAAAAATAGCTCTCCTGGACGCCTATAGATCCGGCCTTTTCTATCACTACCATGTATGACTACATAGTAGTTCTGCACTTGTTAGTAAAAAAAAGTACCTCCGTTTCTTGATGCTCGAATTGATGTGTTCGCTAGCAAATTCGAATCGCTCTTTGTGGTGACGTTCAGTCTGTTTTGGCACTCTAGCTTACTTCATGCGACTTTTTATTTGTGCATTGACTAACAGTTTCGTCTAGAACTTGTCTTAGCTACCGCTTTACATCAACAATACCAGTGAGATGGCGATTTCACAGTGAGTTAGAACGATAAATCGTCATCACTGAAACGTAAAACATTTACGTAAACGAATTTTTCACAAAAGATTACTATTTTGAAAGCCCGATTGTTGCAAAAAATTGGTTATGTACACACTCCTTATTCAAGGCAATATCGTGGTCACTGATGTAAGCTCAGACCCTCTCGTTTTAGTCCAACATACCATATTTACCATATTAAGGTTTTGAGTTTAGACAATGACTTGAGAGAACGAACGCACTCTTCAACAATCAGACGTCATCGACGGATACCAGTATAGTGTCGAAAACAAGATCTGTTTTTCGCACAAGCAATATACCAGCCCAAACTATGCACGAACAGCACTGCGAAAATCGTTTTTTCTGGACACCGGTAAACCTAACCATTTTCAACACTTAGGACATATTCTACAATCGTCAGTGAATAGAATGGACCTCCATTGCACGATGCTGCAATTGATGTATTCGCCAGCAAATTCTCCACTCGAATCACTCTTTTCTGTGATGTGTCAATTTCGGCCCACTAGTTATTTTTAAGCGTCTGTTTACTGCCCATTAACTAACAGGTATACGGCTCGAACTTTTATTTGCTCCTGCTTCACACTAATATTAGTGAGATATTAATATCGTATAGTGAAATTAGGACAATAAATCGTTTGTGTATCGATCGAAAGTGGACTACGAATGAAGTTTCCTCAAAGCTTCTGGAAACTCTTAAGTCAGTTGATGTGGTATTATACACTGGATGTTTTTTTTCTGTTTTTGAGAGTGTAGTGCTTCTACTGGACCGGGCCATCATTCTTTTGAAGACTACAGCTTTTATCTCTTCTTATGATGAACAAAGTGGTTTGAAGATCGTTACTCTTCGTATACCTTCCATTTCCTTGTGGATTTAAGTCCAAAGCCATCCTGGATATATCACTTGGTGATTTGCTCAGTGTATGGCCAATCCATCTCCACTTTCATATCTTTTTGTCGCTCTCTAGGTCAGCTTTAAGGCCAGAAGCATTTTATAGTTTTCGTCAAAGCCACTTATTTTTAAACACATGTATAGTTTCTTTCTCATAGAGTATAGTACTGATCTTTATCTTGAAACCAACTGAGTTATCAAGATCTGATAACTGATATATTTTTTGCAGCTTGTCTGGTGTATGTGTGTGAGCAAGCATCTGTCATCTGCATAGTTCAGGTCATTGAGTTTCCTTGTTGATATCCATTGTATGCCATTAGAATACGTGACATTGTTTTTCTGCATTGATGAGAGTACGCATCCTTGCCTCGCTCCTCGATAGCACTCGAGAAATGAAAGACAAAACAAAATGAAAGCTACTATACAAAGCTACTATTTTGCACAACAAAATGAAAGCTACTATATATACATATAGTAGCTTTCATTTTGTTTGCCTTTATATTGAACTCGGTTTCTGGCATAACGACAAATTTTTTGTATACAATCTTCTTTGTGATGCCCATTTCAGAAAGTGTCTGCCATATTGTGTCAATTTATCGTATTGATTGCGCATTCGAAATCGACGAAGAGCAGGTAAAGTGCCAAATTCCATTCACCATACATTATTTAGTGATGATAAAGGTTGAATTGATGTGATTAGTGCCACTTCTTTTTGGTCTATAACCAGCTTGTTCCTTTCTTACTTTTGTATTGATTGTTGCGGTGAGATTCTATCAAGGATAATCATTGCGAGCATCGTTGTTGTTATGTTGTGAAGAAAGATAACTCACCAATTTTTGTATTCTATTAAGTCATCTTCTTGGGGATTGTAACTGTCAAGCTATCCTATAATCTTTCAAGCTGCACTTTAAACTTCCCGTTAATGGGTTGGCGTTGCTGATTTATTGGTGTTAATTGATAACCAGGGATTTTCGGTGCTGTTGATAACGTATCTTCTTCAAGTCGTAGTTAGTACTTGACCAATCCCTAACCATATCTTTGTAATTTTGTCGCAGACTTTCATCACGCACTGAATCTTCAGCAGTCGCCATCTTTTAAACTTGACGTCGTTTTGATTTCAGATTAACGAATGATTGTATTCAGATTAACGAATGATTAATATATTTAGTAGGTTCTTTTCATGCTGTTGGGTAAGGCACACTGGCTATCTATCAGGGAGATACTTCGCTCCATTTAACTCAAGTCTTCGTGCTTGACGTTAATATGATGACGCTGTTTTCTGATGTTAATATGATGACTTTCTTGTCAGGTGGAAGTTTTTTCACCCAAAAATTCAAAACTAATTACATTCCTACATAAACATTTGGCTTGATTTTTGAGGTGTACCACCATGTGCTGCTAAATGATGACCATCCACATAACAATCCTAAAAGAGTGAGCTCTACATGTTTCATACCAGTGATTCAAAAATCGATCGAAGCGGCTGGTGTTACAACATGATGACCGGTTTTGGAACTAAGTCAATGGTTAAATATGTTCATACATTTTTTGGAAGCCTATGAACTGCACATCCTCATTACGAATGAGCTTATAAGCTCAAAATGAGATATGCAGTTCACAAAATTATTGTAAATATATAAAATAAATATATAAATATATAAAATAAGTAATAGTGTAAGGATAAAATACTAAGCTTTCAAAACAAAACTTTGCTTTACGAAAATCGGTTAAACCATTTTGGCCAGTATTCCATTTTTAACAAGTCGAGGTTTGAGTCGATCTAGTTGCTTGGGAGTTTATATTATTGGCAAATCTCGCTCCTTAAATAGAACAAACATAATATATAAAACTTTAACAGTAGAACTGGAAAACAATTGATGCAAAGTTTGTTTAAAAAGCACACATATATAAAAATTCTATAAAAAATTCAATTCATTTTGAAAAACCAAAACAACAACAAAACAATCCCAACTTTCACCTCCAAATTATCCCAATACAATTCTCGATGGTGCAATTTTATATGAAACCACGTAAAAGCTTACCTGAGGGAAAACGAATATCAAGAATAAATAATGAAAAATTTTCGTTTCGATTATTTTGTGTTTTAAGAATGAAAAATTTTCCAACGTTCTAATTTTTATTCGAAGTGTTTATGTTTGTGAAAATATGATTTTTATTTGAAAACTATTATTAATTTTAAACCACCTGTATATATGAGTGGTTAAAGCTGACCAAAATCGTGTTTGATATAAACTCAAGTTTGGTATTGGTATAGCCTAGCAAATGTAATGACAGTAATGTGAAAGTATTCACCAGGAGGAACAAATGATGTTCAGTAATGTGGCAGTTTCAACGAAGAAGAATGGTGGAAGCCAGTAGGAGTTACAATATCATCCAGCCTAGAGTCTATTTATATGATGTAAGGTGGAGGAACCCATAGCATGTAGGATAAGTAGCACCGTTAAGTGAGGAGGTTAAGAAGTGAAACAAAGAGTTTTATGTTGTGCTATACATGGAGAATGTGAGAGATCAGGTCTAGCAATACAACGTGGAAGTACCAATGAGCCAACAAGTACGTGGTCATAACGAACTATTACAAAGTGTCTGGAATGTTACAAGTACCTAAAACAGAGCAAGCAGAGTTTTGATTATTACGTTAGTTACGTTAGTTAGATCAAGGAGAAACTTAGCATCGCAACTTATCGTTGAGCTGTTTAGTCAAAAGGCGTATAGTCAAAAGGCGTATAGAGGTTCAACCGAATCATGGTATTAGTCAAAAGTGGGATAAAGTTCGAGTAAAGAAACTGGGACAAACGACTTATTAGCATTTTGTATAGTACAGAAATTGATACTGGGAATAAATGGCAGTAATTTTTAATAGTAAATGAAGTAAGGGATTCTAGTCCCATGTTAAAGACTAGATTCCCTAATTTCATGTACTTGTATGAGGACGGCAATGGACAAATTTACCCACCACTGCATCTAAAATAGCTATGGGCAGATCTTTTACTAAATTATAGACTTTTCTACCTTATACATTTAGTTCCCGAACCGTACACAAAAGATTGTGTTATTCTCTCTCCTTGATCGAAGCTAGCTAGAAAGGCATAAGTTTACATGCTTTAAGAAAATATAATGTGTTCAGAACTTAGGAGGTTTACATCTGGTTGAGACATAATGTGGTCACTTTAATCAAATCACTTTAATCGATTACACTTTCATCTATAGGGTAGAGTTTAGTTGGAACTTATCTTTAAATGAGATGCCAATGAAATCTTAGAACAAAGAAAGATGTTTGGGATCGGGAAAAATTAAGAAAGACAAACCAGCCACGTTCAATTGCTTTATCGAGACAAGTTTTGTATAGCTCTCCTTTGAGAACGACCGGTCTGATGACATGTTAGAAAGCTAGGCTATTACAGGGCTAACGACAAAATTGTATGTTACACTTGTATGTATCATAGTCTCGTTAACATTCCGCACCCGTTAAGAACTAGGTTCCTAAACTTCGGTTATGGTATGAGGTGGGTAATTGAAAAATTTACCCACCACTGAATCTACACTATACGTCAGCATCTTACTGATGAATCCCTTGGGCGGATTTATAGCAAGGCATCAGTTTATTACTCCAAATGGGTGGACTTTATTCAAAACCAGAGGAAGAAACTATATAATGCTTAGAAGTGCAACGTCAAACTATACAACCCATACTCGTATGCTTAAATTTTTTGTTAATATTAAATTTCCGCAGATTCCTCATTTCAGTTTTTGAAAGAATCTTCGGCTTACGATAGATAATGAAGTTAAAAGTTACCAAACGTATACTATTGGGACAGGATGGTTGGGTAAGATAAGACTAAGATGGAGATAGATTTGGTATAGATAGTATTTTTTTTTTTTGCCATCCGTCACTCAGGCTCAGTTGACGCATTGTGACATCCCACTACTAACTTGACGTATCGGCTAGGTCCCATTTTACGTAGAAATCATCTGCACATTGCATCTAGCTCCATGCCAGCTTAAAGTACTGACATTGAAGATGGAATGGCTTAGATGTGTTCATCCACACCACTCATACCGCTTAAACAATCGATGATGAAAAGTCATATTTACATCCATTCGAATCCAATTCCTCCCGATCCTTTTGCCGCAGCTTTAACCATTGTGCCCCCTGGGCGGTGATAGATAGCATCATCTCATTATTTGGTCATATGAACATTCCACACAATTGACTCGACTTTCTACTCGACGTAATCAATTGTAGTCCAGATGAAGTCCAGATGACTTCCTTAACGACTTAACGGGCAAAATATATCGTTAGATTGTAAGAGCCGGAGAGTATCAAAGTGAGTGACGTATTTCTGGGTTGTCTTTAGTTAGATCATGGTAAGAAAAATGGTTTCATTTTCAATATTATATTTCCGTTGTACAGTTTGAAAGCTTTACCTTCCTCAGGTATTATAAAACTAGAGTCTGAAAATCCATGAATTTTGCAAAAAGATGGTGTAATTCCTCTCAAACCTGAACTGCTTAGTAGCTGAAATTTTTGAATATAATGATGGATGGGTCATTACAATATATCGTCCTACAAAGATCCAGTAACCATAGAATTATATAGAATATATGATTCTATGGTTACTGGATACGGACCAATATCCATATAGAAACAACGCAATCACTGGATGTCAGAAGTCCATACGTAATAGTTAACATACACTTGAATCTGGTGATTTACTCGTTTTAACCTCGATTAAATAAACCAAAACAGTTGGGAGTTTTGTTGAAGTGAATTTCAAAAAAACTCATGATATTTTGACACTATAAATAAACTGGTCGAGACTTCATCATACGGTCAACATTTAACTTAATTTTGAAAGACGCATATGGGTTATGTTTTAATTCTACCTCTTACACAATCCACTTTATGTGGTCCCGCCAGTCTTAATTTACGTTGAAAATTATGTCACAGTCACTGAATACAATTTCAGTTAGCTGGTTGATAGTTCTGCTTTTCATAACCGTATAATTAGATGGTTCAAAACGAAAACTTTGACCACTTAGTAAATTGTGTTCGTATAATCACATTTTATGCTTTGGCCACATTATTCGTATGGCTGCTTTGTCTTGGGGCTGAAATATCTAGGGCTGGAATTTATTGGTGCTGGATGGTATAGTCAGAGCGTGCAAAAATGATATTTCTCACGGTTTATGACTGCATCACTTAATCAGCCCTCTCTGGAGGATATGCCAACCGTAGGACGAGATATTATAGTTTATATTGGAGAAATGCCTTTGAGCCTCATGAATTTTATTAGAGTGAGATGATGAATATTCACCAGAGTATATTAGGTGTGCTCATAAGCGCACCATACATACACAAGGTGACAGTTCCCTAATCCTTCTTAAAAGATTTGGGTTGGTTAGTGTTTATCGGGCATTAACCTCGTATTGATGTCATCTGGAGCAAGTTCAGTTTTGATTAATGGCGAAAATCCAATTGGAAACCGCGGCATGTTTATATTAGCCCCCAAGTTACAACAGGCATAACATTATATTCGATAATACCCAATTTCGATTTGTATGACAAAGTAGCCCTTTGCATGATCATCTTAAAAAACAGTCATTTACATAGACAATATTTCATCGACATCGAAAACCAACGCAAACTTTGGTAAGTAAAAGTAATGTTGGTCAATAACCGCATATAACCATTAAAGAGATAGCGAAGGACTTGAACATTGCTTATGGATCCGTCCAAGACATTTTGACGTTGTAAAAGACATTATTTGCAAGGCTGAATCCGATTTCACATTCATCAAAAGGATCATTACTGGAGACGAGACGTGGATTTATGAGTACGACACGCAATCCAGTCATCAAGCAAGTGAATGGCGTTCACCAAATGAACCGAGACCAAAACCACATGGTTTTCAGTTAAAAATGAAGGTATAATGCTCACGGTTTTCATGGATTATACAACGGTGTAGTGCATCGTGAATTTTTGCTAGAAGGCCAGACCGTAAACAAAGCGTATTATTTGGGCGTTATTAGACGTTCACGTAAAGGAATTCGCCGAAAGAGGCTAGAATTGTGGGCAGAAAACTCTTGGATCTTTCACCATGATAACGCACCGTCACACAGTGCCATCATTATTCGTAATTTTTTGGCGAAAATGCAACAAATATACCATTCAATAGCCACCGAATTCACCTGATTTGTCTCCCTGTGACTTTTTTCTGTTCACTCGAGTTTAAAAACCATTACAGAGAACGCGTTTCAGCAGTCGCGAAGAAATAATGGAAAAATCGCAGGAAGCACTGATGGACATACCGAAATCCGATTATAAAAAATGTTTCAAGGATTGCACCAAGCGCTGGCATAAGTGTGTTGTAGTCGATGAGGATTATTCAATATAGATTTAGATTAATGAACTTTTTGATCAATATATATATATATAAATAACGACTGAACTGACCAGTGTCGACAATTCGAGTCTTTCATGATGCGTCATTTATGTCAAATGCTCGGAACAAAGCAAATCAGAACATCTCCATATCATCCCCAATCCAACGAATTAATAGAACGGTTCCATCGAACGTTTAAGGCAGCAATTATATGTACAGATAAGCATATTTGGGTGGATCGTCTACCACTTATCGTGCTTGGATTACGAACAGCTTTTAAAGTAGATATTAAAGCATCACCTTCCGAACTTGTTTACGATACGACACTCAGATAACCAGGCGAATTTTTCAATCCATCAACCAGTAAAGAGACGACATATGAAATGCTACAAAAACTTCATCAGCATTTTGATAATTTGAAACCAACTGCTACGTCAAATCATTGAAAATAGGGACCGACGTTATAAAATTATTCCTAATATAAAATTAGACGTTATAAAATTCTCATTAAAGGAAGAGAAGTTCTCATTTCAATCGACCGACTGAAACCGGCGTTTATCGCAAATGAGGAATCATCTTATTCAGATTCATCAATAGTTACAAGATCGAGCGATCAACCTCGACCCAAGCGACGTGTAATAATACCTACACAATACCGTTGCACGATCTGGCAGGGGAGTATGTGGCACATACTATATTTAAATTTAGCTTTACGAAGTAGACGCTTTAGAAATAATTTGTATTGTAAAGGGTGGTTAAATTTTAAGAGCCGACGTTGAATGTGAACCACACCTAAACGTCAAGTTTTTTTCTGCATTAAATTAGATTTTTTTCAATTTCAGACTAACTCAATTTGAACCATGGAAAGATACACAGTCAAACAACGCGTTAAAGTTATTCAGGCATATTATGAAAATGGGCGTTCAAATCAATGTGCACTTCGTGATTTTTTCGGTCAAGTTAATCGTTCAAATGTGCGTACAATTGGAAAAATCGTGCAAAAATTGGAGCAAATCAGGGCCATAGGAGATTTTAAAACACCAGCGCATACTCGTACATCTCGTACTGCAGAAAATATTGCTTATGTTTGCGATAGTGTGGCTCAAGAGTCGTCCACCTCAACTCGTCGTCGTGCCCAACAATTGCACCTCTCACGCTCGTCGTTGATGAACATTATGCATAAAGACTTGCATTTACACGCTTATAAGGTGCAATTGACTCAAGAACTAAAGCCTCTTGACCATTCCAAACGTCTTCAATAGTCAGAATGGTGGCAAGAAATGGTAACAGTGGATGATCAATTTCGGAAGAAAATCATCTTCAGTGATAAGGCACATTTTCACCTCAGTGGATTCGTCAATGAGCAGAATTTTCGCATTTGGGCGAATCATAATCCAATAGTGATTGTCAAAAAATCAATGCACCCACAAAGAGTGACTGTTTGGTGCGGTTTATGGGCTGGCGGCATCATCGGGCCGTATTTTTTCCAAAATGAGGCCGGTCAGGCAGTTATTGTGAATGGTGTTTGCTATATTGTGAGGTGATAACGAACTTTTTATGGCCCGAATTGGAAGATATGGATGTGGACGATATGTGGTTTTAACAGGACGTGCCACTTACCACACAGCTACCGAAACAATGGCTCTTTTGCACGACAAATTCATTGGCCGTGTTATCTCACGTGGTGGCGATGTCAATTGGCCGCCAAGATCATATTGTGATTTGACACCGTTGGACTTCTTTCTTTGGGGTTATTTGTAAGAAAAAGTGTACGGCGATAAGCCAGCAACAATTCAAGAGCTACAGGATAAGATGACTCGACACATTAACAGCATAGAACTTCAATTATGCCTAAGCGTCATCGAAAATATGGACCATGGGGTGGAGGTGTGCCGCCAATGTCGCGACGACCACTTAGCCGATATTTTGTTCAATACATAATTGAACCATACCATATTATCATAATAAAAAGAATTACAATAATTTCCTAAATAATTTGTGTTTTATTCAAAATCAGCATCGGCCCTTAAAATTTCGCCACCCTTTATTTGTTTGTTCATCCTTTCTATTATTCATTTTAATAATTTTGTTTCCTTAAGGACTTCATTCAGATTGCATTTTAATTCTTTGGCCTCTATTTTTTTAACGGCTTTTACGAGCCCGCTCTTCATATTATTGCAAGCAACCAGAAGATGCCAGATCGCTCGTTCTATACGCCGTGGAGCAATCGTCGCCTACCGCGTCCTCTTCGCCTACCGAAAGGCGGCTCTCCTTTGAAAGAAAGCTGTATCATTCGGTTTGGATCCGCACGTAGAACGTGACCGAGCCAGCTTACTCGCTGTCCTTTGATTTTATGCACAATATCAGGAATGTGCATTAAATTAGAACTCGGTATGTGCCATCAACATCGCGTTTTGGGCCATATATCACGCACGCATGATTCCTCTCGAACGTTAGAAGCCATCTTTCGAACTCATGCGGCAAGCCGAAACTTGAGATCCTCGCCCACACTATTATCGTGAGTAATGCATGAGATCCAGCATACTTGAATCTCATTACTCCTTCAAACGCCTCTATAGAACCCATAAATATACTTTGTATTAGCATATACTAGCAATAATGTCGATTCGTTTTACTTGGGTCATATAATATTTGCCCTTAACCGAGAACTTAAACTTAATCCCTCCAAATTGCGAAATAATTCAATATTCTATTACTAAATCGTTATAGAGTTTGAATCTAGGATATATACAATCCATGTATGTATGTATATACACTTTACACATATCAAATACCTTCGATACAAAAATGGAATACGTGTTTCCTGTCCTTGTGTAGATTGTGATACCTTGTTATTTTATATATCACAACCTCTGTCAATCCTCTGCACCTTCCTTCAATTATATTACCCCAATTTTTTTGTTTGCTATACGGGTACGAGTAGGTATTGTAACAATAATATTATCCCATCTTCTTCTCCCTTCTGAATGACAGAATATTGTAAAAGCTTCTTCCTATATTTTTCAATTATTTCAAATTTTCATAAACGTACATATGGAATTACTCGTACATACCTGGAAGAGAATTACGTAATAAAATATGAAGATTTTTCTAAGATATAATTTTTAAATGGCTTTTAGGGTTTGGCAATACACAGAGTACAAAATCATATTTCTATATATACGAATATAATAGAATGATAATAGAGTTAAGTATTTAGAAAAATTGTCTACCTATTGTACATATATATGTGTAATCGTATACAAGGAAGTAATAACCGTATAGTGGTGTAGAGGGGGATGTGTGAAATTGGGAAAATTGCAAAATTATATTTTTTGATTTTCCTTCTGTCGACTTAAAATTTAAAAACTAAAAACTACTGTAAAAGATCCATTAGCACTTTCGTATACGAGTATGTGAACGAGTATGATGTTAGGTACATAATGTGTACAGGAAATTTGGAAAACTATACTTCTTGTATGAAACTAAAGTAAAATTAATTTTAATTTTATTAATTAAAATTTACAATTATGCTTTTTAATTATAAAGGCTGTTGAAATTGATATCTACTGTATAGAGTCAAGTGTCTCTAGAATAATTGAATTTATAAATGGGAACTACACTGCAGTTCACTTGAATAGGAACGACGGTTTTTTTGGAATATTTCGAAATCGATCCAACTTTTTCAATATTTTTTTCAATATTTTAAATAATCTAAAGAAATTTGGTTCCAGGCTTAATTTATCGCCTTAATAAGGCTTTCTTTACTGTCAAATTGTCGACCACCTTCGTAAACTTTTCGAGACAGTCAACCCCACACGTTTTCCATGATATTGAGATCAGGAGAATACGGAGGCCACGGCAAAAGCTCTACATTTTGCTGCGATATCCATGATTTGATTATGTTAGCTGTATGGATAGAGGCATTATCTTGCTGATATATTTATGGCAATGGCCCAAAAGTATCATTGAAGCGGGGAAATGCTTCTTCGAGGATGCCCTTGTAAGTTGCTGCGGTCATGACAAATCTCCCGGACCATAAAATATAGATAAATATAGCCCCCCACACCATAACGCCTCCTTCCCGGCTGTGGTGTTTTGCTAAAAACTTTTCCTCTTTTCCGAAGGTCGTGAAAATAATAATTAAACCCATCGGGGCCATCGAGGTTAAATTTCTTCTCATCAGAAAAAACGACACGTCTCCATTTTTCAGTCCATGTCATATGCTGCCTCGAGAAATCTAACCTTTTCTGTTTCCTCTCCTGATTTAAAGGTGGTTTCATTTGGAGCGTTCTTCGAATAAGGTGATCTGCTTTTTAATCACTCTCCATACTGTTATTCGGCTGGCCTCCACACCAACTCTAGCTTTAATTTTTGCACAAGATAGTGCGCAATTGGATGCTGCCCTTAGTATGGCTCGCTTGTCGGCTGCAGATATGGCCTCAACAGTTCGGCCTTTATTGTTTGAGCCATATTCTCTTGGATTCTTTGTAAAATTGAAGACAACTTCTCCCTATTTTATCTGCATTTGCTTGTGGAGAGTAATTTTCGCTGTGTAGTACTTGAATTGGGGCTATTTCTTTCTTACTAAGTTTTTTCCTCGACCCATATTTAAATTCTTACTATGCTAAATTGGTAACCTTTTTAAAAAAAAATAATTTAATTTAAGTTTAAGTTGCTAACACTTCAAATTTATTGAAAATATGGTCCTTTCTATTGAAGTGAACCAAACAAAAATTACACTTTTTAAGAAAAAACAAAATAAAATAAAATTCTTCTGGCCTACTAATTTATTTTTTTTTTTAAATTATGTAATTTTAAACAAGTGCTAATCCTGTAAAAGTTAATCTTGAAAAAGTTGGACCGATTTCAAAATATTTAAAAAAAAACCCGCCGTTTCTATTCAAGTGAACTGCAGTGTATATGTTTGTGTAAACTGATTTCAACGACATGCTTCACTATAGATACATATTTGTGTTAATCCAGTCAAACTGACTTAATTGATGACCTTTCTATCAAAAGGTTGTGACAATATATACAGGGTGTTATTATAGAGAGCCACATCTAAAGTTTAGCAGCACTGTTGTGTTTTACAACCAAATAGCTGACATTGCATTTGTCATTGACGTATCGTCCGACATCTCTGCGCCCTATCATTTCAAAGCTAATGGAGAGACTATTCTTGAGGAGAATGAAGCTAATAATAGAAAGCAGAGCTGTAATACCGGATCACCAATTTGGATTTAGTTGCAAGCATTCAACAATTGATCAGGTTTACAGAATTACGATAAACAAATTTATTCGACCTTATTTCTGGATGTGGCAGCAGCTTTCTGGTGATAAGGTATGGCACGAGGGTTTAATATATAAACTAAACGTTATGCTTCCGAGACAATAAATGAATCGGAATGCTAAAGAACATAGCGAACCAGTGGTTATTGATCCAAGGAAACTCAACTATTTCACTGATGAGGATGAATTAGAAAGGGAAACGGACTGGATCCTAACGAAGAAAAAACAGTCCAGGAAGGGTAAGAAAAGAAAAGCTGAATCGTCACCTGAGGTTGATAAACTAAATGGTAGTGGAACTTCAAGTACCGAACCGAAAGTTGTCCAACCCGAAGTCAATTAACCAGAAGGTAGTAAATCTACCAAGAACATTGCAACCGAAAGAAAAACCACCCCGCCAGTAAATATTGTGGGCGTGAACAATTACTCTGAACTCAGAATCCTATAGAACATTATCTATGAAACTGAATGCTGAAAAGTATCAGTGGTTTACCTATGAGGACAAACAGGCTCAACCTATATAAAAGCATCACACTTGCTTAACTCAAGAAATAATGAAAAACTTTCTTAATGTTTTTAACAAAAAGAATGTTCAAAACATTTATGGTATAAAATCAATTCTTCACATGAAGGTCAAAATTGAACCAATGAGGAGAACCAATACACGCATATCCCAATGCAAGAAATGTCAGGGATTTAATCACACCCAAAGATATTGCAGCCGGGATCCGAGATGTGTAAAACGCTCAGGTAAATATATTACCCAGGCGTGTACAATAAGGAGAGGAATTATGGAAATCCTTATGAACAGCATTGAAGCTATTACAAAGCGACTAGATGACCAAAGTAATCTGACCAACATGATATTTGATCAACTGAAGAAAATGTAACTTAACACAATCCGATAATTCCTTGTATCCGAAAGCCATTTGTTAAATCTTCATTTGTTAAAATCCAGAGCTATAACTTATATCATTCCATCCATCCAGCGGAAAGAGCAAGAGGTGGTTCGGCATTAAAAAGAAAATATAAAACACTGTGTAGAAACAAAAAAATCGAAGAAGAATCAATGCAAGTCGCTACTGTAAGGATTCACATTAAACACAGACAGCTTACTGTTTCTACAATATACTGTCCTACCCGACATAATGTGAAAAGGGAGGACTACATTAAGCTATTTAAATCACTAGAACGTGATTTTATTATTGGAGGTGGCTTTAATGCGAAAAACAACTATTGGGGATCTAGACTTACGACGTCAAAGGGTAAAGAATTGTTTCAAGCAGGTCAGACATCAAAATGTGAATTTTACCCTGTGACGAAGCTAAGATACCGGACCTAATATACTTTTATGAAGCAAAAGGCATATCTCAGAACTACATTCACACTGAAAACAGCAACTCTCTATTTTCGGATCACTCACCGGTTATCATGATAGCCAGTGAATCGGTAATTCAAAGAGAAAGTGCAGCCAGATTAACAAATTCAAAAACAAACTGGGCTCTCTTTCGAAAATTAATGTAGGAGAAAATCAATCTTCAGGTACCGATAAGAAATTCTCGACAGTTGGAAGACGGATTGGAACAACTCAATGGAGTAATTCACTATGCTGCGTTGGCAAGTACCCTCACTTAACAAAATAAGAAGACGCTTAACGTATCCTACAAAACAATTCTTAACAATTTATGTAACAGTCTTAAATCGCTTCTTAAAGAAGTTAAAAATGAATCAATCAACAAATATTTAGTTAGCCTAACTGATGAAAAAATTCTGATTATTCACTGTGGAAGGCGACGAAGGGACTTAAAAGACCAAAAATTCAAGTACCTCCACTTAAAAAGGATGATGGGACCTGGACAAAAGGTCACAAAGAGAAGGCTGATTTGTTTGTGGAGTATCTCCAGGAAACCTTCCAACCGCTACCAAGACAAACGGCCAATGAAAATATAATGCCAATTCACTAGCTGGATGAGTTTGACATATACCGCCCGTAACTCTCAAAGAACTAAAAGAAGAAGTGAAAAGTAATATGAATGTTAAGAAAGGCCCAGATTATTACACATACTCAATGTGATCATTCGGTTAAAATATGTTCCGCATCAATGGAAAGTAGCAGAAGTAATACCAAAATCTACGATAAACCACCTCACGATAAAAAATCATACAGGCCAATTTCTCTGCTGCCAATTAAGTCAAAACTTTTTGAAAAATTATTACTGAAGAGACTTAAACCAATAATTGAGGACCGACAACTAATTCCTTCACATCAGTTTGGATTCAGAGAAAAGCATTCTACAATTGAACAGATGCATAGAATAACAAATATTATTGAAAGAACTTTAGAACATAAAAAAGTATGCTCAAGCATATTCCTGGACGTCGTTCAAGCATTGGATAAAGTTTGGCACAGTGGTCTGGAATACAAGCTGCATTTTGCCGAGGCAATTCTATGCCATACTAATATCTTATTTATCCAATAGACATTTACGAGTGAAATATGAGGGTGAATACTTCGAGCTAAAGAAAATCTCTGTCGGTGTCCCGCAGGGGAGTGTATTAGGACCAATCCTGTATTTACTATATATGCAAGAGACATATACCAACCACAATTGAAGGAACTATAGCCACCTTCGCAGATGACACAGCAATTCTGGCAATTGGAAGTAATGTCGCCGATGCAACGAGCAAACTCCAGAGGATGACCAATGCGGTTTATAACTGGACAAAGCGTTGGCAAATCAAGCTTAATGAGACAAAATCCACGCATATTAAGTTTACATATCAAAAGGCTTACCATCTACCTATAGAAATTAACTCGCGATATGTATGCCATATGCAAATACAGCTAAATATCTTGGCATGACCCTCGACACCAAGCTCAAGTGGAGAGAGCATGTCAAAAAGAAAAAAGAATAATTTAACATAAAGTTCAGAATAATAAGCCGCTGCTATATCGGCAAATTCTGAAACCGATATGGACCTACGGTATACAACTCTGGGGATGTACCAAGCAAACAAACGCCAAAATGATACAGACGTTTCAAAACCAGGTTCTTCACAGCATCGACAATGCTCTGTGGTACAAAAAAATTGAAGACCTTCACAGGGACCTTCGGATGGAATACATCAAAGATGAAATAAAAATGCATGCCACAAACCCTGAGATAAGGCTCCAGGAACATGGAAACCCCTATATTCGCCATATGATAGATAACCCTATCGTGAAAGAAGACTCCAAAGAACGAGGTCACTTGACCTAGTGAACTTACCAAATTAAAATTAGTAAATATTTTTAATTAATAATGGGACTAATCAGTGGGTTACATACCAACTAAAGTGAATTGTACTAGAAACATAAAAATTTGTATTTGAAAAAAAAAATTGCTAGATGAGCGCAGTCTCAATCGCAATAAAAATAAACACAAAAAAAATATATTGATCTTTTGAGATCATATTTATCTGAAAGACTTTTTAGAGTAAGACAAGAAGATGAGTATTCTGGAGTGAGAGAGGTAAGAGCACGAACTCTCAAGGTTCTGCGCCGAGTGTTATACCTACTATATAAAAGTGATATACCACAGTCCGTCCATGTAAGCATAGCAACGTTGGCAGACGACACCGCTATATTAGCAACAGGGCAAACTGTGGAAGAGGCGGAAAATAAACTTCAATATGCAAGTAAATGACATTCGCCAGTGGACCAAGCGATGGAAAATCAAACTTAATGAATTTAAATCTGCCTATGTCAACTTTACGAATAAATCATTGGTTAATACGCTGACAAGCAGCTTAAACGATGTGATGGTGACATACGAAAACTCTACTAAATACTTGGGTATGACACTGGATGTTAAGCTTTAATGGAAAGAGCATGTGAAGAAGAAAAGAAAGAGCTTGATTTTGAATGGACAAAGATCAAAATTAAGGATATAGCACAAAATACTGATTTACAATCAGGTTCTAAAACCGATCTGGCATTCAGCTTTGGGGTTTTACTAAAATTACTGGAACATGTCAATGCGGAAGACTCTCGGCTAATGGATTATAAACATTTGGTTAAGAAACTAACAAGAACCAAACCCTTCGAGCTCGTTAATATGTGAGCTACCTACCAACGAACAGGCACACGCGCATCGCTGGATCTACAGTGACCACATTAAAGTCTAGTTTTTAAGAATTCGGATGTAAATTGATGGTTAGTCTAGAAAGACTAGTTTCAATAATAAAAGATGTAAAAAAATTAACGTTCGATTTCCCATTTCAAACTGATTCATGCTAGCAAAATGTTGAACAATTTTGTTATTATAATAGTTCCGTTCGCCATACTCTTCGTGCATTAAATCCATTTTATACGGTCATCATAATCGTACACTAGAGCAAAACAAGTATAAAATCTTAATGATAATACGCATCCAGTAAGTTGTCGCCGATTGTGGCCGAAACCAAATTTTACTAAGCGATGAAACTCAATTTTGGTTGAAATATGTAGGTTATGATAATGATGCTATAAGAAAGCTGTGAACGTGACAGCTGATGAGAATTATATTGGTACACCGATGTGGCATTGATTGACAAGCTAGGGCGGCTGATTCAACCGTTGAAGACGTTTAGTCGTTGAAGACGTTTAGTCTTTTGAAGTCTTATGGCATCTTGTTGTTGTGATTATGTATAATGGTTGATTTGCTAGACCGGTTTGGATCTGATGACGTCATTGATTAGCTTGTGTGAAATGATCAAAACCATCTCATCTGCGACAGGACTTCATGTATGTTGCATTGTGTTTGTATATATGTTGTGAGTCTTTGTTACAACTGTCCAGTGCACAGTTGTAACAAAGACTCACAATTGTATATGATATGATTGTATATGAAAGATGATTATTTTTGTATTTTTTGTACTTTGATATAAACGCCACGGGTAAACTTTAATAAACATAATTATCGATTTAGAGTCACAATCCTTTGCCAAAACACAATACATCCAGAGAAATCACTGTTTGGTACCAGTTATAGACCGTTGAAATCATTGGTCGATATGTCGTCAAAAATTATGAAGGAAGGAATGTTACAGTCACCGATGAACGTTATAGAGACATGATTTCTACTTTTTTTTCTACTATATGAGGTTGCAACACGATGGTGCCAAATGCAACACAGCGCTACAAATTATTTAGTTAAAGAAACATTTGATGAAAGATTAATTTCACGTAATTTGCCACTAAGGTCTTGTAATGTAACTGCATCAGATTATTTTCTTTGGGGATATGTTAAGTCACTTGTCAATGCTGATATACCAGAGACGATTGTACCAGAGAACACAACATTCGGTGAAATTGTATGAAAATTAGAAATCCAGATTGCACCATATACATAGCCAGCCGCGGGTTATATTTTAATTTGAAATTGTGAACCTGCAATAAAAACACCCTTTACTTGTTTAAAGTACTGTGCTTTTAAAATTGTCTATAGCCAATCAGCATATATCGTTTTCACACAGAAATTTTTAGAAGAACAATAGATACATTAAGTAAGGTTGCCGAAGTTATTTCCACTGACTTACTAATGTATAGCCCTCGTTGTAATACGCTATCGTAGAAGTCACAATGCTGCGCTGTGGTAATGCTTTAACCCATACAATTCATCTATAAGGCTCAAAGGCATTTCCCTAATAAGAACTATAATATCTTGTCGTGGACGGTGGGCATATTTTCTAGAGAGGTCTGATTAAGTAATATTTTTGAATTGCGATAATGCAACAGATTGGTTAAGGCCCGGATAAAGGATATCGTTTTAGAGACATCAGTTAATATCGAATTATATGAGAATGCACGTCAGCATATTAGGGATTTAATTGGAGTGACAAAAACTTATCATAATTCGATTACAATCGGTGATGTTGTTGAATATATTTACGAACCCTTTGAGGTGCCGAAGTCATGGACGGACAAACATTTCATGTCAGGACTATAGAGTGAACTATATATACATTGCAATGTGAATAGTCTACACAAATCTGCGTTATAACTATATTTCTCGATTTGACCTTGGATGTGTCGTGAGACGTTTAAAGGAAACTGCTGAGAAAGAGTTGGGCATGTTTTGGTCCAGAACAGAGAAAAAAACAAAAGATTAGAAAACGATATGTTTATGGCACAAATTAAGTTCTACGGAACCACGAACTATGATGATATGATGTATCTTAGTATATGATGCATAAACTAAAGAATCGCAAGTATAGGTTAACATGGTTGAACGGTGGTAGTATACAAAGTGGCACGCGGTTTCAACAAACTCCTGAATGACCCAAGGCATGAGAAACAATTTTATTACTGCGTACGAGTTATATCCAGAATTTAAGGTTTATGAACACATTATTCAACATAAAATTTCACGAAAGAGTGACAAAGCATTGTTTTCTTATTATCTTACATGCATTTTGAAACACCTGTTAGATACGAAACGGTTTCCCAATAATCAGATGCTGTATATAGATAGCTTTCCACTCTCTGCACTGTGGCGCGATCATCTCTTATAAGAGCTCACCAAGGAACATCAAAACGAAGTCATATCCAATGCATAGCAATTTATAGGCTTCATGCAGTTTACTAACCAACTTCGGCATGTACCGTTTTGATGGTTTCATATATGGAGAACTCCTAATATTGAACTCCCTAATATATTGAAACCACAAAGCCTATATAATCAATTTATATCTTTTATGGTTATTGAATTCATTAATATCGAATCAACAACATTGATGAGACTAAGTAAATTTTAACTTCTTCATTAGGAGTAATTGGATAACAATCTTAATAAGGTAATTTTAAAATTTTTTGATCTCATCATTTCCATCATGATCCATGGCCTATTGTGTACACGTTGTCCTACAACACTATAATTTTGTTTTTGCTTTAATAAAACCAATTACGAGAATTCCATTAAGGAAGGAACAAATCTAATCAAAAAGTTACATTTCATTTATTTATTTTCCAATTTTCTTCAGCAACACCAAAAAAGAAAAATTTCCGGTTTTTTATGGTTTTGATTATAAAGTTGATAATTTTGGGAATCAATAGCTATATACTAGTAAATATCAGGGGTGAAATTTTTATAATTTTTTTTGGCTATAAAGTTATTAAATATTATATTGGTCAAGCTTGTTAGCTGCAAAGTAGATTCGCTGTTAGGTTATAATTGAGTGTGGGAAAACAAGAACATGCATTATAGGGTGGCCGTTTTTGGGATACTAATCTATGTAGGATGGTTATACTATAGGATGTTTACCTGACTATAACTTGTTAGTATAGAGTCATTTATCGAGACATTTATCAAGGATACACTTTGAATCAAACAAATTGTATTACTAGGACAAACATACTCATAAATTTACCCGTCTACTGAGAATACCTTCAGAAACCGTAAATGCCTAATTGAGGTAGATATGAGAAGGTCTTAGTGATCCATTACCTCGAAAATATCCTTGCAAATCCAGGAGGCTGAAAGGACTAAATAGAACACTCTTTAACTTGACATTGATAACCATTTGTCCTTTGAAAAGGACACTGTTCTAATTAGTAGTAGATTTTAGTAACCTGAAGTGAATGCCACATATAGTGCAAAATCTACTTATAGCAGCGCGATACAAGTATCACAGTCATTCTATACGAATTATGCTAAATTTTACACTCGTGAAGATGTTATTCTCAGAGATTTTATAGGAAGTGATCAATTTTCTATTTCTCTAATTCTTAATTTTAACTTGGCAGATGGTTACATTTATTATTCAACTAAGAGTGTTATTTCAGCATATCTTATTAGTATCAACCCGAAAACTTAAAGAATTACGGATACCTCTTCATTTAACATATCCGAATATTGAGCGTTTCAATAGCATTCTTCAAAACGATTCCACAAAAGTGAATCACCAGCTTATCTCATTTATCATAGCACCATGTCATTTTTTATTCTAAATTCATTAATAAGCTGATCTTCGATATTGTCTTATGGCTAACCAGGTTAATTGGAACGACCAAAAGATGGAGTGCATATAGTGCATGAGATAGGACTAAACCATCAAGATATTAGCCGTTTCGGCAGTAACATGAAGACTAGGTGTTATTGCTTGTTGGGTACGAAGAAGATTCAACCAAACGAGCCTGAGTGGCTGGTTTTAAAAACAAATTTCTGTTGTTACTAGTTTGAAATACAATTGATCAGGTTAATCACTCACTTCATACCGCCAAGCTAAGGAATTTGGGTTATCAATTTACTTCCATTCAGTGGACTCGGCAAACTGTTAAACTTTTGATGGAATCTTGCCAATAATTGGTGTCTCATCTGGTCTACCACATAGCAGTCTTCATTGTTAACAAAAGTGAAATGTACAAGTGTAAATTGAACAACCAACACTTTAACACGTTAATACAAACATTATTTTAAAACCTTAGTGCCTTAAACTTGCCTGCAATTCCACTGCACGAAACCGATAGATTTTCACTATACGTGCTTAACGTCTTTGAATTCACTATTCTACTCACTGATCTCTTATATAAAGTTTATAAAAATACTTTGTCTCAGTTTTATTACCCAAGTGCAATTTGGTGCCAAAACTTCGATAAAATCCAGTTCGAAAGATCAATGAAAAGTTAGCAATAAGTTCCTTTGACGGTCTGTTGAGCTTATTTGTTCGCAGGGATTAAACCATACATAAAAACCAGCTGTAGTTTAGAGCATCTCTTTCACTGGTGATCCTAACACAAGTAAAAGGTTATTGTAGCCGTAATCGCTCTTTTGCAATATTCAGCCTCCAACTTAGCTTTCAATCTAAGATTGGTGGCCGAAAATCTTGCAGTGTCATTAAAAGCTACTGCAGTCATTCAATGTTATAGGATCAACGGCACTTTACATTTCTTAATGAATAAAACCAGTGCTGGTACGTTTTGTGATAATTGAGAGAGCATTTTTCCCTTTTTTTTTGTGTAATGTTATCGGTCATTCAGGCTATATTGGCCCATTGTGACTTCCCACTATATTACTTTACGTTCCGGCTATAGGTCCAATTTACGTAGAAACCATCTGCACATTGCATAACTCAATGCCAGCCTATATAGTACTGACAGGGAAGATGGGACGGCACACGGATTCTAACCTTAACTGGGTCTCAGATGAGTTCATTCTAACCGCCGATCGTACCGCCCAGACGATCGATGGTGAAAATCCCTCCACGCCACAGTGTTTTAATCACTGCGCAACCTGGGTGGTCTATTTTTCTCTAAAAAATTAAAGAATTGCACTAGAGCTCACGGTTCAACATCAAATCGTGATTTTTGGTCACTATTCCGGAAATCAAACCCGCGACCCCGGAATGACAGAACCAGCATCCTACTTTCTCTGCTACGAGGGTGGAGTTTTTCCTAAATCGTTTCCGGATGTTTGTCTGAGATGAAAGTTATAACATCGTCTGCATAAGGAATTACATTTATTTCTTCTTTCTGCAGTTCCAACTACCATATTTCAGAGTAGCGACGACAGTACGCGTTCTTGCAGTGGTCTTCAATCTACTCACTTTGGAGTAGATTACCTTTACAATAGGCAATCCCTTGAATATGGCCTCTACTTTTGCGTTATTGGACTCTCGTAAATATTTTCTCGAGGCAAACTATTTATCTATCAAGTGCACCAATCTATGGAGAGTAGTATCTACCTTCATTTACACTACGAATTCTGAGACAGCCTTTTTTTCTATATTCACTTTCACTATAGAACGATTGTCTCCGTCAACCTTTCGAACGTTTTGAGAAAAAAGATTGATGGGGTTATTGGTCTTAGACCTTTCGCATAACCGTGTCAGCTCCTTTGGTGCAGTTCTGCTGGCTTAATTCGGCCAGGGCAGGCTGATTTATAAGACGTACACCCTCGTAAAGCCCATCAATTTCACTCTATTTCTTATGTATCCTACGAAAATCATGAGCAAGTAGATTTATGGGCTTCGAGTCCTCGTCAAACACCTGAATGGTGAGAAGTCTCGGAGATTTCTTCCATATTATCACAGAAATGATTGTAGGACTCACTTTTGCACCCTCATTAATTTCGTTTTTATCAGTTTAGATTCTCCTTGTATAGGTTAAAGACTTTCTAAATGGCTCTCTGAGATAGATCTCCAGTTCCGTGAACCATTAGGGTTTGAAATTTCTCTTTTGTTGTACCACCGGACAAGTTACTTCAAAAGATCGATATCAGGTACTACTAACCAAAGTCTCCCCAATATCATTTTTTCCCGGTATTTGGAGTCATGGTGTTCTCCACAATCCTCTTATATACAACACTGATTAAAACCAATCGTTAAAAAAAAGCTCCATCCAATTCACGTCCACCCTATTCATATACCTTACAACTTCCACATATTTGAAAAACGATTTATAAGTTTATCCAATTTTCCGGGATATATTTTTATCGTTCACCGATTACTTAAAAGTTCTGAGGTTTCCAATTACATGATTATTAACTTATATATAAGCTTCGACGTGTACAGTACAGGATTTTACCGAGATATTTAAATTCCCACAAAGTTAAATACCAAAGCTTCGTAAAACTTTTTTTTTATACAAAACATAAAAATAATATCCTTAAACATTATATTAAACAAATAATAAATTCCTTAAACCAAAATTATGTTTTATGAGCTTTCATAAAATATATAAAAGCACATAAATTTATTGGAAATTAATATCGTATTTATTGTTTTCTGTTGTGTACGAGTATGTGTTGTGTGTTCCTGTGTATATATATATATACATACGTATACGTATACAGGTATTTTCACCTGAATTTAAAATATTTTCATTATTTTGTTGTGTACAAAAGCTCCCGCTGTACTTAAGAATATGTAGTATGATTGAGATTTTTTGTTGTTGTATGAAAAACAATTAAAGTTTTTTGTTTGGTGCACATGAGTATTGTTTGGTATTTCTTAGCGATCAGGCGACGCCGGTGTTAAACGGAAAACACTGTACATAGTATATATGTACAAAGAAGTACTCGCCTATATTATATACGGGTACGAGTATAAAACTCGACGTGACATGACAAATATGAAAATTAAAATTTATTATCAAGTTTATGGGCAAAAAACGTAAATTTTAAATTGAATGTCTTTCGAGCGACTTAAACTAATGTAACGGAAGCGATTTCATGTTTGGCACAATGTAATAGGTTATTATTTTAAATTAATTTTTATTTTAAATAATAACAATAATAATAATAAGTGTCGGGACTATAATTGGAGCATTATAACAATCACATTGTTGCACGTTCAATATAAGGGAAGAATTCCATTCCTCCACACGGCTATAGCCGAATTGGAGGAACAATAACCAGTGTTTGATCATTATAGCAGCGATGAGGCTCGAGATGAGTCGTTGAGCTATCGACACATAAGTTTATACTACAGGCCACATGTGCCTCATGTTACACGCTGTTTCACAGTAAAATTGATGACTAAAGCGTGTTTGGTGACCTCAGACAAGAACCTGCCATCTGTATTTATAATGGAAAAGAATTGTGTGCTTTACGATTGGTATAATCACAATAAGTTAGTTCATACTAAGAACATATTCTGACTGTTGAGAAGACTGAGCATTTAATATATGCAATTAATTTCTGATCTTGTGATTCAAAAGAAATCTTTGTGTTTTGAGTCAGATCTGATTCATAATTAAATTAGAATCCATCGAACTCACCCGACAAGCTTCGATTCTCATAACCATATATTATGGCGGGTGTAAAGTGAGCGTTGCCAAAAAATCCTATAAATCCGATTGCCTGAGGCACCTGAAATTTAATGTCATTTTCCACTCTTGTGGCAGAAGGATATAGATTTTACTAACAATTTATATTATTTTAAGTATTATGTAACAGGAAAATGGTTCTGCTGAAGATTGTCGCCTTAGTCTTTTTGCTTCTCTGATAAGCATGTTACAGAATTATGGCAATATTATCGTAATGGATGGCTTAAACTATCATACCATATTAATTAAATTGTTTCAGATACCTGAGCCATAAGTTAATAAATTTTCTTTCAGAGTTCTGTACTTATGTTTTAATTAGGTTACTTGTGTGGGCGGGAGTTGAAATAAATAATAAAATTAATTAATTAACAGATAATAATATTAATTAATTATAGATTCCTGAGCGACTAACTAATACATTTATTTCAGAACTTTAATTTTAATTTAGTTTTAATTTTATTCAAAATACAGCAGAGCAGATAGGTAATGCGGACTGGAGAATGCTGATTGGCGATTGCAGATTAGTAGATTAGAATTGTGATTGTCTTGTTGTTGTCAGTTAACAGTAGTTTAGTAAACGATTTGCCAGGTGTCTGTAACCGGGTCGTTCTCTCCTTACTAACATACCTTCCCATCCTTACCTATTGTTTTATGTAAACGGCTGTAGGAATAGGCCCGGCGTTATCCGGGAATCTTGCCTAGCGCTTGGTCCTACAGTCCTATCAATCAATCAATCAATCATTTTCCACTCTTGTGGCAGATGTGCAAGCGACCCCAGTACTACCTGACAAGGGTTGGATGTGTAAGCAATTGTTCATTATTCGATTATGATGAGTCATATATTACCAGCAGACTCATCTTTTATGGCAGGTTGATTGTCTGACATGAAGCAATACAATGTGATGATCTCCGCAAATCGGAGCTGTATCCGTACGTTTTTGATATGGCATACACATAGTGAAAATAGTTCTTGATCATAACTGTTGGTATTTAGACCAGTAATGCTCAGTTTTGATCCCACTTATTTAACTCCTCTTCAACCTCGTTGTTAGTTACTAGTTTATAGCTCTGTGAGGCAGTAACTTAAATACAAATGTTCTCTGTGGCCTAAAATGTTCTCTTTCCTTTTATCTTCACAGCTTTAAGAGAAGTAATTTGATGGCCAACCTATCCATATTGCATATTCCCAAAAAAGCAGTGTCCTAAAAATATTCCAAACACTGTTTCCGATTGACGTCTTTGTAGTGAAACATGCATCCTCGAGCTTTGGCCAGACTTTTTGAGTCCTTAAACCTCCGATTGTGCTTTAAATTTAAAACTGCAATTTGTTACCTTATATCTGACCTTTCCGATATAAATAGAAGGGTTGAACCATTTCTGGCATGTTGGTTAGCTCTATACAGTTATTTGACACGCCCGAGTGAACTTGGATCCAACTAATCTAGATGTTGGAATGTTCACCGATTGTGTTAAGAGAAGAGTGGTAACTCAACGCCATCAGTGAAATTGAATTCAATTAATGGCAGTCTTTCTGTCAACATATATTGCTAGACCATATTATGTTTCAACCGGTTCCAACCCTCATAATCGTCAGCCTCCTACTTTACTTAAAAAATTGTAAAGCTATACCGTTTTCGGCACCGATTCGTCCTTTTAAGACTCCCAGAAGAGGTAGATGGTTTGAAAATTCTTATCGAATAATAAAACTGCGGTAGTGTAATCGAAACTTGCCAGTTCCTCACCTAATGACCCAATTATTTTCCGATGCTAGTGTCTGGACTGAAGATATTTTGACTGACCTGTTAGATATAGCTTCACTCTTGGCATCTTCTCCAGGATCTTCCCGTATTTTTCGACAAAAGCTGGCCACCAAACACAAACCGCATATATGAGTATATATAGGCCTTATTACGGGAGTTAAGCCAATGTGTCGCAGTTTCGGTTACAGCAACATTTATTTCAAACGGCTCTACTACTCGAGTACAAGGCTTTAGTCTTAACTCTTTCTAAAATGTTCGAATTAAAATTTAGTTATCTGTCCAATATGGTCCACAACATCTTGACGTGTCATTAAAAAATTACGGTTGAAAGTAACCTGGCACCCTCGTAGTCAAAATAAGAAGCGTGCATGCTACGTCATTCGGGAGTCTAGAGTTCGATTCTCGATAGTTATCAAAAATCACGATTGGGTATTTTAATGTGTATAAGCATGTGTCTGAATGTGGGTTTAACCATGGGCCCTAGTAGCATAAATTCTGGAATACTTTCCCGCCTTTTTTAATTATTATTTTACGTGGAATCGGATTAGAGCATTTCATTTCTTAAAATAAAGCGGTCACACTTTTTTTGAATGGGTTTACTCTCTATAACCACTTTAATCATCTCATTTTATAACAATAGAAATACAATTTGCATCAACACTTTGATTGTTTTCTGGCGGTTTCAGCTAACCCTATATCGTCTTATACTGTCACTATACCTTTGCCAGTTCCAACAGCAAACCATTGATAACAATATTCCAGAGTATAGAGATGGAATAGCACGCCACGTTGTGGTGTTCTTCAATGACGACAGAACTATACCATAACTTCAATGATAGGCTTTTTGATCTCACAGGTTTTATAGTATGTTAGTGTTAGTACTATTTTTCAGTATGTACTTACATATAACGATAGGTTTCGTAGAAACCATCTCTAAACTTATTCGATTATTCTAGCAAATCTCAACTCAGCACTATGTCCTTATATATTTGATGAGTGGCACCTGACCAACCAAGAATATTTTGAAAATGAAACCACTCTTGAATACTCTTTGTGAACTCTGGCCACAGTACCTATATATATTTATAGCCGATTATTAATGGCAAATTGTTTTCGCTATAAGAAGGCTTGCACTCATGTGCTCTCAATAGTTCTTCCAAATTTCAGGTATTTAGAATGTCGCGCCCTAATGGTGTACCATTAAGGCTGTACCCATCAACAAAGTTCCATATGGAATAAGGTCAAATATCAATCAAAATTACAAAACCTAGCCCAAAACGACGTATAGGACTGTAACAGTTCTGCTCGTTTAATATAGTTAAACAACGAAATGCTTTTCTTGCTTCCGCAATACATACATACTTGCTACATGTTGTTCAAAGCAATTCATAAATTTTCCATCTAATCTATTTTCTCTTCACCGCCTTTCGTCAAAATTCTGTTGCCATAGAATAATTCTAAAAGAATTTTCTAATTAAAACCAAACATCAAAACGTAAAATATTTCCATCTGTCATGGAGCACAAAACAAAAAAGCTTTCTAATCTACAAATGCATCGTATTCAAAACCCTTGATCCTTATGTATCTATGTATGTATGTATGTATGTATATACGTTAACCCTTTTTACAATACCGACAAGTTTTTTTTTTGAAACGTTCTTTGGTTTGTGCTCGTATTCATGTTTTATAAACTTTACTATAATTATCAAAGAACTGGATGTTTAATCGTCTGGATTGGAGAATTTTAATAGATTTCCTTCCTTCCCTTTTTTGGATATGGATGTTGTTTCATGACTCTGAGAATGTGTTTTAGTTTTTTTATGCGCTACGCTACACACAACTATATACAGAATACAGATGTTATCTATTTAGAATTATATAGTGTTGGGAAACACTCATGTCGTCTCTCAGGATTTATGTACTTTTATGATTTATGTTGCTTTACACGTCCTTGCAAGTCCACACTACGGCATCAATCAAGCTTCTGCGTTCAAATTCAGCTTATATCTTATATGTAGTATGAAGATTTCATTGGCAAGGCACAAGTTGCCATTATTTTGATGACAAGTAGTGGGACATTCCAGAAAATTGAGCCCATTACTCCTTTTCGAGTAAACTTTTAGACGTTAAATTTTTTCTTGGGTCTCCTACTCTATTGCAAGAAAATATGTTGAAGGAAAGTGCCAGCAACCGGAACCTGAGAGATGATTGGTGGTAGATAAGTTTAGGGCCTATTAAAACCAATGTGGTGGTCCTCCGACATGTATGAGACCTGTACTCAAGAAAAGTATGCACGCACAAGAGGCATAGTAAGCACAAAACGAATCAAGTATAGATGTTTAATGGCATATAAATCGAAGACCGAATCATACCAATTAAAATTTATTGCTTCCGATCTTCTCTCTAGTTTTAGGGGATTTTTAGATGGACTTTAAAGTTGATAGGTTAGGTTAGGTTAGGTTGAGTGGCTGCTACAGCACACTTAGACCGGCAACGGTCCGTTGTGATACCACAGGATCCTACTCTCCTTTTACCCCTATGAGAACCAGTTAGAGCTGCTTACGTAGCGTACTAAGTCTCGCACATTACAGTTTTCGAGATCAGAAAGGCAGTCCATTAAAAACTTACCCAAATATTTATGTCTTTTGTGTGCCAAAGTCGGGCATGAGCATAGGAGGTGGACTAACGTCTCTTCCTCCTCCTCGTCCCTACAGCTTCTTCAAAAGTCATTTACTTCCAGACCCAGCCTTCTCGCATGTTCTCCAAGAAGGCAGTGTCCTGTGAGTATCCCCACGATCGGTTTAAGTTCACGCCTTCGTAGGGAGATAAGTGCCTTTGAGCGTTTCAAGTTCAGCTTTGGCCAGACTTGTCTTGCCACTCTACATGAGAGGGTGTTCGTCCACCTATTGTTCGCAGAGGCTTCCACCTCTTTTTTAAGCACAGTCTTGAGTGCGTTAATGGGTCTCCCCAACTTCGCCCTTTCCGGTAGCAGTTGGAGAGTTGTACCGTACCTTGCTATTTCGTCCACCCTGCAGTTTCCCATTACGTCTGAGTGGCCGGAAACCCAGATAACCTGGATGTTGAAATGCTCACTCATCTCATTTAGAGACGAGCGGCAACCCAACGCCACTCTAGACGTTAGAGAAACAGAAACCAGCGACTTGATTACCGCCTGACTGTCCACATAAATTGCGATATCAGTCGAGGATACCACATTATGTTTCAACCAGTTCAGGACCTCTTCGATCGCTATCACCTCTGCCTGGTACACACTGCAGTGACCAGGGAGGCGAACTGCTATATCTACCTCTAGTTTATCACAGAAGACTCCAGCTCCTACTTTGCCGTTTAGCTTGGAGCCATCCGCAAAGAACTGCAATGCTCCCGTTTCCGCAGCCAACCCGCTCCTCCAGGATTCCTTTGAGGGGCAGATGGTTCCGAACCTTTTCTCGAAGCACAGAGTCGGTGTAACATAGTCTAGATTCGCCAGTTCTTTCCTCAGCGATCTGACTATCGTCGAGTGTCCTATTTGAAGACATTTCCACTGAGATATGGCTGATAGTCGAGTGGCCGTAATCGCCGCCATCTGTTTACCATAAATGTCCACGGGGAGAAGGTGAAACAAGACCTCTAAGGCACTTGTAGATGTTGTCCTCAGTGCCTCGCTTATAAGCATGCAGGCCGTTCTTAGCACCTTCTCAATCATTTTCCTGTATGTTATTTTATCAAGAGCTGGCCACCACACGCTCACCCCATACATAAGTACAGGTCTTACTACGGAGGTGTATAGCCAGTGTACCAGCTCCGACGTCAGGCCCCATCTCTTTCCGATGGCGTTCCTACATGAGTATAGTATTGGCCTTGTTTACTCTTTCCAGAATGTTGGGCTTCCAGCTTAGCTTACTGTCCAAGATTACGCCTAGAAATCTTGCCTTGTCCGTAAAAACTAGTCTGTTGCCATTTAGGAAAGGTGGATCTACTACAGGGGTTTTATATTTCCTCGTAAATAGTACCAATTCAGTTTTAGACGCGCTAATTGCCAGTCCACATTTGGTTGCCCACCTCGTTATAATTAGGAAGGCATTTTGGATTACCTCCGCCACTGTGCTTATGTATTTCCCACAGACAGCTATCGCTACATCATCTGCATAAGCAATCACTCCGATCCCTTCTCTCTCCAGCTTTAATAGCAGCTCATTGATTGCTATGTTCCAGAGGAGAGGAGACAGAACACCTCCCTGTGGGGTTCCCCTAGTCACCCGTCTCTTGATGGTAGATTCCCCCAGCTCTGAGTTAATCACCCAAGCATATGATTGATTAACCCACCTATAGGGTAATCCACCCCTAGTAGCGACAATCCCTCCAGAATTGCCTCCTTATTACATTGTTAAAGGCGCCCTCAATGTCAAGAAACGCCACTATACAAAACTCTCGCGAGAATAATGATTTCTCAATTGTACTTACCAGGGCATGCAGAGCTGTATCCACAGATTTCCCTTTACAGTAAGCGTGTTGAGTCTGAGCCTAGTCACTAGGCCTTATTTTTGAGCGTATCTAGATATCTATCAGTCTTTCCAAGGTTTTCAATAGAAAGGATGATAGAGTTATGGGTCTTAAGTCTTTTGGGTAGCCCTGCGAGCATTTCCCCTTACATATTACTGCGAGCATTTATTTAAAGTTGATATACATATACAAAAGCGATGGGAGGAGGCTCAATATGGGTTTAATCACTAAAAGAGCACAAGAGGTTGTAAGCGATAGCAAAGTGAACTATTATTATTGAACTCATCCGCAACCGTGACTTGTTGTAGAGGCAGACGATAGAAACAGTATAACATGCACTTCTTGAAAACATTCATGAGAAGTCTATACTTGAAAGCAGGATTTTTTAGGCTAAGAGGAGTGATTAATATATGATTGATATATAGTAGGTGGAACACCGCATGAAGGTATAGGCATGATATCATCTCATCTCCTGAAGATAGTGATCAATGAATCCGCCTTAGAACTGAAGAGAAGAGCCCTGACATAGACGATTTATTAAAATCTTTTTTTTTTTTTCAGAATTATTTATAGACCCGCAGTGTTGGAGGTGGGACACATAGGTCAGCAAGTGTGAACTAAGTTTAGCCATCAATGTGGTTTGAAAACTGGACAGTGCATCAGCACTATAGTTTAACACTGGCTTAGTAATGCTTATACTGTAAGGTGTTAACCTGTTTAGTGAATGATGGAGACAACGCAGAAAATATCCTGTCTACATACATGAGGGAGGTCCACTTTCAAATGTATATAGGAGGTTGTAATGGATTAAATCTATGCCATTGGCGATAATCAAAAATTGCCCATGAGGTTATGGGCCTTCTTTTGTTTAATTTGAGGCTGGAATTTTTATTGGTGGTTTTAAGTTAGATGAACCACCGCTAAAAGTATACTCACATATTTAGATAGTTATTGCTTCTGCTGTCTCGTGTCTCACACCACCAAACAGTCTTATTCTGATATCTTACTTTCAATACAAGAACTCCACTGAACGATATATTTGAACAAATCTAGAGGGCATAGGCGAACCACCTATGCATTATGGTACATCTTTTCAATTCCTATTCAAAAGAGTAAACTTAGTATGCCTAGGTGTCAGCTGATAGGGTGTCAAGAAAGGTTTGACCAAACTTAAGCAGGAAAAATTCTAGAATGATATGGAAGGAAAAATACTGGAACGAATGTATATGCGGATGTCTATACAGGAGGTTTTTGCAAGAAATTATGTTCCGTAGTAACACTAGTCGTGCAGAATGCCTTCAATACGACAAATTGGAATTGTATATTTAATACAATTCACATGGAGAAACTAAAATACCAAATTCGTGGAGTTGCAACCTATTTTAGCCGGAGAGCTTTGAAGTATACAAAACCGGGGTTGCGATTGAGTTTCACAACGGTCCGTTTGAGGTCCTACACTGTGGAAGGTGATGCATGATGGTGTGTGATTTGACTCCTCCTAACCAACCAAGTGAAGCTCAAGTGGTTGGTTTTGCCACGACATCGCCGTAGTGGTAATAGCTCAACTGTTTAACTTTTACTGGCCTGGAGTTAGCAGAGCATATAGACAAAAGCAATCTTTATCAAAAGCTGTAAAACTATGGAGAGCATAACCTTCCAGGGTGGTGCCCAAAACATTTTTTCTAATCTGTATAGTAGAATGGAGTACAATGCGCTTTCCAAATGGTCACGGTTGACGCTGCCTGTGTTCTAGCGGGAATGCACCCATATATAGAGAAGAGAACGTATTTACATAAGACGTAGTCACGGAACAAAAGAAGAGATTCACAAGTTAGCACGGATTGAGACCGTGACAGCATTGCAGACACGATCCTTTTGATCAAGACATAGCTGAACAGACAACGTGGCGAGGCCGATTACTATTTAACCTAGTTCCTATAACTGGCTATGGATGTTCTAAAATATACCTATTCAAATTCAACCGCAAAGAGTCACTTTCGTGCATGCAAGAACATTAGAAACCGCAGAATGCATGTTCTAATGTTCCTGCATGCACGAAAGTGACACGTTTTAACCAGATAAGGAAAATTATATATGCTGAAATCAGAAGTCAGATAATTCTCGGCTTGGGGAGGAGTGGAAATGTTTCGAAAGAAGCACAAGCTCGATGAGAATCAACTTCTAGCCGAATAGGAGATAGCTTATAACTTGGCTTGCCATAGATGTAGTTTCTATTGCAAATATCGGGAAAAATCACGATGGATCATTTCCAGAACCGAATATATTTAAGTCAATATCTTAGGTTCTTAATGGAGATTAACACATCACGGATTATGTAATGTTTAGTTGGTTTTAAGTAAATCAGGCCTTTAGCCGTTCGTACTTGATTTATTTCGGGCGTAAATCAGGAAACTGTCAAAGAGTTGGGAGTTCCGTTCGCTTCAGAAAAGATTGCAATGATTAGAGAACAAACATATACAATGACTGACAAGATCTGTCTGTCTGTCTCTATCTTTGCAATCTGTTTTAGGGCTCAAGGCTTTTCCAACTCTTTCGCGGTTCGCTAATTTACGTCCTATTTACACCATTTCATAGTCAAATCGAGGACGTACGGTTATAGGTACGATTTACGTAGAGCCATCAATGCATAGCTCGATGCCAGCCTATAGTGCCGACATGGAAGCTGGGTTGGCTCACGAACTCTGCACAGCAACAGCGGTTCATACAGGTTTTCATTCACACAAGCGATCATAATCAGATGGTGAAAAATCCCATTCGCATCCTGCCTCTATTCGGATCCGGTACCTCCCGTTCCAACTGCCACAACTTTAACCACTACGCCATTTAGTCGGTAACTGACCAGATCTGCATAGCTATTTTGCGGTTGTGTGCTCTTTTGTTCCACATTAGATAAGTAGATCGGAACAGTCTTCTATACGCATAAACATACTCCTTTTAGTTTTAAGCTTTAAGTGGATTAGTCTTTGTATTACCTGATGAATGGGCAAAAACTTCGGTTATAGCTACTTTGAGGTCATATATACAAGATATTGTTTTGTAGTAATCGTGGTTAAAACTACTCATAAAAAATTATGTCAAGTACAATCCCACAATTATTAAACATAACTTTTTTTACTAACCCAAAATATGTGATTACCATTGCTCGCATATACATACATACTTATATACACGAGTAAGTACATGAACCCATTATGAAATGGAATATTTTAGGTTTCCTCTTCAGAACAAAACAAAAAACAATTAACTGAAAATATGTTAAATTACATAATATTTAGCAAAGTTAGGACAACCATAAATAACGACCATAAAATGAAGCAAAAAAAAACTGTATGTTCTATGTTCTAGGGTTGTTTTGGTTTCATTAACATCCTTTTGAGCGTGTCTTCCATACCAGATATAGTATATTCAAAAACGAAACTGACCCCACCGCATAATCACCTTCATTATGTATACAATAGTTTTTTATGCTCCTATACACCATATATATGTACATACATGGGGTTTGTTGTGACAAAAGTTTTTGGGAGATTACACCGAGTCTTAGATTTGATTGTTAAAAAGTTAATTGAAACTCGTAATTAACACGATGGGACGTTCAGAATATTCTAAATTTGTGTATACACATGCGACCCAATTTTTGGGTGTTTATATACAATGTATGTTGTTATCCATCTAAAATTCTAAAACAATTCTGTAAACTTTGTCCAACAGATATATGTATACACAATTGAGGACATAACAACAACAAAAAAATTAATTTTATCCATTTTTATGGTAGACATCCTTTTTGTTGTAAATGAAAATTTTATGCTGTGTAGATGAAAAATACCAAAACACTGGGAAATTAATTTGCCCATATAATCATGATGATTAAAATGATAATACGGTTTAGAAGTTTTTTTGTTGTTGTGTGTCACATGTAATTTGTATAATTGTTACCTTAATTCACCATTGTCGCATTTATATACAATTTCTCGTGTGTACATACGTTGATGATAGGTTTAATCTTAATATTATTAATTAACTGTTTACAGGTTTTTATGAGGACCACAAAACACATGATTCGGGGTTTAGATATAATTATGGCAGGTAAAGTTGGTTGTTAGAGTATTATTTTGTTATGTATACTAGGCCGATAAGAAGTATATTCCCGTGTTAAGGTAGTTTTTAATCGGAAATGAAAACTGAGTGTCTCTGTACACCACACCTAGATTTACTTTCACTGGGTAGTAGAATTTTTTTTTTTTTTTTTTAAATAACACCTTTATTGGTATGACTACTACAATCTTAAATATTATTACTTAATTCATTAGTAGGGTTGACATTAGTACTTATGAGATAAGCATAAAACTTGTTTGGGTCTGCTGAACCAGTGTCCAGTTCCCTTGTTATATAATATTCATACGGTTAACTCATGTGGTTTCATTCGTTGGAGCCGCCTTACTTCGTTTGTACTGTCCAGTAGTTGTACGGCCTCGACGTTGGTATGGGTAAGAAGTCTCTTCTCATGTCTTATGGCACATTCGCGGATGACGTCGTCAATCAATTGAATTTCTAGATCATTGTGTATTTCCCGGTTAGTCACGAATCGGTAAGCGTTGGTGATCATTCGAAGAAATTTATTTTGACTACGTTGTATAATGTCTCTATTAGACTTATGAGTACAACCCCATAGCTGCGCGCCATACATCCATATTGGTTTGAAGATAGTTTGATAGACTAGTCTTTTGCAATACAGGTTCATTTTGGAATGATGCCCAATTAACCAGTACATTTGACGTTGTTTAAATCGTATCTGTTCAGCTTTTTGTCTTACGTGATGTTTCCAGTTGAGCCTTGAATCTAAATGCAGACCAAGGTATTTTGCCGAATCAGCCTGCGGCACTTGCGCTCCATTGAGGTATAAGCGTAGATTGTTATTTTTGTGTCGAAGTGTAAATGTCACATGGGTTGATTTAAACTCATTAAGCACAATTTTCCAATCAATTGTCCATTTAGTAACGTCGTTCAATGCTCGTTGCAGATTTTCCACTGCCCTTGATTGTGATTCGTCTACTGACATAATTACGGTGTCATCGGCAAACGTACCGATGAATGTTTTATTCGTTGTAGGTATGTCCGCAGTGTAGAGAAGGTAGAGGATAGGTCCCAAAACACTTCCCTGCGGAACTCCCGCTAACGTTGGATAAAAGTCAGAACATGTTTCTTCATGGATGACTCTGAATTGACGATCAGAGAGGTATGATTCAAGCAGCTGGCAATAGTTTTGTGGCAGCATTTTGCTCATTTTGAATATCAATCCCTCGTGCCAAACCCTATCAAAGGCCTGGGATACATCCAGAAATACGGCGGGGCAATATTTCTTTTCTTCTAACGCTTGCTCTATTACCGTAGTTATTCGATGGACTTGATCTATTGTAGAGTGGTTGTTCCTGAACCCAAATTGAAAATCAGGGACGTTTACCATGGGCTTTAGACGTTTCAGTAGTAGTTTTTCAAACAGCTTTGATAGGGTCGGAAGCAGTGAAATTGGTCTGTATGATGTTACTTCTTCATCTGGTTTACCAGGTTTCTTCAGCATAATTATTTGGGCCGTTTTGAAGCATTTGGGTACATACTTCAACCTCATACAGGCATTAAATAAGTATGTGATCATGATGATTGCTTTACGTGGAAGCTCCTTGAACAGACCCGGTGATATTTCATCAATTCCTGGTGCCTTCTTTTGGTTCAGACTTTTGTCGATTTCTTGAGCAATTTCCATTGGTGTGACCTTTTTAAAATCCTGATTTGGTTGATAAGCAGGTGTTGCGTCAATGTTGGATTGAATGTCATGGGGCTGAAACACTGTTGCAAGGTGTTGAGCAAAGAGTTCCGCTTTTTCTTTGTCTTGTCGAACCCAACTGCCTTGAGCATTTCTTATAGGTGGTATTCGAACTACAGGTCGTTTAAATTTTCTGGTTGCTTTCCATAACGAGTAATCCTTATTCATTTCAGGACCTAGCCCTCTTAGGTAGTTGTCGAAGCAATCCTGTTTGAAGCTTTTAATTAGTCTGTTGACTTTGTTACTTACACGATTGAAAGTTGTCTTGTCAGCGGGATTTCTGGTCAGATGCCATATTCTCCTTGCCTTTCTTCTTTCTTTGATTTGTTCTCTTATTTCAGCTGGATATTTGACTTCGAACTCCGCTTTATCCGTTATTTCTGGAGTAGTTAGACTGGCGGCCAATTGAATGTATTCAATAAAATTGTTTGTTTGTTGTTCCAATTCGTCAATACTTTTAATACTAACTTTTAGCTCAACTATATCTTCCAATTTTTCTCTGAAGAGATCCCAATCCGTGAATCGATTAGTTAGGTTTTGCTTTTTCTTTTTCTTGATGACTATAGTGTTTACTGATAACAGTACAGGGATGTGATCAGACGTTAAGTCGTTAATTCCTTCGACACTAGTGCAACTGGATGAAATACCTTTTGTGATGAAGAAATCAAGTAGATCTGGAATTTTTCCTGCATCCGTTGGCCAATACGTTGGCCCTCTTGGAGAAAAATATTCGCAGTTATTTTCATGAATGGCATTGAACAAAGCATTCCCTTTCCCAGGGGAAATTAGCCTGGAACCCCAAGCTGTATGTTTTATATTATAGTCCCCTCCAATAATAAACCTTGGACCGAGTTTATTGAAGACGTTATTAAATTGTGACTTCGTTGGTGAGTGCCGTGGGGGACAGTATGCTGCCGCAATATTTAAATCTGCGCCATTATATTGGATTGAGATCACAGTTACTTGCATATAGCTTTCACGAATATCCTCTTGTTGATTATGTTTGATATTATTTTTTATTAGTACAGCTGAACCGCCTCTGGCTCTTTCACTAGGATGGGTTGTCCAGTAGGAGGTAAATCCCTTTATTCTGATAAAGCTTTTGTTCGAGAAGTGTGTTTCTGATATCAGAGCAATGTCTATGTTATTTGTATGAAGGAATATTTCCAGTTCTTGGGCTCGTTGGATGAGCCCATTAGCGTTCCAAGTTACAATGCGTAGGAACGAGTTAATCATTATTGTGTATGCTGACTTTTTTGCTTTCCAGCTTTGATACTCTCTCTGCTAGGTGACCAAGTGTCTGTTGAATTTGATTAAGCAGTTTAATAATTTCATAATTACTAGGCTCTTCATTCCATTCTCTGTGTTTGTTGTTTTGGTTTAAATCATCAGCAGATAATTTTGTGGCTTGCGCATAGGATAATCCAGCTGTGGATGGTGTAATTGTTTTTTGTGGTTTAGCAGCTTTGGTTTGTAATCGCTGTACTACGCTTGTTCTATTATTTTGTTGGCTTTTAATTTTGTTTTGGTATACACAGCATCCTTTATAGTTTGCAGTATGTCCTTGTTGGTGACAAAGAGCACATGAAGGTGCGGTATCTGGTTGTTTATTGCATTTTGTCGTGTGATGATTTCCAGCACACTTAACGCATTTGGTTTGATGATAGCAAAAACTCTTGGTATGTCCAAGTTGTTGACAATTCGTACATTGTGGGATGCCCCTTGTCTTGTTAGGTGGCTCAATTTTAACTATACAGTACGCAAGTTTCTTGATATTGTATACTTCTTTATTGTTGTCTTTTTGTTTTAAGTCGACGTAAAACAATGGAAAGTGTTTCTTGACTTTTTCTCCATTAATTGCGATCATTTTGTATATGTTGGTAATACCTGCGACTTCATGTCCCATTTTTTCCAAGTCTGCTTTAATTTCATCGTGACTAATGGAAGATGGTAAGCCTCTGATAACCACTCTATAGGCCTTTTCGCTCTTCAGCTGGTAAGTGTGATATTCAATATTTTCTAGTTTGTTGCTGGCTTCTTTTTTTAATTCTTCCAGTAATTTTTTGACATTTCTGTAATCGTGTTCATTATCAAAGGTAATTCTAACGTCACTATTTGAAAGCGCCTTAAACTTAGTTGATTCACTAGTGGTTTTAATTACTTCTTGTCGAAAAAATTCGAAATTATTGATATTGCTCACGTTAATGGGTGGAGGCGGTGGTATTTTCGGGTTTTTCTGTTCAGTGTTATTGTTCACACTTTCTGTAGTATTTTTTGGAGGGGTTTTCGTTTTTGTGCGCCTACGTTTCTTAGTATTTCTGTTATCAGCACTGGAAACTTCTTTTTCCAGTTCTTCCTCATCTGTGCAATAATCCTCTTGACTCAGAGCACTGAATCTATTATTTTGTTGAAAAGCTGGAAATTGCCGCAGCAGCCAGTTGGAATTATTTGAATGATCATGTTTACTGGATGATGGCTGAATATCGTTCGAAGACAGATTGTTAACTCGTGCTGAATCCTCATATTTGCTGTTTTTAATCTCTTCTTTTAGTAAAGAGTTTTCTCTTTTAAGTTCAGCAACTTCATTGCTCAGCTGCGCGATTAGATTCTCCATTTTTTGAAATTTATTTAACAGCTCCTCACTGTTTATAATATTTGTTGATGCTCTCGGCATTTGTTCTGATAATAAAGTTCTTTTTTCAGAGGAGACTGCGTTGTTTGCAGATATGAGTTTGCTATTTAAAACTGGTGATCTCAACATTTTCGTGCTCTTCGGAAAGTTATTTCCGCTATTTGGCGGTAGTTGTTTCTCCACGGGATCTATGGTACTGGCCTCCGAGCAGCTGGGTTGATTTGATGCTATTAAAGACGCATTCGTCTCGATTTCATGCATAATGACCCAAATCTAGGTCATTATCATGTTGTAATGCACACACTTCACTTATGATTTGCACTGAATAAAGTTTTTTATAAACACTGCACTTTTTAGTTACAAAAAAACAATTTTTTTTTGTTGTGTTGTGTTATGTTATGTGAGTATAGTTATTGACTTTGCACTTTTAATAAGTATAATTATTTAAAAAATTATATTTATGAAAAATGAAAAATGCGTCTACTCACTTTGAGTATTTATAAAAACCAAGGGTAGTAGAATGATCTTAATAGTGTGTAAGGGAGTCAAAACGATCCTTTCACGATGTATTCCAATCGATGTACTTACATATGCAGATTGCATTAATATTTGACTAAACAATTTAAAACCAAACACGATCTGGTTGCTCTTATAATAAATGTACATACTTCTGGTCCATGTATAATTACAAAAAATTCCATAGCTTCCGTTCCATAGGATGGTGAACCAGTTATAGAGATATTAAAATGGCTGATTTTCTTGACCGTTAGACTCTGGATGTCATGACAATCTGAAACATTATAAAAAATGGTGGTAAAAATGTAATGGTTCAGGTTTTTTCGCTTGGCTACATAAATGAGACACCAATGGCCACAATTTTCAATCATTAGTGTTTCATCTTTTATTTATAGATCGTCTAACGTGATTTAGTAGTAAGAACTTACAAGAGGTGAGTGACATTTCAACACTCGCTCTGCTTGGTAAGAGATAGCATGTTACGTCCTGATGAGCCAATTCGTCTCGGTTTAGAGTTTCACAGTGAGTGTAGCTCGTCATCAGAAAGCGATGCTATACTTAAGTCATATGAGATAGTGTAGAGTTACACATTGTGACTCTAATTCCATCTTTTCCTACAAATCCAATAGATTTCTTACAATAGTAAAGATATATTAGAGTAGCCTTCATTACTCTTTTCAATGTGCTAAGTTTAATACTTAGTATAAGTTTAATACTAAGGTCTACCTAAGGAAATTTATATTTCCTAGGAAACAGGATCAACTCAATTGTCTACATTTACAATTAATGCCCCAATCAGGGAGAGAGTGTTGAGTTCGCTCAAGGTGGAGGCATATTTACTTAAATCACATAGACTATCATCATTGATGGCCAAATACCCGAGAGTGAGGCTAACCTTTTTCCTTTGGTTTTCCTACACACACAACTCAAAGGATCAACAATATACTGTAGATTCTTTTCTATGTCATACAAACCTGTATCACTTATGTGATAGTATTGACTAAGACACTAGTAATTATGTAGTAACACTCGAGTATTATAATTTCAAAAAAAGCTTTGAAAGCATTCGTTAAAATTGTCAGTTTTTTATTTGATGCCAATTCACAATCATGCGCTCTTAAAAATCACATAATGCTTTATAACATAAAAAAACTTATGTTTAAACGTTGAGCTTTTTTCGATGTACATTTTACTAACAATATTAAACTTTTGGTTGGCAATTATAATATTCCGAGGACTTTATCCACTGAGGAAAAAAAATATTCTATAATTAGTGATTTGACAACAACAATTACCGATTCACACGGTTGTTGACAACAACAACTATTAGATAGTTTCGATATTGCAGTAGTTGAAATTAAGTAATGAAAATCAGTTGATTAGATTTCATGGTATGATTGATCGTATTATATTACAAAAAAGGGGATCTTAAATAAAAAGCTTCCAAAAGCCCACTAAAAGATATACAAAATTGTTTTGCTATCACAAATATTAATAATTTAATTACTGTCTCTTTTAGAGCTTAAAGCTCTTATTTTAAAACGTGAAGTTTCTGATCATTGTAGATTTATAGGTAACAAACTTAGCGATAACCGGTTAAGCCTTAACAAACTTGTAAAAAAATTTATCTTTCGATAAATATATCACGAATAATATTCAATGCTCATTTGATCTGTTGAAAGCTTTTAAAGCTATTTCATTTTATAAACATGCATTTGACCCAAAAAGGTTTATAATAAAAGTTTAAAACCTAAATATATAAAAGAATAAAATTCCTCAATTCTTGTAATGCTTAACTATTTGAAGCTTTCATCTTAGCTCAGATCTTTTGTAATACAATGCGTCTAATAATACAAGTACATTAAAATTATTAATTTAGTTTTAATAATGTAAAGCAATTTTTGATGTAGATATAGCTTTAAATCAATAATAAAATATTTAAAAAAAGCTCAACATTCACTTTAAGCACCGATGAAGTTATAAAAGGACTACATAATCTTAACATCTTCAAAATAATAATTTGACAACAACAACATTTACTATATTGTAATCATTTTCAGTTGAAGCGAAATAATAAAAAATATATCAACTCGATTGCATTGTATTTAAATCAGTTTAATTATAAATCGCGAAGTTTTAAGTTGAGGATTAAAAGCTTTAAGATGAAAAGCGTTCAATAGCTCAATCCTGCTTAGTTTAATGTTCAACATAAAATTCAACTAATACCGTTTAATTCGTAATAACGATCAAAGGAAGTTTATATTTTCTCGCAAACAGAATCAACTCGGTTATATATGGGTCTTCATTTGATATACAATTACTGTCCCAGTGACAGAATGTTGAGTTCGCTCAAGGTAGATTCACCAAACAGCATAAACAATCATCATTGATGGCCAAATACTAATTATTTGGAGTTAAGGATAATCTTTGTTTTTCCTAGACTCACAACTGATGATCCGAATTCTATCCAACTCCCGAGTTTTCCATTTTGCCGCGTATTCTTCTGACGGATACTCAAATAGAACACTTTTCTTCAAAATGTCCTCTAAAGAATGTGTATAGGTGACTGTACTCATTTACTATGTCATACAAACGTGTATAACCCATGTGATACTAGTTCATTGCAAATACAAACATTTGATTAGAATTTTAAAGAGCTTTGATGCAAAAATCTGTTTTAGGGTCAAAGTTATATGATTTGAACACCACAATAGGCTGTTTCTGTCTAATTAGCACCTCAATGTAAGCTATGACATAAAAAGCATTCTTAAAACGTTGAGCTTTTTTAAATATACATTTTATAAAAAATATTAAATCTTTTGTTGGCAATGATAAATATTTTGAAGATTTTATATGCCGAGGAAAATAAATATTCTAAAATTCAAAATTTGACAACAACAACTACCAAATCGTACTTTGACAACAATTAGATCGTATCTATATTGCGATACTTGACATTAACCCTTTCGAGGCCCGTATCCATAACTCTGTGGGTAAAATACGACAGTGACAGAGAATTACATCAATAAAAAAATTTTGAATTAGTTTAAGTTCAACGCACGTATTTATGTATGTTACATGAAACGATTTTGTTGAGGAAATTATGACGATAAATAACGTTCAACGTCCAAAATTATGTAGGTCAATCGTATGATGCAAGTACGTTCAATGAAAATAAAAATGAGTAATTCCATGTAATTTTTTGCTAACGAACTCAAAATTAGCTCAAAATAACTAATTTCAACCAATTATGGCCACAAAAATGGTTTTTGTTAGTAAATAGGCACCCACAAATTTGTGTACCTTGGCCTTAAACTCATACATATATAAAGTTAAAGAAAAGATAATTTAAATAAAAAAACTAAGAATTGAACTTTTTATTTCACTAAAAGTATCACAACTGATCACATATTTCATAGAATTCAAACTAAATATAAAATTAATTAAAATAATTCTTAATAAAATAAAAAAATAATATCACTTTTTTAAAACATGAAATTGTTTAAAACAATTTCGTTCGCCCGTAAGGCACAAATAAACGTTGCACTTTTCGCAACGACAACGAGTGCGACTTTTACAATATTCATAACGGCAGTGTCGGTAGTGGTTTAGGCGGTCAAATAACGGCCAATGGTCATACCCGTCGTATCTTTTACCGGCGCATGGTAGCGGCGAACATAAGTTTGATGAGCGGTGACTTGGCAATTCATCTTCACTGGAGCTTTCTCGTCTATTTCGATTGACGGTTGCAATTAAGGACCCACCAAGATCTAATTTAAACTCTAAAAGATCCATACACCTGCTTTTCGATACACCACACGCCAAGCAGTCCTGACGGTACTCCATCCAGGAATTTACTACAGCTAAATCTATTAAATGGTGGACAGTTTTGAGTGTCCATTTTCTTGTTTTTATAAAGGTGCGGTAATATTCCATCATTTGGTCGATTATGTCAACTCCGCCCATATTTTGATTATATGATGAAATGATTTTTGGGCATACAACCGGTTCATGCGATTTAGTAGCCTTATTCCAGCGGCTAACCGTATTAGTAGGAAAAGTACCGGCAATAGTAGAAAGAGCCGTGACACATTTCGTATCTTTCCACTTTACACATGTTACTTCATGCGTCCCGTTGTTGTAAAGCAATTCTTGACATTCGCCTCGTTTCATTGATCGGTCGGCTTTAAACTTCGCATTTTTAAGTCTATTTGACATTATTGTTCCTAAAATAAATTTTAATAATATGTATTAAAATGGTAGTTCGTTTTAAAATATTTACCTGTGGCGCGATATCCCAATTCAAGTAATTCAAACAATAGTGGGACCGTTGTAAAATACCGATCGAAATAAATAAAGCTACCCCTCGGTATTGTATGGACAAGCCGCAAAACGACAGCCGGACCTAAACCCAATGTCCGATTACTAAGATTCGTCTTTTCCCCTTGATAGAGTTCAAAGTCCATCACGAGACCAGCGGATGTCGTGATTACAAAATTTTTCAAGCCAACTGGCCGCGGCTTATTTCTGACGTACTGCCGAGATGGGCATCTTCCGGTGTATGGCACCATTTGTTCGTCGACTGAATAAGATGTAGCTGCCCTTGGCAATGCTCGGCATCTGTCTCGAACTGCATCTATAACTGGTTGAATTTTCCAAAAAGCGTTAGTGGGATCAGGTGACTGGTTGACATCTACGAAATGTAAAGCTGATCTCAATTTTTTAAACCGGGTTTTTGCCAACACACTTGAAATTTGTTCTATGCGAAAGCCTTTTCGCCAGTACAGTTCTATGCGTGGATAAGAAACACATCCCATTAGCATAAAAACACCATACATCTTTTTTATCTCTTGAGCACTCGTTTTTAGTTCACTATTTTTGGTGGCAAAATAGTACATATTTGTGTATGTTGCAGCTTCACTAAAATGTTTGTCATTAAAATACGACTCAAAATATTCGGCAGAAGTTTTAACGACAATTGGATGACTACATTCGCTGTTAACTGGCAACAACTTTTCTTGAAATTCCCCGGAATACCACACGTTTTTTTGTTGAACTTCCATCGCTTGTGGAAAAATTTCTGCATTGGACTCATCCAATTTGTCATTCTCTTCGAACGAAGGTTCCGATTCTTCGTGATTTATAAGGTTTGGTTCTATTTCATCTCCTGTATCGGATCCTGATTCTTCTAAAATTTTATTAATTTCATCGTTGCCAATTAACCATTGACCATCCTTGAATACAACTAAAAATCAAACAAAATAAATTTACACATTTTACGTTCATCGTACAAGCTTCTGTATGTGCATTTTCAATCGCGTTTTTTGGGTTAAATTAAATGTTAATTAGTTATTTCATAATATTAATAGAATAAATTATCTTTAAATATTAAAATTATTATGAAACATATTTAAATACTTAAGTTTTTCTTAACAATTTTTGTACTTACTTTTATGTGGCGCGCTCATTTTGGAATGGTCTATTTTCAGTTAAGAATTTTGACTGATAGAATGTATTACCCACAAAGCATATTATTGATTACTCTTAGTAGATTATTTTTCTAACAGATGGTAGGATAGTTTATAAAAAATTAATATATAATGAAGCAAATCAAAGCGAATTTAATAATGATTTCCGTACATACAGATTTCTGTACATTGAACCGAAATTAACAATTCGTCTTTCAAAAACATTTGCGACATTTCTAGTATACAGAAATATGTGGTTACCTTAAGTTAAGGTGGAATTTGAAAAAATAAAATCTCTTTAAAGTTTATAAATTTACCCACACGTTTTTGGATTTTGAACTTTAATCTCTACAAAAATAAAATAATGTTTGAACTCGAAAGGGTTAAGACATGAAAATGAGTTGATTAGATTTTATTTTATACGTAGTATATTACAAAATAAAGTTTCTAAAATAAAAAGCTTCCAAAAGCTCACTATAAAAGCTTAACAAAATTGTTTTACTATCACAAATATTAATAATTTAATTACTTCCTCTTTAAGAGGTTAGAGTTTTAAATAAAAGGTGTCAAGATTCTGATCGTTGTTGATTTACAGGTAACAGATTTAACGGTAACAGGTTAAGCCTTAACAAACTTGTAAAAAAAATATAAATCCTAAATATATAAAATAATAAAATTCGTTATATCTTGAAATACTTAACCATGTGTAGCCTTCGTAAAAGCTCCGATCTGTCGTAATAGTAACGTGGTATAGTACGAAATTTAAAGTCATTATTTGCATGATTAAATCGATGAGTCAAGTCGATTAAAATTATTATTAAATTAGTTTCAGTAATGAAAAGCTTTCTTAAAGCTTTAATCACTATTTTGAAGTTAAGTTTATAAACAATACTAAAACAATGAATAAATCCAACAATCAGTTTAAGCAACGTTGAAGATATAAAATTAAATAATCCGAATATGAATGGTAAGAATAATCGAGAGAATTAGACTGAACCATGGAAATTGGAAAGATTGCTTGTGGAAACGTCGATTGAGTGAGGTAAAAGATTGCGTGTTGTGTGACATGGTGGAGAATGTTGAACATTTGATATTAGTCTGCCCGAAATACAATCGTGTAAGATCATGCTTGAGCATCCTCCACAATGCAAATAATTTAACCAGCGTAATGAGTAAAAATGGTTTGGCTTATAGGGAAATGTATGAGTTTGTGAAAATGAGTAATATAACAATTTAAGATTAAAAGCCAGATGTTAATGGGGAATATGCAGTTCTCTACCGGTAAAAAGTGGGCAAAATATTCAAAATGTAAATTAATAAAAAATGTAAGCAAGATATGTGGCTACATGGCTGTCAGTTATTGGAGCCAAGCCTTAAAATAAAAATAAAAATAGAAAAATAAAATAATTTGACAACAACAACTATATGGCATGGTATTGACAACAACAACATTTACTATATTGTAATCGACTTCAGTTGATTCAAAATCAATTCGATTGAATTGTATTTTAATGAGTTTGATTTTGCGTTGCGAAGTATTAAGTTGTAGATTAAAAGCTTTAAGATGAAAAGCGTTCAAAATCTCAATTCTGTTGTAGGATTTATATATAAAACTTGACCTTAAAAACAGTAATATTTTGTATTGCACCGCATATTTGTTGATTATTCTTTACAGCAACTTGAGGTTAATATAAAGGTCTATTAACTTCAAGTTGCTGTAAGTAACAATCAACAAAGTGAAAAATCACATTGCAGGTTGAACGTTTTGTGAACAAGTCTTTAATGAATGTTTTTTCTGCACTCAGCTGTCAATATATGCCACCTTTTTGGATTTCACGCGTTTCACTCCACACGTAATCTAGCCGGATAAGCTGCTTACGTTGCACGGTTGCGCGGTTTAAGCAAAAATACAAGTACTTCCATGGACTTTTGTAGCAGAGTGATGGTATCGATGCACACATGTCGTTTCAATAAAACGTCCTCCTTTCATATAAAGCTAGTGACAAAATCATTTTCTTATCTTTCTCCGTTGACTTCAACCAATAAATAAGTACCACAAATATTTTATTTTGGCGATGTCATTGATACCACAGAAAGAAAAAATGAGTATGGTGGAACACAAAGGTATTCAGAGTGTACCAATTCGACAACGAACCAATTTATTTCTAGAATTCTTTAACATGTCACCGGATTGAACCATACTATACAGGTTTAAAGGATTGAAAGGGTAGCGAGTATACTGGCTTGGTCACGTTTGCGTGCCTGATCTGGACCGCATGTTACACCGCTGTAAAGATTCTAATTGTTGAAATAAGTGATCGAAATCGATTGTGTCAGTTTGTTGGCCAACAATGGCTTGTAAAAACCCGTATAAAATACTGGAGATTGGATCCTCCTGTGCACAGATTCACAATATATATATATATATATATATATATATATATATATATATATATATATATATATATATATATATATATATATATATATATATATTTATATATATATCAAATTATGGAATCTAAAGGTCATCTGGTATCTGGATACACCGATTGAAACTGAACCAGTATTTTGACGGGAACGCACCTTAATTGACTAGAAAAATGTTGATACCCAACTCAACTAATCCACCAAATGTAAATTACATGTATAGCTGTGCAAAATGTATTCCCATTCTCACTATATGTCGGTATATACATAGTACATAAATTACACAACCCATTGATTACTAAATTCAACGTTAATAATAAATATAGTTTCCAATCAATTGTACATAAACATAAACTCGACCAAATATGTAACATATATCTACATCCGAGTACATACACACATACATACATACTCATATATATGTTATAATTATTATTAAATTTAGCAGTACCATTCCAATCCAACTGAGACCTAACTATTTGTTTTACATATATAGAACACAAACTTTTATATCAAGTGGACACAAAACTTTCGTTCGAACTTAATTAAAAATTTAAAAAAAGTTATGTTTTCTTGTAGATATGTGTGTGTGTATATGCTAACGATGACTACTGTAAAAAATTACGAAATTAGCATGATAAAATTTTCCAAAAGCATGACAGCAACAACAAACCAATATATGCTGGGAAAAGGGGAATACTATCCAGTCGGGGAAAACAGCATATATTTCCCCTAACAATATATAGTATTTCTCCGTTTATATTTAAGGGGTTGATATTGAATCAGGCGGGGCCCACACAATATACATTTATATATATGTATGTGCATACTCGTACGTGCTATATATGTATAATTTATAATATAAACTTTTGTAATAAAAGTTTAGATAAATAACTGAAAAAAAAGTGTTGATGCTTTTTCTAGATTAACCTTTAATATCCTAAAATTGATTGTATTATATACAGTTAAGTTGATAAGATATCATTTCATCCCAAACAAAAATCATATTAATTTGAAATATCTATCGCTCGAACGTATATATATCCTCCCGGCCCATAACATTATGTACGAAGGCATAAAAGGATATAAATATTTCCTAAATTGCCTTTGTTACCTTACAAAAAAAAAAAGAAAAACTTTTGTGTCAATACCTGATAAAAAAAAGAAAAATTTATTTTGCTCTCTGGAAAATTGTATTAGGAATTGATAAAAATTTATTAGATTTTCAAGAATTTGTCAGTTGATTTAGTTTAAGGGTGTAGGGTCAATTGAATATCTAAATTCGAGTTGATATAACCTTAGATGACATTCAAACAACAGAGTTTATCCTGTTGTTGTAAATAGATTTAATATTTGTGATAAAAGTTTAGAAAGCTTGTTTGATAACGACATCTAGATGTTGGGTCCCATAGGATCTTATTGCTCGATAAAACTTTATTGGGCATATCTGGGAATATTATTTCTCTTTTGATTTGAGTGAAAAATATGTGTGTTGAAACAGTTTTGTGTTATGGGTGACAATGAGCGACGAAAGATGTTGTGAGCCAGTATCAAGCAAGATTAGAATATTGCCAGTCACCGTTTTGACGTTCAGCCCTTATTAGTCTGTTGGAAGAGTTGTATTCTCTATACAAGCAGACATGATCACAAGTCGATAATATTTGTGTACGACCACGCAGTCAGTTTTTTCCTCGGTCTTTTGAGTAGATCCCTCAGAAGTTCTTCCCCGTGTTTCTAAATGGAAATGATTTTTTTGACACAGCACATTTTTGTTTTGATCTGTATTAATAACTTGAATAACGTGGATAGGTTCCTTAGGGATATTGCACTGGATACTTTCCTAACAAAACGCAAGGCAGAGAAGTAAATCATTTGAAGTGGTTGGACGGATTGATAAATCGTTGGACAACAAAGAATTTGGCTTGAGGGTGTGGCGTTCTTGAGCAACTCCAACAAATACAATTAAAAATTATCTCACGCCACAATTAATTAATGAAAATATTTCGAGTTAAGTTCTTGTAATTCACTAGTACTGTCGCGTCACAACTAAACATATATATATACGAATCGCACAGTATGAACGTCAAGTCCGGTAGCATATGCCTGATGAGATGGATTTGATCTTTTCGATCACACGGTCATTCAATGACGTCATCATCAGATCGAAACCGGCCTAGTGGACTACAAGATACAAGCAAACAACTCGGATTTACAATACATTCAAATTTACATAAAGCTACACGCTTTCTTCAAGGGCGTTTCTGGTCATCGATGATCTCTATATCTGAAGGTCATATATAGAGATCACATTTGCTTGGTGATTTAGTGCCATGCTAAGGTTAAGGTTAAAGGACTACGATGACCCGTAAGAGATGACCTCAGGGTGGAGTTCTGTCTCCTTTCTTGTAGAATTTTGTGGTCAACTCACTTCTAGACTAGATGTGATCACATGTAAACAGCGATTAATAAAGTTGTAGTTTGGTGTCGTGACCAGTCAACCCTACAAAAACTGAGTTGATTCTTTTCACAAGACGGAGGACTCCGGGAAACTTTATTCTTTATAAATTATGGGTTTCATACCATTCCACTCTCTTCAGTGGTTAAGCATCTGTGGTCAACTGTGATCAACTCATCTGGTAAGATCGGGTGATTACCTGGCATAAACGCATGGAAGAGAATTGCAACACAGCATGTAATATTTACTGAAAACAGTCACTTGGTCTGAAACACAGACTCGTGTATTGGTTTAACGTTTCGGTTATGATATCTATAATCTAGTTTGTTACACTTATTGAGTGGCCTAGAATATTGAATGAGGTTGGAGGAAAACTTTTAAGCCTCCTTGAAAAACTTACTTGTCTGAGGATTGTGGGACCTAAGCATAACACAACCACTCCAGATCTCGAAATGACTGCCACTTGATCTTTTGACCAGAAGGTGTGTTGCGCACATAACTTTCCACAACCGTTGGACAATAAGGAAACGATGCACGGTTTCGGGAAATAATTTCTAATGTGTAATTATTACCCAAAAACCGTAATGGGACTTCCAGCCCTTAACAGTCCAGCCTAAATTTTCGGTGACGATCTTTGTCATTCTCTCTGAATTATGATAGATGTACTTAAAGGATCTTGCTGCGTATTCTCATAGGACATTGTTCCCTGAATAATGTCATGTTTCGAATGGAAATTCGAAACAACGCAATTGCGAACAGTGTGGGGGAGACGATTGATGGCCATTCCTATTTGAATTTTAGTTGATAATCTTGAAGATACCGGATTATTCACAGAATGAACCAATTAATGCTGGACACTCCACGGACCTTGATTTTTGAGCAGGTTTATTTTGAATACTGAGGTTTACATTTAAGTTTTCCGTTTTAATTCGTTGCAGTGCATGCTGGTCATAATACCAGTACAACGTCGAATGACAAATGTGATTATTAGAGATGAGCATCTTAAGCATTAATATGCACGCCCGACACTGTTGATATCAACTCTTAACCAAACTTGGCATATATTAAGATATATTAAGAACGAAGTAGATGGGCAGTGTTCAATACACTGCCTTATGTCGACACAATGCGTATGTTTGAAGGTCCAGCAAACTAATGGGTATATGTGGATTATGGAAGGCCATTATTAAAGCCTTCACGTTTGCGAGGTGGCAAAACTATAAAGTCATTACGTTGTTTGTTTGTATGGTCATAAAGACAGTATATATTTAGGACTGGTGAACGATTTGACAAAAGATCTTTTTACAGATTTTATCGGTGCTAAATAGAAACTGAAAAAAAATACATATGTTGATGATTGAGAAGGAATAAGGTCTAATAATGTATGTTACATTTCACAATATCGAATGACATTTTATACCACGCATAGGTGCTTCGAATTTTGGAGGTTTATGGGATTCGGGTATTAAGCTTACCAAATACTATCTAAAGTGCTTACTGGGACTATTGACTTACCCTCGACAACTGATTGAAATGATAGTATACAAAGAATGGTGAGAACGGTACCATAATGAGTATCTGATCAACTTACAAGCAAGAAGCAAATGGTAAGCTGCCTCTTCTAATCAAAAACGTGAAAATCATTTGGTGGTATACACGATAAGGATGTTCCACTAAGCTTATGGCTTATGAGCCGTATAGTTCACGTATGTGTTATCACAATCAAATCTAAAAACTAAATTGGTAAAGCGACTAATTAAGAAAATTTATTTGTTACCAACATTTTCTTTGTGAATATGCATTGCTCCTCTAAAAGGCTCCTTTGCTCTGAACTGAGTGCTGCTTTGATTTTGCTGTTCATGTTACTTATTACATTCAGTTCACCAGTCTGAATTGAACTATTTTATCACACCAATAATAGATTATAAATCTGTTCACTGAGAACAGGTTGACAACCTCTTTTTGGTGCTATAAAAAGTAACTTTAATTCAAACCACCGAACCTGCCAACCGTTTTTACTAAAATAGGTAAAACTTCCTTAGGTATCTATTCAATGTATATCAAATACAATGACACTAAAAAAAATGCCGAACAATTTGAAAACTTGTTAATAGATGCAAGAGTTACGGAAGAGAAGAAGAAGCTTCGAAGGTTCCTACCGATTATCTTCTCTAGATACAGACATACAATGCTATCGATTATGCTTGATGTGTACCTAACCAATGGCCTTCGATCAATTTTGTTGATAACTATACATCTTTGACTTGCCAGTGTTATGGTTATTTTTAACCCATATAATATCCGTTAAGTTCATATCTCAATATGGGATTAGAAAGTATCAGAGACAGCGGATCTCCTTGTCGAACACTAGAATTAACACTTCTTGCATTTTAAATAACCCTCAGGATTCCGAATAACGCAGATCAGGAGCTCTGAGCTGTCAAAATCTAATCCAGATGAACGATTGTTTACTTTTGAGAAAATAACAGCTTGTGGACAAAAAGAATGTCGGTCGTCCATGACTATAAGATATGGTACAATCTGGTGATTTTTTAAAGAGACAACTAAAGATGTGCTCCACTTTTGTATTCTTAAGACCTTAGCCTTCCATCATTCACGCTCTTCTATCATTCACGCTTCCTCTATCAACAAATTCATTGGGAGTAGGCAGGAATTACACTAAGTGAAGTAGGCAGGACTTACACTAACTTCTACGCATAGTGTGATTCCTGCCTACATCCCTTCTTTGGGTCCTACCACTCTATTAACACCTGTTGTCTATTAATCAAGATATGTACCAAAATGGAACATATCATTTACTCTGGTCAACGCAATGGACTTGACGTTCATAATTTTATATTTCGAGTAGAATTTTAGGCTAAAGAGAGTATAGTTACCACTAACAGTACTTGATGATTTTCATCCTAAATTCTTTTAGGAGATAGTTCAAAAGTGACACAGGTTGTATGCTCGTAAATACCACAATACTATATGTGTAGTAGTATTGGGTCAGCATCGTTGTCATAGAAGTCCAAGTAATCAGGAAGAGGTTGTTGTCGAATCGATATTTATAGTTGTTGAAACCAGATTTGTCTAGTTATTACAAAAATTTTCTGGTTTCCTCGTGAAATAAGACGAAGAGACGAGTGACACATCAATAACCTAGTTGCTGTGTTTTATATGACATATTGTGTCATGACATCCAAGTTCGTCAGAATTTTCATTTCCCACCACAGTTAAGTCTCTGTTACCTAAGTAGTTGCAAGAACCAAGTATTAATTGAAAAACTTTCGATACATCCAATATTTTTATGTACTTCTTTCCCAAAACAGATGGCACAGATAAAATACAAACAACACGCTTAAACAAAGGATTGAAGAATATTCTCCCTTTCGACGGATGTATATGTACCAAACTCCGATTTTCATTTAAAACAACTTTAGATTGATGATTATAACGATTAAAATTCCTTTCACTTTAGCTTAACATGTATCTCTTGTCTTACGTACATATACAGACAGATATTTCAAACATTCTTGTGAAAATGAAAAATGATGATTTTTATATTTGTATTGTTTGGAAGAGGCACTCATACACACACACATAGAGATAAAATAAATCAAAGCATTTTCCAATCAATTAATTTATTTTCCATTTCCACTGTGAATGATAACTTCTTAAGTCATTTTGTTATTTATTTATTTATTGTTGTGTAACACATAATATTTACTGTACCCTTTTCCATGTATTTTTTTTGTTCGTTTGTTTGTTTGTTATTCAACATCTTTCATTGTGTTGCCAATCATTCAATAACCATTTTTCTTTCTATATATACAGATTTCCCAAAAATACAGTTTTTGTTATACTTTGTGAATAGAAAATGAAATAAACATTAACATGTATCCCAATATCCCAACAACACAACATCATCTTAGATTTTCATTTTAAAATAACAGCTATACACATACATACATATATACAACACATAATATCGAATTGGAATTTTCCTTATCTTAAACCACCTTAACTTGTCTTAAATTGATATCTAAAAAAGGTATCCCGATTTCCAAAACAAACAAAAGCATAAAACAATGGGTTTCGAACGAAAAACATATCTTTTATTGTTGTGTTATCCATTTTTATTTATGTTACACCAATTGAATATGGAAATGATAACACGCATAAAGATCATGAAAATGAAAGAAGTGATAAGGGAATAAATAAAATCTGAGATGAATTTTTAATTTTTCACAAAATCATGCATATCTTTGAACATACACTCCCGAGCAAATGAATCAGGACCTTCAGAATTGACTCAAATTATAAACAATACAAGAGTTCTCAATAATTGTTCAAAAGCCCGACCTCCTCTACGAACTCCACTAGGAACGAAATCCAAATCTATTTTCCCTTAAGCGATATGCCAGCACACACCATGCACCATCATTCGCTTTAGGAGTCTGCTTCAACAAAATAGCAGTGTAAAAATCACACTCTTGGTAATCGGTAGGCTTGGCTTCTTCAAACACTACGATACAGACATATTCTGAACTAGTCAGGGACCTCCGTTGTTAAATGAGCTAATTGAACTAGAACTTGTAGCTTCTGCTACGATTATCACAGTGAATTTAGTCCTGAAACCTTATGGATAGTCTTAAGACAGCAGATTGGTTCATCTTTTGACCCTGTCATTCAGACTATTGGTCCATTGGCATATCTCCTTCCAGACGTACGCTCTCAGTGAGTAATCTTCAAGGTCGTTAGTTGATTCTAAAATAAGAATCATGTTCTAAAGCAGTAAAGTCATGGAGAGAGTATGAAGGATAGGAGCACAAGACACAGTTTACATACGAACGTAAGATTTTTCAGGGAACAATGTCCCGTGAAAATAACCAGCAAGACCCTCAAAGTGTGTCTACCATAATTCAGAAACGATGGATCTTTACTCGATTACAGTCTCTAAGGAAATTTTGAATAGGCGACAAGGTGTTGTCCTATCTCATCTGGTACAGACCACCAAAATGATAGTCAATATTTCCATTAAGAGACAGTAACGTCAAACCTAGGGCTCAATTTACCATCCAATTCATTTCCTTTGATATAACTGTGATTGATTATCCAGTCTATAGTCGATTCAAGTCTACTACCGTCTGCAACCGTCTGATAAGTTTCGATCAAACATTATTAGAGTCAATTGCCAGCAGCCTAGTCAGAAAGAATGCAGATACGACGATCTCTGCAATTCATCATTGCCTGAAATACAGTAGCGTACCTACCTAGGGGGATAGATAATTTCATTTGTGCGATGAGTGTTATAGTTCCCTTTTTGCTTTTCAGTTATATAGTTACACGAAATTATTTCTTGAAAACGTGCTTCGACACTACAGCTTCCGATGGCATGTGTTCAGTTATATACCGATCCACCCCCTTCAATATTTGGCAGGGCCTAGAAGTGTAAGACTGATTGTTAGACTGCGGTGGATGTGGTGCGCATAGTACCCACAATACCGAAACAAACAGGTCTTTGAATGTGGTCTAGAGGTTGAAGAGGCCTTACTCAATGACCACTAAATAAGTGCGACAAACGAGATTATGTGTCTGATTTCGGAAAGGTATAGCTAGTACACGAGTTTAGGTTTCAAGCAACATGATTGGCCAAACAATTGTTTGCATTTTCCAGAAATCTAACCAGATTCCTAAATACTTAACTATACTGAAGAGACTTTCAGTACGTCCTTCTTGCAACTAAGCAAAAACTGGTAGAGATTTATTCAGGTCAACGTCTGAAACAGAACATCTTACAGACGTACACTCTCCGTCAGGAATTCTGAATGCCATCAGTTCTCAAATATGAATCGTGATCTAAAGAACTGCAGTCTATGGGGAGAGTATGAAGAAGAGGAGCACAAAAAGTGGGCAACCGTTTCTTTTTCTCATCCTCTACATTGCTGGTAGTTAAAAGGATTAGAGTCAATAGTTTTTAGAGCAACCTGGCAGTCAGCAGGAATGCAGGTAGTACGATTTTTGCAATTCAACTTTTTTGCATAGAGTGCGGCTCTCCAAACTGCCGCCATAATCGTCTGAAATACAGCAGCGTACTATGATCCTAACTGATTCATCAGTCCCATTTTTACTGGAATAATTACACGAAATAATTTCCCGAAAACATCAAACTCTTCGACACCAAAGTGTCCGAGAGTAGGCGAAGGGCTGTTTGCGCTTCCCACCTTCTAAGCCAAAAATCAAGTGTTAGCATACCCACAGCTATCTTAGCGGACGAGCAACTTTGATTGCGTCCTTCTTGCAACTAAGCAACAACTTGTGTTCTTTGACGAATCAACGAATTAAACTGGCAGAAATTTATTCAGGCTGATAAGTTTTGGCAAATTTCGGTCAACGCGATATTTCACATTTCGATTGCATTTTGCCCCCAAAAGTTTGAGTCGATTTAGTTGCTCAGCAGTGTGTATATATTGTACATATAACACTCGTTCAGTGAAATTTGGATACACACGGAGAACCATGTAATGATATATACAAACGAAATGTTTTATTTATCGGTATCGATTCTGCTCTTTGCCAAAATTCGAGATAATTTTCAATTCATCGAAGGGATTTGAGTTTGCCAAGGTAATCAAGTGTTTGCCTTAAATATTAATAATTGCCGTCAGCAATATACAACTGAAACATATATAATCTGTTAAAAATATATGATATAACAGCTAAGTCGAAATGATTGTATTTTGTGTACATGTATGTGTTATAATCAAAGAGATGAGATAAGGCGAGTACATAAATAAGGAAACATATATACAAGAATTTCATCTTATTTCAATTTTATTATTTTTCATCTTTCAGCAGCAAAATTATTCATGCTGTTGAAAAGCTTGGTGAGATGAGATGTATGTATGTATTGTATACATAGAGCAGGACGAGTTAAGATGAGTTTCTTTTAAATACAAATAATAAATTCTTTTTCATATTCGAGTGTATATATCGAAGGGTGGATATATATTTAAATCATTTAAAACGGATGAGGGGTGGTGGAAAACGAAGTATAACGAACTTTGTCTCAACTAACAATATACATATATACACTTTGAATGGATAATTTATATTTTCCTTTTTGGATGCTTCATTCATGTAACATAATGGGCCGACAGTTTTACACACATTGATTTGTATGGTAAAATTATTCAACTATTTGGGCTGGCTGGAATTAAATGCACATGGAGCCAAATAATTCTTATATCACCCCAAAAATTATCATTTGAAAATGTTTATTGAGTAACCGTAACATGGAAATCATTTTATTGACTCAACTAAAATCCCAACTGCTATAAATTACGTCAGTCAAATTTGTTATGAGAATAACAAGTCGCTCGTTTTGATATAACTCAGGCATTATGCTTAGGTCTTGACTTCAATTCGAGGTTTGGTATATATCAATATTAACTCTGTTTGGTAAGAGGCATAAAGTTGTGCATTGCTGAGCAAGATCATTTTATTTTTCGGCATAATGAAGAGCCCTGACTCCAACTGTATATGTTGAACTTATCTACTACTTTTAATGGAAGCTCACTACTGGATATTACATTATACTTTCATAGATTTTATTGTTTGTTGCAATAGGTTAGGTTTGAAACGCTTTTTTGAATCCGTAAAGAAAAACAAACTTTAAAGGGCGCATGACTTCATTACTGAACCAGACCTTTCTGCGGAGAGTATGCCAGTTAGAAACTACCCCACAAAAGATATGGTGACTTGATATTATTGTCGATGTCAGTAAAGTTGAACAGTTGAGATCCCTATATTTTGACATGTCGCATACGGAAATAGCATTGAACATTACGCCAAAACAACTCAGAATACTCAAAATATTGTGCTGATGGAACTACCATCAAGATGAACAGCCATAGGGTAAGCCTTAGCCGCTAAGATGTAGTAAAAAATTTAATGAAAAAGACGATTCCTTTATAGATCTAAGAACCTTAGAAAGCTCTCCCGCTCACAAAAAATATTCACAGTAGCTTGAGGATAATATGGTGTTGTCCGTATCCTATGTTAGCCATGGAGTTTTTTTAACTCAGTAAACAGTTTGGACTCAAATTAGGTCGCTTCATCAGTAGTTATGTCAAGTGGAACGCCGTATCGTATAACGTAATTAAAAGCAAAGGTTGTAGCTATAGTACAGTTGCAGACATATCGGTCATGCAATATGTTTTGGGCCAACGAGTGGATCTATATCAACACAGGTAAATATATGTATATCTATTGAACGGTGGAAGCGGTCCAACATGGTCTATATGGATATGCTCGAACGACCAGCTGGCATTGAGAACTGTCCGTGAGGCGATTTTGTATGTCTTTGAACTTTAGATTTTTTGGCAGACTAGACAGGCTCGTGCCTAATGGGTCACGTCCTTGTTCATACTGTAGGCCAAAAGTAGCGAGCAGTGACAAATTTACAAGCAGCACGGATACCAGGATTTGAAGTATTATGTTAAGTATGGTAAATATTGTTTTTCGGACGTGCTGTGCGATGTATGGGTGACTATGGCCCGTCGATGTTTCGCAGTAGATTTCGAAGCCAGGAAGTTTGAAAAAAGCGTTAGTTTCTGAGTGGAACTAAGTTGACTTATGTAATCTAAATGGTGAGATTGTCTTGGATTACGATCAGTTTTAGACTGAATTGCTCTAGTCAGTGGTTTATATGGTCGGTGTAAAAAAGTAAAGTCCCGACCCACAACAAAGTGCGTAAAATGTTTAATCGATAGATAAATGCGAGTTATTCCCGATCGAATGCGGAATATTTACGTTCGCCATTCGTTAATTTCTTATAGAAAAAACAAAATGGTTCCCAACATTTGTTATTATACCGTTGCAGAATGGCTCTAACTGCCATGGTCGATGCATCAGTAGTTACACTGAATTTAGTCTAGTTCAACGGACGTACTAACAATGTTATGTTAGCTAATTAACTTTTAAGGCCAGGAAAAATTATTTGGCGTCTTCAGAGGGCTTCTGTAGTAGAGCAGCCAAGTGTGAGTGAATTGGGGCGAGTAATTCAGCTAATTTTGGTATGAATCGGTGGCCATAATTTACCATATCGATAAATTGCTGAATGCACCAAATTGCTGTTGAAGCTGGGAATTCCGTAATAGCATATATTCGTTCTGGTGAAGCCAGAATGCCATTAGAAGTAATTTTGTGGCTGAGGAAATTAAGAGAAATTTATTTGCGCCAAATATACGCATTTGGAGCTTTAGATTTGTATATCAAACTCAGAAAGACGTTGGAAAAGTGTTTTCAGATGGAGTTTGTGTAGTTTACGTACGACTTCGTTAATAAATCGTTGAAATGTTTATGCTGCGTTGCGCAATCCAACTGGCTTTCGTGTAAATTCGAAGAGACCAAATGGTGTGATAATTGACGTTTTATAAACGTCTTTCGAGCCAACACGGGAATAAGATGATAAGACCGATTTTGAAGAGAATATTGTTTCCATGTAAATTCATGGAGAAGTTTTGAATATGGGGTTTTGGATGGTCGTAACCGTATTTAATCGACGGTAGTCCCTATACAAGGTCCCAAATCAAGATTTTTCTTCTTGACTTTATGTAGCGGACAAGAAACGAAGGAGCCGTTAGCAAACTAGTGCTTCATGTCCGGTTCATCTTTAGAATGAAATAACGGAGTGACTCACTTTTATCTTTACTTGTCTAGATGTGAATTCACATCACATCGCGTCCTAGGGTGACTCTTATTTTGCAGTTTTAAACATCATTTAATGTGCTTCCATGGATACCATAAGTGTTGTTAACTTCCTTATGGTAGGCTAAATTAGCCAGAGGTTGAAAATCATCAGTTTACGAATCCGACTGAGACAAATTACTGGATCAGAATAACAGCTATATATCCATTAAGTTTCTATTTTGAGCAGATGATCGGTGCAACGAAACCATACGGGAGTTTCAACCTTCATTACAGTCTATTCAACAGTGAAACGACCTGACTGACAGTCCTTCAAAATCTCTGAGATGACAGACAGTCCTTCTATAGCTACTTACGCCTCATTTCGAGCGCCCATATACCACTAAACGGGTAAAGCCCTACCCACTTCTCTCATCTCAGTAATCTTTGTAAAAGTTATATCCTAATTTTAATTTCATTTTGAATCCAGCTTTAATGCTTAAGCCCCAATTCAAAGTACCGATGACAAAAACAATTCACTTCCATAATAATGTTGCATGCAACTTTTCGTGCAACATTTAAGATTATCAACAATGCTCTAAAAAGAAACATTAAGCTACTGGATGATGTTACATGTCTTATTAAATGTCATAAAATATGCAGCTTAGTGGAAACAGATATTTGGAAGATCTCGAAGAATGAACGGTACCCATACATCTTCAGCATATAAGCGAAACTGCCTTCCATTTTTGTGGAATATTTACTTCCCTGTCAGAGAAAATTATTGATGAATACCAAGGAAGCTTTCGTCTAAATCGGTCAGTCATGTAATGTCCACGAGATGTTAATTAATTTTTGACAAGACTGTATGGTTTGGCCCATCAAGAGAAGGGAGTACCGTGTTAAAGTTAATAATATAGGCCACCGCGAACATTTGGTTTGACTTAGAACTGTGATGTCCTTCATTGTTTGTTTTTAATCATAACAATCATATTTGAGGTTCAAGATACTCTCAATTCAGTTGAATTGAGGACATATGTCCGACATTTTTGGTACGAGTCGTATTTTTTAAACAATCTGAATTCCTGATTTCCATCTTTAAATCAAAGAACAGCGAAACAGTGGCTGATGGTACGGGTAGTGTCACATTTCTATTAACTTTTCCATAACGACTTCAAATATTTAAAAGTCGGTAGTTGTTATAGTTGTTTATAGAAAACCATCTTCAAATATTTTACATTCCGATGATTACGTATCCGTATTGACTATGTTTACAATACTTGGTTGTATATCCAAAACAGGAAAATGTATACAGCTCTTAACGGAAATCGAAAGATGTTATGTAAGAAAACAAAGTGGATTTTCATTTTTAAAGTTAAATCACTTTGCATATACATACATATCATATATATACGAAGCTTTATCGAACTTTTATTATTCTTATCATATTAAAGTCAAATATTTGATGTAGAAAAAATCAATTTCACTAAAACGTGGTGCTGATAAAAACCAACAAAACAGTTCATTTTTTTCGAGATCCGCACATATACGAGAAACGTCTATACGGAAAAATCCACATAATAAGCACAAAATACACAGAATCATTGATATATTGCTCATCACTATACACAGATAGGTCTTACATTACATTTTTGGACACATCAAATTTTAATGTGACATTTAATTTCCCCTTTTCAATCTGTTTTCGATACTCTAAAATTGTTATTTGGTTCGATGTTAGTTTTTTTTTTTTTTTGAAAATACAGCACAAAAAAGACAAACCAAGCATCGAACTTTTACCCGAACAAAGAAGCAAATCTTTATATACATATAGACATATATGGGAAGAGAGCGAGAGACTCTTCCAAGATGTATTGGGATGAAAAACAACATTTTCACGCAAGAAATACAAAAATTGCTAAGAAGCAAAAATTGATGACAAAGATTTAAACAGTATATTGGTTTTTTATACTATGAGCGATGATTGTACTTTTCGTCTTATTAAAAAGTTTTCATTGTTGATTTTTTTCCATTATTTTGCTTTCATCTCCCGCAATCCCGAAAGCACTATATATACGATGATAGGAAAATTGTTAAAGTATTTGATTGAAAAATTGATAAAAAAAAGTTTTGAATTTGTATTTATCTAGGTTTGCTGATGTATTTACTGCATAATTTAATAAGTAATCTCTTCGATCATCTCTGGGAGGAGACTAAGCTATAGTTCGTAGTTAAGAAAGTCATCCCATTCAATCTGTTCCTATATCGACATAATAATGTTTGGATTGTATTCATTGATTGGAGGCTACAGGTTGAGCTTTTCAACTAATTTATAGCTCAGTTTTCATATACTGTCAAGTTCAACATCTCAAATCTTCACTCACTCGGTTGCGAAACACAGGGCGAACTTAAATATTGACCGAATCTGCTATATTGATTATGTATAGATATATAGATCGCATTATAAGCTTGTAGTATGTATATATGTACCTGATTCCTGAGTTCGAGGTATGTTGGTGTAGGTATGTTTGTCGAGGGTGACCGCATAAGAGTGAATTTACTCCCGTTCGTCTTGATCCGAAATTTAAAGTTACTGGAAGTTTCTCGTTGCTATTCTTGGGTTTTAAAACACAACAAGCAGTTTTGTATGCTTATAATTACGTAACTTGATGTTGGTATAGATCAACTAAAATGAAACTATCAACACCAACCAACGAAGCTAGAACTGTCATCCAGAAGCTAGAAAATAATAAGTGCCAATAATATACCATCTACACAAGGGCAACTCCACAGAAATGGCAAGTAAGTTGAACCATAACGATTGCAAAGAAGGCAACCTAAAATGATGCTCATCAGCAATATAAAAATATAAGTGATGCCAATCCGTGAAAAAATGTCCCCATCAATCAACTAACAACATTACTTATGGAATACGCTGGCTTTACGGAACGAAGGAGTCGGACAGATCATATCAATACTATATGAATTTCATCATAGAACAGTTAAACCAATGAACTGCACCGATGTACCTATTTAGCGTAGACTTCGAATGTGTATTTGACTCAACCAGCTAGAATATACGCAAAGAGATGCATCGGGATACCGGAAGCCAAGTTTAATACAAACGAATAAAGTAAAAAATTCCTCAACTTGTGAGAAGTAAGTCATGCGAAAACTCGACATTACAACTCCAAATGGTATTCAATATAGACCACTAACGCTACTTAATGATCTGGACTACACAGATGACACTTGCTTACACATAGACACGCACACATGCAGCAGAAAATTCAGAAGGTGTCAGACCACGTAAAGAAAGCTGGTCTCAAAATATCAGTAAAACGATAAGACGAAACACAAACAATAGAACACCAATCACCATCAATAATAGGTTAAGAAGACATCAAACCATCCGTAAAATGACCAGTCTCACTGGTTTTAATAATGCTCTCATTGTGGTAGGCTGTCCAGTCGTTATAGTAACTCTTACTATACTGATATCAACCTGGTTGGATGACCAAAAAAGTTTTACTGGAACACTTACTTGCTGTAACAGCATCATTTTCGTCAAGAATTGTGTAGTTATGACCATTGCATACATCTTATTGTCGTCATCAATGTGCATGAGTAAGGGTTAGATGTTTCTCTCTAATAAAGCAAAAGCTTGTTCTTCCGAATGAATGTTCACCGTTCAGCTTGTTTATGGCTTAGTGATGGATTGTATTGATGTTGCAAATATGGTTTAAGTATTATAGAGTTCAGTTGCCATCCACGGTCTACGTATAATGAGCATTTCATCTCTTAGGAGTGCTTGATAAATATTATCTTCAACACACTGGGTTGAATACCAGGGATATGTTATCTATTTGGTCATTTTTAATATATATTATTAATATAATAATATATATTTAATATATATATATATATATATATATATATATATATATATATATATATATATATATATATATATATATATTCGCCATTGTAATGTCTTGATTGTACTTAATGATTGCGAGCTATCCGTTGAGCTTTTGAGCTTATTTTATAGCTCAGCTTTCATACATAAGCTACGAGCCTATACTATCAAGTCCAATCATCTCAACTCTTTCACCTCCTCAATTGTGAAATACAGGATGAACTTAAATGTTGATCGAATCTGCTATATTGATGCTATATGTATATAAATTGCGATGTAAGCTGTAACGAAACTATCCACACCCAACAACGGAGTTAAAATTTAAAAAGCTTTTCCAGAAGCTTAAAAAAGAGCAAATACCCACAGACATGGCAAGGGATGCATCAAGGATACCGGAAACACAGTTCAATACAGAAATGAAAAGAAAGTGAAAAATACTTCAACTCGCAAAACTTTAACGCTTCATAGCAAAGCTTTAATGCTTGATCGACATTACAACGCCAAATGATATTCAATGGAGACCACTACCCCGACTCAATTATCTGGACTACACAGATGACAATTGCTAACACTTAGAACGCAGAAAGTAGAAGCTGTCAGAGCACTAAAAGGAAGCTGGTCTCAAAATAAATGTCAGTAAAAACATAGACTAAACACGAACAATAGTACTCCAATCGCCATCTAAAATATACGTAAATGAAAGAGGTTAAAAAATTCGTCAATCAATCGGTCAGAAAACATCAATCAACGCATCAATAAAGCCAAAAACACGATGAACATGCATTACAAGGAATCAGCGTGTGAGAAATCAGTTCCACTGTATGAAACATAGGAACACACACAAGATGATGAAACCAAAACTATAGGTGTTCGTAAATAAAGGTCTGAGAAGAAGAATAAAATGCTTTTGGCCAGATAAGAATGAGAGCTTCTGCAGCAAGAAAAACCCAACATACCTTGAAATCAGAAAGCACAAGTAATGATGGACCAGTCAAACACTGAGAAAAAGTCCAAATGACATAACATGAAAGAGAAAGGTTGGGAAGTCTTGGGTGGTCATGAACGTGGTTGGGTGACCAAAAATATTTTACTGGAACCTTTGCTAGCTCTAACAGCATCATTTCCGTGAAGAATCGCACGGTTATGACCATTGCATGAGTATGTGTTAGATGTTTCTCTCTAACATCAAAAAAGCTAGTTCTTCATTGTCCTGCAGTTAATGACGTTCTAGACATCCCATTACTAGACACTGGATGTTCACGGTTTCGGCTTAATAACCATCTGGCTGAACACACAAGGCTTGTATACGTCTTAGTCAGGGATATTGTACTGACGTTGCAAACTTGCGATTTAAGGATCGGTGTTCTGCAGTTGCCACGGCCTACGTAATGAGCGCTTCATTCTATTTTTTCTCGGAATGTTTGATAAATGTTACCAATTGGTAAGCAATCTTATAGTGACTCCAATTTTAGAATTCTTGTGTGTTTCGTGTTATTAGTATTATTACACAGCTCGTATCAGGTTAGCTCCAACACAATGGGGTTGAATACCCAGTATAATGTTGTCTAATTGGCCATATTTTATGCATTCACACAGTTGTTTCCCTTTCAGAGATATTAATGTTGACCCCCATTTAATATGTTTGGCACTGTAGTCTCCTGCTGCTAGAAATTTATCGCATCGAGTTGCTCTTATATTTAAATTAAAGAAGGTAGATTTATTCCAGAACTCAATGACGAATCAAGAACTATAGAGCCCACGGTTCAACCCACATGATGTTTAGGCACCATCCCGGGAATCGAAGATCCTTGTTTATGCTCTCCATAATATTTATTCTGTAGTTCTACTCTTTTGTCGTGGTGTTAGTTTCATATTCCTGACAGTAGGTGCACTCATGAACTTTGTTTTGTATGGCTCTATACCCTTCGAATAATAATGTCTGGTTCAACCCAATTTTGTTAACTCTTCGCTATCTTTCTTCAGGTGGCCCAGTCTGCTCGATTCTATTCTTGTTTCAGTAATTTCATATACGTTGTTAATTGGGACAGTGAAACATTCTCGTTTAGTTTCGGCACTCTCCTTTATAGTTAAGGCTTCTTCTAATAGTTTCGATGGTGGTTCTCCTAAATAGATTGATGGTTACTTTCTCATTTGGTAGAATCACTTGTCGTTAGTCCTCTTCGACTGTTAGAACATTGGATTGATCCGGTTGTTATATTACCTGAAGATACCGAAACATTGTACGCAAAATCCCATCAATTATAAAACCTGTTGAATTTACTGATGACGATTCGTTCGCTTATGAAGAAATTAGTAATCACAAACTTTTTTAGCCATAAATAATGACTTATTATTACTGAAGAAATGGTTTAAGCACTTTATGGTCCGGCTTATGTGCTATTTGGTGTATGTGCCAGCAAAGGTGGTGGAGAAATTTTAAATGGTAACTTGTGCCTAATCAGTTATATTTCCAAAGAAGAATGGTCCGATTATACTTCCAGGACTGAGTTGACATTAGCATCCACATTTAGTATGTCACTTCTGTATGTATAATGGTAACAATTTATAATATAATTTTCTCAATTCATCTTTACTGATTGAAGATTATATTTCTATATGTCAACGACTCTTGAGTGACTGATCAAACATATAATTATTAACTGAGTATCAACCACGATAAACTGTAATGTGGGCATTAGATATAAGCTTTTCCATTTAATGATTACATAAGAGCTTACCTCAATATTATTTTGTGCTTTTCCATTATAAAAGCATTATTACTAAACGAATAAATAATTGTTCAAGTTAATACCTAAACTTGTCTCGGTAACAGATTTAAAATCATCACAAAATTGCACATCTCTCATAGTGTCTGGTATTCGAAACAACTTTAAAAAATTTAAAGCTTGTACATAAAGCTCTACATAATGAAATTTTTTGGATATAGTACCAAGTATTTTAAAAGAATTACTATTTTCATTCTGTATTAAATTTTATGCTTTTGGAAAACGATAAAGAATTGAAGTTTTTCCAACAGTAGATTTTCCAAACAAGAAAACTTTCAGTTACCATAAAAATAAAGTTATTTTTTAATTTTATTCATTTTAATTATATTTTTATGGCATAAAGTATTACTTGTATTTAATATGCTTGTTGATTCGTATAATTGATAATTGGTTTTCATAATATTTACATAATTTATTATGATTGATGTTGTGCTGCCGTAAAGTTGCTACCAGATCGACATATTATAGGCAATTTATGATTTCGGCGTCATTTGAGGCTTATACTTAAATCTTAAGTTATGGTATGCTGAATTAAGGACTTGATAACTTTGAACTTTTACTACCCTTAAACCAATAACGAAACTGTCGGTGACAAAACATTCAGTTAAGACATCTTCCTTATGGTGTAGTACACTTACGAATAACGTTTACAGATAATTAACTTCAAAGTGTCCGAGTTGGTAACTGCAAGTTCTGGAGCGTTAATTCCAAATTTTTTGGGCGTAGACAACCAATTCCAGTGAAAATATTTTAGTCTCAATAAGAGTATTCGTTGCTGGACGTTCTTGTGCCAGTGAGATAACGAGTTGGTCGAGGTACCGAGAATATTACTGACGGTGGGGCATCCGTCGCAAAGAAACCACTGCAGTCGATTATGTTCTCGGATAAATATTAGAAGAAGATGACCGATTTCATCGCAAAATTTGGTCAGGTGAAATCACTCGTCTTCAAAAAACACCACATCATGACTAAAAATAAATTGTATTGTGTGGTTTCCATGCTGTTGGTGTCATTCGACCGTTTTTTTGCTGATGAAAATGACCGTCACTTTACAGTCAATGAAGATCGCTACAGAGAAATGTTGCAACGTTATTTATTTGGTTATTTGCATCAGCTAGACATTAATGATATGTGGTTTCAACAAGACGATGCGATATGCTACACAGCAGCTTTAACAATCGACTTATCGAAATCGAAATCTAAACGTGTAATATCCTGAAATGGTCCTGTCAATGGGCAAAATAGATCGTATAATTTAACTAGTCTTTTAAAATTGGAAGTACGTTAAATAATTGGTCTTGCTAACAAGCCAGCGTCGTGAGAGGAGATCAGAGCCAATATTGAACGACAAATAGAGGCCGATTTAGTTGAAATTTGTGGCCGAATCATCAACAATTGAGTACAACGAATCGACAACAGCAAACGTGCTTGTGGTGGTGAGGGAATGGATCCATTCGCATATTACAGTATAATCTTTGTTTGAAAAAAAACCGAACAGCTTTTGCTGCCGAAAACGTCGAATGTTGTAAAATACAAACATTCAATATTAGTCTTTGCTTATATGTGCTGGAACATCTAATAATACCACACACGTACATATATCTTTGTAACCTTCACTTGCACCTCAACACTCCGCATCTTCATTTCGCATAAGACCCTAAAAGCTCACATAAATGATGAAGACTTAGACTTTTTTCAAATCTTTAAGCTCTTTCCTGGTTTTCTTCCTAATTAATTAACTAAACCCGAATACTAAAACGGTTTGATAAAATCACGAATAAGATGTGAAAGCTTATTCGTGATTTTACTGTCCAATATGTCATATGCCATAAAGTGTCTGTATTAGAACCCAACATTTTTATTTGTCAAACTTAACTGGGAGGTACTATTCTTGTAGATGATTATCGAGAAAGCGGCATAGTCATATATGGGACAAGGCTAGTGTAAATATCGTCAAACACAGCCTATAGTAGTGACATGGTCAATGATTCGACCATTTCTGCACTTAAACAGGGAGTATATTGCATTCAGTCCTTATAGATTAGGATTTGAATGTGGTATCTCCCGCTCCAGTCGGATCACGGCTGAGATTCAAAGCCCAATTTAAATTCTTTTTTTTTCAGCTACTTGTCAGCTAATCAGTTTAATAAGCCAGTTACACCATATCAAATTTCTAAACAAATAATTTTTTTGTCTTAAAATTTAATTTGGTTTATTGAATCATCAAGAATATTTGTCCTGGCACCCAAAATCAGACCAAATAATAAAATATTGTAATAACGACAATATTTTGTGTGCGGTTATGTCCCAGTTTATGGATTATTCAGTTTGTTCTCACACCCCGAAACCGAACATATTTTGTTTTAATTTTTGTTACGATATTTTGTTGGTCCCTCGAGACCAATAAATTTCCATTGAAATTCATTCCGGACGAATACGACTTGAATACGCTCCCTCCCATATCCACGATGTCGTATTCTTCAAAAAAAAAATTTTTTTCCTCTATAAAATGTAATAAATAAACCGAGAGATAAAGAAAAGTTTAATAATTTTCTAGAAAATATACAACAACAAAAACACAAATCAGTATGAAGGAGATGAAATAATACAGCAAAAAAAGGATTTTAGTTATTTGCTTAAATATAATTATTGAGATACATTTTTTTGCTCAAAAATGTTGGGTCCATCCAAGATAAAATTTCATTGGTAATAAATAAAATAATTCTATTATCTCAAAAGCTCGTGATTAAACGATACGAGAAAGCACATATTTTATATAGAGTGTGTCGCTATCCAAAGCTTTTGACTATACATAATCATGGTGATTGAAACGGAATTTATCCCAATTTAAGAAACCCTTTTTGGATTCTGTTCGTATACTATTAATTAAATTTTACTGTGAACTGTTGAAATTGATCTGACCTCCTCTTCATATATTTCACAGTCTTCAAACTGAATATAGTTATACAAAACTTTGAAGAGGGTGATTATGAAAGCTTTTTGACCTGAACAAATGATGATCTGATTTGTGGTCATCTTAATAAGAAATTATATAAGTCTTTTGAGCTACCACCTTTCGAAAAGTCAATGGTGGTATAAAGTTCATTTGACTGGCATGTTGATGGACAAAACACATGTCGTTCACTTGGTTCGATGGAAAATATTGGTGCTACAGTGGAAAGTCTTCGTACATATCCGAGTAGCCCTATCCACCATCGTTCACAGGAATTGAACTTCAATTATCAGATTCAGCCTAAGCCCATTAGCTTTTTACAATTGAAGAGCAAAACTTGACTGATATTTGGTTTCAACAAGAAGACACCAGTGTCCACACATTTCATCAAGGACCAATTTCGAATCAGTTTGAGACTATTGACGATTCATGCAATTGGAATTCTAAGTCCGAAATAAATTTAAGCATGTTGGTCCGTCTTGAAAGCTGTTGGTTATCTTTTTTAGTTGATTATCGTCAATTGCAGCTGTATTACACTGTACCAAATAAAATCAAGGTTCAAAGTTCATGGGAGCGGAAATTTGTTTTAAATATGCATGCGTGCTGAATAATGTGAACCTCGCCCGAATCAATTCGCTCACAAAGTATACAGTCGAACTTTATGTGGTAAACTGATTGGTAAACTTTGTCTCGATTTTATTCCATCCAAAATAATCTTATTAGTGAGCTCGGCAGTTAAGTGAAAAAACTTGAATCCACTGCTGAAATTTAAAAGTAATTTAATCTGTGGCCATTGACTCCGTGATCATTGACACAACAAGTTATAAAATACGTGAATAACGCTCAGAAGAATTGGTTGTATCATGACACGTTTATGATGAAACGTGGACCCATAGAATACCATCACAGTAACCACAGGTCATAGTCCAAGGTGATTAAATCTGAAAGGATCGTATGGAGCTAAGGAATTGTATCCATGGAAAACATATAGCCTGTTTAAAAGTATCAACAAAAGGAAAGAAACCGTAAACGGTAACCGTACAGCACGCAAGGTTAGGTATCACTTTCAAAGCCTCTATGAAAGAATAGGATGGAACTCATTAGTTTGCTTTAAAGTAGAAGCCACGGGTCTTAGGGCTATAGATTGTTTCACAGGTAGAAGAGACATTTTGAATCAAATTTCGTATTGAACCTCAGGTAAAGGGACTTTGTTGGACTTCGATGCAATTATTTGTATGGGTACATGCGTCCTTTGATACAAGACTTCCCCAAAAAGACTTATTTTATATTAATTTGGATAATCCTATGAGCTCTATACCTTAGCACATTGTCAGATTGGTGATCGGTGACTTTAGTGGTAGAACAGCAGGGAATGAGCTCGTACTTTCCGATTGAAAATTTTGTCAAAGTTGCAAAACTACATTCTTGATGTAAAATTGGGCTTGCGTTATTTAAAAAGTGAGATCACATCGGTTCTCAACGAAATACGTAGACAGTGGCCATTATCTGTTTACATTACAAAGGTAAAATGGAACGATTTCGTACTGGCGCTAATATATACAACGTGATTCATCCGTGAAAGTTTGATAAATGAAGGAACTCAACGCAAATCTTAATTTCTTGTGGACCATAGCATTATATGATCTAATTACCAGTGTGATGAAGCGAAAGCCTAATAACGATTGGTTTGATAAGTAGTGTCGTTAAGCAATAAAATATAGCCCATAAGGAAGGGTAAATGATGGAAGGTTATGACCTTAAGAGTACAACAACTCTGCAATTAGCGTACTTCACTTCCTTAAATGAGTCATCGGATATCACGATACCTTTGCTTACTACAATTAAGAACCAAGATGCAAATTATTAATTTATAACTCTTGATATTCGGAAGGGTAACCTGGTCGAAAACTCATTTCTACTTTATATTTGAGACAAATGGCAAAATGAAATTATTCCCGTAGAAGGGAAGATCACTGCGTCAATCATAATTTTCAAAATGATTCGAAAATTGGAGAAATCCTTCCATATCGAATAATCCTGTTCAAGTATTATGAAACATTTTGCGATCTACACCAGGTATTCCTATAGATTTCAAGTAAGCAAATGACTCCATCAATCAAAAGAGACTATGGGATGCGTTAGAATATTTAATGTGGATCGAATGTTTCATAAAAGTGAAACATCCCATCTTACTCCGACCATTCAACAACTTCCTGCATATGCAACTGATATGTTGATTGATTTAAAGGGCAGTGGAGTGAATCGACTGAAACAGTATTGAGCTTTTCCTGGTCTCATAATCAATGATAATAGTATGAAAGAAGATATACAGGTTTGCCTTGCCATTTAGAAATTGAGCTTTTTGAATTCTACGTCCACTTCCAATATCGAACATTTTGGAAATGTGGAGTTATCGATCAGCCCGGTTGCACATGCCGAGTTCTTTTCAATAATCACATACTAAATACGGAATCATGAACTTATGATCAAGTTGTGCAAGAAGAACGGAGGAGTTTATATAACATAATAAAAATCTGGTTCGTGTTTGAAACGTATGGAGTTGGGTTGTTGACACGGTTCGAGTTAGTAATGACCTTTAAAAGCCATTTATAATATTTACAACACCCATTCACTATATTCTCGAGATAATAATCAAATCTATATAGTTTATACCTAACATGAATTCATTTAATTTTCTATTTAATTGGTCTAGTAAAGGTAAAGTGTTTTTAATGGTTAAAATTATCACGAAGGAAACACAACACATATATGTCTACTCGTAAATCAATTATTTCCACATAAATTTTAAAATTAAATTTAAAATCCATAAAATTGTACATTTACAATAGTCTCGCCCCCTCCCCCTATACGGTACATAATAAATAATCATCTTAATTTTCATCATCACATTAAAATTTTATTCTATTTATGATTTTTTATGATTATTTATCCGCATGTTTTTTCCGTTTTTTTTTGCTTCATCATTGCCTTTATATATATAAGACGGAAGTCAGTATAAATAAAATGTACTGTATTCGCGTAAACAGTACACATAAAAATTTCCTACTTGAATAATAATCAAGAAGGGAAAATTCACATAAAATTTTATTTCAACCCGTATTTTGTGTATGTATATTGGTTAATGGTTATCCTGTTACTTTTGTAAGAAAGAGGGGTGTAAGGATTTTCCATCACCACCACCAGCACCACCACCAACAAAAACAACAACAACCGACAGTAAAATCTAAACTAATAAAATAACAATTTGCAGTGATTAAATTTAAAAAGTTTTACAACAAAATCGGAATACACACAAAAAAGCTCCGAATCGGAATAATAAAACAAAAGCACAGTGGAAAAGTTGAATAAAAATCGAATCGATTAAATTAAATTTATTTGTTTCAATCATTCCAAATATTTTGTTGTTGTTATTCTCAGATTTTTCTTCAAAACACTTTTGGATGTTCGCTCGTATATATATGAATGTATATGTGTGTGTGTGTGTGTACAAGTGTGGATGATGTGGCGGTGAAAATGTAATCAATTCATTTAATTGATATTTGATGGTTTATTTTTGTTGTGAAAATTTTGTGCTGCAAAAGCAATTTTATTTGGTGAAAATTGTATTTTCATTTAATTGATTTCTCGTATTACCAAAAAACAGTGTTTTGTTGTTGTCGAAATATTTATATTGTAATTAAAATGCATTGAACTTTGTGTGTCTGGAAAATTATCGACACAACTATTTTGGGTTACAACTGTCCACAATTTGACGAATCAGCTAATTTCGAATACATCTATAATAAATTAGTTGGTTGGATACATTAAATACATTCCAGTTGAGCTTTTATACCTGGTGAAGTACACTGCTCTGTCGAAAAATTTCAGACACTACATTTTACAACATTATTTTGCCTTATTTCGAAAAATTCGAAAAATTTCAGACACTACATTTTACAACATTATTATTTCGCCCTGTGGTTGGGGGCAACCATGTTTCGTAAATATTTCGAACGAAACATGAGATCCATAGAATACCACCACAGTATCCAGAGCTTGTCGTAGGAGGCGACTAAATCTGGTTGGATCGCTGGGCTGACGACCCGCATCCGTAAAAATCAATTACAGTTAAAAATGTCAACAAAAACAAAAAAATCGGATACCGCCTAAATAACAATGACCCCCCGCTTAAGTACCCGGATACGAGAATGAGGATCAGCACGTGGAACGTGCAGTCTCTAAGAAAACCTGGCGCGTTGGACGGCCTTATCACATGTATGAAGGAGTATCGGCTGGAACTCGTAGCGCTCCAAGAAACTCGATGGCCTAAAAGTGGAGTCCATGTGTCCCAAGGCTATACGTTGCTACACAGTGGAGATGACCTCGGAAATCTTGGAGTTGGCTTTCTCATTGGGCCGCAGGTAAAAAAGGCTGTCTTGGACTTCCAGGCAGTCGATAATCGAATGTGTAAGCTTCTCTTGCACATGAAATTAGCCAACCTGTCAATCGTTTGTGTACATGCGCCCACTGATGTAAGCCAAACCCAAGATAAAGACTCATTTTACAATAATTTGGATAATCTGATGGGCTCTATACCTGAGCACGATATCGGATTGGTGATTGGTGACTTTAAAGCTAGAGCTGGCAGAAATCAGACCGACTTATGTAATAACATAGGTCCGTACTCCCGACACGAAACTGCGACCGAAAATGGGGAAAGAATGATGTACTTTGCGATCGCTCATGATCTCAAAGTGGCAAGTACATTCTTTCCCCATAAAAACATCCATTTGGAAACATGGACACATCCACGTAAAACATCCCGAAGCCAAATTGACCATGTGTTGATTTCAAAAGACCGAGCTCGGGTTGTTCAAGACGTGAGATCGTATCGGTCGTCAACAAAATTCGTAGGCAGTGACCATTTTATGGTTGCTGCAAAGCTGCGATGGAAGTTTTCGTACAAGTCAAGGAGGACAGGAGAATATAAAACGCGATTCTCCTGTGAAGGTCTGATAAATGAAGAAACGCAACGAAAATATCAAGATCTTGTCAGCAATAGCATTTTACGATCCAATTACCAATCTGATGATGTGAACAGTGTCTGGGAAGTATTGAAAACCTCGGTTGTCGATGCTGCCCAGCACACTCTCGGTATAGTGAAAACTAAGCCCAAAAATGATTGGTTTGATGAGGAGTGTCGTCTTGCTGTTGAGCAACGCAATATAGCCCACAATAAAGCGCAGACTCGGTTTACAATTGCAAGGAAAAACAAGGCAGTTCTTGCTAGGAGGACAGCTAAACGCATTTGTAGACAGAAGAAGCGCGAATGGTGGAAGGCCAAGGTCTTAAGAGTACAACAACTCAGCAATGAGCACAATTCACGTGGTTTCTTTAAAGGAATCACTGAATTGCACCATACCTTAAGATCTCGGTCAACTGCCATTCGGGACCAGGATGGAAACCTCTGTGTTAACGTCGATGCGGTACTCGATACATGGCGTGAACATTTTTCTGATCTACTTAATGTTCCACATGTATCACAAGCTGTATTTGAATACCCTCAAATACAGACCGCGGAGATGTTCATTGAGGATCCATCCTATGAGGAATTCACAATGGCCATGCAGAGATTAAAGAAAAATCGTTCACCAGGGGTTGATTGCATTAATTCAGAGCTCTTGATATTCGGAGGGCTAACTTTGTGGAACTGTCTTTTCGACCTTATTCGATTGGTATGGCGAAATGAAGTTATGCCTGACGAATGGAAAGTGGCCGCGTTATGCCCAATATTCAAAAAGGGCGATCGCATGAAATGCGAGAATTATCGCGGTATAGCTCTCCTTTGCACAGCATATAAGTTACTGTCTTACATAATCTTGGGAAGAATTACTCCTCTAGCGGAGGTAATTGTCGGTGACTACCAAGGAGGATTCCGTCCAAATCGGTCAGTCACTGATCAAGTTTTTTCGCTACGGATGATTCTTTCCAAGTACTACGAAACATCTCGCAATGTACACCAGGTATTCCTAGATTTCAAGCAAGCCTATGACTCGATCAATCGAGAGAGGCTATGGTATGCGCTTGAATATTTAGGAATACCACAAAAATATGTACATTCGTGTAAAATGACAGTAACGCAGTCACAATGCTGTGTCAAAGTTGAGAACAGGCTATCGAGAATTTTTGCAATTACTTCTGGTGTTCGACAAGGAGATGCGCTGTCCCCGATACTTTTTAATCTCATGTTGGAATACATCCTTCGTAAAAGTGAAACACCTCAGGACAATATCTTATTCCGACAATCCAATCAACTTCTTGCTTATGCAGATGATATCTGTGTGATTGGATTAAATGGCAACGAAGTGAAAGAGATACTTGATCCACTGGAACAGTGTTCAGCTTCCGTTGGTCTCAAAATCAATGAGTCCAAAACCAAATATCTAATCTCTGGTTTTAGAGACCAAGACGCAATTGATTTCAGTAGTGGAAACCACACGTTTGAAGGAGTAATGAGATTCAAGTATCTTGGATCTCTCATTACTCACGATAATAGTGTGGGAGAGGATATTAAGGTTCGCATTGCCGCTGGCAATCGGGCTTTGTATCCTCTAAGGCCACTGCTGAAATCAAAATATCTTGCAAATACGGATAAGCTGAAACTGTACAGAGTGTTGATCAGACCCGTTGTCATGTATGGATGTGAGAGTTGGACCTTGACGGATGAGTACGAAAGATGGCTTCTAACATTCGAGAGAAGAATCATGCGTGTGATATATGGCCCAAAACGCGACGTTGATGGCACATACCGAGTTCTTTTCAATCACGAGATCAGGAATTTAATGCAAATTCCTGATATCGTGCATGAAATCAAAGGACAGCGAATACGCTGGCTCGGTCACGTTCTGCGTGCTGATCCGAAACGAATGATACAGCGATCTTTAAAGGGAGAACCGCCTTTCGGTAGGCGAAGAGGTCGCTGTCGGCGACGATGGCTCCACGGCGTAGAGAGCGATCTGGCATCTTCCAACTGCTTACAACAGTATGAAGAGCTGGCTCGTGATCGAAACTGTTGGAGCCAGATTGTTGACACGGTACGGGCCAACAATGGCCTGTAAAAACCGCAAAAAAAAAAAAAAAAAAAAAATTTGCCTTAAACGATGCCTCAACGACGCTTCACACGTCCTCAATGGGATTTAAGCCGAAGGGCTGCAAGCCGAAGTATTCGACCAATCGAAACCTCATCCTGACAAGACCCACATGAGAGTCTGTACAATACAATTTGTGAGTGGCCATGACTCATGGGGATATAGAACATTGCTCATATCGCTCTCCAGGTCTCCACCATACTCTTTCATGAACAATATGACAGTTCTTTTAAACGAAAGTTCCTTTAAACAAAAGCAGAAATGGGCCACAATAGGCCATCCTTCCCTTTCGGTGACGTTATGATGATCTTTACTGATGAATTAGTAGGCTGTAATCTGACTGGTGTCGAGTTTTACATGCTAAATTCTGAAGTGAAATTATGACTCTATACAAAAAGATAGATTGCAGAGATCGTCGTTTCTTCGTCCTTGCTGACCGCCAGGCAATTATAAAGGCGATTGACTCCAATAGTCGATTCAGGGCAATTACTATCTTCAAAATTGTTTTGAAGATAGTTATTACCTTGAATCGACTATAGGCACTATGATTGAAGTTAGACTTGACTAGATACTCAGTCACATGGATATAGTCTTTATTAATTAAGGATAGACCACACTTCGCGGATTTTGCATTCTCAAACGATATTATTCCCTGAAAAATCACATGTTCCAGATAAGATTTCGAAACGTCTTGTCCTCCTGTCCGTTTTACCCTCCTCATAGACTGTATTGCTTTGGATTTCGATTCCTATTTGGGATCCGGGTATCTGGGCTTCATTAAATAAAAACAGATTTCGGGAGTGAAAGTATATGATTGAGAGGAGATGTCACATAGTGGGCTAGATCCATGTCAATCCCAATGCCAGCTTGAAGACTGACATGGGTTTCATGATATGTTCATTCACACCATTGATCGTTATCAGATGATGAGAAATCCAATTTTGTATTCGAACCAGGTAACCCCGTCCCAACTGCCACTGTCTCACCTACTGTACCATAAAATTCAGGCATCCACTTTTTGAACAAGCAATGTAATAAACCAAATGAAAAAAATTCATCTTGTAAATTTATATACTTGATGCTTTTATAGGGTGTACCTGGCACGACCTGGAATTATTTATAATCGAGACACACCACCCTGTACGCAAATTATTTTTACATCTTGTGTAGGTAAACCGTGGAAATTTTTTTTTTATTTGTTATATATTGTTTTAATTCATTTGCATTTATCTTCTCCTCCTCCTCGTCGTCGAAGTCATCGTCTTAATAAAACCAAGAAGCGAAACAGTGAAATATTCTAGGAATAAAAAGTTATGAAAATTGATGAAAAATGTTAATTTTATTTTCTTCTTGTTTGTTGTGTACCTCGTTTATATTTACATTATTCACTGTACACTGTGTTAGTTTACATTTTGGTTAAAGCTCAGACAAGGAACGTGCGCGTATGTTGCATATTTGTGTTGTTGAATTTTTTTTATAAAATTACCTGTTTATTGTTCGTAAAGCTTTCTAATGACTTAAATCTTGCAGTTTTAGACCCAATTTAAAAAAACAGGTGAAATAGTAGACTGGCTATACTGAGGAATATCCATAATATCCTTTGTAAGGGTAGTTACTTCTTGTGTCCTTTACACCAAAAATATGGAAACGTCCTGATATCTTTCTCGAAGTAGAGAGAGATTACAAGTATCCACGTTTAAAGAAACACTTCATTATTTGGTAAGCTGATTAATTCGACGTGGCCGTGTTATTGCAGTTTCAGGGATAGGAGGTCATCAATCGCTCTATAGCTTTATTTACATAGAAATAGTTTAAGCTATAATTTATCTTAGCTATAGTTTATCTTAGTTTAAAAGCTCTGTCATAGTTTGAGGACTGTAACTAAAGATCATCTACTGGTGATACTTAACCATTATCAGACCCATATTCACTTTTATATTTTGAAGGTAATGGTGTTGGACCGAAGTGATAAGTGGGCTATCTAATAAGCCTGATGGAATTTCAAGTTCACATAGCTACTGGGATTCGTTTCAATGGTATGAAAATATATGAATGATTGCACTTTATCTCTAAGCATGATCCTATTTTAATGAAGGTCCTCTTCGATTCTACTCATCCCGGTCAAAAAATACCACTGACGTACCAATCAGCTTTTTATAAGCACTCAAGTCAAACACTTGTGGATTTAGGCTTCTGAGGGATTGTTTAAATTTAATGATATAAATAAGAATGCTCATTTATGGGAGCCGCTCATACTGGTGAGGCACAATCATATTTGGTTGAAACCTGTCTGTAGCATCACTAAGACAAAAAAATGGTAGAATCTTTGGTGGCCTTAAAACGGGTTCTATGTTTGGGCAATGTTCCGATGGTCATAGTATAGCACTCAACAAATGCGATTTGTAAATTGACTGGCTTACTCATTGAAGTGCACCAGATTACAGAATCGAATGCGGAATTGCAACCCGTATAAAACGCGTCTAATGAGGTTTTTCGATCTCTGTTCTTTGGATTGGGTTTACTGAAGATTTAGTTAATCAATAATATGTGATGTCAACACGTTGGTCGGATCTAAAAAGTTATCTTGGTAATCTTACAGTTAATAAAGTTAACAAAATTTTTATAGATAGTAAGTACACGTCACTCAAGTTTGTTTGGCTCGTTGGGAGCTTTTCAATCACAAAGTATTATCATTTACACATTGCATGGTTCGGTTAATAATAATACACCCAACTAAATGTTACAATTGTTTTCCTACTTTATTTCTTTTTAGATCCTGTTGCCACCGAGATTACATCCTTACCATCGTCTTAAACTTCCGCAGTTTTTACCACGATGTTCATTATAACACGTTTGTATATGGCCAAAACATCCAATAAATGTATAGCTGGGTCTTGAGTATGTGTGATTGAATGTGTGTGCTCACGCTTGGTGTATTCAAATATACCTAAAGAATTGCTTTACTGTGTTTCACAAACTGTCGTTAGAGGCCATCGTGTAGGTGGTTGATTTTATTCCTTTGCCAGTGATTTATTAAGATAATTATTTCCAAAGTACATATGTAGCAATAATTGTCAAAAGAACTAGATCTGGTTAATCGGCGTTAGGAATTCTTCGTACGTCAAAGGTATCTCTCCGATAACACGTCGCTGGTGATGTTTACAAGATTGAATGGTTGGTTTTCTCAATACGCTAAAGTATAGTAGGTGGCTTAAAACACAGTTTGATATGATCATTGGTATATCACATTTGTATATTTCAACTTAATGCATAGATTATAAACTCTTTGAAGTTGTTATAAAGGTGCCCCTACTTTAATAAACGGTCAAGCTGAAGGATTAACTCAGCATCCATAAAATTGGTCAGTCGTCTGCTGCTGTTCTTCTGCATTAACGCGCCTTCACGCAAAGCACATGTGTGCATAAAAATCCTTATGGGATGTCTTAAATAAGAAACCTTCTGTAACTGGTGTGCTGAAAGTATTAATATGCTAATCTGAGTGGAAACCTAGTTCCCGTTATGACCTTAAACATCGATGGATGCTGTTGGAACGATTGAATGTATGATGAAAGGTGGTTGGAGAGTAACGCATTTGGGTTAATTTCTGATTGATGGTAGAATATTATACAATTGGGTATCGGCTTCACTTCAGTACGACGAGTTTCTGCATAGTATCCATATCTTTACGTAGGCCATTCAGATAATTCTTTGTTGATGGGAAATCATCTTCAGCACTTTCAGATTTCCAGATATATTTTCTTTTTCATCCAGTTTGCCACTTGCAAGTATATGCTATATAGAATAATCAACGGATTGCGTTGAATCACATTTGGGCCGAGTGTCCTTAACCGCGTAAAATTTAATGGACCACACACAATTTGGAAGTGACTCCGTACAATTTGTATGGTAAAATAACTTCCTGTTCTACAGAATTTCCAATTCAAATTGACAAATCATAAATTCGATAACGATTTATGTACTACAGTCAATTTTGACAAATTAACTCTAATTGATCGATTGATTTCTTATATTATACATGAAGTCAGTCTAACCATGTTCATACTACATACATAATCATATTTCATGTCAAGAATTTCTTAAACGAGGAACAAAAATACTTTGCATGCTTGTAAATCTTATATCCACATAAAAATTTATGTAGAAAGAGACTATATCGAAATGTTTTGTGTATGTATATGTGTGTTCGTTCGATAAGTATTGAAGATGAAAATAGGGAAAACTATCTATTCGCATTAACTCGTACACAGCGCTACATCGGAAATGATTGCATGTTATCGAACCATAAAATGTATAAAAATAAATCAAACATAAATCAATTATATTATCTGATAGTGGTTTCGGAATATTAAACCGCATAGTTTATACACGTTATCAGTCTAAATCAATTGTTTTATAAATCCTGCACATTTCATATATACGTTTGCTATCGATCATATCCATATGGCGTAAATTTTGGGCATGCGGATGTCATAATCAATGGAGTCTTGTATACACACACCTGGAGTTGCTTGGCTTTATTTATCATCCTAACGAGTTTTTTCTGTCTTTACCTAACACTTTACAAAACACTTTTTGGGGCCGAACTATTCCTAACTCATTGGCAGTTATATATTAACGTCCTACCTAACGCCCAAGTAAAATCAAAGAATACTTTAAACTATAAAAAGTTGCATTGATCTGAATCTTACACCACCTATTGATGGTGCAAAGATGAGATGTTGGTGCCAGTTTGACATTGATACGACATACAGTAACGATATGAGGATAGTTTATGTACATTTGGGACAGCTCGAAATCGTCTCATCCAATCACAAAAATCGGAATACTAAAATCTAAACTATAAGTCGAGTTGATCTGAATCTTACACCACCTATTGATGGGACAAAGATGAGATCTTGGTCCAAGTTTGACATTGATACGACATACAGTAACGATATGAGGATAGTTTATGTACATTTGGGACAGCTCGAAATCGTCTCATCCAGTCGTTCTTAATATAGTTAAGCTTACTTCCAACTTTTGATAGAATGATCAATCTTTTTTAGCATTTGTATAATTTGTGTTCATCGCCATCGTCAAACTATTAGAACACAGTATTTTGAGAGAAACCGAAATAGTGACGTTTTGAGTAATGACACGGACAATAGAGACATTGGAAGGAATATGAATCAAAAACTCATTTATTCATAAGTGGCAAAAGAAGTGTTAAAAATTTGAAAAGATTGGTTCTTTATAGTACAGTAGAAAGATTTTACGCACAGGATTTTCCTTCAAGTCCGCCACGAGATCAAACTTTGCTCAATTGCGCTAGTAGCAGCAACGCTTGGAGCACAAATGCTGCTTTTGGGATAGAATATTTACAGAATATTCCAATTCCAATCGTTTATGGTAATCCAAAAAATTTAATTATAGCCACTTAAATATTTTGGATTTCCATAAACGATTCTTTGAAGTTTATGGCATGTTGTATTATTTGCAACAATTGCAAATTAGTTTCCTTTATATTTTTTTTTCAAATTGCAACTATTTTCCCCAAATCAAACATTATCGCATAATTCTATAGAAGGACTACTTTATGGCAAGCAAATTCAACTTATTCGAAACCAAAACATTTCCAATATCGATTTGAAAAAATTCATTTTGTTAAATTATGTCTCTAAACTTCCAGGGATTCTCCAATACAATCATTGGATGGTTTAACAACGTCAAATGATGTGTCAACTAAAAAGCAGGCAGAAAATAGGCTACTTAAGCATGTCAATTTCTAGCACACCTCGTTTAAATTCATCAAGAATTGATCTATAGCCACGAATACGAGTCGAATACGTTCCACGCCTCAGAGAATGAGTTCCATGGCTATATTGCCATAAAAGTTATGAGTCGAGATCTATCCAAATATTTTTTAAGTGTATATTGCTGCATATAGTTCTGGTAAGTTTTGTGATTGAATGGCAATTTGGTGGCAGCATTTTTCCCTAGATAAGGGCTCATAGACCATATGTAAGTTTGTTGATGTAAAAAATTACAGATTTGGAACTAACTGAAAACTGCAAAAAAATAAATTAAAATTTTTATAGTATTCCCTTGTTTTTGCCATAAAAATTAAAATTTTTTTGTTCTTATCAGATTTCTAATGAATTTCCTTTTTTGTCGAGATACATGTTTCCACAATATATTTAGTATCCTTAAATATATGTATATGCAAAAAAAAACACTGTAGTACGAAGTATTGTACCCAAACGAAATACAAAACTTTTCTTTACAACAACGCAAAAACTACTGTGCTTGGGTATAAAATTTATAACATGCGAAAGACAAAGAAAATTAAAATTATTTTCCAAAAATTTTCTTATCTCAACTATCAATGTTATTATTTATGTTCCTCAGATAGTTCTGGAATACATATATAGGAGCTTTTTTTGCCCTATTACCATTATATTACAGTTTTATTTGCGTGTGTGTGATCTGAATGATAAGTTTTTAATATCAACTGAATATTATTAACATATTCATTGAAAATGTAATAATAAAAGTTTTATGAATGATTCACAATGGGAAAATTGGAAAATGGGAAAATTTTATATATATTACAGTTTTGTTTAAATATATATAAAATGAACGTTTACATCAAGATGATAAAGGAAGATATTCAAATTGCACATTACAAGGTCTCAATTTAAGTAAGGAAATTTATTTGTTTACACAAAGTTTATTGCTGATATACTTGTAACTGCATGTTTGTCTATAATTATATAGGGAGAAAACTATCATTGGTTTTTCGTCCAAGAAACAAAAAACTCAATGAACGAACTTTCTGCGGGCCCCAAGACAGGAAAACATACAATGGCATAGCGCAAATTGTAAGAATAAATGAGAAGAGAGTGGATATATTGTTGGATTCAGCCTTCTTTCATATACTTCGTAGAAGAACGCTAACGAGACTGCATTAAAACGTATATGTTTACACATGATGCAATCATTAAAATATGTTCTTATTTCAACCTAACAACAGATCACCAACAGAAGCATCAAGGCCTCCTGAAGTATATGTTAGCCGCACTGTATATACGTAATAACAATGAAGAGTGAGACTCGTCGACTTCTGAATCGCAAACATGCTAATTACACGAGGCGGTATCTGATAACAAAATGATAGAGCACAAACCAATTAGATCAGGATAGATCAGAGTGACTACAAGAAACCAAGACACTTTGCCACCAAGTATATAAACGCAAACCCTGAATTATATATGAAACACAAATTGAAGTTTGTCGAGTAATCAAATTGCTAATGTGCCAACAAACTACGTCACCGTATGAACATCAATAGAAGATGAGAACTAAGGAAAATAGCAAGTAGTGGTCGAATATTCTCAAGGTGAATATTCAGATGGTTTAGTAAACGAGAACAATCACCCATCAAAAGAGTGCTTTCGAACTAAAAAAAATTGACCTATATATCACTAATCTGGAAACCAGTCTCGTGGAAGGAAACTTTCAACACTAATCCACAAACAGAGTAAAAGAAGAAAATAACATTTTTCTTAGATGTGTACAAAGTAACAGTGATTATGTCAATGGAGTCAACACAATACAATGGGTAAAGGTAATGAATATTTTAGCTGTTCAGTACTAGTAAACTGGCAGTACTTACGGGAATCGCAACCAAATCGGACTTGAAAGGACAACTTGATTTTTATACTGGTCACGAACGTTTTAAAAGACATCTTCATCGTTTCGCACTTATCAGTGATGCCGTGTGTGACGAATGGCTTTAAGATAGCGTACGCTTCATCAGCAGCTGTCCGGCTTTTGATCGAATCAGAACCCTAGTGTTCACTTCGTGTCGTTCACAAATACGACGAATGGTCACGCCACAATAGTAAAGTAAAACAAAATAATCGAAAAATATTTCGATTCAAACGTCATCAAATCGAAACCGGTCTAGCGAACGAGCATTACAGATCACAATTTAGATGCCAAACATTTTTAAAGACAAAGGTCTTCAACTGGCGGTTAATTCAGTGCCCTAGCTGTCAATCAATGCCACACCGGAGTTTTGGTTTAAATCTCATTCTTAGATGTCACGATTACAGCACCCATCATCATTAACATTATTCTACAACATCTAGGAATATACCTATGTATACATCTTACAGCTTTTTATGCCCTGGTTCAAACTACTCGAGTTTGTTAAGGACACTTTGATGAAACCCAAGGTTTGAAACAAATTTACGGAGCGATTCTTTTATAAGGCAGAAAAAAACTTTATGAGAAAGCACGTGCGTGCTCCAACGAAATGGTCAGATAACTGCCGGTGCGAGAATATCCGGATGAAAACTTTTGCATATATAATTGCTAGACTATGTTGGTTAGCGTTGATTGACAGTCGTGTCACTGCATTAACCAGCCGATAGTATAGTATTTTGAATAATGAATATGAATTTGGCATCTGTGTTGTAAATCTGTATCATTGTTGATCATTCATTAGCATGACGAGCATTGTATTTGTGGTACTTGGCGATTTCGGTTTTGAATGTTAACGCCACATAATCTTTATACACATTATTTAACCGCCCTATATCCTTCTAGCTAATCTGCTCCTGGATGAATCTCAGCTATTTGGGCTAATCTTTATTTCTTTGAGACATTTTGCCATTGGAGGTAACGTAATTTAATTAAAATGAACCTCAATCATTTTTCTCGTTTTGGAAGTTTAGCAAGATATTATTCCATGTGCCATTTGGCCCGAAAATGCTGATGAAGTTGTTGAGTCTATTGCTACCGTTTTACTAGGATTTTATTATTCTTGAATTATACTCAAATTTTGAGAGGACTTCAAATAAAAAGTTTCCGCGAGTGGAAATGGAAATCATTTGAAGAAAATGGAGTGATAGGACTAGAGTTCTAGAAGGCTTCTACTTATTTTGCTGGATTAAAAAATTCATCGTTTATGAGAGATGCGTTTCCCGCGCCGAATGTGCTGTTTTACAAATTAATAGTTGCTTTATAAAGCCCATCAAAATGAGATGAACCAGGTGGCGCAAAAAAAAAAGTCAATATATAGGTGTCCTTATGATGGTGAATGCTAAATAGAACATACAGGTATCCAAGTTTGTTTCTTGCTTCAACAAAATTCGTTGCGTTATCAGAAAATATATATAACTGCAAAGACCACGGGTTGAAACAAAAAGTCTAAATTCGTCAGTTCAGTAACTTATTCTATGTGAACCACATTTACTTCGAAACAGAAAAATACGATTTTGTTGGTGTCTAGCCGCGTATTTTATATTATGTATGAAATGGAACCCAACATTCACATACCAAAATTTACATACCAACATTAGAAAATGGTGAGACACATTGACTTTCGGATAAGGCTACCCATAAGGCTACCCTATAGCTTATCTCGTGCTTAACCTCTTTCATTTAATAGCCAACATTTTCTTCTAACTGATGCAACTGAGGACCCGTATGTAAATAAAACCCGTATAAAGTGAAAAACTTTTGGAAGGAGGATTGGACCTTTTATTGTTAAAAGAAACTGTGAATCTTGGGGTCGACTATACCATGTAACGTTCGTTCCATATTATGAGACTGAAATTTTTGGGACCACTGTAATTTTGATATTTTATATTTATACCTTTGTACAGTGAACGAAATCAAAATATGAATATGAAAATATTTTTATTTTCGATACGACTAACCATGTTATTCGAGGAATGAATTTTCTCTTGTTGTGGGTGAAAACCAAACTTTATGTTTTGGCGGGAATAGCTATACTGAAAACCTGATATTTTTTTTGGGAATTGATTTTGATTTTTGGACGGAGGAAGTCAAGAAAATAGGTTGTCAAGTTAAGTTCATGGATAAAACTTAAAATTTTTTGATATTAAAGTTATTAATTGTAATATAGTTGTTGCTTGTAAGCAATATTAAAAATTATTTAAAAAAAAAGAAAACAAACATTCTATGTGATATCTAAGGTGTTTCCTATATGAATCTAACGTGATTCTTATATCAATCTAATGTGATTAAAATTATAAACAAAAATTATAATAATGTTACCGGTACAAATGGTGATATACAGTTGAACTTTTGGGTGTAAATAAATTGTGTACTTGGATAATTGGAACAAATTTGATAATTGGATTTATAAAAATAAAAAAACAAATAGTACATTTCATGCATATAATGAACTATTATAGAAGTGAAGAATATTTTCTTATAAGATAAAATAATATAATATTTTCTTATAAGAGGTTGGGTCCATGTAAGCTGTATTTTGTACATATTTTGGAGGCTACTTGAACAGTTATTGAGGTGTACGAGTCCGACGTGTATTTTCCCACCAAAAAGAGACACCAAGACACGAGGCATTTACACTTTGTCGACGGAGTTACCAAACGAATGGCGTTATAATATAATGGCGTCAAATCTAACTAAAATTGTGTTTTTGAAATAGTTGGTTTTTCATTTTTGTTTTTAATTTTTTTATATTAGTTGTGTGTAAGCTTGAGTTAATTAATCAATCAATCATATGTCCATAAGTACCTCCATTAGTTGGTACATTTTTTTTCTAAAATTATATTATCTAGCAGGATCAATGATGATGAAAGCGCTTTCAACATATTATGATAATGCAGGTAAACTAATTTAATTATTTATTTTCATTTTTTTTTTCATATTGAGGTTGATAAAGTTTCTTCAAAAGAAATTAACTGATGTATTTAATATTTGTTTTGTTGGTTATTTTTTTTTAATAAACATATATTAACTGAATTGATATATATTTATTATATGGTACTATTATTATTATACATTCTTAATTTCAATCGTTCATAATGTTACTTAAAGAACATTTTTTTTATAATAATAAATGCCTGATTATATCTAGAATATACATTTAGATTTTTTTTAGTATTACTCTAGCAGAATGAGAATGTATATTCGTTCATTTGACCATGGAAGGGTAAGTGGAGTGAATTGATGTGTGATGTGTACCGGACGTCTCACTTCGCCATAGCACAGCTGTGATACATACCTACGACCAAGATAAATAAACCTCTAACGACTGAGACGGGAGTGCTATGGCTGAATTTTAATTAAAAATCACAGTAACAATTTTTTTTATGTACTCGTTAGCCCTCTTTGTTAACATTCAATTTTATTTCTACTTATTAATTTTTTTTCTTTTTGGCTGACGTTACAACCAATGCGACTGACATTTGCCTGATCAATAAAAGGATTGAGGGATTGGTTTGTTTGACAGAATCGATTAATATATGCCATCCCATTGATAAGCGACCTGTAATCGTTTTATTTGACCTTCAGGAACAACTCAAACTGTGAAGGTTTTGATAACAATTGACAGGATACTAAAACATTTCTTGTCGTACGCTGTTCTGGTTTCTTAGCATCTTCTTGCAATGAATATAAATAAGACCTACTTATTCCAGGTTCGATAAAAATGAGGGTTTATTGAACCTACTTGTTGATAGTGATAAGAAAGTTGGAGGTTCTAGTGTTATTTTATTTAAAACATAATATTTTGAATCAACGGATCTCCATTATGATTTGGAACTTGAGGTTTGTATTTGTGCTATATAATTTGCAATATATCGCTTCGAGTACTTTGTCTATATAATTAATGTAGTATACAATATGGTTGCGAGTCAGTCCAATGTGTCATGCGAGATGGCTAATTGACCCAACGGAACGGCCACGCATAGTTTCAATCAAAGAATTGTAATTTTGTGCATAGGAGCTACTTTAGATTCGGCGCAATGTAATGTTACCATTATACTCCATTCTTGTCTAGCTCTGGTATATAGATATGAACCGTACACCCTTCAGCGAGTCTTAGTAAGCGTTGTGGAAGCGATGCATCCAAATCAATTTGAAGTTGCCACTGCCGTTGAAGGACCAGTTTTCTCATAATTATTACCGGTTTAAAACGGCCAAGTGGATCAAAAATTCTGGGAATATTTAAAATACCAATGTGTTTTGAAATTCGTTTTGTGTTAACCAGATTAAGCAAAACTCATCACACAGTGGTTTCATACATGTCCACTGTTTTAACCCCTTAGCATTCCGAGAGTTGTTTATTATACAGGGTGTCCGCCGAGAAGGTATACTACTTTGTTTTGTCGCCATTTTGGCAAACGTTAGTCTTGTTAGTAGTTCATATTTGGTAGCCGTGAAGAAGACACGTGGCAAATTTATTATGAAAAAATATCCGATAAACCGACGTCGACGTGTTTAAATTGTTAAAACATTTTATCAAAATCAATCATCGACTACTGTGACAATGAGAAAGTTACGTGAAATTTTTGGGAGAAACAACGTGAAGCTTGGTCTTCAAAAAATAAGTTTGGGCTCAATTTTGCACAAGGATTTGCATTTGTTTCCATTTCAGATTCAGTTGACACAAGAGCTTCTTCCACAAGACCATAGGATGTTACAGCTCGCCCATGACAACCCCGATGATCATGAAAAAATCATAATCAGTGACGAGGCACATTTTCATTTGAATGGATATGTGATTAAACAGAATAGTCGGTTCTGGGCAATGGAAAACCCTCAAATTATTTATCAGTCACCCTTACATCCAATAAAAGTGACAGTTTGATGGCCAGTCTGATTCCTCCTGTGCAATATGGCCAGGAGGAATCATTGGACCTTACTTCTTTGTAAATGAAAACGGCGTAACGGTAATTGTTAATAGGAAACGATATCGTGATATGATTGAAAACTTTTTAACGCCACAACTGCATGCTTTCGGCTTGATTAATATCAAGGTATGGTATCAACAAGACGGTGCATACAACCAGGTTTACAATGGAATTACCGCGTGGCCTCTTTCCACCACAAGTTATTTCAAAAAATGATGATGTTGATCGGCCTTCACGATCCTCTGATTTGACTGCTCCGGACTTTTTTTTGTGGAGATATCTGAAAAGCAAGGCTTATGCAAACAAACCAGAAACGTTTGAGCAACTCAAACAAAATTGTGAGGCTAACAGAGGTGGACATTTATCTGATATTGTATTCCATAGATAATTGCCGACACCGGTAATTCAACTAAGTAATGACATAGATAGAATTGTTAACAATAGAAACTGTTAAGGGATTTTTTTGATCTTCGTCGATTGCTAGGTGTTTAAGGCGCCGTATGTAATATATGGAGTAGCAGTTATTTCATTAAGTGGCTTATATAAATTCAAAATCGTACTCAAATCGATCATAACAGATTATCTTAATTACTAAAAAATGAGCTTTTATCATGAGAGCTGCCAGTGATGTCGTTTGAATTAACAACCTCAACAGTATAAATAAGAAACTGTGCAAAGTATGTAAGTACATGTTTATAACGATAAATAACTCATTTTAATACATTTTCAGATGCAGCTTATTAAAAAGTTTTTTCCTATTCCTACGTATCGCTGTGCATACCCTGTTGTTGTGCTTTTTTTTTGTTAAATACCAGTTTTAATACAATGTTTACATTTTCGCTGAAGAAGAAAATAAAAACTACTTAAAGTTTTGCTTTTTTACAATTGTTCATAATAAAATATTTAAGTATACAGTGCTTTTATGCTCGTACACAGCTTTAATCACAGTGTACATATATACCGCGAGTATAAACGCAAGGTATAATGTATAAAATTAATTCGCTAATTGTATATACAACTGTGTGGACTATAATCTCTAAATTGAGTATACATAATCTTGATGTACAAAATCGGTATCTAAATGCTATATATTCAATATATGTATATACATATTTAACCAAAATGATTATAACATCGATTTCATTACGATCAGCCATAATCTCAATTAATGTTTGCAATTCTGCATACCACTAGTTTGTGTTATTGTTAAAGTTTACAATTTAGTAAAAATTTAAATTTAATTTCTGCCGCACAAAAAACACATTTCGTATAATGGCTTAAATAAATATATTCCGGTCTATATATATATACAGTCGGTATATATATGTGTATACCGACTGTATTCCAAACAAATATCCATTTCGGAATATTATAGTCAAATTTAAGCTCTTGGTTTGGTCTACAATATACACCATCATACACAATCGTACTGTGTATATACACAGCATATACACACATCTATATCAATAAATGAAAATACTGTGCAGTCGGATTATCGTTATTATTATACGTTCGCCGACTATCATATGATTTTTCCATTTAAATTCGATAAAAAAAAATTATTTTCCGAAACTGGAAAATTGGTGCTATTTATCCAAAACACAAATTTCCTCGTACCGTTGAGCGAGCGCGGAAATTATTCGCCAGACAACATAAACCCTCCCAACAGACACACAAAAAAATTGAAAATCATCAACAATGGGTTATACATAGATGGTTGTGTTGTTGTACCACCAAATAGAAGAATTGAAAATTCGTGGATACAATAGTAAAAATTACTAATCCTTTTTATTAGTCAGTTATTTGTTTTAAATGATTTGGGTTTTGTTAGAAATGAATTCTAAATGTTTATTGAACAATAAAAATAATGTTTTTGTAATTATATATATAGTCTTATAGGTGAGTATGATCAAAAACACTGTAAGCGGATGAAAGTATCCCGGATTATGTCATAGTATTAACATATGGTCGGTTATTTGGTTTTTTAATCCCGACAACCAATAAGGCAACGTGGATAAAATTGGAGTTGTGGCAGTTGGTTTAGAAAGTATATTATAATCGGTGCACTATTCACATTGGAACAGTAGGTAAAACATGGCCGTGTCGAGTACTCCTTATATATTTAAATTAGGCCTGACAGTTCACTTGTCGCATCGTATGTCATGTATTGTAACAGTCTTAGAATATTATTTCCATGGAAGCTAAACCAAAACAGTCTTACAGTTTTTGGCTCATTAATCTTTGAAATACTTCAGTGCTATATATGAGCAGTATCGATTCTCTTACAGAGGGTTCTATATATAGCTCTCTTAGATCCTCTTAATCCGATGCTTTTTTCGTTAGGGTCCCCTTATAATAACGTCAATCGTCGATGCGTTTGCGCCAATTGAAAAAATTCCTGGTTTTCTCTTTAGACACCATCAGAGTGGAACGAGTTGGGTAGAAATCCATGTAGCTGCATAATCAGACATATTCCAGATTTTAACCAGCGTCAATGTTCAAAACAGGATGGTGTTTATAAATCATTTTTGAGTCTCGGGATGTTTTCAGCTATATATAGATATAATCAAACAGTTGCTACTCCTTGAATTGATATCATTCTGCTTGATACTTTATGATATTTATTCACATAATAGACTGTAAGTTTTTAAACTTTCAGTGGGAGTGCTTTATCCTAGTCCTTCAAGACGTAAGCATAAGCCATTTTTTATTCACGTTTTCTTTGGTCCTTGGAATCTCTAATATAACTGCAACTGAAATTTTGAAGATTAAGTCTGTTATAAAAAGTTAATCCACGAGCTCACCATAAAGGAAAATTTTCGAGATACTACTACCGATATGGTACACCCTCTTTTTCACCATCATTTTTTGCCATCTGTCCATTGCTCTTTTATAAGTATGACATGAATACGATGACAGGTAACGTTGTGGATAGAAGACAGACATTCTCGTACTTAATCATCACAGTTCCACTGATTTGTAAAGCTTTAGAAGCAGAATAACAAAATTTTACAGCAGGATCCAGCTCGTTTTAACAGGGCTCAGTAAAAATAATCATGGCTTAGAGGCAGAAAACGGCCTCAACTGAGACCTTACGAACCAGTTTCAACTGAGACGTGTCGCGCCTCAACTGAGACCTTACGAACCAGTTTTTTTACGATTGGTGCACATTGTATAGGTGGTCAGTCCAACGAATATTTTTACACACAAACGCGTTTTTATGTCTTCCGGTTGCATGTTAATTTTTGATCAACGGCGGTAATCGAACTCGAGACCGAGGGGTGATGAGAAACTCTCGTAACCATTATAAGCTACAACCGGTGACTCAACCCAGATTATATACTTATCCATCTCTAGAGATTAAAAAGACTGAGTTATAGTGGTCCCAACAGCACTTTTGAACTTAATAGTGTCCAAGGGCGTTTTTGATATATGGCAGTTCTCACCACTGTTGTAAAGATCGTCCCTATGCTGTAGGCGAGCGGCTACAAGTGGCGCACACCTTCTGACCAAAAAAACAAGCGGTACTATACCCACCCTTATTTTGTGTGCTTAAGTGGGTATGGTATCCACAACTCCCGCAATACTCAGTTATTCATATTTTTGGAAAAAGTCTGATCACCAGATAAGTGTGATAACAGAAGATCATTGTTTTGTTACACGCTTAAAATAGTAGATTAGGAACTAAAACTTGTAATTTACCAAATTTGAAAGATATTAGCATTTCATGACTCCAACTGATTTAGATCAGATCAAATTTTCCATGCAAACCAAAGACACATTTTGATCAAAATTTCAGTTTGGCTCAAAATGTGTCTTTGGTTTGCATGGAAAATGTGATCTGATCTGAGTCAGTTGGAGTCATGAAATGCCTGCTATTATTTCCATTTATGAGGCTTTAATGGTAAAAATAAGAACGAGTTATTAGGGTACATTGGTTTCATCACTTGGGCATCCATTGTAAAATATAACTATGTAGTATTAGTAATGGGCCTTAAACAAAATTTAATTGCTAAGCCACTGGATGGCATAAGTGGAAGCTAAAGATTATTGCATAATAGTGAGATGAGATCTTCAAGAAGATGCTTTTTTATGTAACATCGTTTATGTCAAAACTATGTGAGATCCGATCCATTAAATCAGCTGACTTGCATCACCACATTGCATATAAATATCATCAACACCAAACCCTTAACGTAACACAAAAGCACGCAGTCATAAGTCAAATAGTTTCGATAAATTTTACAAATTGTTTATTTTATTGAACAATTTATAAATATTTTATTTAATGTTATTATATAGTCATACATATTTATTGTTATAGACATATGCACAGTATATCGAGTGCCGCCAAAATACAAAAAATTTTTGAGCTTTTTACGAGAAAATTAAATAAACATTCCATAAATGAAATTTATTTATAAAATAAAAATCGATATATATATATATATATATATATATATATATATATATATATATATATATATATATATATATATATATATATATATATATATATATATATATAAATATGTATATACACTACCCCTCAAGCTTTGTCAGCGTGTCCCGTAAGTTAGTGACACAAATGGTACGGTTGGATTCCTTGGTCTAAGCGAAGTTTACTTTAGTTTTGGCACTTCGCACTGTGAAGTCGCCTTTTCAAGTTATAAGTATTTGAAGAGGCGTTACAAGCTTCAACTATTTGAACAATCAAGGTTTCTTAAAAGATCGCATATTAACCAACGGAAATTCTTCCAACAAATGCTTCTTCAAAATGGCTTTTTTGGTAATATAAATATTTTACATCTAATATGTCTGGAAGTATTTTTACATCTAATATGTCTGAAAGGTCCTTGTAATTCATCTCCAAATTTAGATATACGGTGTGGATTTATGTTGATAGCTGTTTATAATTTTCAAAAGGGGATTGCTTGACGACCAAAAATGTGTATTATGTAAATTTATATATCCGTCTCAGATAAATGCAGCTTCATCAGTAAACATGATTTATTTCGGAAACCAAAACTATTGGGTTTAATTCTCGATTGCCCATTCGAGAAATTTTCTTGTTATCTTACCACTTCCCAAAATATCTTGAACCGGTTGGTAAAGATAAGGCTGGCGGTTTAACCTTTTTAATTTGTCTGTGAACTACAGATTTTGCAACGCCGTTTTTGTGCCACAATTTTCCTAGCACTATTCGTTGGATTGTTATGAATTTCGCGCAAAACTATTTTCTTAAAAAAATATTCAATTCTAAAAGTTTTTTTGATGACTCAGATACTTTGAAACGAAATTTTATCACCTTTTTTATGACATGATCTTTATAAATGGTTATTTCTCGAGATATACTAGGTGATTCGTTGTTAGACGCCTCTTCAAATGCCTATAACTTGATATTGGATTTCACAGTGCGAAGTCGTAAAATAAAGTCGCCTGCGCTTTGATCAAGGAATCCGTACCATTCGTGTTACTTACGTCACACCCTGTATATCACCTTAAATTATATGTCCAAGTACATAAATGAGTATACCGAATGGATATATATTATAATACAAGGTCATTCATTTAGTCCGTAGGATGACACATAGATGACGTTACTAGAACTTTTTCCATATGATTTTTATTTATTACAAACTTTCAAACGATACGTGTATAAATTTGACAGCAATCTGACAATTGATTCGTGAATAATAACATTTTGTGTGAAGCAAGCTTTTATTTAAAAAAAAAGGTAAAAACGTGAGTTACGAGTTCAGCTTTTTGACGAAAAATACATTGGAAACCAAAAAATGGCTATATAAACATTATCCGAACTCTGTTCTATCGAAATGAGGCTGTTATTCCAGAAAACATCAAGAAAATCTACAAATTGTTTATGAACGATCGCAATTTAAAAAAGTGCACGAGCTAGCTGGCATTATATAAAGATATCAGATGGTAATGTTTTAAACATTTTACTAGAACATTTGGCTATGCGAAAACTCGGTGCAAAGTAGGTGCCGCGTGAGCTCACAGTCGACCAAAAACAACAACGAATCGATACATCAGAGGAGTGTTTGGCGCTGTTAAACCGCAATAAAATGGAATTCTATCGTCGATATGTGACAATGGATGAGATGTGGCTTCACAATTACACACCAGAATACAAAAAAGACAATCAGTGGACAGCAGTCGACGAACCAATCCAAAGCAAAGATGCAACAGTCGGCCGGTAAGGTGATGGCGTCTGTATTTTGGGCTGAGAACGGAATAATATTCATCGACTATCACCAAAAAGAAACCACGATCAACAGCGACTATTACGGTGCACTTTTGGACCGATTGAACGCTGAAATCGCAATGAAACGGCCACATTTGAAAAACCTTGTTTCATCAAGACAATGCATCGTGGCACAGATCGATGACCACAATGTCAAAATTGGATGAATTAGGTTTTGACTTGCTATTCCACCTTCCATATTCTCGAGATTTAACCCCCAGCGACTTTTTTCGTTTTTCAGGTCTCAAGAGAATTCTTGCTGTAAAAAATTTTTAGTCCAAAGATGAAATAAACTCTGAAGCTGAGGCCTATTTTGACGAGAAAGAACTACTCTGAACCACTATGGTCTGTCGATTGAAATTACTCATTGCAGTTTTTCTAAGGCACTGCCAAATGTACAAGTGTAGCATGTCTATCACTGATTAGAAAGGTAAAGATGAGGGAAGTTGCCTGTTGCATTTGACATAACAACCCATCTGATGCTATATTACTTTTTTGGTTGCGTTGGTCCCACCGAAGACAGCCATATATTGTTACCTCATATACGCTCACATATTTGTGTATGTACTTGATAAACTTGGCCAAAATTTCGATAGTTCTTTCTTACTATCTATTTTCCTGTGTGTGACACTATCAGTTGTGATCATATTAACACTACGCCGAACAATAGCGTTGCAAAATCGTGCAAATTAATCGTGATTCCTTTCCTTCATCACCACTTTCTTTTTTAAGCTTGCTTTTATTCCGAAAGGCGGTAGGTTCGATTATATAGAATTTATATCCTTTCGATCAAAAAATCTGTCGTCTACCATTCTTGAGACTCTAACGAATAGATCATAGATTGAACCTATTTAGCAGTTAAACCTGAACATTGAGGGTGCTATTGCTTGTACCTCATTCAATACGATTACATATGTCTATACATCTTACTTAGCATTGATCCAACTATTGTCAAGTGGTTGAAGCTTATGCTTAGGTCTCGCATATAGAGACGAATTCATTCTATCAAGCAGTCTAGTCCGGTGTAGTTTAGGGAAAGGATAAAATCAAACTCTGCTACAATGGTTTGTATAATTTAAAGAAAAGTACACTTAACAATTTTTGTTTTAGGTGCACATCAGTGGCCAGCGCTTAAAAATCACTCGTGTGCATAGAGCTTCACAATAAAATTTCCAGTAAACTAGAGCGTTGATCGCAACTTGGTTACATGGGACTTGTGGAAATGGGAAAGCTTAATCAATATTCACTCCCTACTCAACATATCAGAATTGTCCCGTCTGCTTTCAACTGAATTACATAACCAACAGAACAATACAAAGTTTGTGAAAGCCTTATAATAGGTTGTGGTGATTGGTGATCAAGATGGAAGTAATAATTCAAATGACGTTAGCCACGAAAACTCTAAAACGTTAGTGGTCATTTTATTTTTCTTCTAATAAAGCCTGACTGACTGAAATTGAATGATTACTGCGGTTATCATAGGTTAGCTTGTCATATGGTCGTAGCAACAGCTCTGTTGAGTGATTATTGACTCTTGGGAGCACGCCATTCAGAGGCACCAAGTACAACTAGCACAACAATGAATCAGATGGAGACAAAGCAGCAACTGCAATAAATGGTTGATTTTGCACCCATATTTAACCACATATCAGTAAAATTATAACCACAAATCATTAGAAGAAATGTCGACCACAGTTGCAATCCAACAAAAAACAGCGCCAACTAAAGCTGATATTCGTACCCCAAACAACAATCTGTACGTAATGAAAATTATAAATCCTGATCAAGATTGAACTGTAATGGGAATCATTCAACAAATTGAATATCTAGGATATATAGAACTTAAACGAAGAAACAAAAGAAAATAGCGAGTAATTCATCAAAAAGCTCTAGAAAAGCTCAGAAAAATGATTCTTTGTTTCGAAGTGATGATGAAGCTAAAAATGTATCTCATGGTATGAAACGTTAACACGCTGTTGCAAAGGTATAGCAAAACTCAACCCACAGTCCTTGAAATGGTAAGCAGTGAGTTATAAAAATGGTAGGCACTGATGTGTATTATAGAAAAGGGATAGTTATAGAAAACTAGTTTATCAAAGTTTTCAGTTGGGTATCACCATTAGGCCTTAAACTATCAGAAGGCATTGAAACAACAACAGATAATAATGTTGCGAGTTGAATGGAAAGATCGAAAATCTAACTGATTTGTACATAAGCAGTGCCAAATCGTCGTATCAGAAAGGTCGAATTTTAACCAGTGAATTGGTTAAAGTTTAGTAAGGACTATAAATGTTATAGACCTCGCCAGTGATATAAGCCTCTAACCTTTGACAATTTGATCAGCGTGACAACCATAGTGATAAAGTCAATAATCCGGACACCAACCGTGTAGAGTCATAACAATACGATACTGGAAAAAATATATAGACTCCTAACTGTATTTTAACGTACTACTTTTACGTCAAAAACCAATCTAGGACTATAAACCCGAATTGCGTAGACTAGCTGTACAATACATTGCTCGATGTCAGTCTATAGTACTCGCGTGGGAAATAGGACGGCCTATGACTTCTGCACAGATGATATTTTTTGTTGAGGGATAGTAGTCCTGCCTTCTATGGCGTATAGTGTGAACCACTGTGCCAGTTGGTCGATCAATTCAGTGAGTTATTTTACTGTGCTTTTCACTTTCCTTCACTGTGAAGTCTTGATAAATTGTGTATGAAAAGAGAAATGGCTTAAACAACAACGGATCGAATGGTGTAATCTTACATTTTATTGGAGGAAAAATGCAATTGAATCGTGGTGTCTGACTATAGTGTTCGTATTTGCGTGTGCACCAAATTCACGCGGAATTTCGCAAAATAAATATCAATATAAGAAGCTGAACGAGGAAAAAGCTTTTATGATCCATAAACAAAATTTGTTGAAAGCTTTAGTATGTTTAAGCTTCCTGTAATCCATTAAACAACTATTACATAAAAAATACATCTGGTAATGAACACAATATCATCATATATTATCGTTACATGCTTTATATAAACTATATATATGTTGAGCTTTTGTTCGAATTCCTTAAAAAAGCATTTTCATTGCAAAATTGTGAGAAGGAAGTTGGAAATAAAAAAATATGTTTTCTTTTGAAAACCACTTTGCAATTGAAAGTAAAACGTATACGTTATGTGCTAGTGCACGAGTACTTAAATAGAAATTCATTTTAATTACACGAGAACTATTTTACGACCAGTGTATGACTGTTTGGTTAAATGTTTTTGATTTTAATGCCAATTTGATTTTACTGTGACAAGCACTTAATCCAAATCCTTTGTGATTTTCGATATCAAAATAAGTCAAGTAATGCAATTAAGTATACCAGTTCTTTCAATAAAATATGAAATAACACTCTACGTAAAATTAACTTCTTCCAAGATACCTGAATTCCTCACGATAAGGAGTGTGAAGTTGCTTTGACAGACTTTTGAACTTCTACAGGAGATGGTAAACTGCTTCTGAATAGCTTTTATCATAAGACGGCTTTGGATGGTCTTTGATCAACATTGAAACTAAAGATATAGATATCCAGACCGAAGAAACATGGATATGTAGTGAATGGGTTTTTAGACTGATGACTTCCAAATAGAAGCTCACATCATGCAATCGGACAAAGTCCAAAACCTTAAAATTTTATTTCGTTAAACGAATATCTAATGCAAATTCGATCTTCTGCATGAAGTCCAAACACACAATTTCACCATGGCGGCACTATCTGATTTTAGAACTTCATGAAACAACTACCTGTTACCAATTTGTATGGCCACTTATTTTCTTAACCTTAATTTCTGCACTTCTATCGGTTGCTATTTGAAAATTCGAACCCTTGCATAGTATGGCTGTCATCGTTTGACAAATTAACTCTGTGAGCAGCTCCAGCATCAAATGTGGTTACACTAGCCTTATATTGCTTCCTATATGCAATTTTCTACCCCCACTCAAATACGTTTGCTCAATGGTCCCCTCAAAAAACGTTTGTTTCTCTTGATCAGCCAATTAGCTGGGTCCATTCGGACTGGGTGTAGTAATAGGAATTCAAAAACGAAAAGTCTTGCATTACGGGGATTTGGAGATTTTATATAATTATTATTGTTAAGTGGCAGTTACCTCATCAGGTTGCATCAATCTTGTTTAGTGACAATGACCTTGCCTTTGTTCTCCTGGTCCAGTTTTTTCAGCATTCGCCACTAGACTTATTGTTGACTCCTCGTATTCTGTGCAAGCTAGTCCTTATACTACCTTTTGCAGACTAACTGTTCATCGGGCAATCCTCTCATTGATTGGTCGTCCGCGTATAGCCTGCGTTCTCGTGATACATCGTTTATGTTCCATTCTATACGTCCATTTGGATTTCTGTGCTTTACAATTGTTGAGTTCTGTGTGTCTATTTGATTAATTTAGTTAAGCTGTCTCAGTTAGAAATGCAACTGAAATTGTTTGAAAAATGTCACTGTCGTGGGAATTATCACATTACTATGCATTTTTGACCTTATGTACAACCAGAAGAATACTACTGTCATCCAAATACAAAGACAATATTCCAATTTAACCTAAACCTGTTGAACACATACCATATATAGCAATATCCTGTATGACTGAATTATTTAACACTAAAAACAGAGTACGACTGCTAAAATTCGACTATATAAAGAGCGAAGAACAATGGCACCGCGCGTTTATACACCAGCATATTGGGAACATTCAAAACGAAAAAAAAATTCCAATTCTATTCAATTGAACAAAATTTAAATAATAAAAATATACATTTTCCAGCTTATTAAAATTTTCACCAACGATTATTCCGCTTTTTGTTCTTTCATCTGCTTCGGATAAATGTATTCATACATTGAATTAAAAAATAAAAAGTTATGAAACATATATGTATATGTATACGAGTATATATATAGACGGGTGGCAAATAAGTTTCATCACCCACCCACCCGTCTCAGCCTCCCAATTCTAATTTTCATCTTTCTTCGATTTGTTTTCCTTCGCCTATTTGCAAGAACTCTGCCTTGAAAGCACATATCACATTTTTATCTACTTAAATTTTCTAATTTTTTTTTTGTGTGTGTGTGTGTGTGTGTAACATTGTTACATTTGAATTAAACAAAGAGTGTTACGTCTGCAAGAAAATAGGAAAATTGTATTCTTATTTATTTATTTATTTTTTGTGCGTGCGCTCAGTGTTTGCCGTTTCGAGTTTCGATCTCTATATGTTTACATATTACTCGTATGGAAGTTGAAAATGTCGAGATGGAAAATGAAATGATAAAATGGCATATTTTCCATATATACTCGTGTATGTATATATATGTTAAGTAGGTTAAATGACAATTTGGCTATAAATATGTTTTTCGACACATTATAACAATGAGGTATTTTCGAGTGCGTGTAACGAGCATTCCTTGTATCAAGTACTGAAAAGTGACTTTTATTGGTTTTGGCATCGAAATACTTCACACTCTTTCGCAGTTTCAAAGTTTGTGGACATTGTCGACGCAGTACTTTGTCGTAGGAGGTGACTAAAAGTGGTTGTTTCTCTTGGTTGACGACTCGCATTCGTTTACAAATCAAGTATTTAGAACAACCAAACAAACAAAACCGAATATCGCATCAAGGCACAACAACGTACCCGCACACGACGTTTTGGATCAGCACGTGAAATATATTGTCACTTTGACTTCATATGACTTCCTTACCACATGATAACTCTTATCACAGCTATGAAAGAGTAACGGCTTAAACTCTCCATAAAAATCGGCTATATATTGCTATACAGTGTAGAACCAGGGGTAAAAAACCTGTGTTGGATTTCTAAGCAGTCGATAATCGAATGTGTTAGCTTCGATTTTACGGTTACACTTGAGATTAGGCCAACCTGTCAATTGTTTGTGAACATGGCCAAATGATGTGGGACCGCCAGAATAAAGATTCATTTTTCAATAATTTGGATAATCTGATAGACTCATGATATGGAAGTGGCAAGTACATTCATCCAAATAAAGATATTCATTTCAGTGTTAATTTCAAAAGAACGTGTCCAGTAACCGTTATCTGGTACAAATCAGGGAGGACACGGGGATATACGATCTTCTCAGATCGTCAAGGATCTTCTCAGCCATAGTATTTTGCGATCTAACACTGTCTGCGGGAAATGTTGAAAACTTGGTATATGTTCATTTCGCCCAGCACACCTTTGGTATAGTAAAAATTTAGCCCAAAATGATTGGTTTGATGAGGAGTGTCGTCTCGCTGCGTTGAAGAGGATTCCGACCTAAATACATTATAATCATATGTTGGAATACATTTTAAGGTCTCAAAATCAAAGAGTTCAAAGTCATATATTTGATGTCTGGTGTTCGAGATCAATAGACGCAATCGATTTCAGTATCGCTTACCACACGAAGTAGTAATTAGATTCAAGTATCTTGATCTCTCATTACTCACTGTGAGTGAGAAGGTCAATATTCGTTTTGTCGCTGGCAATTGGGCGTTACTCTACGCCCACTTCTGAAATCAAAATATCTTGCAATAAGACAAAATGATCATGGATGTAAAAATAGTACTTTGAAGGATAAGTACAAAATAGGCTTCTAACATTCGAGTGATATATGAGTGAGTGCCCAAAACACGACTTTGATAGCACATATACCGAGTTCTTTCCAAAAACAAGATTAGGAATATAATTCGAATTTCTCATAACGTGCATGAAATCAAATTACAGCGAATACGCTGGATTGGTGGCGTACTTATCCGTACCGAATGATACACTGATCTTTAAAGGAAGAGACTACTCTTTCTTTAGGCGAAGAGAAGACTCCCTGACGGAGAATACATACGGCCTTTAAAATGCATTTTAAAAAATTTACATATTTCATTGTTTCATACTGGAATATGGAGATGACATTCAAGATGACAAAATGACACCGGTCGAACATCTTATCACGAATGCAATCTTCTAATCAAATCAGCTCCGAAGCATTTTTTATGCGGTATATATATATATATATATATATATATATATATATATATATATATATATATATATATATATATATATATATATATATATATATATGATATATGATATATATATATAATGATATGTATATATATATATATATATATATATATATATATATATATAATGATATATATATATACATATATATATATATATATATATATATATATATATATATATATATATATATATATATATATATATATATATATATATATATATATATATATATTATGTACGGATCGTTGTTTAAAATCATCAATGATCTAGGCTGGAACGATATAAGAATCCACTGGAACTATGCCTATAGTTATAGCAACTGTACTCATCTCAAACAATTGATGTGGAACTTCAACAATTTGACTTTGAATGCTGGTTTCCTCAGCTGGTAATTACTACCATGGCCATTTATTCCAATTCGTACAATATATAAAGTGAATTGTAAAGCAGACATTTCTGACTTCGAACAACGTATGTATCAGGTTTCAAATTCTTAATTTAGACACGAGCATCAAGCTATCGAATAGAATCAAAAATCTATATTTTAAGCTCGATGAAAGCTTAATATTATAAACATCTGTATTAACTGTGTTTATAGACGAACCTATACATATACAATTCAAATCTAAATATGATTCATTGAATCCTATTCTACCAACGATTATTGTTAAAACAATAAAATAAAACTTTTTATAAAAATGATCAACTGAATTGATAATAAATTGCCTAGATTCACGCTACATCAATAAAATATAACTCTATAGGTAGTACTATACGCTTTATGATAGTTTATACAGGTACACAAAACATAGTTTTCTGATTAAGGTTTTCCACTACTGTGTGTATAGGTATACAAGTTTTCCCATATATACACACAGTTTATTGACATAACACTCTATATATGTCTTCGGTTGCGGGTGAACAAAAGTGTGCAACTAATTTAATGTGAAATAGAATTTTTGATGGTTTATATCGATTACAAATTTTGGTATAAAATTATTTTGAAAACAATAAAATTGTTTGTGGGTTAATTACTTGGGTTAAGGTACAGCATATCCATCTTTTTTCATGTTGGTTTGGATTGTGCCTAAGTTGGTGCCCTCGCGAGAATTATTGAATGCCATTCGATTTGTAATCCGAGAGATGTAGAACGACATTTGTTTGGTTGTGAACAGTAGTATAAAAGGTATTGATAATTACGATAATGTTATAGGTGTCAAAAATAGCGTTTATCGATTTCGATCTTATATATCCATGAAGAGAAAGACGGAGGATGACAGATTCATCCTTAAACGAAGAAGTCTGGTCAGCTTAGTTTAGAACAATTCAATGAATATGTTTTAATCCTTTATTTGTTGTTGACAAAATCGATTAAGTACAAGCCGTAGTTTTCGTTTATCGATCTTCAGAATCGATTAGAGTAACATCTAAAGTAAGTTATCCAAAACGTAGTACAAAATAACTGGACTTCCCAAGTATGTGTTTCTCGTAATTTTAAGAATTAGAACGCTTTAGAGATTTTGTTTGCAATAAAATCACTGTAACTCATAACGTCATCCTTCTATATCGGCTTAAAACGTCATCCTTCTATAACATTTGAAAAAGTCCCACCAAAAGCCATTCATGAAGCAGACACTTATAACCGATCAAATCTCGTAGCATTTACATCAGATGGAGCCGGAGGTTCAAGTCCCGATAGGGGTGGAATGCAAAATGGATTTTTCTTCATCTGATGACGATCGTAGAATCAACACATGTATGACCCCTTATTTATCCCTTGATAAGGCCAAAAGTCATACGTATTTACTGATTATTATTGAATCGATGATTAAATTCACGTAATGTCTAAAACGTTTCTGCATATACGTTGTTGAATGCCATATTGTTCCATATGGCGATTGCATTACACATGCTGAACGACTAATGACAAATTTGGCAGATGCTACTTTAACAAATTGTCTGTCAGAACCAAATAAATATTGAAAAAAACGAGGTTTTCAAGGTTAAGTTTTACACGAAAAATTTGTACGAGGATGCACTAGTGACTAGACCTGGAACAATGATTTTTTGTGACTAAATCAATTTACAATGTTTTGTGCTCCGTCCCATCACTCTTATCAAAATTTTTTCGGCAAGTTCATAATTCAAAGCTAAATTTCATTGGTGAGAGAATCATAGTCAGCTCAAAATGGGAAAGCCTCAATAGATTTCAAGACCCTTTGAGAAATGTTATTGGAGCCAAAATGGTTAAAGCTGTGAGATCTACCAGGTTCGAATCCTGATACGGACTGAATGCAAAACAGAGTTTTCATGATTCCATATACGATCTCTGTTAGAGTGCCGAAAACATAGCTTCATCGTATGGTAGTGATATAAATAATCATTGTCATTTTGTTTACGGCTATCACTTGATTCAACAACAAAAACAATATATATGTGTTTTTATTCCCCCTATCGTAAATCCACAGAGGATAACCAATCTTTAAAAATAACTCAGAGTACGACCGGATCATTGATTTAATTGAAAACATCCTGCTATATATGCTTTAATTTCCTGTGCTGTAATAAGTGAAATTATATCTGCTTCGTCTCTTGTTTCGATATTAACCATCACAATCTGGTTATTAGCACGAAACAAATGCACCTTTTTAATTTTTTTGCACCAGGTATCCCAATGAACTTCTTTGCATAGTTCCTACTACCTTCCTACTACTACCTAAAATACCTTGCTTTAATTCCACACTTAAATCTTGGACACAGTACTGTTTGCGTATAGGTTGCAAATTTCTTAGCTTACGCGTTGGTATAAACTTCTAGCTCAAAGGGCCTAACTTCTAGCTCAAAAGGCTAAGTTTGCGGCTATTTCATCGTTCCTCCAGAACTCTGATTTTATCTCTATTTTCCTTCAATTACCGTAGCATTGCTTCATCATAAGCCCTTGTGATATAAATCACGATCCAATAATTCACTATTTTATCCATAGATCCAGACAAAGTAATGTTCTCTAGCATATAGACAACCCAATCATTTATTTTTGTCGATTAGCGGAGTAGTCCGCTCCGATCAGAATCGTACTCTATATTAAAAAGTCCATCTAAGGTCAATAACTTGTGGAGTCCACATTCAACATCAAGTTCGATTCAGAAAGATTTTGAATACTTTAAAGCTAGCTTTTGTGGAACTAGGCTTCGCTAGGAAGGGACAATTACCATAAACCAATGAGACAAGTATATAAATTAAAACGAAAATTTGTAGTTGGCAGAGAACGAAATGTCTTCAAAAGCCTTTCGAAAACATAGAAGTCCAGCCTTGTTTATCTCGATGGCAACATTATACTGGGTGGTACGTTCAAAGAACATCTTAGCAACTGGAAGAATGTAAATTTGAACAATCGCAAACTGTTCTAGGAAGAGATCGAGATGGCATTTCTTAGAAAAAAGCACCTGTAAGAATCCGATGTTATAGGTTGGGGAGAGCGAAAGAACGAAGCTGCGGGAAGAACGAAATTGTTTCACAATCACAACTCACACTAGTTTGAAAGGAAGAATTAGCATGGTCATCGAGCAAATTATGTTCATGGAGCGAACGAATGATCTTATTACGCAGTTCTACCGAAGACAGTTTGGCAGTTTGAGAACTCAATAAAATAGAAGCATAAATTCCAGCAACAACAGGAATTTTCAATCATCGATGTTATTTGAGCCAACTTATAATGACTTCGAAGGACATATGATGGTCGGCCAGACACTAGCAACAGTTTGAGACGGAGAGCTACCGGTTCAAATAATAAAATTGCTCAACGAAAATATCACAATCGATTAATGGTGATGTGAGAACCAAAATTGTCCGATATAAAATAAACACCGAGAATACATTCCCCATGAAACAACCACTGAGAAGATTACCGCTAGTTAAGCAAATCGAAGTCTTGGAGATGTATGTTTGTAACCTAAAACAATGAATAGTTAATTTTCTTATTTCTCATTAATCTAATTAGGAGACATCTCCAACGATACAAAGCAGTCAGTCAAGGTGCTTGGTATAACGTGGAACCCATCTACGGATGAATTCATATTCATATCAGATCTACGGTATGATTCAGTAATAACCAAGAGAACAATATTATCTCAAGCTAGTCGATTAATTGATCCACTAGGTTGGTTAGCCCCTGTGATCGTCTCAGTCAAGATCTTTATTCAACAACTATGGGCCCAAAATTTGGATTGGAATGATCCGTTGCCTGAACGACGAGCAACAGAATGGCTACGAATATACGAAGACATGAAGAGGGTCAATCAAATTCGCATCCCGAGATCGATATCAAACGTCAAACCATTTAAGGTACAAATGCATGGCTTTTGTGATGCCAGTCAGCAAGCCTACGCAGCAGTCGTGTATTTAAGAATGGAATCGCCCAACGGAGATATTAATTGCAAATTAATTTCCGCCAAAACTATCAAACAAGCAACATTACATCGATTAGAGCTGTGCGGTGCTCTTCTATTAGTGAATTTACTAAATCTGGTTAAGAGGGAGACACAGATGACAATAGATCAAGTCTATTGCTGGACTGATTCAACCATTGTCCTGGACTGGCTTGCAAGTCATCCTAGAAGATGGAGTACCTTCGTCGGCAAAAGAACAGCAGGGATTCTAAATTCCTGGTCGCGACAGCATTGGCGACATGTTTCATCTACATACAACTCTGCTGATTGTGCTTCAAGAGGTCTGTTTCCGTTCGGCCAAAAATCACAAACATTATGGTGGAATGGACTTGAGTGGCTCAGCCAGCCGAGTGAATCGTGGCCTTCTCAACAGACTGAGTATGGGCATATTGAAGAAGAAAGCAACCAGCAGTTCGCATTCACAACAACCATTCCAGTAACGAACACTTGGTTTGATGATCTCATCTCAAAATACTCATCGTTTCAAAAACTTACGAGAATACTATCATTAATATGTCGGTATATCAATAATCTCCAAAACTCAAAGGTCAAAAAAGCAGTGGGATTTATTTAAGTATGGGAATGAACTTTTTGATGCTGGTAATAGAATTTACAGACATGAGCAACTTAAATATTACTCAACTGAACTCAAATCATTAAAATCAAAAACTGCATCGCTAAAACAAGTAGTCTTAGATCCCTTTATCCATTCATTGACGAATACGGAGTCATTCGGGTAGGAGGAAGACTAAAAAACAGCTTAGAGTCATTTTCGATCAAACACTCCATAAATCCTTCACGCTAAATCAAGGGTTACGTTTCTACTCGTCAACGAAATTCATAAGTCATAACCATGCAGGACCATCGCTTATTTTGACACTAGCAAGACAGCAAGTCTGGATACCTGGGGGCAAAAACATCGTTAAAGAAGTAATCAACAAATGTACCACGATGTATACCACGATGCAGAGTAGAATACGTTCGACCATTTCTAAAAACTGGCGTTGACTACGCTGGGCCTCTATTTATCCATCTCGCCAAGGTAAGAGGCCAAAAAACATACAAGGTCTATGTATGTTTATTCATATGTCTAAGTACTAAGGCAATCCACTTAGAACTCGTCACTGACATGACAAGTGATGCCTTTTTGAGCAGTCTTAAAAGGTTTATCGCACGTCGAGGTGTGTGTGAAGTTATTTATAGTGACAATCAACTGAGAGAAGAGTTCAACAAATTACTAAAACAGTCCAATTATTCTTGAAAGATGTTCATCTCCTGGCACTTTAATCCTCCAAGTGCACCGCACTTTGGAGGAATATGGGAAGCTGGCATCAAATCCATGAAATTTCACCTAAAGCGAGTCATTGGAAATACTATATTAACCATGGAAGAATTAACCACGCTTTTAACTGAAATTGAAGCCATATTGAACTCCCGACCAATCTGATGACATCGATGCACTTACACCATCCCATTTTCTCATTGGTCATGCCGCAACCATGTTACCAGAACGAGACATTACACATTTAAAAATGTCACACTTATCGAGATGGCAATTGGTACAACAGATGTCTCAGTGTTTTCGGAAAAAATGGTACTCAAAATACTTGACATCATTCCAACAGAGAACAAAATGGCAACAGAAACGGAATCCAATGAAACTCAACGACAATACAGTGAGTATCAATTACAACGTACACAATACACCCAAACATATACAGTCCACAAAGAGAAATCTCTCGGGAAATACGCACATTCATCAACCGCACAATATCTTAAAGTTGAAGTGTGCCCCGAAACAATGTACCATAGATAAAAAAAGTATTGGCAAGTTTTAAAGTATTCAAATTATGCTCAAGTATTATTATCCAGCATTGTATTTCGACAACGAGTTCCTAATAGAGTCATATCGTAAGTAAAAGCTCACGGTAGGTGCACTTTCTATATACTACCCGTAATAATGTTCCTCGAAATCACAACTGAATTATATAGAGCTTATTCTCGTAAACAACAAACATCCAGCTTTATACACAATATATATAGTTAAAGTAAACACATTTCTCAACCAATTCAAACAATATATAAGTATACGATTATGGTATGTGTACATACATACTGACTATATACTAAACAACAATGATTTCTGCACAACATCAACCTTTCAACTTTCACATTGTCATTTCATGAATGAAAATTTCATCTGGATCAGACAAATCATGTACAAAAAAATTTCGTTGTGTTGAAATAATAAAAATGCATATAAATTTTCCGAAACCAACATAAATCACAAGTCTCCTGGTCCCATACCACGTACGAAACAAAAGGATGGAAAAACGAAAAAGAAAATATTTTTCCTATCAAAATACAAGGAAACGATGGAAAACTAACAAAAAAAAAAATAAGAGAATCTTAAAGAATTTCAATTTCGTTTTATTTATGAAGACTCTGGAACCATTTATTACTACAATAGTATGAGAATTTTACCATACTCCAGATACACACACACACAACCATTGAATATTTCAAAAGCTCTCCAATATACAGAAAAAAAAGCGCACACACACCCGAACACAGAAAAAAAAATGTTTTCGTCTTAAGATGAATAATAATGTGTATACATAACGGGAAAGAAAGACGACTCGAAAATTTAAAAGGCGATAAGGGATAAAGTTGGATCATAGTGTAAACGGATTATTGTCATATAATAACGATTCGAGCATTTGCACTTCAAATTATTATTATCTTTCCGTTTTATTTGATTTTTTTCTTCACCAGTCTCTCCCGTGGGAGGAGCTCATGCCTCGGATGTCATACAGAATTGGATAACAATCATGGTATGATGGATACGGTTTTATATTTATATTGGGGATACAGAAACCGGAAAACCTGGGTGAAATTTGTCATTGTTGCGAAATTGGTGAATCGAATTTTTTACTCTCCTTATATGGTATGTAGATAGGGATCGTAGCCGGACCCTCTATATATGTATATAAGAAGCTTTAATTAAAAAATTTGTATAAATCTTGGTATCCCCATGATGATACATATATACATATATGGGAAATCCATAAAAAGTTGAGTCCAAGAATCTATCGGGGTAATAGACATTTTATTGGAAAATTTTATGGAAAATATATGGAAATTTTATGATTATCTTAGGCATAAAAAAAATTGATTTTGTTTTTTTTATCCTTATACCATTCGATGGCCAGTTTCAATTAACTCATGGTGATTTTTAAGAAGGGTGTGCGCTTATACCCATAACCAAGTTGTTAAATTTTCAATCTAAATTGGATTTGGTCGACAATTAATTAGCAATACAAAACTGACTCTCGACGTCTGAGTCTGATTCTCGACACTGATTTATTTACTATGCTGATTATAGGTCGTAAAGTGCAGTGAAGCTTAATTCAATATATAAATTTTAGAAGCTGAGTAGAGTAGTTTGACTAACACAAAGCCGAAATCATATAATATACACGTCAAGCCATAAGGAAGTGCGGTGAACAGTTTTCGTACGGCTATAGGACCGATTTACATAGAACCCTATGCACATTGCAGTATGTACATACTGACTTAAACGATTGTTCGGTTCATAAATTTTCTACTCCAATAGCTGATTATCCAACTATAGTTAATAATTGATCATAAGGCTCCTGATGCTAACTGTATTGTTTGTAGTGTGAAATTGAGATTGTATACGATTAAATTAGAGCAAAGTGTACTTCATTTTATAATGGAAGTGGTTTATATACGTAAGAGACAATCTAGAGTACGGAAGCACTAATGAAGTATACGAAAAAAGTGAGAACACAGAGATTATCTGGTGGAACTTGACAGAGTCGGTTATTATTCAACAGATATTTGTAGTCCGTAGGTCAACAATAAGCAATTCTTACCTGCGATGAAGGTTTTGGCAGTTTTACTGCATTACAAAAAAATAAATACAATATCAGACAGGTTTATTGAAGGGAAAGACGTCATCGGTGTCTGACCATCTCAACAGTTCCAAACTATCATGATGCTTTTCAAATGTTCATACATAGATACGATAGCATGTGCCAATCGAACGGATTGATTAGTTGGACAGAGAGACACAAATTCTTATAAACTCTGCGGAGACTGCCGTTAAGAGCTTTCCTATCGTTGGAACAATATATTATTGTTAGGATTTGACTGAGTCAAGCTAATTTTATATCGACCCTTAACTATATACGAGCTGAAATAGCCACAGCATGTGTTCCAATGGCAGCATCAAATAAGATTATTTAAGTAAGGGGCAGATGTCAGCATTGCCACGAAAAATATCATACATCAGTGCATGGCTTGTGTAATATAATCAACCGTCCTGGCAGAAATGAGAAACAGTAATGGTAATTTCCAGCTTTTTAGAGATGGTTCACCAGCAAAGGAAAAAAGGAATAGGTTTAACGTTTAACCGCAGAAGAACGACCAGTTTGACAATTGCAACCATAAATGAGCTAACTACCCTAAGAACATATCAGTAACCAAATGGCTACTTGTATAGAGCAGCAAGATTAGAACTAATAGTCGAGTGCAAAACCTAACTATACTCTCTGTTATACAAATGGAATACTTGGCTTTTAAATGACCGATGAAAAGATCCAGAAGACATTTGAGCCGTTCCTATATACACTAAGTAAAGTCACTTGTTACTATACACTAAGCAAAGTCCATTTAAGTTTTTGTTTTGTGCGACGAAGAGGACAAACCCCAATGAAGATTAACATGACGAAATTTGTATATTTAGCTATACGAAGAGAGTGAGCATACATTGAGACACCAAGTTGAGTCAGCTACTTTACCATAAAACGCCTTCTCGAAGCTTTCCGTCGATTCACACGACGGACAGAAAATTGAAATACAATCTACAGTAACTCAGTCTATAGACTTTGACTTGACGCATCGATTAATGCTATGACAATTGGAGCGAGAGATACTGATTACGATAAATAAACACGTCTATGACCCCCTTTTGGAGCACAGAATCCATGGGCCAACCCAACTTTAATTTCAGTACTATAGGTTAGCATGGAGCTTTGTAATGAGCATATGGTACTATATACGTTAATCAGGTTGAGGAAATTAAGATTGACTACGCATTTGGAACATTGGTACATCACTCTAAGAGGTTCTGTAAGAGTTGTTCTTTCTGTTGTTTCTCATTTTGTAAAGGCCAAATGGGTTTGGGCACCATTTTGTAACCCTCTTCAAGAACGAGATGGTTTGTTCTTGCCAAATCGAACTTAGAAAATAATTCGCAATTTTATCCGATCCATGGATGACGTTGGAATTCTAACTGCGTTTCACCTACGATATAGAGTCGCCTATCGAAATCTTATTCTTGATTATATGATGTTGTGTCAAAGTGGAAATTGTACTTTGGCTCTGTTGTTATAGGAAAGGAAACTTATTTAGCAGCGGACCATAGCCGTTGACGATCGAGTATTGAATTCATGCTGGTGAATCAACTCCGACCAAAGTAGCAGTGATTTGACTTAAATTCAAATTTATTCATGGGCTTAGCGATAACGGATGTCTCTCTGATGTGTAAACGAGTAAATCTGGATCTAAGTTTGAGATCAGCTGGCAATAACTTTGTCAATTGTTGAGTTGATTAACGAGCCAACTTTTTGCAGTCTTTGTGAAATGGCTTGATTGGAATTCTTTCGGAAGGAGAAAGTGATTGAAGCAGTTCTTGACTAGTTGATTGGTTATGATTGGTCTTAATCACTCTACTTTGTCAATTAATTGGCACTATTATTCCGCTCACTAGAGCTTTTCGTAAATAAACTATAGCTATTCAAAAACATTGGTAATCACAAATAGCTACTAAATTTAATTATTTCAACTAACAATTATTGTTTCAATATGAATGATTGTATTAGACCATTGAGAGCTTCGTTTATTTCAATTGTTGGGACCACTGGCAAACAATATGATCCTGAAAATCCTTCGGAACATCTAAAATTCAATTTAAATTAACATATTTCCGATAACTATATTAACCATTTTCCATATATACCTGCACTTTCCACAAACACATTCACCATTTCCGGAACAAACACCCGATCCAGGCGACTCACATCCATCGGTCACCGTTGGACATTCGCAAGCTTGCCCAGTGCACCACTCTGCACAAAGACACCTGCCACAGAAACAATATCCATTTTCTAAACCCGAACATAACGCACCATTGTGACGATCACATGTATAATTATCACATTCACAGTATCGCCCTGTAATTACTTCATCGGGTCGATCACGTTGATCACATAAACATCTAGCAGCTGATTCGTTGTTGGTACTTTTGATACAATGTCCTCGCCCTGAGCATTCGATCATCGAACCTGGTGCGATACAGTCATTCGCATGGACTTGATATACTGCTAATACCATACAAAATATTTTAATGGTCTTATGTCGTAGTGCCAACATGTTGTGTTCGGTTTCAATAATAAACTATTACTGAATATAAATGTTGTAGTCACTATCTGGCTTGAAATTTAGCTTTTGACCTCGAGAAATATTTTCAAAAATATAATGATTGTGTACTATCTTTATGGAGGACACATGCAGTATGTGCTCTAGTTATTGTTACAGTATTAATACTAAAATCTGGACCGTAAGTCCTATTGATCTGAATGTTAGACTACAATGCTCGGCCACATGTTGGTATATTTATAGTTACGGAAACTGTTGACGCCTTCAATGAGATGTTTCCACTGTATTCACATGCCATCTGCCGATTTTCAATTATTCTGGTCGATTATACATGGCCTGGCGAAACAGATGAACAATGAGTTTTGGACGACATTCGTGACAAGGTCGTGAAAAGAGACTGCAGTTTATCAATGACTGGTATACACTTGGTCATGTTTGAAATATTTTTAAACCAACAGTTCGATCTGACATCGTGCGTAATTTTTATATCAACCCCCTAGAGAATTATTGCTGTAATTTTCGACTAGACGAAAACCATGCAAACAAACAGATTCCACACACACAAACCATTAAATAACCAATTTACAACTAAATCGAGATCACATATATGCGCACCATGATGTGTGAAATTGAAACTTAATGTAACAGAAAATCGTACGTGTTGTGATTTTTAAAGCGCGGATTCCGATTTAAAAATTTGTCTAAGACGATCCAAGAGCTAAACAAAGTGGATACACACTTGCATTTTATCTGTTGACATATTAGATAAATTATTATCCAAATATGTGTATGAACTTTATGCCATATAGACTTCTCGTATTTAGAGATAAGACAAATTCATTCATATTTCTCTTAGCGATAATCAAACTATGAAAACATGAGGGGTTGCTTCTGTGTATCATATACAAGCGCGGGATGGAGCGAACTGTATAACGTATATAAAAAGTTGATATGCAAATTTGTTGATATATACAAAAAGACGACAACAACAAATCCAAAAAGGCGGAAGACAGAATTAAGTAGCAATACATGGTTTTCTTATATTTGTGACTCATTTACAGTGTTAGTAGTTCAATTTTCATCTCGAACGAACGAGGGGTGAATTTTCAGATACATTCTCCTGTCCTCCCCCCTCAAATTTGTATATATTTGGTTGTAATAATTTTGCCGCTGTGTTATGATATGGTGATCATAAATTTTGTGTTTTTATCTAAACAACAACAACAACAAATATTATTAATCACATCGTATATCGAGGGGGATGAAAAATATCGCGATTTTTTTGTTTTTAAAATCTTTGTTGTTTGACGAATATCAAGATAAATATGCGTGGACCATAAAATATGTAAATTGATAATAAAAATTAATTAGGTGTTTACTGTGAAATATAATTACATAAATTAGTCGAGCTGTTTTGCTGCTCGGTTCATTCTTGAGTAGAAAAGGGGGTGATAAAAAATTTTCATTGCTTGGCGTTAGTGTCAATAAAAAATGCCATTATATGATCTAATCAGTAGCTAAATATGAATTTTCTAGATATATAGTTGAAGTATAGCCATCAACACAATCTAAAATATGTAAATTAGAGAGAGGGTATCGTCGTTGGTTAGTAATATCCTTTTATTTATTACTTATTCTATATTAAATATACAAATAGGCAGACAGAGATCTCATTGAACGATTATGTTATATTGGATCAAAGATCCAACTATCTGCAACTTTATTCCAATCGGAAATGCAATATAAAGAGCTTTGTCTTACCAAAGGCCTTTACAGCACAAATGCATTTTTATCAGATAACCAAGTAGTCCTTAAGGCTCTAGACTATCATAACATGAAGTCCAAAATGGTATGAGACTTGTCTGAATACAATTATACAGAGTATGGTAATGAGACTGGTGATAGTATTGGCCATACATCTGCTACTTCTTTCATTTGGCCTAAAACCCTCATGGAGAGTCACTAAATAACACTTTGAATCAGCACTAGCACACTGAAAGGATATGGCGAGACCTCCTCCAAACGACTTCTTGCACTTGGCAAATATGGTTTGATTCTTTTGGTTGGGTTTCTTTACAGGCCACGTTTCGTTAAAATATTATCTTAAAAAGGTGGGTCTGTTTGTGATGGTTAGATGCGGCTTCTGTAACAAGGAATTAGACTTAGCGGAACATATATACTGTCCGAATGCATAGCTATTTCCTGTCATTGTCTTTAACATCTAAACGAGAGAATGTGGTTCACCACTGTCCAAAATGCTTCAAAAAGTGTGGTTGTGTAGTGGGTTAGGTCTTACTGAAACTTATGTAATTTGGTCTCGTTTGTACAAGATTGTCTGAACAGATATTTTAGATCTGTTTCAGTGTATTCTCCAAAAGGATATTGTAAACTGAATTCAGTATATACTGGTGTAATAGTTTGGGCACCAGCTATAGTGAATAACTCAAAGAGAAACAGTTTCGATTTTAATTTAACTAAAATTAATTTGATGCATAAATTATTGTTGCTATCAATGTAATGTGATCTTTGTTGTTGTCAACTATAGTTAAATTGTCAACAGATCAATATATATATATATATATATATATATATATATATATATATATATATATATATATATATATATATATATATATATATATATACACAAACCATTGTACATTTTAGATTTTGTTGCTTCATGAATATTATGTTGATCGGAAGAGTAAAAAATATTTTACAAAAAGTTCATAAAAGTTCATGAAAGCTTATAATTTGAGCTTTTGACAAATTTCGTTTCGAATCATAAACAAAAAGCTCAGGTTTGTTAATTGATATCGTTACAACGATGTTTGTATAAAGATCACGTCTAACCCTAGAAACTATTGTTGTTGCCGCGCACTGTAATGTAATCTTTGTGGTTGTCAACTAATTAATTTATCAACAGATTAATATATATATACACAAACCGTGGTAAATTTTTCATCCATTTGCTTTATAAATATTATGTGGACTGGAAGACTGAAAAATATTTCACAAAAAGCTCATAAAAGTTCACGAGAGCTTTAAATTTAAGCTTTTGACAAATTTCGTTTCGAATCATATATAAAAAGCTCAGGTTTAATTTAAATCACGATATTTGTTTAAAGATCACGTCCTACACTAGAAAGTATTGTTGTTGCCAATGTAATGTGATCTTTGTTGTTGTCACACTAATTAAATTATCAACAGATCAATATATTATACTATATACACAAAACGTTGTAAATTTTACATTAAGTTACTTTATAAATATTATGTTGATCGGAAGAGTTAAAATATTCCACAAAAAGCTCATAAAAGTTCATTAAAGCTGTATACGAAAGTATTAGCTAACAGATGCTATGGCATGAGTTTGACCTCTCAGTTAGTTCGTATCCTTACAAAAATGTGACAGTGTAACACATTGGATCTATTCCACTACTTTTTGCATTGTAGGAAGTGTATAAATCTCTTTTAATATATGAACTGACGATCCCCATACGATTAATGTCTGAATTGTTGACTATGTTACGAACAAAAGCCAAACCGAGTATCAGCAATATAATACCGTATCTAGTCTTAGTTTTTCAACACGAAATCAGGAGCAGCATGTGTTATGTACAATCAACTATCTAGAAAATCACTCATCGTCCTGCTTTCAGGTAACTTTTCTTGATCGGTTTACTCTGTACCTCTGTACAATTTTTTATTCTTGTCCAGGTTGCTCAATAAGCACCACTCTTTATGAGTGAGCATAATGTATTTAGTGTGGTCTCCCTTTGGAGAGGTAAGTTAATATAACTTTTTTTTGTGGTATTACGAAATATCCTGGTTAATGTTCCATTAATTTCAAAATAAATCAGTTAGAGAAAAAGACTGAACCACTATTACATTAAAATGGCCTCAAAAATTCAATTGATGTCCCATGACAAAACTCTTTCCACCTTCTGATTACCAAGATGGTATTGATGAATAGTACTTTTATCCCCTATAAGAGCTTTTTAACAAAAAGTTAATTTTCCACTGTAGTGGAATCCAACAGGAACACAATGTTCCTATGTTTTTACAACCAATCTTCAATTATGGTTATTCAATGGAGTTAGATTTAGAGTTCTACCATTTAAGCTAGAAGCTTTAAAATCACCAGCATCAAATCACACAATCCACATACGATGTCATGTACACTGTTGTATCCCCAAAAATAAATATTTGTGCAGTGTAAGCTAAAACCCTTTACAGAACTTAGAGGATGGTTGCCAAATTTTACAGCAACATATTTGACAGTATTATTCGAGAATCCTTTGAGCGTGTTGAAAGTGTTTGGACCTTTGTGGATGAGTATACAATCAAGACCTTGATGGTACATATCGAGTTCCTTTCAACCACAGAAATAGGAATTGTATGCTTAAATGTAATAAAAACCGATGGATCCTGACAAAATTATAAAACTAGAAAAATTGGGATCAACATTTTTAAAACCCAGCAATCATAAATCAACGGAAAACAAAGTGTTTTTGTATTATAAATCGTGATGTAGGAGTATAAGTCAGATAGTGGGAGAGATATTAAAATTTCCTTTTTACAGTATATAAAACAACAAAAACAATCGAGAGACACTTTATGCGTCTGACATGTTGGTACACCCATAACGCATCACTCATACAAAATACATGTAACGATTATTTTGTCTTTTTGACGGTTTTGTGCCTATGTATATATTCATTCAATCCCTCCAAAAGCTACACAAATTTATATCACACCGGGGTCGATAAATACACAACCACGGCGAAATCAATTTAATTTTGTTATCACTTTTTTTTTCGCGCTCGAAAACGTGGCAATGATAGATGCTAATCCTTTTACATACTATTTACCAAACTATATTCAACATTTCGAGATCTGGATGTATCTTCGTATAGCTATAATTTTGGATAAACAAAATACATTTTATTTCGATATAAATAGTCGAGAAAAGCACAGCGCCGAAACGATCCATTCATTGATCGTCTTCACATATATACATACAAGAATAAATTTATGTATGTATGTGTATGTGTGTGTGTGTGTGTTGTAAAATAAATTGAAAAAATTTAGCTTTTTCGTTTGATAAACATACAACAACAATTGAAATATATTTACAGAAAAATATAAAAATCGAACAATCTAAAACCAAAACCAAACCATCTACATGACAGTTTGATGGCATGAACAAGCAAGCTAACCTATTTATATTCTTTCAACATGTCTATTCGTATGAAAATAATTTAAATTGAAATTGAAAATCGTAAACCAAACTATACTCGAAAAACAAATATAAAAATCCGACAACAACAATAATACAAACCGAATGGGGAAAATAGGAAAAGTGTTTTTCCCGATTTTCTAAATACACAAACTCACACACACACAGACACATGGAGAGAAACGAAAATTTGTGATAATGCAAAAAGTCTTCGTTTGTTGAGGAACTGAATTGTGTAATCGATGAGGTACTAATTGGGTGGCGGTTTATTATGGCCACGTATGATTGATTGGTCATTTATCATTAGCAACTGATCCTGTTGCGGTATTTTATATTCTACAATACGTTTTTTGAATATGTTTATTATAAAGCTCTTCAAGAACAATATCAAATCAGTCATACTTTGGAATGCAATGGCATCTGAAAATTATATGACTTGATTGGTGTCAAACAAATCTGCTGTACAGGCATATCACTCGTCCAAATATACACAGATATTGTCGTTAAAAAGATAATTTTCTATGATTACACGAAGTTCAAGAGAACATGAAGTTATGAGCTAATGGCCTAATGCGTCTTTGGAGTTTATCGGTAGTCGTATCGTTAATGCGATATATGCCTTTGGATATACAAAAGTCTATCAAATCAGGAATATTCTTTATATCAGTAGACCAGTTCGTCATACATGGTTTGCTGATACATAATCTAAACATTTTAACGTCATTAACCCTATTAAATTGTATGTTTAGAGTTGTTATCACCTCCCCTGAGGAGTATAGGACTAAAATAATTCATGCTGCTTATATATTGCATACTTAGAACGGCAAAACACTTCTGAACTTTATAATAGGCTACAGAGTCTGGCGAAGAAAAATTTCTAACCTACAAGTCTCCAATGGGAAATTGACTTATTTAAATACTTCAAATATTTTGAGGCAGATGGTATTTTTCCTCGAGCAAGAAATAGACATTTCTCTTCAGCTTCTCGCTTAAATCCTTAGAGCCAATTACCAATAATGTCTGCAAGCAATCTCGTCTCGAAGATTAAGTAATCATTCATTGGTAGACCAATAGAGTGGAAAAGAGTGGGTGCATAGTATCACAAAATGCATTTGGTTTAGAGCTAAAGTGAGAGATGAGATAGTTGGTCACTATCAAGGCCTATCAGACTAACGATGAGCATTCAATACGAGCAGACGTATTTCTCGAACACTATAATTAAATAACTATAATTAAAAGTGTAAAGTCGTCATTCTGACTCAAATTTCACAAGAATTTTATTTTGATTAAAAAGTGCAGTGTTTTAGTTTAAAAAAAAAAAAAAAAAATTGCAGTGCTTATCAAAAACTTAATTGTTGTGTGCATATCATTTTAAAAGTGTAGTGGCGTACATTATAAAGTTATAATGACATAAATTTTGGGTGGGTATGGAAAAAACGACAAATGAATGGCCCTTTGGTGGAAGAAGTAATTCACTTCTTAGAACACCACCAACAACTCCACCGCCGGAGATCACCACAATGCGATGTGAATTACTGAAGTCAACTACTGAAGCCACCTCCAGTGCTCAAATAGATATTATAAACAACGCGGAGATAGTAAATAAATTTCACCAAATGAAAAAATTAATCGCGCAGCTGAGCAATGAAGTTGCCGTTCTAAAGAAAGAAAACATAATGCTAAAAGAAACAATAAATACAAATAACAACGCAGGAAACTCAACATTAGTGAGCAACCAAGTACTCGCCTCAGATCAAGCCGATTATCACACTGATGAAGACGAGCTTGAAAGAGAAACCAACTGGATACTACAGAAATCCAACAGAGCAAATAAGAAACCAAGAAAAGAAACAAACTTAAGCAAGAGAAAAGCTGAATCGTCACCAGAAATTGAGCCAATTCAAACCCATATCAAAAACGCCAATGCAATTACTGCCCAAAAAGTGCGTGACCCAGAAAAAAAGAAACAGGTTCCACCCCCGATCAACATTCTAGGCATAGCAAATCACGGCAGTATTCAAAAACTGATGAAAGAAGTAGTAAGAAATGACTACAAACTAATATCACTCAATAATAACATCTGGAAAATAAACACAACAGAGGCCGAAGACTACAAAACTCTAGCCAACAAATTAAATGCTGATGGTCACCAGTGGTATACCTACGAAGATAAAAACGATCGATTAATCAAAGTAATGGCAAGAGGTCTCCATCCAACTTGTTCAAAAGATGAAATTATTGAGGACCTGCAAAACAAATTTCTAAAAATAATCGATGCAGTCAACATTATCAGAAAAGAGAGACGAGAAAACAGAGACGGGAATGCTGAAATCACGAGAAGAGGTCTCCCACTTTTCATGCTAACCTTCGACAACAAAGAACACATGAAAATATTTATAATATCAAGGCAATCCTCAACCTCAGGGTTAAAATAGAAACACCGAGAAAGGTCACTCGACTACCTCAATGCAAAAACAGCCAAGATTATAATCATACACAAAAGTACTGTCACCGTGAACCAAGGTGTGTTAAATGTGCAGGAAAACATGCAGGAAACGAGTGCACAGTTCCCCGAAATACAGCACCGAAATGTATCAATTGCAAAGGCCAGCATCCAGAAAACTACAGAGGGTGTGAAGTTGCAGTAGAACTACAAAAAATGAGAGATAAATCACGCAAACCAGATAAAATAAGAAATATACAATCTATAAAAAAAACACGGAACCAAAACCACCAATTCCTAACATGCAAAGAGAGCGGGTAATCGAAAACGTTACTTATGCACAGATAGTCCAGCAGACAGAGCAGAAACAGTCTAAAGTGGAGCTCGTTCTACAGGATATAGTGAAAAAAATAGAGAACATCAACGAAAGACTTACTACGCAGGAACGAAGTCTGCAAAAAACACTAGAAGAGTAGACGTAACCCTTGATCGAGTGATTGACAATATAAATTATATAAAATCAAATTATAAACAAAAGAAATGAATAAAACTTTACGCATTGTAACCTGGAATGCAAATAGGCTATTGCACCACATACAGGAACTAGATATATTCTTAAACATGCATAATATAGATATATGTCTTATATCAGAAACCCACTTCACCAAAACTTCGTTCTGTAAAATAAAAGGATATAACTGCTACCATGAATTACATCCGGAGAACAAAGCTGGAGGTGGATCAGCTATCCTCATAAAAGATCATATAAAACATAACGAAGAACTTAAAGTCGAAAAGTTCTCCATGCAAGTCACAACAATCAAAATACAATTAAACAATACAAAAACCTACAGTACCTCAGCAATATATTGCCCCCCAAGATACAATCTCAAACAAATAGAGTATACTGATCTATTCAAAACACTAGGAAGTGTCTTTTTAATTGGAGGTGATTACAACGCAAAAAATACCTATTGGGGATCACGGCTAACGACTGTTAAAGGAAAATAACTGTTTGCAGCACGAAAAAAGCTAAAATGCGAGTTTCACTCAGGCAGTGCACCAACTTTTTGGCCTACGGATATCAGCAAGACTCCAGATCTTATACACTTCTTTATTACAAGAGGGATTTCAGATAATTATATCCATATAGAGAACAGTGAAAGTCTTTCATCAGATCATTCACCAGTTATTATGATACTTAGCCAAACTATCATTATGAAAGAGAGTAATGCTAAATGAACAAACTACAAAACTAATTGGGACTTCTTCCAAACACAGCTAACAAAAAGAATAAGTCTGCAGAACCGCTAATACAGGGACCAGTCCAAATAGAAGACGAACTAGATAAGCTCATCCATGATATCCAAAGTGCTGCGTGGGAAAGTACTCCAAATTATAGTTAGGAAATGACACGCAAAGTTAACTATCCGGTAAGAGAACTCCTTAAAAATAAAAGAAAAGCACGAAAGAATTGGCAAAATATCGAAATCCGGAAAATAAGAAGGTATTTAACCATTTGTGTAACAAATTAAAAAATCTATTAAAAGACATCAAAAATCAATCAGTTAATAAATATCTTACCACTCTAACTGGGCAAAAAGATGCTGATTATTCATTATGGAAAGAAACTAAAAACCTTAAAAGCCCCAAACTCCAGGTTCCTCCAATTAAAAATAAAGAAAATTGGGCTCGAAATGCTAAACAAAAAGCAGATTTGTTTGCCAATCACCTTGAAGAAACATTCCAGCCTTACCCCAAACAAACAGAAGAGGAAAATATAACTTCAATATATAAACAGGATGAAATAAGAATTACACCTGTAACATTGAAATAAATTACTTGGGAAATCAAGAATAATCTGAATGCGCATAAGGCACCAGGGTATGATTTTATAACGGGTCAGATAGTAAAAGCGTTACGAGAGAAAGCATTGAGGAAACTAGTGCATATAATTAATGCAGCATTTCGACTAAGATATGTACCAAGCCAATGGAAAGTCGCAGAAGTAATTATGATACTTAAGCCGAACAAACCTCCGAATGATAAAACTTCATAAAGGCCAATTTCTTTGCTACCAACATTATCGAAACTATTTGAAAAGGTTCTTCTTAAAAGATTAAAACCAATTATCGAAGAAAGGAATCTCATCCCCACACATCAGTTTGGATTTAGGGAAAAACATTCTACGATAGAACAAGTATATCGAATTACTGATGTAATCGAGAAATCACTTGAAAACAAACCAATATGCTCAACCGTATTCCTTGATGTAGCGCAAGCTTTCGACAAAGTATGTCACCAGGGGCTAGAATTCAAACTTCACCGAGATCTTCCGGAGCAATTTTTTCAAATTTTAAAATCATACATATCAGAGAGGCACTTCCGAGTAAGATATGAGAATGAATACTCTCAATTAAAAAAAATAACAGCAGGAGTACCACAAGTGAGTGTTCTTGGACCAATTCTTTATCTCCTATATACAAGAGATATACCAATTACTGAAGCAACATTGGCCACTTTCGCCGATGACACGGCAATACTTGCAACAGCAAATAACAACAATGACTCCACTAGTAAATTACAGAGGGCTACTAACCTGATATGTAAAAAAAAAAGTTAAGTTGATGTGGCTGCTATCGCACACTTAGACCAAATTTGCTCCGTTGTGATACCACTCTATACGGCTATAGGTCCGAGTCTTTCCGTAGAGCCATCTGCGCATTGCATAGCTCCATGTCAGTCCTATAGTACTGACATGGAAGATGGGTCGGCCCAAGGATTCTAAACACGACAGAGGATCCAGATTTTCACCACCGATCGCACCGCCCAAACGATCGAAGGTGAAAACCCCATTTTGCATCCTGCCTTTTTTTTTTACGATACAGTATTTAGTTATTGAGGAGCTTCTATATAGACTGGTTGATGGTGGATTTAGTGTTTAGGATTACACAAATGATCTTGTCATAATCATTGTAGTGATATTTTAGATCTGAAACCAGATGCCGATGAATAGGACCTCTATTTTGACTGACACAATATTCCATTTTTCCAAAAAAGTTAAATATCTAAGACAATCTTAGATTGTTTGAATCCAACATATCACATAAGGATCGATACAAAAAGCCACTGGCGCTTTCGCGCCTATCAATTAATTTATGGAAGTACTTTGGTATTAAATCCACAGTTCATATTTAACCATTATGTGACTTATGGTCATGTATATGTCTCCGTATTATGAATCAATTTCGAACATGTTTGACTGTAGCTATGGGAGCCTTGTTATAGTGCTTACCCCGCATGAAAAGGATTCCAATATTGAAGAGGCAATATAAGGAAAAAATGGAAGAGGTTAATTAGACGAGTTAGCTCTGATGGAATTTTAACCAGTGCTATTCAAAAACCATTTACTGTACCATTTATTCGTTGATCAGGATAACTGTAGCATACGAATGGATCCTAATTGGGCTAGCCAATAACGTAAATAGGAAAAAGAAAAAAATATTTTTTATTTGGATGCCGAGGCATGGTTAAATTGAGAATAATGAGGACACGGATTGTGCAGCTATTTATTTATTCAGAATTGCGAGTTCTATTCGAATACTCATTTACCACGAGTGCCACATAAAGAGGATCGATCGAGGGATCGATCCTCTTTATGTGTCGTTCTCTAATTCAGTTTAATGGCTGTTAGATATATTTTTCTATGAAGCTTAACATTTCTTTTTTGTAGAGTTGCAGAAGAACCTCACATTCCTTGCCCTCAAACTGCTTTAACTAAATCTGATAGCTTCAGTGCTTTCTGGTGCATGTCCATGAAAAAATTCTTTGGGATGGTGAGTTCTATTCGTTGGGCTAATTGATGATGATGCGTTGATTTGGTGCAACTTATTCCTTAAAATTCCGTTCGTTTCAAATTTTACTGCCAGTGAAATTCTATCCAGCTTATTGCTAAAACCATTACGATTGTGTCCCTCAGGCCCTTTTTTTTAGGAAATAATAAAACCTTTTCTCTATTTTTGTTATTATTAGCGTAAGAGTTTTTGAGTGGTGCGGGTACATTGGCTTTGACTATTTTTAAGCTGGTACATTGTCTATTGGCATGAGAGCTATATGGATTATTCAAAGTTATCTTCATAAAATATATTAGTTTATGTATATTGTGGTACAAAGCGTATGAAGTACCTTATGGTTTGGCTTTTGTCAAGTCGCAGAAATTTACTTTTTAACTCTCGATGAATGAAAGATGATCAAACTCTCGATCAACATAAGCAATTATCGATGCGACGTAAGATGCGGATTTGAACTAGGAGATAACATAAGGGGCATTATTTGGCCTCTGTGAATTGCTGTATCTCTTCTCGCATCTGGTCCTCGGCTCCTTACGTGTTTCGCAGATATCACAGAACACCTTTGGATGACTTTTGCAGGTTTTTTATTTACTCACAGGTGACCTCCTGAACTTTTACCTAGCAGTTCCTCCATTACCTTCGGTACTCTATTCCTTGGTAGTATCAACTGTTACTCTCCGTATTTGCATCAGAGGATAATCTTGATCAGATTATAATTTTCAGGATACCGTTATCCAAATATAACGAGTCCCTCTGAGCGTTGCACTTCCTTCCAAGGGAGTCTGCGTTCTATCTCTTTCCAGTCGATAATTGGACTCAAGGCTGGAGTTTCACGATCTTTCTTTTTCATGTTTTCATGGCTCCATCGCTGGGTAATATTTTAGCTCATCCTCTTTTCGTCCACCATACCACTTCCGTTAAAAACTCCACACGACCGAGCACCTCGTGTTCCTCCTGGTGGAAACTTCCACTCTCCTGTTCTTACAGCGACTTCGTCAATTTTTTTGGGTGCTTGGAAACTACTCGATAAAGTTCTCAAACTTTACTCTTGCAGCACTCGCAATCGATCGTGGTTTACTCGGTACATTTTTCTTCAGGTTGATTACTGGCAAGGGTGGTTCTATTCTTTCATCACCAAGCTTTCCATGGCTCCAACAACTTCGAGAACCAGGTCTTTCCGATTGTGCAATTCATCTCAATGCTTCCAATAATTTATTCCTCCGCTAACACTTTCGCAAGGTCCTTTATATATAAGCGATAGTGAACCTATCTGTCGGTAACTCATCTCGGTACTCTGCATTCTAGTTCGAATATGCTAAGTTCTCCTGCTAATTTGATTTCGAACTGCGCGCTGATTGTCTGGTACGATGAGGTTTCGTTGAAAACAGTATGGTTTTAATTTGTCTGGCGTGACAGTTGTGGTTTATAGAAGTAAACTACCTCCTGGTTTCAGCTTGTCTATTTCATCACGCAAATCTTTCTCAAAAACTCTCTTGAGGCGTTGAAAAGATAACATCTCTGTTATAACGTTGACTGCAAGGACTGCATTTGTTTCAGAACTTTGAAAAAGATTGAATGAGAGTTGCAGCATTGCAGTGCTTTTATGAAATCTATATCGTAAGCGTGGTATCTCAATATTAAAGATTGATAATAAAATGTATCCACTTTAAAAAATACAATCAAATATATCGATAAATTTAACTTTAATCTGTAAACTAAACATGTAACGATTGGCAAAACACAAAAAGCTTTAAAGCGTAATTTACAACTAAAATACAATGAAGGTAAAAAGTCACATGAATATTTCAACAAGAGCTTTTAGTGTTTTTTATTTATTTAATCATGGCAAAATCGTCTCCCCAGCACAAGTACCTATATAAGTAACGATACACAGAGCGAGTAACACACAAACAGGGACAAACAAACAACACGACAAAATACCAATTTTATATTTAAAACATTATTTTTGTTCACCATGTTTATGCTTTTCTATGTAAAGCTTTCCTCTCATCTGCACTGTATATATACACAAGTATACAGTAAGTAAATTAGAAAACAACGAAAAACGTGATAAGCATTACAAACTAAACAAAATTCCATTTTGTGTTATTATTGAAATTCCGAAAATTCGGAAAATTTGTGTTCATTTCGGCTCCTTCTTCTGTTAAACAAGATACAGTTTTTATTTTTTTGTTTATTTTAAAGTTATCTTCTCGGGTGCATACAAAGTCGAGTTAATTTATACCAAAATTTTGGCCAAAGTGAATAAATAAATGCATACACACACACTCGGTCACTCCCAACAGTAAAGATAGAGATTACATACATCCGTGTAAAATGACAGTAACGCAGTCACTATGTTGTTTGTTTTTTGCCATTACGTCTGGTATTCGACAAGGAGATGCGCTGTCCCTGATAACCTCAAGACAATATCTTATACCGATAATCCAATCAACTTTTTGCATGTGCAGATGATATCTGTGTGATTGGATTAAATGGAAATCGAGTGAAAGAAACATACTTGATTCACTGGAACAGTGTTCAGTTTCCGTTGGTCTCAAAATCAATGAGACCGAAACGAAATATCTGAACAAAATATCTGCGTATAAGCTGCGAATAAGCTGAAATTGTACAGAGTGTTGATCAGACCCTTTGTCATATGGATGTGGGAGTTGAACCTTGACGGATGAGTACGAAATATGGCTTTAAACGTTCGAGAGGAGAATCATTAGTGTGATTTATGGCCCAAAATACGAAGTTGCTGGGAGAGCTTTCGGTGACAATGGCTAAATGACATAGAGAGCAACCTGGCATATTTTGGTTGTATGAAGAGATACGGCTTATGATCGAAACCGATGTGGTCAGATTTTTGACAGGCCAACGGCCGACAATGGCCTGTAAAAACCGACAAAAAAAAATAGATAGAGATTGGGTCACATTATACTGAATGTGAGTAGTTTTGGTTGATCTTCGAGATTACATGTGCATCGGTATCATAAAAGCACAATAATACAATTTGTCTAATTATTCTAATTTAAGATAAACATATAATGTTTATATGTAACAACAAGCAACATAACAAACATGTCAACATAAACATAAAAGATTAAAACTAATTGTTGTCTCTATTATAGTTTTGTTGTTACATATAAAGCTCCTATATATACATTGTTTAGTTGAAAATAAACGAATAACTAAACTTAACTTGTTATTGTGTTTATACAATTTAAAACAATTAATGTGAAAAATTAGTTTATTTGGATAAATTTTACAAATTTTTCCCGTACCAAAAACTTTATCGTTCATGTTTGATCTCTAGAACGTTATAACGTATGGGTACATGAAGACTTTTTATGGTGATTTTTGTCGTAAGGATGTGTCTATACACACAGTATGAGAAATTAGGATAATAATGAAGGACACTTTATGTTTGCAGGGTACAATATAAATCTTTGTTGGGTTTAACCATGTGTTTTGGTTTATCTGATTACAAATTTACACCTGAATCAATAAGGATGAATGGAAAGAGGTGGGGAAAAGGTTGGGTAGTAAAATGAACGTAGAAAAAAAATTTGGTATACAGATCTAATAAAAGAAGGCTACATGGATTTGCTTAAGAACATAGAAGAAATCTTTATTAACGGAGAGTACTTCTGCACAAAAAATGTATTTTGGTGTCCAAAGCTAACTTGTATCAAAGGTATAATGAACTATTTGGAATAGCTCAAGACTTAAAATGTGTAAAATCATTAAGAAACTGTAAGACTATATATGCATTGGTCAACCGATAGAAATATATCTTTATATAATTAAGAGGTTATCAGTGTTAACGATTGAACGGAACTTACTAAACTTCATGAAGAAAAACTAGATCCTAGAAAGGTGCAAAAATTGGTAAAACTCTTTAATATCCACAAGACGCGAATCAACTATGATCAAATGAGTATAGTTTTGATGGTGCATTTAACGTTAAGTAGATTGAAAAGACTATAGAAACGAATCAAAACGAAAATATTAACAAGTTAAGTCTCGACGGTTATGATGATCCTTTGTTTATTACCATAATCCTGGAATATGCTTAGTAGAGTACCAAATAGAAATCTGAAAACTTATCATATTCCAGAATTAATCGAGCCCAGGCCCTGTCTGCATCTCAACATTGAAGGTTATAAGAAGGAATATTAGTCACAGAAACAACTATGTATATAAGGATAATCCGAAGCAAAGCCATTATTTTCGCTACAATACCAAAGTCATCGATAGTAATGATGACCTACTTTTCAAAAAATGCTGCAAAATCCACCCTCTTCGGAGGTTATTTCAAAGGATTCTGGGGTGAACCAATCATTGTTTAACCCATTTGGACGAAGTTCGAAACTGCAGAGATCACCCAAGTCTTCAACTGAAAATATATTTCAGTACGAAACAGAAAACGCCAAGCTCCACGAACAACTGAGAGAAATAAGGGATTTCACTGCTTAATTGAAAGAAAAATTTACAATCTTAAAGAACACAAATGAAGAACTTAAGAAAGCTTTACAAACACCTGCAGTATTTGAGACGAAACCTAAACCTATAATTGAGGGTGTCAGTGATTCATTCCATACGGACGAAGAAGAACTTAAAAGAGAAACTAATTTGGTCTTACATCAAATTAGAAGACCAAGCATGAAGAGGAAAGCTCAACGCTATCCGAAAATTGCAGAAAATTTACCTGCAACTTTTAAAGTTGTTTCTAGAAGCCAGATTATATTTTAAAAAAACATCTTACTTCTGAAGAACAGCCATATTAACCAAAAGAGAAAGTACCTCCATCAATTAGCATCGTTGGAATATCCTATTATTCTACTATACAATCGATTATTAAATCGATTACGACAGTTGAGTTCTGTAAGGAATGGAGCTGGGAAATTAATGTGACAGGCTCTAACACTTATAGAGCTTTAGCTACGAAGCTAAATTCCGAGCGGTATCAGTGGTTTACCTATGAGGACAAGAATATTCGTTCAATAAAGGTTATGGATACGGGTCTTCACCCAACCTGCGCAAAAGACGAAATTATGGCTAACAAGGAGATTAAATCTAGAAAAGAGGGCTTCCACTATTTATGCTCCTTTTCAATAACAAAGGAAAAGTGGAAGATGTGTATAATATCAAGGCAATAATTAACATGAGAGTTAAAATGGAGCCATCGAAAAAAATAGCAGTCGCATACCGCAGTGCAAAAAATGTCAAGGTTTTAACCATACGCAGAAATGCTAAAGAGATGCTAGATAAGATAGGTGTGCTGGTAAACATCACGCTCAAGTATGCCCGATTCGTAAAGATGTTCTTGCAAAATGTTTTAATTTTTTACAGCCACATCCTGCAAATTACAGGCCTGCAAGATATAATCTGCTAAAGGACGACTGTTGCACAGTATTGCAACTTGGATCTTGTTTCATAATCGAAGATGATTTTAACGCAAAGAACACTCACTGGGGATCAATAATAACCTCTACAAAAGGGAGAGTGTTTTGCTGCATGACAACAGAGGATAGAAACAAATTACCCGATCTTATAAACTAGTCTAGCCTGGCTGACAAAAAACAAAACCTGCTGGGGAAAATTTCAGAAGCTAATTGAGAATAATATTAATCTCCAAGTGCCAATTGAAAATTCTAAACAGCTAGAAGAAGAACTATAGAACAAATTAACAGCGTCATACAATAAGCGGCGTGGAGATGTACTCAATCAAATATACCAAAAAACACACAAGAATATTATTTATTCTTTGGAAGTTAGGGAATTGGTAGCAGCAAAACGAAAAGCAAGAACAGCTTGGCAAAGAAACAGAGCGCCTGAATTTAAAACTACTCTAAACTTTTTGTCCAAACAAACTAAAGCTGCTAGTTAAAGAAATCAAAAATGATCCATTTAGGTATTTACTAAGAAGCCTGTCTGGAGAAAAGAATAGCAACAAACATGTTAAAATGACTAAAACTTCAACAGCCAAAACTCACCAAAAATCACCAAAACTCCAGTTAGAAACGACGATGGAACTTAGGCTATAAGCTCAAAGCAGAAAGAAACATTATTTGCACTCACCTTGAAAACTAGTTCCAGGCTTAACCTAGACAAACAGTAGATGTAAACATACCACCAGAAAATAAAGTGGACAACTATAAACTATAACTATAGCTTCTGTCACAGTACCAGAAATAAAAGAGGAAATCAAAACAAACCTAAGTGCAAAGAAATCTCCAGGATATGACTTAATTAAACTTACGCCTCGTATTCAGGCTTAAACACGTTCCAAATCAATGGAAAGTCGCTGAAGTAATCATGATACCAAACCAAACAAAACATTAAATGACAACACTTATAGACTGATTTCCATAGACCTAATAATGACAAAAATATTCGAGAAATTACTGCTTAAGTGACTCAAACTATTAATTGAAGACAGAAATATTATTCCAACTCATCAATTTTATGAAATATTAAAATCTCACATAGCTAATCGATACTTTGGTGTTAAACTAGAAAGTGACACTCGGAAATAGCGAAAATAGAACGAGGAATACCACAAGGTATCGTTCTGGGACCAACTTTATATGTATTAGTTGCTGATAACATATAAGAATCCACAAGCAAATTGCAAAGAGCGACTAATACGGTCAACACTGGGATGAAAAGGTGGCGAATGAAACTGAATGAAGCAAAATCTGTGAATGAAAATGAATGGAGCAAAATACGCAAACACAGCAAAATACCCATAGGCATGACTCTTGACGCGAAACTAAAATGGAAAGGGCATGTGAAAAAGAAAAAAGAAGATTTAAACATTAGATACTGAAAGATGAACTGGCTCTGAGCTTAGTCCTCATTCCAAAAGACCTGAGCTTAGTCCTCATTCCAAAGCAAAGTTATACGTGGAATAGTTAATACACCGTGGTACGTGAGATATGAAAACTTCCATAGAGTTTTAAAGATGGATTTCTTTAGTGTAGACATAAATAAAAACGCAAAAAACACATGCAACGGACTAGTCAACAAAAAAATGCTGAAAAAGGTCGAATGTTGGATGACACAAATCCATTGAGAAGGCTGCAAAGGAAGAAACCACTTTATCTACTAGATCCAACCTAGATCACCCAAACATATAATAAAATTATGTAAAGGGTACTAGCCAAAGAGATATCTTATAACATTCCGATAGTGAATTTAAATCATGCAAGATAAATTACTATAGATGATTTGTAAATCAGTTGTAATAAATAAATAAAAAAATAAACAAACAAAAAAATATGGTTTTCTCTCTCACTCCATAATTAAATACCAATACTACGAATATAATGATTTGCCCTCGTACAGCGGCAAATAACTAACTACCATAATAACTATCATCCGAGTTTTTATTCATAAATGATAATATGAAACTCAAAATTCACCAATAATTCCATTCCGAAATTTATATTTTGATCTCACCATAAAGCACCAAGAGAGAAAATAATTTGAACAAACACAAACTAAACTAACGTTCATTCAGCATTCATAATCACCATCTTTTCTAACATAGACTAACAAATAACATTATATTATATCCTATATATAGATTATAAAAATAAATCAAAATTTCTACGTACATATCTGTATTTATCAGTCATATTATCAAAAAATATAAATTCATTGCTTCACACACACTGTTTTAACACAATACAGTAAACAACACTAACACTGCAATTGAAACACATTTATTTTACTATTTATTTGGAGATAGACCAAATCACGTCTATTCTCGTTCACATCACACACAAAACTCGTTACAATACACGACCAGAGTCCTGTTATAACTTAATCACATGAAAGGCTTAATAAATGAGCTAGAATGCAAATAAATACGAAGTTACACTAGAACCTCGAGTTGCGTCGCTAATGCGTTCCAAGAAAATGCGACGCAAGCCGAAACCTAACTAAAATATTTCTTTACTAGAGTCTGAAACAATTACGTTTAACTGCATATGTTTATTGAACCAGATACGCAGATTTTAAAACGTAGGCAGCTTTTTCGCCATTTTTGTTGTGATAGCCGTGGAAAGTGGACAAGTCTGTGTTTGATGGCAATATTTGTAAGTCAGTGTGATTTTATTCTTTTTTGGATGGCAAGAACTTTCAATTACTATCATCAGATGTTGGTTCAATAAAATTAAGCTTTAGGAGAAGCCGCCAATCGGTAACCGCAAAAAATATAATTCACAAACGCAAAGAGTGTGGAAGTGTTAAATGTTTCACACAAGACCGATTTGAATAATGAGGCAAGATTTAAATTTACCAGGGTATATAGTGTAAATAATCACTAATTAATAATCTCTACTAATTAGTCCTTTCTTTTTTGATAAAACTTTGACTGAAATTTTTTCAGTTTGCTGCAGTAAAGTGACATTCACACTATCATAATGATGAGAGCACTTATCACGATAATGATGACGATATAAAATGACCGAGTGATTAAAAGCTCAATCCATCTTATAAACTACGGGCTACTGAGTTTGGTATGCTTTGTTGTGGCGTGGGAGAGAAGAAACCACTGCCATGGAGATGATAAGTAAACATGCGAGGTGACTCGTAGTCTGTCGACAAATTTATCTATAGATATAGTGTGTCATTAACACTCCTTGCATTATTGCACTACCGTAGAGGCAACATCAGTTCTCCAGATCTTTGCCGATCTAGATCTTTGCCGATTCTATATTGTTTACGATAAAGGTGCCTTTTGATATTATATGCCCACAAGGACTTCGCGTTGTGCTTTATAACTGTAATTGCTTCCAGTTGTTTACAGTATCTATGTGAGCTTTTAGGGCTTTTACACATGGAACTTTTTTTTGAATCTTCATCCCGTAGACTTAAGATTCATCATTATGTCTATAGAGTAAAGGAACCAAACGGCAATCTAATACAAAACAATGAGACGAATGATTGAGGTATAGAGCCCTCGTACAATGCGAGATTAATTCGGCACTCCAACACGGGGTCATACCATTTGCACCGTTTGCATTGTAGTATTACGGCATGGCTTTGATATAAAAATCGTTGATGAGTTTAAATATTTCAGCTTAGCGAGAGATATCGACTCGGTATACATTTATCTGTCACAAATCAACGTATAAATCTTTTTAACAACTACGAAACATCTCGCGATGTACACCAAGTATTCCTATAGATTTCAAGCAAGCCTATATTACTCGATCGATCGAGAGAGGCTTTTGTATGCGCTTGAAAATTTAGGGATTTCAAATAAATAGGTACTTCTGTCTAAAATGAAAGTAACGCAGTCACAATGCTGTGTTAAAATATATCCTTCGTAAAAGTGAAACATCTCAAGACAACATTCCGACAAGCCAATCTACTTTTTGCACGCACATGATATCTGTGTGATTGGATTAAATGGCAATGGAGTGAAAGAGATACTTGATCCACTGGAACAGTGTTCAGCTTCCATTGGTCTCAAAAGCAATAAGTCCAAAAACAACTGGTTTTCGAGACCTAGACGTAATTGATTTTAGTAGTAGAAACTGCACGTTTAAAGAAGTGATGAGATTTAAGTATTTTGGATCTTAACTAATAGTATGGGTGAGGATATCAAACTTCGCCTTATTGCTGGCAATCGGACTTTATATCCTCTACGTCCACTTCTGAAATCAAAATATCTTGAAAATACGGATAAACTGAAATTGTACTGAGTATTGATCTGATCCGTTGTCATGTATGGATACCAAAATCATTTGTTAAAAGAATTAAACCCGAGCTATATAACTCGATGCACACCAAAGTAGGCGAATGAACGGTAAAGTTTTATCATAAATGATAGTTAAACCATTTAAGGGGAACTCCCTATTTGCTGTTCAATTTTACTGCAGATTTTTCTTTATGTGTTCCGTTTTATTAGGTTTGTACTAAACCAAATCCGTCTTCGAGATGGCTCTGAAAAACACAATGTTTTATAAATTCGAGTTGCCTTCAAAATGCGACGCAATTTATGATATTGATTTAATTCGAGACGCAAGTTGCATCGACGCAACTCGAGGTCCTTGTGTGTGTATTCTCAAGAGTGCAAAAACCAATATACTTATAAGTGATAATTGATAAATGCCTTAATATAGAGCTCATTAAATAATACGGTAAGATAAAGCCAATTCAGATACTGATTTCATATTGTAAGCCACACGAACATTACTCACACTTGCATCAAAAATCATTTAATCAATTGTTCAGAGAATCAAACTACTAGTATACCTTATGCATTGAATATGTTTACCTTTCTAGCATTGAATACTTTTATTATATTGGAACGAATAAGTCTAAATCAATGATCAATCGTCATAGCAGTCAATGGTCGAGTGGTAAAGTACGCGGTATACGTGGTAGTAGGCAAACAGAAGCTGGTTCGAACCCGAAAACGAACAATTAGACATCAGAATATTTTTATATTTGAATTTATTTCGGCGAGCAAGAGATGTTATCTCTTCAGATGCTACAAGCGGTATGGTATGACTATCTAGAGAAACGTAGATGAATTAGAACAAAGTTCCCGCCCACTTAAGGGGAAATTGAAAGTTCATTCTTTTGAATTCATCGCAATTTAAATAAATTACTTTCATGATTTTCTGTTCGCCTGTTACAAATTTTTCTGATTTTTACGAATTTTGACAAAAAATCGTTCAATTTGTTGTTGTAGCGGAGACACATTTTACCTTTTTGTATAAAGGAATGTATTCTTATCAATTGCGACTGCGTCGTCCAATTTAAAACGATAGATTAATTTTATCATTTTTCAGGCTCAATTTACTTCCCGTTTAGACAAATTTTATGTGTATGTATCACATAACTCCAGCTATACGGTACAATCAATAGTTCCACTAACGCTAAAAGGTAGGTCGATAAGTGTTTGTATGGAATGCATTACCGATTGTACATAAAGGGTGTTTTATTTTTAATCAAGGTCAACTTTCATATGAGATAGATATTGCTGCATACGAAGAACACCCATAAACTTCGACCTGACGTAGCAGTTGATACAGATGAACACTAAGGTCGTGCTGATAATTTTAGATAAAAATCATCTTCTGGAATTTTTTTAACGACTAATAACATTGAGATGACCACACCACGTCCCGTGACTGTAGTCGTCATGCAGCTTTCAAGTTATATCGAGTACCAATAAAACTTTCACACTGAGTATGGTGTTGGAGAAATGTTACGAGAAGGGAACACCAAAAGTGAAGAACAGATTCTACTGCTTCTCCCCTGCACTGCTTGCAATTTCGTTCGATTACTAGTGTAACTTGATGGAATTTCATTCAATTAACTTAAAGAATAGTGTCCTCTGGAGAGTATTCATTATGGCCCTTAAAGTACATCAATCATAGTTCAAGAAGAGGATTGGTTACCTTAACTCACTTTTATTTTATGAGTATTTGTGCAGAATAGTAGGGAGAATATTGATACCTATGCAAAAAAGCTGATAGAAAGGAATCGAGCTTTACAATACATGTATACTTGACGCGATAGGTAAACCAAGTATTATCTGATAACCAGAATACATAGTAGCTGAAGCCTCTCGCTCGAATGCCTCTCGCATCGAAACTAAATTACAAAGCTTTATGGCAGGCCAAATAGTTCAGAACTAAAATAACTCGGAAAGCGGCAACAATTTGCGTGGAGAATTTTACAGCATATCACCTGAAAATGGAAGGTGGTAAAGTGATATTAATTATCTTTTACTTAATTTAAACAAGAAGTCGTTCACATATGGACTGCAGCCAATATCAAAATAGCTGTACACATTGTTTCGTCTAATGAATTAACGGAATCTGCTGCAGCGTTGAAAAATCAAATAGACACGTAATGGTCAACAAGAAATTCCTCACAACACCACCAGATGTCAGAACAATGAGAGGATTATACAAGCTTTAAATCAAGCCACTAAATTGGAAACAGTCAAAGATCAGCAGGAGGAAATTTAACACAAGCCTGAAACGCTCCAACTGAACTTCTTTTAAAATGAATTCATCGGTATAGAACCAACATGGAAGAAAATGGCAAAGAATGATCGATGAAAGTCTCTGATCATCAACTGACACCCTAACCGAAACTAGAAACAACTTTAACGGAAATTAAAAGTGCCATTGAAAATCTGGGGGACCATAAAGCTGATGAACCAGACAAATGTTCAAAGGAGATTCAAACGATCTGAATTGTACCGATCACATCAACTATCACATCACTGAACAATCCAGTAAATAAAATTCACCTCGTTACCACCTGCTCCGCGTCGATTTCGAACCAGTATATATGTATTTCAAATCGGAATGCTGGAAACCGAGTTTATTTTTAGCGTTAACAAAGTACAATAAAATTCGAGGAATAAAGCAAGAATGAATATACACTCACTAATTCTGTTCCTGATCGTATTAATCGAATGGGGATTAATAGGTAAGCTCAAAGATTCAGTTATCTGAACGTATAACAAAAAGCCTGGAATTCTTCTGCCCTGTCACGCCGCACCAAAATACGAATGTTCAAGTCGAGTATGAACAACTCGAGTTGAACATTCGTATCTTGGTGTGGACATACAAGAAAAGTAAGAAAGAAACATAAATAAGTGCCTTTGACGAAAATGTAAATGTTTCTGGTCAACACCATAACTAATATTGAACTGCACAGACAAATCAGTTAGATATAAAGGTGAAGATGGGTCATTGAAGAAATCATTAAGTGATTTATAACGAGGGTGTCATTGGACTTGAACCCACAAGTGGTAAGGAAAGTAAAAAAATTGATTCCCGATAAGGGCAGGGTGTAAAGGGTTTTTTTACCATCTGATTATGTATGAATAAACACATTTATGAGTCCTTGTGAAATACTGAATACATAGGCCAACCCATCGTACGAAGCTATGCAATGTGCATAGTAACTCCGTAAAGTAGGACGTAAATAAGCAACCCGCGAAAGAGTAGGGCCTTGAGCCTCAAAACAGTTTGCAAATAAAGAAACAAACAGACAAACAGACCGAGAGATAAAAGCTATAGTTCCCAATAGAATAAGATGGTCAAGCTTAGTACACGCGATATGGTCGTAAAATTGAAGTTAAAGGAAAGTAACGGCTCCGTGAGCTCTCAATATAAAATCCATCTATAGTTAAAACAGAATTCTAAATTCTTGAACGGTAAAAAGAAACAATAACCGAAGGCTAATGATGGATAAAGAAATGTCCAGAATTTTCTGACTATTGAATCCGTATTTATCTCTACAAACGGAACTATCCAGCTCAAAGCTATAGACAGTAATTGGTAAATATGGTGATATGTATATATATATAATATATATATATATATATATATATATATATATATATATATATATATATATATATATATATATATATATATATATATACCGGATGTTTCTTTTAAACTGAGACGATCAAATATCTCGAAATATCTCATACCGCGGGGGAAATACATAAGAGCAAAAAAAATCCCCCACCCCCCGCTTTATAGGTGGGGCGGGGGTAAATTTTAATCTAAGATTGGAAGCCATATTTTTTTATTGCAGATACGGATTCTACGACTAAAAGTACGTGTGATTTGAATGATTTATTTTGTTCGGTTTATTGATAGATGGCGTTGTAATCGACGAAATTCAATATTTTCAATTTTTTTTTCTTAGAACACACGCATTTGATTCTGCAATACGTTTGAAATAAAATTCGTCAACAAAACAATTTATTCAGTTTTGTAAATCACATTTAACGTTTGTGTTATTTCTTATCTTCATGTTTTGTAATTGCAAAATAAACGATAAAATACTTTAGAATGGAACGTTTAACTGTGGCAGAGAAAATTGAAATGACTCTGGTTTATGGAGAAGCTGGAAGAAGTCTTGGAAATGCTGTTGCTATTTACGCTCAACGTTTTCCGGATAGGATTCGTTCACGTGCTTCATTTGGCCGTACTATCAAACAATTTATTACTGATGGAAATGTTCAACCGAAAAAGCAGACCCGTAGAGCAACAGTCACTGGAGAAAATTATCTTAAATTGCTGTATTGGCAGCTGTGGCTCATAATCCTCATGTTAGTACACGAGAAATAGTTCACGATTCCGGATGGTCCCTCACCAGTGTTTGGAGAATTTTAAAACGGCATAAGTATCATCCTTATCATGTGTCCTTACACCAAGATCTTTATGGCGCTGATTTCCAAAATCGGGTAACTTTTTGTCAATTTTGAGCACGTGAACAAATACAACAAAACCCCCATTTTTCTGTTGCGTAATCTTCTCTGACGAATCGTCTTTGATAAACCATGGAACGGTTATTTGAAATAACATGCTTATTAAAGTGTTATCCGCACTGGCTCCGTCAAGTTGAACATCAGCGTCCTTGGACTGTCAACGTGTGGTGTGGAATAATTGGCAACAAATTGGCAACCAATAAAAGTTGGTGTTGGCAAAAACAATGTAACCTTTTACATCTGTACTGTGTAAAAGCTATGCCATTGGATATATACTGACGAAATATGGAACCTCTTGGGAAATCTTTGGTTATGATCTATATTCAATATTAAGCTTACTTCTTCTATCTCAAACGCGCTTCCTCACTTAAATTTAGTTTTAAGAGTGATGCCTAAGTTTAACACCGTATGCGCATATGCGAAATCAGTTTCGAGTTTAGTTTGGCTGGCATATTGTTAAAATAATGTTAGTTTTTAGGTGAAGCTGAATGCGCAACTTCTTATTAGTCTTCTTATAGGAACTCTAACAAATAAGTTTTAAGTCGATCTACTCACTTTCAATAAAATTATATTAGCAGTTCTATACGGGAGCTATACGAAAGTTTGTTTCGTATTTTCAGAGAGTTTTAAATTAAATCCAAAAGCCAAATTGAGGAAGGGCATGAACAACTCTCACTTATAGGCACCCACATTATTGAAGGCAACTTGAATGGTCAAATCTACCGATACTTTTTGGAAAATGAACTGCCAATATTACTTAAAAATTTGAGCTTAGAAGTTAGATTGAACATGTGGTTTCAACATGATAGTTGTCCTGCACACTATTCGGTGGTGGCACGTGAAATACTTGATCGTGTCCCATAAATTGGCCCGCCAGATCTTACTTCGTATCTGCAATAAAAAATGCAATAATAAAAAATATGGCTTTCTATCTTAGTTTAAAAGTTACCTCCCCCCCCACCTACAAAGCGGGGTGTGCGGAACTTGTCTTTGCGCTTATGTATTTCCCCCGCGGTATGATTAAATTTTGATTATGGACATTATTTAAGTAGAGTGGGTATTTTTCGAGATATTTGATCGTCTCAGTTTAAAAGAAACACCCGGTATATATATATATATATATATATATATATATATATATATATATATATAAACATATATTTATATATATTTATATATATATATATATATATATATATATATATATATATATATATATATATATATATATATAAATATATATATATATATATATATATATATATATATATATATATATATATATATATATATATATATATATATTTATATATGTGTGTTTGGGAAGATTAAGATCCGATATAACTTGTAACCTATAAAACATCAAATTTACAGTCAATTGTATAAGGGTATTGACATCATAATCAGTGTCGATTACCTATCTGTCTTCAACTTCAGATTAAACTTCATTATATTCACTCCCAGCTACGCTAATTACCTACCGTTAAAACTCTTAAATTGAATCGGTATAACGAGCTAGTCGCCGACAAATGAAATAACACCCCATGAAAAGCTCACAGATAATTGAAAAAAGAAAAATCCAAATCGAAACAAGATAACTAATCAATTAAAATTTAAATTAGTCTAAAAGCTCTTATCAATTTGCCTAGGATGGAAGTATCGATTTTGTTCGAAATTAAATATTTTTTTTTTCCTTTTTATCTTTTCAATCAGCATGGAACATAAAATGTTACATGAAAAAATAAAAAAAAAAATTATCATCAATTGAAATTCAGATCATGTAACAAAAACTACGAGAATGTATAAATAAATTTTCTTTATTAAAATGAAATACGAACACAAGTAATAATAAGATTGGTACGAAGACGAGGAAGAAGTTTTATATTCGTCTTAAGCACATAACAATAATATTATCATTATTATTAAGAAGAAAACCAATAAATTGAATTATTTTTATTAGCACACTGTATCGATATATATACATACATATACAGTCGTACATATAAACAACAATATTATTCGATTCCGAAATAACTTACTTAACGATCCGTCATTAAGTTATCGACTTAATATATAAATTATATATAGAGAGAGCTTTCCGATTAAAATACCGTTATAGGCATTAAATTACCATTTATATGGGGTTTTGAATGGTATAACAGCCGTGTCGGATATTATAGATTCGACAAGCTATATCTAATTGATTCGATTTATGTATATAGTTTCTTGTGTGCGAATACCGATTTGTATATTAATCCATAAATCAATGCTGTTGTGAAAACTACTGTGTAAACGATAAACGAAGAGGTATAGGATAATGGTTTATAAGCCACTTAATATTTTTATACCTTTCCGAAAGGCAATACGTAATCCTCTTTAAACATTATCCTTTGTGTATGATAATTTTGCGTTCTAAATCTGTATATGTGTGTGTGTGTACTCGTATGTAGACGAGAAGATGAGTATATGTACAAGACTTATGATTTTTCTAAAATAGGAAAATCGCTTTTCAATAGGTTAAACTCTCACTATTCGAATTGAGGTCGCTTGTAAATTCGGATTTGAAAATCGGTAATCTCTGAATTATTTGTGTAAATGGGATTTTGTTATGAGCTTAAAGGGGGTTAGATAATTTTGTGGACTGATAACAAATTTTAAGTCGATTAAAATATAGGAATTATATTAAGGATTAGATATACATTTTTTGCTGAAATAATCTGAATCGATAACACAATTTAAGTCCAATAGGCTACCATACCACATTCTCGAGGATTGCCCAATTCAAGCATTTGCTGTTAGCACATCGTCTTGAGATTGAGCTACATTCTTGAGTCTAAATTACCAAATCGAAAGATGTTACGAAAGACGTGGTTTATTCCTTATGACGTACGACCAGTGGACCATGGCTTTTACAAAGCGTTTCACTTGAGAGTTTGGCTCTCAATCTGTCTTTCATGACTCTGGAATGTTATAGCATAACCTTAAGCCGTATACGTAATCGATTATAGCCTTGGCGAAAATTATTTCTTGAAAGAATTAGGAGTGTTTCGACCCAATAAAAGTTGGTGTTGGCAAAAACAATGTAACCTATGACATCTGTACTGTGTAAAAGCTATGTCATTGGTTATATGCTGACGACATATGAAACCTCTTGGGATATCTTTGGTTATGATCTATATTCAATATAAGCTTACTTCTTCTTTCTCACTTGCGCTTTCTCACTTTAATTTAGTGTCAAGAGTGATGCCTAAGTTTAACACCGTATGCGCATGCGAAATCAGTTTTGAGTTTAGTTTGGCTGGCATTTTGTTAAAATAATGTTAGTATAGGTGAAACTGAATGCGCAAGTTCTTATTAGTCTTCTTATGAACTCTAACAAATATGTTTTAAGTCGGGGTACTCACTTTCAGTAAAATTATCTTAGCAGTTCTATACGCGAACTATACGAAAGTTTGTTTCGTATTTTCAGAGAGTTTTAAACTAAAGCCCAAAGCCAAATTGAAGAAGGGCATGAACAACTCTGCATGACATATGTACAAATAGAAGCAATATTATAAGGACGCCCTTAGCCTATAGATCGGAGATAAAGAGAAAAATACTTGTGCCACAGTTGTTTTGAACCGCAATCTTCCTAGTTAGTACTTTGCGAAGGTATGTGGCTCCAAAATTGTGTCAGTCGTATGTGTACAATACAAATGATAACATATTCCGCACATTTGACTTGAGAATCTCAAAAACCGCATTTTCCGTGATAATTTAATATGACCCTGCGCCTTGCTGAATACTAGAAGTAACTTATTCCAACCAGCCAGGTTTATGAAATTCCATCAGAATTAGATGTCCTAGAATGAGAAGATGCTATGCTTTGTCCAAAATTGTGTGAACCTGTATACACTATTATTACACTGCTTCGAAGGCTTCTTGCATCAGTTCCGGGCGCCTTCCATTGAACATATACTACAGACGATTTGATCAGAACATTTACATAATCCATGCATATTATATTTAATGGTTGTCCAGTTTATATAGTTATATAGAAGTCCGTCAATCAACATAAAACATATTATAGGGATAAAACATCCCTTGAAGGTATCCTTTCACTGCCTTAGTGGTGACTAACATCTTTCAATTTATTTGTAATACTTTTGCTCTTAAGCATGAACCAAATCCATATTGCGGTAGTACGTGTCATTTTCTTCTGATGCCTTTATCTTCTGAACAAACCACTGCGAGTATTTTCTTTTTCCGTGATTAATTTCAAAATTAAAACCGTGATAAGAGAAAACCCCTGTCCTAATTTATTGATCAGCTCTTTCCCCACAATCGTTGAAAAATGATGTAAGGCTAATTGGTTTATATAAATCGTCTTGGTTCGGAAGTCGGTACATTTCTGCTTTTAAGTATAAATGAAGCATACATTTTCTTCCTCCATTTACAAGGCAACTTATAAAGACATACTTCTAGCCCATGCTGAAAGACCCATACCATCTCTATCAGAAAATTGGGGTAAAACAAGATTTTAACTGCCCATCTGAGACTTTCAGGTTCAAACTAATTCTGACAGACTCTATATTTTAAAATGACTTTCATAGTTCATCTTAGTAAATAAAGGCCATGGTATAGTCTGGAAACATTATAACATCAGCAGTGTATTGTCCTCCTTAACATATAATCATGAAGTAGCCGTTCATCAATGTGGTGACTATATAACTCCAAACATACTCATCTTTTCAAAGTTATTGGAGATAAATGTTTGAAGAACAAAACATTGGAAGCATAATTCAATATACATACCAGTATCCGACACCAGTTTCTAAAATCCTCTGAAAACTCCCGATCTGTACCAATTAACAACCTCAAAATCGACGGTCATATTTTCTTCCATCAAACTATACACTAAAACGGTCATATAAGAGATTTTGAAAGAAATATGATTTTTGGCCAAAGCTAATTCAGAATTGCGCAACTGATCAAGCTCGAAGTCTTCGCATTAAATATTTTTAAAAAAGATTTAAAAAAAAGCTTTTCCTTTATAAGTCAACTAAATGTAACGTTAACTAATACGTTATGCCCTTAAAGTGAGGTCAGGCTGGTGCATGTCCACGTATATAGATTTAATTTATATAGACCAAAGAGAAATATACCAGGGTTATGCCAATGTTGCGATTGCATTTTCGAATTTTGAAATATTTGTAGCGAATTCCGAATTGTTTTGGCTAGAGGCGGTCGAGATTATAAGTTACCAAAATCACTAAACTCCATGCAAAATGTTGCAGTACTGGAAAATTGTACACAATTTTGTTGCTTAACTGTTAGATGAATGGACTTCATTAAGAGACCAATGCTGTTTGAATGCCCATTCGAAGGAATGTTCTGGAACTAAGGACCAGTTTCCGTTGAAGGACGTTTTCGTGCAAAGAAATACATTGCGGCCCTGGAAACCACATTGCAAAACAAAATTCTAAATTTCGGTAAAGATATTACGTCCATAACGACTGATAGACCAGCAGTTATGAAAAATTTTGATGGTTTTTCCATGTGATCAGTGGTTGTGCTTCGCACACGCGATTCAATTAGCTGTAATTAATATTTTATATTATAAATCGCTTACTATACTGAATTGGAGCATACAAAACAAAAAATGTTAGTGGAGAAATTCCAGAAAGTGACAACGAGGAATCAAAGGATTAGGAGTACGTAGACGAAGATTGCGGTGGCTTGATTGTATAAATTGATAATGAAGCTGAATTAGAGCACCTTGTGCAACTGATGCCTCTTTCACCAGACCATTTAAAAATATAAAAGTCAAAGTTATTGAAAGCTATTCACAAAGATTGATATCCATCACAAGTATAGAAAATTCGTCAGAATCTGACGATTTAGAATAAGTATTTTGAATCACGAATCACAACGCGCAGTTCTAGTCATTAAACCAAAGATTCATTCGAATTCGTCATCGAACATATCGTCTTTCGGCTCAACTCGATGCATGACATCGTCATAATAATGGGAGGTAAATATACGGATGGATCACATATACAAATAGCGATTCAGACCCATAATCTCGTTGGCAATCACACAAATACGAGGACAAACTATCTATTTCTCTGGTAAGTACGCTACTGCCTTTCAAGTGGAAACTACTGTAATTTTGAAAGTAACACTCTTTGCAAAGGAGATCATCGTTTTAACCGCCAGGCGGCTCTGCAGGCGTTTGTGTCTTGAGCCATATGGGAATCAAGAGAAATTTATTGGCTGATTTTGGAGTGAACGTCACTATCCCGTAAAACCTCATTTCTTTTCGGCCAGAATGTTTTCTTTTGATCACTAAATAAATAAATGTTTCTGTCGTTCTTAAGTTATGATCAACGCGTCATTGCTTTCTGAATAATAACACGTTCGGAATAAAAATTCAGAACATTCCAAACTGCGAACAATGTGAAGGAGTAGAAGAGTTGGAGGGAAAACTGTTGAGCACTTCTTGTGCTCCTGTTCTTCATACTCTTGCCATATATTGCACTCTTTTTAACCACAATTCTTATTTGAAGATACCAAATACCTTAGACTTTATAAGAAGAACAAATAGATTTTGAAACTTAGAGTGAAAAATCGTAAAAAGGGATGTCATAATAGGCCAATCGAGCCTAAGTGTCTGGGATAAGAAAAAACAGTACTCTCATTATATTTAGATAAGGATTTCTGCACTGTAACTAGCACATTATGATTCGAAACCAGTACCTTCCGGTCCAACTAACCCAGCTCTGATTTTTTACCACCCGTATGTTAGACACTTGTATAAAAACTCATGTACTCACCAAACTCCCTCGCACCAACGTCTCAACCCTACTCAACGCATCACAAAACGAAAAAAAAAAACAAATTTTCTAAATAATTCATTTATTTTGTTTAACATTAAAATAAATATTATTTATTTACATTTATTTATATAACTTTTCCATTTTATTTTTATTTATCATAATGTTATAAACTTTTAACATATTTTAGTTATAAACATTAAAATATATTTTTTATATTTGTTTTATTTTTTAACTTTTTCTTGTTTTATTTATTTATTTATTTATTGTTAAATTTTTAACATTAACTTAATAAAATAATTTTTTTTTATTTTTGTATACATAAATTAATATTTATATTGTTTTTTAAATTAATTATTAAATATAATTTTGTTTACAAAATGTATTATGTAAGCAAATTATTTATTTAATATACGTTCTCTTATTAAATTGTATAATTATAGTTTATTTAATTATTAACTTAATTAATTAAATAATATTAAATTTAAATAAATTATAATATATATTAACTATTTTGTTATTTATATAATATACATATAATATAGTATGTTTTTATTTTGGCACTTTATTTATTTATTTAATTTTATTATCATATTAAACATAAATTAAAATCATTTATTGTATAGATATATATATAATTAAATAATAAATAATTTTTTTTTATTTTATTTATTGGGGTCAGAACTGTTATATAATAAAATTTATTTGGTTTTTGTTTCAAAAATCCAAACAAACAATATTTATATTATATTAAATAACAATTTATTAATTATATTTAATTATTTTATTTTTTTGAATGTGGTTTGTATTTGTTTTTGGCGAAAAATTAATAAATTAATTAAACATTTCAAATTACAGGTTAATTAGGGTGTTTATCGTTTTTTGTTATAATATTAAATTTATTTGTTTAATAAACCTTCATTTGTTTGTTGGTATAAAAAATGTCTGTTAACATCTTATTTTGTTCAGAAAATCATTTGGTTAGAGCGGCCTTGATTTATAGAACCACAAGGTGATAGTTTTAACTTGCACTGGTAAGGTTGCTAAAATTCAAAGCAACTGATCTATCCTCATCTAGTACACTCGTAGATCCGTTTATCCACAGTTTCTTTACCACGCACGTTACCATGAATGGGCTCTTGGATGCTGGCTGTGTCGTCTGACAGATATCACTTTCACCACTAAAACTGTCTTGCGTGGACAATAATGAAAGCTTTTTCCCACCTCTGGTTTTGACGCAAGTATTCCTTCATAGAGGAAGATGTGCATTAGCATTAAAACCAGCTATCAGACGAGTCGTTTTATAATTTCAGCAACTTATTATGGGTAAGTAAAATCCTCAGAAGGATGTAAAGTAACGAAATCGCAAAGAAAGTATACTGAGGCAATAACCACTTCACTTTGAGAGTTAAGAGTAATGCGTACAGCTGCAATATTATCCGAACTAAGCTCAATGAGAGATGCATGCTCTGGTTCTCGCGGTGGAAATTTTGTTCAGAATTCTGTCACCGGGAGTATTAAGTTCAGAAAACTTCTTTTTTAATTCTATACAGAAGGTGACTTAGCTATGTGGCAAGCTCATCTGTTTCACCAGCAAAATATAAAAAAGATAGAAATAAGAAAACAAAACTTGAACACTACGGGCCTGAGATGATATACGTACGTACTGTAAGGAAGAGTTGGAACCAATAATGTGCTCAATAGTCTTTAAATCCACCCGGAACACAATCTATTGGCAGTCAGCGTCTCGTCTGTGTCGGTTGATTTTCCTTCCATTAATATTGACAATTGGATTCGTCACGCTGATGCTCGCTAATACCACAGAATAACTTTATTAACTTATTATAGCCAATGCTTGACCCAACCCACATAAAAAGGAAATCAGTCTTGTTAACGAGGTGACATATTGCAACTGACGTACAGTTTCAGAATACGGCATTACTATGTCAGTCAGGTTAAGCGTTCTGAAGAAAAGGTTTCACTTGTAACCTTTGCTATAAATAGACTGATTCCAAAAGTATACTGGATTCTATTACGCAATACCTTATCATTGGGTGTTTAAGAAGTCAGATTCAAATAAAAAGCTACACAAGTATTGAACTGGCACTGAATGATTTCTAAACTACATGTCCAGTGCTACCGTGTTAGTATAGATAGGTATTTCATGTAAGTTTAGATAGGTAAATTTAGTATAGTAATTAGATTGGTTAAGACGAGGTTCCAAACAATGAAGCACCTTTGACGGTAACTGCACACCTAGCATTTTTCCACACTCTTTTTCACCGGTATAAATTCATGTGTTTGGGCAGTGAAAAATCACTGAAAATTGTGTTGAGCGACCTATAGCACATCTCTGACTGAATGGATATACATGAACAAGCAAAGTTGCTGTGTTTAGTGTGAAGAACAGCCAGAAGCATTGCAAGAACTTCTGGCTTGGTCTGGATTATGGGTCGTTGGGATCATTGAACCGTACTTTTTCAAAGACGATGAAGGCAGAAACGTTACTGTGAATACCAGCGCTATCGTTTGACTTGACTGACATGTGGTTTCAACAAGATGGTGCCACACAGCACACGACACAATGGCCTACTTGAGAGGCGAGTTCGGTGAACAGTTTATTTCTCTCAATTGGCCTCAATTGGCCGCCTCGGTTGACGCACTGGAAGCCATAATATTTAAGAATTTATTCGTGATATATCGGCCAATAAGCCGATGAGAGTATCTCAAAATTGGACCCTTTGTATGAACCATTTGAGGCGTAGCCATATAGATAGTCTGACTCAAATACAGATTTCATATACATTTCTCTAAATTTCATGTATTGTTTTTTAGATCAAAACTGAAAGCTTTTCTTAATAGCTAAGTACAAAGATGTATCACATTATTTTTTTAACTAAGCTTTAATTGGATGCAGGGCGGACTTTTAGACTGTCGTATCGTCTTGTAGCTGTCAGAGGTCTTATAAAGGTTTTATATATCTGAAGAACCTGATGCGATCTAAATATCAGTCAAATGGAAGAGGAACCCTGCAGAATATTGGGTTTCTGTCATTCCTCATTATACCTGTACATCACTGACGCACACACCCACTCCACATTCAGACCATCTCTCGTATACCGAAACACGTATATATCATATGAGCTTAATACATTTATATTCCAATTATATCAAAACAATACATCCTATACATTGTAGTGTACAAGTTTCCTAGCTTTTATACGGTCTGCTCTACCTTTATTTATTAGGTAAGCTCAGCATCCCAAATTTCGACTAAAAACAAGTAGTCACACAATCAAGACTTAAAATCCCTAACACCTACTATTAAATGTAAAGTCACTCCCAGCAAAATAACTGTGTCTTGACTTTAAGATGAATGATAACTCATTTTCTTTCTTAACCGTTACTTTCCACAACTCAACTTTCTTTTCTTTTTGATAACAAAACCAATTAAGTTTTCATTCTAACCACCGATGATGCTCACATATCCACCATGGTTTGTTAGTCCAGCACTACCCCACAGGTGGCGTAGTGGTAAAAGCTGCGGCAGTTGGAGCAGGAGGTACCGGGTTCGAATCGGGGAAATTCGGAAAGATGTAAATGAGTTTTTCACCTTCAATCGTTTGGGCGGTGCGATCGGTGTGAAAAATGAACATATATCTAGATCCCCTGTTGTGTTTAGAATCTATGGGCCGACCCATTTTCCATGTCAGTGCTATATAGGCTTACATGGAGCTATGCAATGCGCAGATGGTTCTACGAAAAAACTCGGACCTATAGCCGTTTCAAGTGTGCGATAGCAGCCACAACAACCTAACCTAACCTAACCTATAGTCAAGCGCGCATCCAAAAACGGAGAACCATCACCATGAAGTCGGATGGTGGATCGTGTTAGAAGAAACTCCATTACCCGTTCATCATCAGATTGTCCCTCTTTTATTTCACAGTGCACCAGGTAGCCCATTTGTTAATATACCACTATCTTCGGAGCTTATTCATTATGAGATAGGAGGATTTCTTATTAGGAGATAGTTTAACAATCATGATTCTATTAATGATTGTTATTGCAGAAGCTTAATAAGCTCGTTCTTTATAAAAATTCGTTACTAAAATTCAAAACCGATAAAGTCGAAAATTTGGTACATTGCCATTAGTTCGGCCAAAAAAAACACAGGAAAAAAATTTGTTGCGATTGAAGTTAGCCCTGTTGGCTCCACCTAATTCAAGATCTGTAATAAGATCACCTTAATGCGATCCATCACAGCAATTCTCTCGTTGAGAACATCGTTTTGTAATGAAAAAGAAGGTAAACGGTGTGTAGTGGAAAGTGAGCTTTCATCAGCATAAGAATATAGTGGGTTGAGAGTTGATGGTATAAGATTATCGATGGTATAATAAGTAAAACCGTAGGAGAAAGGACAGATTCCTGAGAGACATCAGTTTGTTAAATCTATTACCTGTTGGACTTTACGCCAGAAACGACATTTTACAATCCAGAAGATCAAAGATCCGTGATGGTCAACAGCCATCAATTTGCACAACAAACACTGGTTTTACGAGTCGTACTATTCTTTTGGGATATCGAGCATAATGACTTGAATCAGATTGGCTTATACATCTGTTACATTATTCAGTGAGCTTTTTAGGATGCTTGTCTAGTCTCTTTAGTTAACTATTAGGCCGAACAACATTAATTCCAAATTATTCTTAATCTTGTGTGGGTGAAGTTCTTATGAGCTATCGTATGTATTCTTTGGGTATAGATGAGCGGCTCAGTTTATTCTGAACAGTTTTACTATCTTAACCTTTCGATTTAAACAACCGGTCAATCGAAGTCTGGGTTCAAAAGAAATATTGTAACTGAATTTATGATCAAGAGGCCTTAGTGCCTTAAAGATAAGATTTCGATTAAAGACGACAGTGTTACCTGCGTACAGCTCGTTACATACCTGTTTGGGATCTTACCTATAACTAAACGTTTGTACGATTTAAGGACAAGAAAATCAAATATTGTCACTTACAGTGACAGATGGATCATGTATGGGACTCAATTAAAGGGCCTCATGCCGTGTCCAGGTTAATGATTCCGGTTTACTGGGGCAACTGAAATGTAAACACTAAGTCCTAGTACTAAAATTTCAATCTTGAAGGTTCTTTAAAATGTAACTTTCTCTCTCTCTCTCCCTTCCTTTCTCTCTCTCTCGCTCTCTCTCTAGCGCTTCTCTCTCTTTCAACATTCGAATGCTTCCTCTTCTAAATAATCCTGCAATGTAAGGTTTTACAAATTCAAAAAACTCAATATTTTCTGAATATTTTCTCAATATATTTATCCTATAAGGAAATCAAAGAGAAATAAAACACCAGAGAACCACAGAGAGTTGAGCTAGGCCATGAGAATCAGTGAAATAGAGACTACTACAGATCATAAGTACAGGAGAGGTGAGGAAACAGTTTTGTAAAAAAATATGAATGTCACTGTGAGGACTCAAAGAGGCCATCTTATAGGAGGCAGGTTGCTTTAAAGGCTTTTGTATTGGAAAATTTGTGTGGCGATTAAAGGAAACACATGAGGTGGAGATTAAAGGTTTTGTGGAGGATGCAAAAGTGATTTTTCATCATACGATTTCGATCGGTGGTGTGAATGAACACATCTGACCCCCTGTTGGAGTGCAGAATTCATGGACCAACCCATCTTCCATGTCAGAACTATAGGCAGTAATGCGGAGTTATGCAATAGTCATCGTCCTCGATTTGGCTGTAATGGCGTAAGGAATAAGGACGAAAATAAGCGAACCGCGAAAGAGTTGGAAGTACCTGTTTAGTGGTATGATTTAGTCAAAGAGATTACTACTGTTGAATAAGTAGTAAGTTGACTTAGTTTTTGATTAGTTTTAGCATGATTGTCCTGACATTCGGTTGACGTGTTAGATTTTCAATGGTGACTTAAAATCACGATTGGGTGTTTTAATATGGGGTGAATGTGAGTTGGCCCTATTTGCATTGAGTTGTGAAATACTTTCCACCTTCTTAAAAAAAGTAATACGATTAAAGGTGTCTTTTCGGAATGGATGTCTTCAAGGTACTTCACCTTAACTTATACAAAGGTTTAACCAACAAACAAAGAACGATGTGTTTAATTACCAATTCCTGTTAATTAAAATTAAAAAAATAATTTAAAGCTTAATTCTTATTTAATAAATCGAAAAATATTTTTTTACAAAACTAAACTTCGAACCAATCAAACCGAAATTCACTCGCACTACAATTTCACTATAACGTAATAAATAATAATTTTATAGTGTAAACTGCAAGAATAAATAATAAATTAAAATTAAAAAAATTTAATTTCCTGGCGAAATTATTCAAATCGCCCGCTATCGATTGAGGTCCTATTCTACTTTGATCCTTTAAATTTTGCCTCTGATGTATCGACGGTGTGTCGCCATAGTCATCGTCCATCTCGATACTATTGTCCTCGTTTGATTTATCGTACGACAGTGATTTGGATTTTTTCTCTATTTCCATCTCTGCACAACCATCACCGCCCGCCCAATTTGGATTATGAAATAAATAATTTGATTAACAGATCGGTAGTTGAAATTTATGTACACACATAGGTATACATAGATGAGCATAAAAGCACAAAAAATAAAAGTTTGTATATATTACCGTATAGTCTGATGGTACCCTCAGCTTCACCTATGCTATTTTTTGAGATACATTTGTATCCATCAAAATCGGTTTTGATTAATTTCCGTATGACCAATGTCATTTGGGCTGCATATATTGAATTCTCTGTTTCTGTCATTAAATATCGTTCATTTGGTATTATCATCTCACCTGTGAATAGTATGTGCACAACATAAATAAAAAAATTACCCGTACTCTCGACATTCTATAGATAGTGTAGAAAAATGTGATTGATTGAAATATTTATGTGTGTGTCAAACGAGTAACATTTCAAAATACGCGGATGCTGTATCATTTTTGATTTAACTATTTGGGTACAGCACACCTAATATATAGAAAAAATATTTACCATTTTCACGCAGCCAATAATTGATTGCCTTCGGTGATGCCTCCACGTTACATATGAGTGTAACATCGGTGCCAACTGGTGCACCAACTAATTGATTTGGTACTTGGATGAGGGGATGAACTGAAACGAGATAAAAATAATTAATTGATTCAATTATATGGTATGCAGTCTCAATTGCAATGATGATGGGGTATCCAATGCTCCACTATGCACACACTCTATTTATGGAATTTGGTTCGCACAACCTAAAGCACAGTATAATAGTTCTTCATCGACTGTTCTGGACAACTAAACTGTTATAGACAAGTACAAGTCACCGAAATGGGTTCCACTTCACAGGGGGTTGCATCGAAATGTTTGTTGATGGTATAGCATTGGCCGATAAACAGATTCTCACAAGCCTAAACTGGTATCGGGTGAAACAAGAATTTGTACGAAAGTGAAGTCAAAATTGCAAAAAGCTTATTTGTCACCTTTAACTTAAGCCGAGCATTTCGACTGTCTAGCATGTATCGCCACCATTTTTTAATCAAATCTCGAAGCAAAAGCATGCATCATGCATAATTTTGGTATTGTTGTAAGGAAGTTTCACATTGGCTTAGGGGTTTTCAATTGTACTGACCTCTAATAAAATATGTTCTTCTTGTCAGTTAACTAGTCTCAATGACTAGTCTAGCTAAAAGATTCTTTCTACTACAAATTGGTATGAGGAATCGTCAAGATGTTTACTTCTTTAAACTGAGGAGCTTGATTATATATAAAGGCTCAACGATTTACAGCGTAATGCATCATACTTATATAAAAGGACGTTTCATTCGAAAGCACGTTATCTTCTTCGGCTGCTTCATCTCTTCACATAGAACACATTGGAGCATATGTGAGGAGAGGCGGGGTCTAATCACCGTTTCCATCTCACGCAACTTGAAATAAATGTTTATTCCAATCTCAGAATCACGACATGAATGAGCGAAACAATGCCATGCAAGATTTTTCTTACCCAATATCAATAAGTTAAGTTGAACGAATCGTGGAATGGTTAATTGATTCGTGGGATATGTACCACAGCTTTATTCCGAAATTAGCCGTATTGCTCCTTCTTCTTCACGCACATCTTGTATATATAATTACACAAATATCAAAAATTCATCACAGGCAAATACAACGTGGTCGAAAATACATTGTCACGAACGCGTGATCAAGCTAACAAAATTGACTAAATTTCAACAGTTTGATGATGAATTAAACGAGCTTCTGAACAATTGGTCGTTGCCTATTGGTTCGTCATTCAACAGACCTCACTGAGAAAAATCGATATGAACCATCATGTATTCGTTCCACAGACGGGTAGATTCCAGCATACTACATGACCTTTTCCATTAACATCTGTTAGATGTTAATTGAATAAAATGATAAACAAATCAAACACGTGAGTTCAGTCGCAACAGTTTCAAGTGGAGGCTTAGTTTGGGTACCCAAGGTATATACAACAAACCAATCTTTGATGAGTATTACTCATCTCAATAGCTGACAAGATATTTAAGGACAAACTTTGGTTGTTGGCACAATTTGTGTTCCGAACAAATAAATTTATTATTATCGACTTTATAGGTTTTTCAAAAATATTTCAAGGCCGAAATAGTTCTGAAGACAGACCCTAACCAAATTTTCTCTTTTCATCATGTCACATTCCTTGTCGAAATGTAGCATTTCTTTTACGTACGCTAAGGAACTCTATGCCAAAATCGATGGACTGGTAGAACAAAATATTTTAAAAATTCAGTTTAAAGACAGAATCGATTGTCAACCTCCGAAAATCACGATTTAGTGGTGATTGATCGATAATTCGATTTCTTTCATTAATTACAAGGAAAACTCGACAACTGAAGAGACTTCACCATAATTTTTCTAAACTTATCGATCCACACCGAATCTTATATATCATACAATCGCTGCCGAGACTGATTCACTCAGTCGAACTTAAAAACGAACCAATGCATGCATATTGATTACGTGGATTGAAGGCTGAATCCGGATAAAACTGAAGTGTGCTGCAGACGACATTTAAACCAGCATTCTGAAAGTGTTAATAAATCCGTTTTTCACTCTAGTTCGGATTAACACTAAAATCTTAGCCCTACTGAACAACCATCATCATCTGGTCTTAGTCTCTATAATTAGTTAACTTAGCCAACATTCAACTAATAATTCAACGTTCGATGCTGTTGACCTAGAGGCCTCATTCATACCGAATTATCTCTTTTGGGTCTATATATCAAATTGTATCCCGCACTGACGTTCGAAATTCAATGACACGATTAAGATCACGTCAGCAATAGAGTTTTGCCTTTTCGGTAAAAAATGAAAAATTTGGTTGTTATGACGTCGTCGAGCAAAATCTCGGTTGATATAAGCTCGGGTTACTATTGCAAGGAACCATAAGCGTCAATAATTGTTTCCAATGGTAAATAAGCGCCATAATGTTTCTAATATGGCTTTCAAACCAATTCGTACAGTGGTTGTAACTTCACACGCTGAACAGTGTGTTCCGACGAAGTACATGAAGGTATAAGTCTTACGAAAAACGAACAATTTTTTGCAGCTAATTCTACAGTTCTTAACAGCAAGAAGATATCAATAATTGAAGATATCCACAGAATAATTGTTTCGAATATCCTCTGCATTCTATATTTTTCATAAATATTTTGCAAATCATTTAGGTTATGAATATGGTCTTTACGTCTTAAGTAGAAACCGGTACAATCTTACACCCAGAGAAACTCGAAATTACCAATTTGAACCGTGCAAAAATTCTAGTTATTTTAGAGATTCTACTTCGAGACCCGCATATAGCTGGATAGCAATGGAGTTAGTCACCGAAACGTATAGGTTTCAACCTCCATAATTTATTTATTTTTTATTTATTTATTTATTTATAAATATGTCTACAAATATGACTTGACATTAAAAATGACGTAATAGACATATAAAATAATAATTAAAATCAGGAAGAAGCAAATTGTTGCTTCAATTTTCGGTTTCAGGTATCTTTGCTAGAAGTAAAATCGAACAGGTGACTTATCTGATTATAGCTTTTGCACATCATGTTAATCGGTTCATTAGAACCATAGTTCGTTCTATGGACATCAACTTGCAAGAACTCATTTCTTCTTAGATGTCTACTGGGTATTTTAATTTGTAAATTTTCCAGTATTGCGATTGTGCGTCAATGTGACCTGATAAAATATTACCAACAAACGAACACTTTAAAAGCTCACGTCTATTTCCAGAATTGCTATGTTGTTTGTTTTGCATCCAGATATGGTGGTAAACGCTGCAGGTTTTCATGGTATGGTAATTCGTGATCATACTCCCAACCGCTTTTCCAAGTTAAGTGACGGATAAACTTTTTCTCAATACCCTCAAGTTTACTGATGTTTGTATCATAAAATGGACACCAAACAGTAATAGCATAATAACCGAAATAAAGAATCTTGAATCAAAATGGTAAAAATCCAAGGGCCAAGACGAGAACCTTGTGGAAAACCCGATTTAGCTTGAATTGGCTTGGACCTGCTGTTACCAATGTCGATGTATTGGATGCGGTTGCTTAATTAAGATTTAAACAAAGCCACATAGTTGTTTGAGAACCCAAATGAGTAAAACCGTTCTAGTGCTTTGCAATGGCTAATGGAGTCAAACGCCTTGGCAAAGTCTGTGTTCACCACGTCAACTTGCTTATGAATTTCAATAACTTTGATTGTGCTGCTGATAAACGGTTCTTTGAAGGAATTACATATTATAAGTTTAAATAATTTGGATATAGATGAATTCGACGTTATACCTTTATAACATGGTACATCACTTCTATCCCCAGTTTCAAAAAATGGGGTTATTCTGGTTATCTTCCATTTTATAGGAAACTCTCCCAATCTCAGCGACTGATTAAACAGCATGCAAAAGGGTAGTTCCAAACTGGTGTAATCTTTCAAAAAAGAAGCTGGTATTTGGTCAGGACCGCAACCATCGCCGAATGTCTTAAGAGCCTTGTTTATATCTTCTATTGTAATATGTGGTATTTCAATGGACAGGTCCCTTATGCTAGCGTGGTGGGGATTATCGTATTTATTACAACGTCTTCTGGTTTAAGTACAGATTGAAAAAACTCAGCGAACATGTTGGATATGACTTGCGCGTCCGATGATTTCCCTTCTTTGAATGTCATATATGCCGAAAAACCGTTGATTTCACGTTTTGTCTTAAAAAAGCTCTAAACGTGTTTTGGGTCATTTTTCATTTTGTCTTTAATACAAGTTATGTAGGTCTTGTATTTTGTCTCATAATAGTTTTTGAAATTTCGGTTACATTCTGCATATTTAAGCTTACTAGCTTTATCCTTCATGTTCTTCAAATTGATTAGTTGATCGTCATACCATGGTGGATATTTATCAAATTTTACCGCAGTTATAGGGACATATACTTCTATACCTTGATATATGATTTTATAAAAGTTGTCCACATTTTCTTCTATATTGCTGCTGTTTAGTTCTTTCCTCCAGTCGACACATTCAATGTAATGATGGAGATAAATAGTGTCTGCCCTCCTGAAGTTGTAGAAAGGCCTCGAACTCATTTGACTGGATCTGTTGTTTATGCTCTCGATTTCCAATATGGTTTTAATTGATTTATGGTGAACATTTTTAACCACAAAAGGCGTTGCAGATTGATTCACCTTAAATGCACTTCGTTCATTTGTAAAACTTAAGTCAACAGTTCTATCTAAGCCATTTTGTACTTGGCAAATTTGGCTCAGGTTTGAGTCGTAAATAGTATCAGCGAACAAATGTTCCTCACCCGACGTTATATTCATTGGTAAAATTTCATCCAGTTCCTCGTCTAAGGTCCAATAAATAGAAGGAAAATTGAAGTCACTCGTGATTAAGATAATGCCAGATTATATGACTAGCCATATTGCTACAATTGAGTCGCAGCATGTAGTATATATGATAATATCGATGCGTCAGGCGTTGGCATAATTTGTGTTTGGAACAAATAACCGCCAATAGCTGGATAGCAATGGAGTTAGTCACCAAAACGTATGCTTTCAACCTTCATGATGAAAGAGTGATTGTTCAAGCAATGTCATCTGTACAATTCGTTGTGTTTCAGTTGGACTAGCAGTGAGTTGACAGCAGGCCACATCAAACTCAATCTTTAGGTTATCCATTTCGGGTTGTCATACCATGATCATGTCACTATGTTGACTTTATATCACTTTGATAAGCAAGATACGAAATCAATTGGGGAGATATCATACTGTGTCATTAACTGCTTGGGCCATCCCTTTGTTTTAAATAAATAGTGGAATCCTCTGCTTCTGGCGAGACCTAAGTTAATTTCTAAATGATGGTCGTTTATGTTTTATTCTTGTATTTATATCAAGAATAATGGTAACTTGGTGTATTGCTTTGAATTTGAGAATATATTACCTTTACATCCTAATCAAATCCGAGTCCTCCTAGTTTTCAGAATCCATCATAATCGCAATCTATCGGCTAAGGAGTCAAGAGTAACAATCATGCTCTTATAGACATGTTACCATAACTCCCTGCGAAAGATTTCTATGAAAGTATGTCTATGAAGCAGAAAAAAAATTCTTTAAGGATAACCTGACGGCGTCTCTACCTCAATTTCTGTTACCAGGATAAATATCAATTTTTGTTGACGACAGCCTCCACATATACCTTAGGACCAACTAGCTCGTAATCATTCACCTTTCACACAAAGCTCTACTCCACATCACTCCCCCACCCTTCAAGAATGAGTTATTTAATGAGTTATTGATTTTGGCACTGTAACATAATGTTAGATCCATCCTACAGCGCTAATTTCGGTTTTGAGATAATAACGGGGCCGCTTCGTGAAATCATGGCATTTATCAATATCTGTAAAAGCTCTAGAGGTAAAACATTTAACTCAACAGAAATATTTTTCCAGAATGAAAAATTTCTAGCGTTGAATTATGGTATTTGACTCCAGCGAATCGTTCTTGATGCGGCCCAACACGTTATAACACTCCTTTCCAACAGCTTTGAACGTATATTCATGTATTTTACTAGCTATGCTTTTTATATATGACGTTGCATAAATTATCTCATGACCTATATATAATCCACAATGATGCAACCCACAGAACAATCAAAACCAAGTCGTAGGCCTACATACTCGTATCCAAATATATAATTTTAGAATCTACAATATTTATAAATAAAATTATTGTTTATCATCCTCAAAAGGGATTTGTACAATACGCGGGCGGGGTGCGTTCATCCACATATAAATGAGATAACATACTACATATACGCATACATAAGCACACACACACACACTTTAATTTAAATCGAATATATAATAACAAAAATATTTATCTCATCATCACGAGTATGTATACCATCATTGCAATCCAACACAACATACACAACATAATATAAACAATATGTTGTACACAATGTGTATGTATTTATATAACAATGGACCATTTTGGTTCTGGAAAAATGAAAATGTATATTTTTTGTTGTGAAACATCTACTTACAGTGAACTTGCAGTTTCATTCTTTTACTAACACTCGGTGGTACACCATTTGTTGCTATACACAAATATGAACCCATTTCACTTCTCGTTACTTTTGATAACGATAATGTTTCACCTTCGACGGTTGGTGCTGTATATACATTATATTGTTGTCGTGTCATGAAAATAAAAATAAAACGAATCATAATATATAGACGAGCTTTTATATAAGAGATGAAAAAGCTTTATATACCTTTCGATTTTCCATGTGGACCGTTTCGTGCGATTATATCACGTCCATCTTCGCGCCTCCATGTTATTTTTGGTTTTGGATAGCCGCGTGCTTTGCACACCAGTCGTGCGGAACCACCCTCCGGCACCATCATGTCGCCCGATGTTTCCTCGTACACGATGTCCGGTGGTATCACAACTTCGAGAAATGCGGTCTGAAAGTGGCCAAATTGAAACGATTTTATGTATGTATAGTTGGTGCAATGCTGCTTGCGTTTATCTGGCGCTTGTTGTTATACCATTTTGAAAATATATACTCATATATGTACATAACGAATACGTCATATATTGATTTTGGAAATTTGGTTGTGTAGCAATATTATACACAGTATATGTGGGTTGTCCATATTGGGATGTTGTATAGTGGCGGGAAAACCAAACAGATTTTCAGTTTATTTATTTATTATTTTGCAAATTTGGTTAAGTGAATTATTGATTTTTAATGATATATGAACTGAAATTTGGGTGCTCTTGTACGTAATAATGTAGTTCATTTTGAAATTAGTTTTCGAATATGGATGAACATCTCGATGCGGAAACTTACATAAATATGATTGAAAAAGTTTAGTTCGTTTACTAAGATATAGGCAAATAGATTCAGCAATCTGATCAGGTTGAAATACAAGTGGTTATTGAATCACTAAGTATCTTCATTCTTGAAATAGATATCATGGGCTATGTTATGCCATCGTTACGAACCTCAATATGTAAGACAAAACGTAGACTGACTGGTGGATGCAATGTTAAAAGCTCCTATAGTAAAACCTTTCAGGAATCTATCAATAACCACATAAAACAAAATCTTATCTGCTAGTACTTTTAGATGCAACATCATGACACCAACAACATTCTAAAACCCCGGCTCAGTTCATAACCCATTTTGTTGCGCATACTCAGTTTAGAGTTGGCTCAACAAAATTAATTGAACACAACATAGATGCTGGAGTTATAGCTTCCTAATCAAACAGAGATATTATACAGGGGTAACAGATTTTCTGGGGTAATAGAAGGAAGCTCGAAATAATCATCGCCAATGCTTATCCACCAATCTAACAAAGTAAGATTGTATCTTCATTCTAGTCATGCTACTGCGTGATGATCAAGCGCGAACGCGCTTCAGGTTCTAGTAACCTTAATAGAATACTTATTGCTCGTCAACTTAAGTTACTTTCTCCGTTTTGTTATGAAACTTCAGTTAAGCCATACATTTGAGCCATAAACACTCGCTTGCTACTCAGCGGAGAATGTTATCATCTGTAAGCTATGATTGGTTGGTCACCCTCAAAACCTCTATTAGTTCACTTCAGAGGTTTTGAAGGGTGATCAACCGATCGTAGCTTTAACTCCAGGGATTACGAATCCTAATATTTATTCACTAGGGACTCAACCGAAGACTTGTCATCTAAACTTTCCTTTAAATCTCTGTTGAAGTTTTCTAATGTTGCCCTCAAAGGAGTGTTTTTTCATACCTCCTTGGCTCTTGATTATTGTTGAGTTCCTTGCTAAAATTAAGCTATATGGCTTTGTTGCTTAGAACTTTCTAATAGCTTGGTGACTACAATTTCATGTAACAGTTAAATATATTGTCTGACTAGACGCAGTTTGCCGTTCTCAACGCTTAGTCCGCCAAGCATCTGGCTTTAAATAAATTTACTTGAAAAGTTTTTCTTGAAAATAATCTAAACGAGTATTTAGGAAATTCTAGGATCTTGCTACTAAAGCTAAACTGCTCCTGTTCACTTAGAAACCGTTGGTGTTTCCGATGTCATCTTACGCTTTAATTGTTTGGTGATATGTGGTCAACTGAAGTCTACTTTAGTAAAATTTAAAAACCTACAGATTACTGGTGCTATGTCATCGAGCCAAACACTTGCTCGACAGACCATTTTACAGCAGGGCATCTATACCAGAACTTGATATGTTAATATCAAAATTATAAGCAACATTTTTTAAGCTTTTAAACTTGTTTATCTTTATGAAAAGGTTGCGCTCTAAACGGTAAATTTGTATTCAATTCGTGACAGATTCTAGTGACCACTGTCAAATTGTCCAAGGACTGGAAGCATTTATATTAATCTTCTCCGGCTCAACAACAGGTTATGTGTAACTGACAACTGAGATAGTGAAAGAAATAAGATCGCATTTTATACTGAGCGGGTTCTCGATTGACACTCAGTGTACTCGAACCGGTAGTTTAATTGGCATTTTAAAGCTTTAAGTAAATAATAATGTACATCATTACCAACGAATGAACTTACTACGTGCTTTTATTTTATGCCATCGACATTGTTACGGATCATGGGAGAAGAGTGTTTTCACTTTGTTGGCACTACGATGTTGTCCGACTTGATAGGCAGGTTGGCTTTTCGGTCGTGATATAAACTCTTTTAGTCTGCCGGAGCAGCACAACGCATTCTTTGCCATTCAACCAACTTAAATAATAATAATGGATCCCCACAGTGTTAAATAAAATAAAACAAAAAATCCAACTCACTTGCATCTTCATCGGATCCGTATTCACTTGACACATGTATTGTCCACGATCTTCCATTTTAACATTTTTTATGGCCAGCGTCCACGTATTAAAATCATTGTGCGTTACCGTAAGCCGATCATTATTTGTTATCACGTGCTCGTGAATCGCCAAAATCGCTTTTGCGTCTGCTTTTATCCAGGCTACCTAATACGCGTTGGTTGTTATATGGGGTTTATGATGCGACATTTTTAAGTATTTTTGTTTTGGGTTTTAAATAAATAAATTTAATAAAAAAAACATTTATTAATAATATTCAATTTTATAAAACACATATTTTGTTGAATGAATAAATATTATTGTTATTATTTTTAAAAAATATGTTTTGTTTATAATTTAAATTTTTATTATTATTATTTTTTTTTTATATAAATAAACGAATTTTAATCGATTCATGAAAAATGTTCACACCCCAGGAATAATTTAATGAATTTAATAAATTTATGAATTTAAATTAAATTATTTTGTTTATTGTATTATATATTATTTAACAGAGTTTTAAACAATTCCATAAATACTGATTAAAATTCATTTTTTTTTGTTATTATTGCAGAAAATTACTGTGCGGTTAACGTGAATCTATATAAAAAGCTTTACTATGTTACATTCAATATATGCATGCGCTTACCGGCTAGTCACCCTAAACACCAAATCTAGAACAATATTATATCGACTTATTCGATTTAAGTGTCGAAATTTAATAAAAGTTAACCTAAACAATCAAATAAGATAGCTGACTAAACACTTACACTCCAGCTACAGACAAAAACTTTTGGGGTGTTAACCACTTTGTGAAAGTTCAAGACGACCAGAAACATAAACAAAAACTTGAGTTTTTAAATTTTTTATTGAAAAGTTTTTTTTAATTTTAAAAAGTTTCGATTTGAGTTGCTTTGTATGTTCTATTTAGATATAATATATAGAACAACTCTCCCAAGTGCAATTTTTGTATTTAAAAAAAAGCAAATTATAATGAAAATGCACAGAGTGTAAACAAAACTTTATTGGATACGAAACTGTAATTGTGTGTGCATCCGAAAGCTAGTATCAACACTACTTGTATCGTATAATCCCAACTCAATATTTTTTTAACTCACAGGCACAGCGATGATTATATAGTTTTCATTAGTTTTGAGCTTTTTTGTGCTTTTCTTAAATTTTCATCGTGTAATTGATCAATATGATTGTATATTTTAAATGCTCAGCTTTAAGATATATATATATATATATATATATATATATATATATATATATATATATATATATATATATATATATATATATATATATATATATATATATATATATATATATATATATATATATATATATATAGTAACGTTGGATCGCTCGGCTGACGACTCACTAAATAGTCCTTAAATACCCAGACACAAGAGTCATCACGTGAAACCTCTTAGAAAGCCTACCGCAGAACGATATCACCGTTTTCAAAGACTATTTCTATAAGATGATTACAGACGGGACATACTTCTTTAGAGAACGAACTTCAAGAGGGTCGAGCAAAATTTTCCACTGATGACGTTACTGTGGCTGTGGTGAAGTTCAAATTTGACGAAGATCCACGACGGAATCAAGAAATTATGCGAATATCAAATAATCATTCGGGACAAACGAAGAACTCTGCTCAATGGTTCCCACAAATTTTAAATGTGGGCCAAAAATTGACTCGAGTTGACTACATTTTTGCTAGAGTTTCTGATATTTCAAAATTTTGTTGAACTCTCGTTTTGGTTTTATTCGATTGGTATGATAAATTGAAGCTGCGTTAGTCCCTATTTTTCAAAAAGGCTTTGCTTATTACAAGTTACTGTCGTACATTATCTTGGAATGAATAACTCTTCAAAAAATGGGGGAAGAAATGGAAAATATCTAATATTCGAAAGAATCAGAAATTTAATGGGTGTTCTTTATATTGTCCATGAAATCAAAGAATTGAGTACCCTGGTTCGGTTACCTTCGAATCGACAGATCTAGATGTCGTTATCACTGATGATGGTTCCACGGCATGAAGAGCGATGTGGGATCTTCTTTTTAAGAGTAGAAAGTCCTGCTTTATTAGCCATGGCCATTATTAAGAACTTCTGAACCTTATTATTGTGGAACACGAAGAAAATTTTGGATAACCTTTAAGTGATGAATAGAATCTTAATTATAACTTGTTATCGTGTAACTGATAATTTAAACTTTAAATCATGTAAGGATTTGAGTAGTCAATAAACAATAGTTTTAGCAAATATACGAGATTACAAAAAACGTTGATTAGTTTCAGACTATTTTATCTGGTTTATTCAAGTGCAAAGCTTTTATCACGCTGTTTGGATACTACGAACGAATATCTCAACCCATTTAGAAGCCGTCTTCCAGCAATCTATATAAATAATAACTCCAAGTTTATTGTTACAGTATTTTTTTTATTTTATTGAACTTGCTTCTGAGAGTTAAATAAGAATTTTTGTTCATTGTGCGATGTTACACATATAATCATTCACAGCTGTCATAGAGTTTCAAACAGACGCTTGGCGCTGAATTATTGCACTAAAGCTATCACAACACCATGTTGAGAGTTTCAGGTTTAAGCCATTGTTCCAACCCTGAACAGCGAAAAATATATTTGATTTGTTTCCAATTTTGGTACAATTATTTGAAAAAACATCATAACGTTGTGTCAACAGTTATGCTTACTTATCACATAAAAATTCCGCGAAAGTGAAAAGTAACGACTATAGAGACTTATGCATCATCCTGTTCTAGTTTTGGTTCAAACAATATATATATATATATATATATATATATATATATATATATATATATATATATATATATATATATATATATATATATCTATATATATATATATATATATATATATATATATATATATATATATATATATATATATATATTTATATATATATATATAAATATAATATATATATATATATATATATATATATATATATATATATATATATATAAATATATATATATATATATATATATATATATATATATATATATATATATATATATATATATATATATATATACAGAAATATTTATATAAACATAGTCAATATAGGTAAATTGATGAGGTGTGAAATGAAAACTAATCCAAAAATCTAAAATTCATTAAAACTACACCACAAGTGTAGTTAGTATCACATTGCTTTTTACTCCCTCTTCCTCTCTTGGGAGATTATTCATATTGTGGTTTCGTCGAGGGAATATTGATTTGTTGCAATATATATTAACATACACGATATTTATATAGTAAATTAATTAATTTCATTTATTTAAGTTCATAAATAATTTAAAAATATAACATTAAAGTTAGAATTAAATATAAATTTTAAAATTAAATATGGATTATACCTAATGGAAGTCAATTAAATTTTTGGTCATTTATTGTGTTCACAGCTGGTCAATAACAGCAAGAGATACATAATTCATATAAATAATTAGAGTGAAACGTAAATAATTAGTCACTATGTTGTTAAAATATTGGTTTGTAAGTTTTTATAGTCGTTGTAAATAAGCAATGACTAAAAGCTTTAAGCTTTTACAAAACCTTGAAGCCCTTAATAAATTTTAATAAATGGCATAAACAAATTATTTTTAAAAACAAACTTTTTTTGAAACTTGTTGCTAAGCTTTTGAAAGCTTTTGATCACATAAAATGTTACAAATAAAATAATTGAAAATACGGTTAATTAAATGTATAGTGTTTTAACTATTCGAGGTCTAAATAATCGTTTAATCCTTATCATCGTGATTTTAAAGTTGTTGTTGTCAATCCAATTAGATAGTTGTTGTTGTCAAACTGATTCTTATAACACAAATTTTAGATTAGTTTTATGGATGCATAAAGCTCTATGAGTTCTGTCAATGCAAGCTAAGTATTAAATTAATTGTTTAATAAATAAAATACAGTAAAAGCTGATCGATTTAAAAGCTGTCGAATGATTGTTGATTTAAAAGTTCAGTTTTTATATTTTTTGTTATGCACAAGTTAGTAACGTTTTTACAAGTTTAAACAAGTAAGAAACGTTTAAGGCTTTTAAAGATTTTCTTAAATCATATTAAGTATGTGTGCTGGGTTTGTTACTCTCAAGTATAAAAGTTGTAAAACCTTAACTTTTAGATGTTTACAGCCTGAGTATCCCAAATTCTTGGTTAAACATTTCAATTGTTTTGTCAAGTAAATGAGTATAGGTAATTATTTTATATTGGGGAAGATATAAGTCGATCCATCTCAAAGAAACATTCAACTCTTTTTTCATTTTTAAAGAAAAAAGCTTTATTAAAATGAAAACAGGATTACGTTTTTGAAAACTTTATTTAAACTGCAATACCATTACTTATTTGTTACTATATTAAGGTGGAAAAAATACGAAATTTAAAGTTAACAGTGTTATGACAGCGACTACCTTTATAGAAAGAGACAATATGCTTGAATTATGGGAAAAAGCGCGTTTTTTCTAATTTTGGCAAAATAAGGGGAACGTGAGACAAAGTCAAAAACAAATTCGTTTAAACCGCAATCGAGAAAGCTTTTAAGGTTATTCAACAACATTTAATCAAAACGTATGAAGACTGTAATCTAATCTTTATAAAGAAAAAGTTTCGTTTCTTAAAATAATATTTTGACAGTTAGTTATAAATTTATGAGTGCTTTCAAGAAAGCTCATTGCTTTTAAGGCTTTGAAACTTTTACATTTAAGATAAAAAGCTTTCTGTAAACTAAGAAAAATACAGCCAGTTTCTATATGTGCTTTTCGAAACTTTTACTGTAAATAAACTTAAAAATTTTGAAAATACAATGATAAATCAAAACACAATAAAGCTGCTTTTTTATTTTATAACTTCATTTAACAACATTTTTGTATCTAGTATTAATCATAACATTTAAATTTCCAATTATTTTGACACTTTTCTAAAGTTTTCTAATAACTATTAAAACTACCTTAATTTTATAATAAGCAGACTAAATATTTGATTTATTATTCTGAGCAAAATCAAGTTATTATGAAAAATTGAAGCTTTCAATAAAGTTTCACATATTTTTGTGTAAAAAAATTTATAAATATTATCATTATATTATAATATGATTGTTTATACAAAATTTTACACCCCAGATAAGGTCCTGATGACATTCATTTATATTTGAGTATATACAACAATGAAAGATGTATAAGAGATTTCGAGAAAGCTCAAGGCTTTAAAGGATCCTACAAATGCCAAAACAAATATTGTTATAATTAAACTTTTAATAACTGAACCAATATTCGAAAGTACATTGCTGAACTTTTAATTTTGGGTATCCTGTTATATTTATCTTAATTTAATTGGTGAAATATATATTTATAGATCTATTTATAAGAATGATTGTTGTGGTTATGAACTATTATTAGTTAAGTGTTTCTTAAATAATGTTTCAAAAATCTTTGTTTTCAGCAAGATTTTTAAATAAATCGCTGCGGCAAGGTAGAAAATTTTTCAATTTGGTTTGGTTAAGTTTAAAATTGAAATTATATACTCAAATCTGTTTTAAAATGTTGTATTTTGTGCTTTGAGAGACCTTATCAATTTTCGAAGTCTATTCAAATTTTAAATATATTTCTAGACAGCAGTGTCAACTTTATAGACGATTAAGAAATGTTCATCAGATTTAACTAAAAGTTTGATAAACGTAGTAAATAAATGTACACATGAAAGCTCCAGCCTTTCCATAAAGTCTGCAAGTTCTACAATTAATAGAAAAATGATATTTTTGATATTTAAACGCAACGTAAAATTGAGCTTTTAAAAGCTTTGAGTAGTTAACTTATAATTTTAGAATAATGTTATCGAATCAAATATGTTGTCGTCAATACAATTCGGTAGTTGTGTTATCAAATGGCAGTTTCCAACACAGTTACTCTTTGAATTAAACTGAGTGGACTATCTACTGCTGAAATGTAAATTCCAACATCCACACGATCATTGCACTAGCATCAAAAATTAAAGTAATATAATCAATTGTTCAGAGAATCAAACTACTACCTTATGCATCGAATATGTTCACCTTTTAACATTGAATACTTTTATTATATTGTAATGAATAAGTCTAAATCAATCAACAATCGTCATATCAGTCAATGGTCGAGTGGCATAGTACGCGGTATAAGAAGTAGTAGGCAAACAGAATCTGGTTCGAACCCCGAAGACAACAAATACAAAATAAAATATTTTTATGTTTGAATTTATTTCGGCGAGCAAGAGATGTTATCTCTTCAGAGGCCACAAGCGGTATGGTATGACTATCTTGAAACGTAGATGAATTAAAACAAAGTTCCCGCCCACTTAAGGGGAAATTGAAAGTTCATTCTTTTGAATTCATCGCAATTTAAATAAATTACTTTCATGATTCTGCTCGCCTGTTACAAATTTTTCAGATTTTTACGAATTTTGACCAAAAAATCGTTAAATTTATTGTTGTAGCGGAGACACATTTTACATTTTTGTATAAATGAATGTATTCTTATCATTTTTCAGGGTCAATTTGTAATTTTATCATTTTTCAGGGTCAATTTACTTCCTGTTTACGTGTTGAGAATTCATTTACGCTGTAAGATTTTATTTTAAAGCCTTTTGCATTGCGAAAAGTGCACAGTTCATATATTGGGTTCTATTATACTCTGACCAAATCAGATATTGGAGTCCAATGGATAATTACAACAACAATTGACATTCACAACAATTGCCATATGTGCAAGGAAAGCTTATGGGAAGTGTGACAAATGGGAAAGCGACATGGGAAGTGTTTTCTTTAACACTGACGTTGTGTCTTGTAAAGTTCTATATTAAGGCGCAAATAATAATTTTTGATAGTGAGTCATCCATAGTGGTGCTTAACCCTTTTTCTCCGAAATCGAATACATTTCTACTGTGCATGCTGCTGATTCAAGACTCTAGTGGCTGACCTAATTTCATACTTCGATTTGATGATCTTTCATGATAGAAGGTGAACTAAAATGATCACTTTACGCGGTACGGCCAGTATACATTAGATATATTCTTGGCATTTATTGAGCTTGGCGGTCGATTTACTTGGAATGTGGACTAAGAGAATTTGAGTGGAGATCATGAATGATATTAGTATGTTGATAAATATGCGTAAAATAAATATCAATAGGAGGTGGACGAAGGAATTAAGTAAGATTTTCGGAGAACATGAAATAAGTCAATGTCAGTTGGACAGCGGGATAGAACAGGCTATGAACAAGGAACTTAAAAATTTTGGATCTGAAAGATTTGTGCATGGATGGTGAAATAATGAAGTTCAATTCTGGTATGAATAAAAACGAACAGCTCTACGTGAATTTAGTTGGAATAAGAGTGAATAAGACTATGTATGGTAAGTTTTGGATTTTCTCGAAAACTATGTATGTGAATTAAAATACCCATATATTGAAGAGGGTGGTGAATAACGGACTTCAACAAGCATTAAGATATCGCTTACCTTATTCAACATAGATATGTGTGAGATACACGGCATCAATACTGAAAACCAAATTCTTCTGCAATTTATTCACGATTTTGTTGTAATAGGAAAAGGAAGAAGTATTGATGAGGCGGCTTAAAAAACATAAAAAGGGCTAATGACTCTAAGGATATGGTATAGGTGTGAAAAGAAATTGCTCAAAAGTAGTGTTTAGTCAAGTAATGAAAGTGGAAAATGCATGTGCTAAAGTGATCTAGGGTGCAGCAACTTATTCAATCCCGATACATACTCTGTGTATGATTAGACTTGAAACCAAAAAACCTGAGACATCATGGAAAATATCTATTCAATTATTGGACGACAATGAAAGAGATCAAAATTTACTCTGAACGTCTTTGGTGACATTAAGTTTTGAATTTTCAGAAATCATTCAATCAGTATATCTATCAAATTAGAAACCACTTAACAACCGAACATATGTTAAATTTTGAAGAACCAAATTTCTGACAAGGCCAGACTAAATCTTTGTAGGAAACGAAGCGTGGCCTGATTGTTAATCTGGCAAAAAGCATCATAGGATACGTTACAATCCATAAATTTGGAATTAAGTAGTTTTCGTAACGACCAGGATCTTGGATTTGGTTAGAAGAGACATTCTTACAGAGATATGGATTATGCCAGCCAAACTGAAGTTAAAAACAAGCTCGTATTTAGAGTCAGTATGCAACAGTACTCCTGCTACATTTCTTTAGGTGGGGTGTGGACGTAGACGAGTTGTCTGATTTTCGTGAGAGATCTGAGATGCTGGAACTACTACACATTGTCTCATTGGTTGATTAAATTAGTATTCCAATGATATCGTTCTAGTGGCTTCAAAGTAGGGAGGTTTACAACTTGCAAATGAATATTTTTTTGAGTATAGGTAATACCAGTCCACATCCCGCTCCTAACAATGCTATTGTGTCCATGAATATGGAGGAATTCAATAAGTGTGAATGTTTTAGAAAATCAGTCATCAGGACTCGCTACAAGCTATGGTTAATATAGATGCTTGTGTGAATGATAATGGAGAAGACGTTGGTGTATTTATGACAAGAAAGAATGTGGAGAAGTATTTTAAAGTTAATAAAAGCATCTGTATAATAAACGCTGGAATAATCGGAATGCTTTAATGTAATTTGAGATGTACTTCGCATGAGTCAGAGAATCTGTCTAGAAAATGAGAGCGTGAATATAAAAGGAAAGACGTACTGAGAGGTACGCGCTACTCTCTTAAGTATCCAGTCCTTTAAGTGGCTCAAAAGAGTATGTATTATAAACGTAGTCGAAAGAATCAGACTGAACCATGGAAATTAGTAGGATTGCTTCTGGAAACGTGGATTGAGTTAGGAGAAAGATTGTGTTTTGTGTTTGCGTTCAGTTCTTGATTGTGTTCAGTTCTTGTTTCAGCCTCCTCCACAATGTAAGTAATAAGAGTAATGAGTGAGGGTGGTTTGGTGCATCAGGAAACGTATGAATTTGTGAAAATGAGTAGACAGCGAGATTTATATGGGGAATATCTGGTTCTCTAATATACCGGTTGTTTAAAATAACAGTAAAGTGAAATATTGTTAAACCAGGTATGTGGCCGATTGGCCATTGTTCGAATCGAGCCTAAAATTAAGTAAAAAAATGATTGTATGTCGAAGTTTACATATTGAGTATAAAGAAACAAGCTTTTATTAACGAAAGTTTTTCATGTTAAGGTTAATAAATATTTCCAATTATTTACAGCATTTACGAAACAGAATAAATAGACGAAGTTAAGTATTAAGAAACAAGCTTTTATAAGGGAACGCTTTCCAAATTAAAGTTTGTAAATATTGGCAACTATTTAAAGCTTTTACGAAACCATCATTACATTAAATTATGATCCTGATCAGTTCTGATTTAAATATTTAAACTTAAAAGCTTAGCAGTTTAAGCACCTAACCTATTACCAATCATATATAGAGTAGTTTTTAGAGCTTTCAAAAGTTCTATACGGATATTAACAATGCAACAAGTATAAATTAGAACACAAAAATCGATTTTATCCACCAAATCATAATGTTGACGTTCATTCACTTTCATCGTGCATGTTATTAAATAAATTTAAAATTACAAACAATCTGTTTGCAGTATCATTTTGATAACAGCATTAAAAAAATGTAAATACTGTGTGTAAAGCACACTGTGCGGCACCATAACAATATTTACATGTGGTAAAATTTGATGTTCTACTTCCTGTATTTTGTGTTTAACTATAAATAATAATAAAAAAAAAGTTTTGGTTAAAAAGTTTACCAATAACACTCGTCTGTGTGTGTGTGTGTATGAGCTTGCATCATATATCATAATATATATGTACATATGTATATGTGGATGTGAACATCGAGCTGGGTGAAAAATGTTGGGAAAAAACAAAAATATTAGTTTTCCTGTTTTACATCACACACACACACACACAGGGAGGGAGCTTTCCACAATAATTTTCATATATATTTCGTTGTTCATGTATGTTAATCTCAATGCAGTCATTTACCTGTTTTATTGTTATCAGTTTTGTTTGCTTGAAAATTTTGTATAGTAAAAAAATAATATGAAAAATTGTACACAACGAAAATCATTGTGATTTTTTCCATTAAAATGAAAAAAATCGTCCATGATTTTATGTTTTGATATCATCGAAATAAATAAAACAAAAACCAAATTAAAATGATAAATTTCAAAAATTGGAAAATGTTATGTTCGGAGATTGTACTTGATTATTTGGGAATTGATAACAAATGTATACAGTACAATGATATATGTATGTATGTGTCTGCGTATGTGTGTATATTGAAATCAAAATGAATTGAATATTCGATATATTAAACGAGCTTTAACAAAGCTCGTATAATATTTGTTCCTATTGATTTGACACTGCATCAATTGGACGGAAGCCAAACCACGTTCTATATAGGAATTCTGAGTGATGTAAAAGTTGATCAAACTATTCGATGACTATTAGTTTTGAAAATGGTCCAGGTTAGCAGATCACTCTATCAGTAAGCAGCTTTCTATTTTATGAGGAGTATTTCATTTCGGTAGGCGTAAGTAAACGAGGAAAAAATGTTAAAGCTTTCTTCTCATTATTGGTTTTAGAACTGGCTCTACTGGCTTTTCATGTATCGGGTAACAAAAATAGGTCAAGATAATTCAGAGCTTTTTTCGCATTATACGAAGATCTAGCAAATACAAGCTATTAAAGCTATTTTTTTTGTTTGGATAGTTAGTTAGTTTTTGAGATACAACTTGAAATGTTGTTTGTGTTCTGTTTGATTTGGGCTGACAACGATCATCCAAATGCCATCGTTAGCAACAAAACGCACGTCATTCGATTGTTTAAAATTTAAGCCTAGGATCAAAATAAGCCATTTTGTATTTTAGTTAGGTTTGAGTCATAGATAATATCAGTGAACAAATCCTCTTCGTCAGACATCACATTGGTGAAATTTCATAAAATTCGGGTAAACGGTCATATCTGTGGACTTTATGCTGGCTGGAAAAAAACTCTACGCTTTTCGAGGCCCTATTACTTTGACTTTGTGCTCCAATAATTTATCTTCAAGTTTATGCTTGACTTTATGTAGATTCTGTTGAGTTGTATTGAAAGCTCTATGTATAATAATTTCTGAAGTTGGTCACCTTAAACTGGAGAAAAGTGTTGTAATGTGAATGTGTGTGTGTGCTTAAAGCAATACTTTTGCATTTTAAACAATCAGCAGTAGTGAACGTTTGTTAGTTGATTCCCATTAATCAGCGTTATTGGGTTGTCAGTGATCGATATATTGATGTTGGGACGGTATTAAAAGCGATAGAAGTGCCCGTATATATTTTTTAAAGTGCATTTACTACTCGTACGCCAGCAGGCCATCTAAAAGGTTGTGTCAATATAAGGTGTTTGATGTTGATCTTCCAGGATAAACATTAAACGGTATTTTCTCAACCGAGCTACCTACTAATCCCGAAAAAACCACCAATATCTTTGGTTTTATCATTTAGTTGGGCAAGGATGATTGACTTATTCAAACATTATTGGGTCTAGCGTGATTTTCATGGCGTTAAAGTATATAAAAAAGTTGCAAACAAAAAAGCTCCATAACCAGGTCAAAATAAATAAAATTGTGGAACTAATTGCTCAGCGCTTATTTATTAGTGTTACTGCATGTATGTACCGGATTTCGTTGGAATTGGAAAATAAAAGTTTTTATGGAAAAAAATCAGATAGACTAACCACTGTTTGTTTTTTCAAAAAAGCTCACAAATTTTTTTTTCGATTTTATGATTGATATCGATTGACATATCGATAAGTAACATGTTAATAACATTAAGAACATTTCAATCGGTATTGATCGTTAAATAACGTCTGCACATTGCATTAAGTGTATCTTAAGTAGTTAAAATTTGCCAAAAACATCCAGTAGGAATTGATGACATCCAAACGACAAAAAAATCATTTTTTGATTCTTAACTTTCGAACATGAGCGTTTAACTCAGAAAATACCTTAGGTCACTTCTAGGTTTATCTAGAAGTTTCAAATATGTGGTTTGGCATATCGGTAGAAAATCGTCTCCAGCTCTCTAATCGTGTTACTATTTTAAGGAATAAGATTTACGAGATTCCATATTTAAGGAGAGATATCGGAACCATTTGCAGCAGTTATCGACCGAACTAGATGTTTTTTTGAAGAAGGCGATTTAGTTGAAATAAAATTTTATTGCTTTTTGAACAGATTGTCTGGTATAATAGAAGATGATTTTTTATTTGAATCTTATACCTTTACTCTACTTGCACTTTCTCTACCAATTCGAAAAGCTTTAACAGCTATCAAAGTAAGTTCCTCAATGGGATGATCTTGTTCGACAACTGACTATAGCTAGTGTTTTGTTCATAGAATTGGGATTTAGTAGGCGCTTGCATATGAAATGATTGTAAGAATTACGTTCCTTTCTTCATACGTGGTATTTGTTATCATCCCGAAGTTAAAGCAACAAAATCCTAAATCAATAGTTTCGAAAAGTAATCGTCATAATATACCACGATTATTAGCACAACAGTAGATCATTTAATAGATATGCCTAACGCTTTTTCAATAGATAATACGACGATATTTTTAATCTATTAATCGTTATGGGGCTCCACGGGTTATTGCCACTGACCAAGGTATAAACAGTTGAAATTCAGTTTTTCTCAAAACAGAACATCAACTTATCGTCTCAGAACTAATGAACTAGTCATCACTTAACGATCACTTAAAAACTGCACTGCAGAATATACAAATAAGTCACATTTGTCTAAAGAGTGACCATACTTGGTTTACGATACAACAGAAAAAGTGAGTGTCTTTTCTGCAGAGCAATATAAGGAAAGGTCACTTTACTAATGGTCTCACAATCGGAAAATAATTGTAAGCTTTCTTGTGACGTGATCGGAAAACTTGTACACACGTTTATGTTCGACGACTTGGATGAAAAACTCCTACTTTGGTATGATTTAAGATTACCAAACGGTTAAATTTACTTGGAAGAAAAACCCATTCCTTCTCTATAGAATATAATTTTCAGATGGATTCCTACAGAAACCGGTAGTTGAAGGCCAAAAAGCTTTTATGTGTTAAAATGAGTACTGGTGCAGGATTTATAACCCAGTGACTTGACTATTATATTAGATCTCTTAATAAGTTAGGGCATCTAAAATCCGAATGACAAAATCCATTAACTTTCGACTCTTCATCACCTCTGTCTGTATATCATCTTTATCTCATCACGAACGTAATAGCGGAATCATTCGATTTTATTATTGCATTCACAGTAAAGCAAGAACGCTTTGTATGTGTGTAATGTTAGCTTTAATGTTATTGGCGAATCTTGGGTAACATCGAAATCTTTTAAAAATTTATTCAAAACCTTTAGCTTCTCAATTTGATTTGTAATGATCCAAACAAAGAAAAGCATGTGAATGGAAATTTAAACGTAAGAAGTTCCTAAGATCACAAGTATCTTTATTCTACATTACTTGGAAACCATTAAAACCAGCAGCTTGAATATGCTGCAGAGATTTAATATATAGACTTAGTTTCGCCTAAAACAAAGAAAGCCTCCATTAAGCAGCTTCTTTCTAAAAAACAAACAAACAATATTTTCTTATGGACGAACTCTTACATAATACTAGGTTGGCTTACTGATTGCTTTTTTTGCTGGCCTTTATTTGGTGCATTGAATCTTTTTTGACTATATACATTTGGTAAAAGGCGACTTGGGCTTTCATCCCTGAGTTTAGTAAATATTACTGTGAAAGACCAAATATCCAACGAAATTAAACGTAACAGTGTTGGAGGTTGGCTGGAAAAAAGCAAGGTTCTATTCACTTCGAGACATACCATATCAACTATGTGATCAGTAAAAGTATTAAAAAACTTGATTCGAAAATTTTTCACTAACATGTTATTTATGAAGGAATGACAGCTACTTGTCAAACATAATTGATGTGCAATCTGCCGGGTTACTGTTTCGAGCTGGGTCTACTATACTTAAAAATTGATATTAATTTTGCTGGAAATATATTGGTCTATTTGACAAAAGTACAGAGGCAGACGAAGCGCAAAGCATTTAACTGTCTGTTTATGAGTCTTAGATCGAAAATTCATGAAGTTCAACAAAAGGTGATCCAAGACTAAAGGCTAGTACTCCGTTCAAAGTGAAATGAAATTTTACCGCGGTCTCCAAAAATGTATTTTTTTTCACGTGAAATAAAAATGATTTTTTTTTGGAGAATTCAAATGTTCAAACAATTCAAATGTTTTAATTGCACGTGAAAAAAATTGTTCGAATCATTATTTTCGCGTGAAACCAATTTGTAGAGTTTATGCGCGCCATCTTTGGTTTATTGAGAAAACTTTAGTTTTTGCGCTAATGAACTGAGTACTGTTTAGTGAAAACAGATTTGAAGTTTTTCATTTCTGAGTTCACTTTGGTAAAATCGTATGGAAATTTCACGCGAAATCGATCTGAGTACTAGCCTTAAGAGAGTAGAGAGAATCACACTTCTGGCTTAAATTGAAAGTATGATGTACTTTTGGTTATTATGTGTTCTCTATCAACCCAAGAACGCGCTTTTACAATCGTATTTTAAATATCCGATACAAAATTTCTTGAATATAATCTATGACACCGGAAATCATCTCTGGGTGATTATAGCAGACAGATTACCTTTGACAGCAAATAGTTGTTTGGACAAGTCAATACGGTGCATCCTAGACCTAATGATCTTATTTGAGTGGTGACAATAAAGACCACAAATGTAACCAGGCCGTAAACTCTAGTGACTTGAACTTGGCTTTTCCAACCTCAAAAAATGAATCTTTTTTGCAACCAACGAAAAGCTCTGTACAAACTTCCAAAAATACGATCACATTTCCAAATTCCTCATAAATCTTAATTTTGACATATTCTGGGTCGCATTTCTTTCCGTCGATTGATTGTCCTAAGTACTCAATTTTCTCATAAAAAAACTGAGTCATAGCACAAATAAATTTTTAAAAAGTTTTAGCGATTCATGACTCAACTCGCCACAGTTATAACATTGTGGCTTTATCATTGTGGCACTCAAAGATAGCTCTTGTATTTCTATTCGGTGAGTTTTCGTCTTAGATTAAGTTAGTTGATCTAAGGTTTTAGTTCTTCAATTATTTTTTATTTATCCCACGACGTTGAGATTTTTTACTTTGTCCCAACTGATCAATTTGGAAAGTGCCTAGAATGAATATTCTGGTGCCTTGAACATCCGCGTCTGGCTTTGTATGTCTAAATTGTTTACTCCTTCAATTGATTCTTCAACCAACTCTCAATATACAATTTACAGAGGTTTGTATAGAAATGTACACGATCTTTGCAGTAGAAGTGATCACATTATCATGATTTTATTTGATGAAGCTGTATTCAAACTATCTGATCAGAACATTGAATCCGTTCACATTTAAACTAATTCGTTCCAACTTTTTCCGTCATTCATCTTGTTGTTTTTGCTGTCGAAAATGAGAGTCATAGAATTGATACATTTTGGAAATGTGAAGCACGATCGACTATCAATTATATATCAAATTGGAGCTTGCCTAACCAATTAGTGATCTTACGGGCTTTAAGGTGATCGAGCAATAAAAAGTTATTTGTTTCTTTGGTCAGTGCAACAAATGCTTTAACACACTCTAATCTGCTTTGAGGTTCAAGGCACTTCGTACTTGTTCGCGGTTCGCTTATTTACGTACTTGTATTTTTACGCCATTAAAGTCAATTCGAGGACGTACGGCTAAAGGTCTGATTTTCCTAATCATCTGCACGTTGCATAGCTCTATGCCAGCCTACAGTGCTGACATGGAAAATGGGTCGGTGCATGAGTTCTGCACTCCAACAGGGGGTCATAGTTGTGTTCCCTCACACCACAGAACGTAATCTCATGGTGAAAAATCCTTTTTGCACCCAACCCCTATCAGGATTCGAACCCGTTACCTTCCGCCCCAACTGCGGCCGCTTTAACCACTGCGCCACCTGGGCGGTATTCAGTTTTGGTTAACGGTAAGTATAAAACTCGAGGTTGCGGCATGATGAGAAGTTCCATCCGGCGGTTTTTTTCAATTTCTGAACTGATCTATAGGTATTACGTTTTCTTCCGATGACACATTAACCAAGCACATCGGTTGGGTTCCCTTTGAAAAATATGAACGATTTTTGCATGCCACTTGTTCGTTCTGTGATAGATTATGACCCCAGTATATTCTTAGTTTTGAATAGAGGTCATTTGGACAGACTAGAACTGGTCCAGAAGCGCAGTTTGTCTTATACTACAACTTGCTGAGCTCATAAAGCGTTCAAGCCACACCAACGAATTATGTCAAGTCAATGTGTCCAATCCAGCATTTTTAAGATATATGTCAAAACAATCCCACTCGAATATAAATCACTCAACTATGTACAATACTCGTATAGACAAACGAGCAATTCTTCTATTTCGATAATAAACTCGAACCGTATAACATCTTATTTCAGTCATTATTACCAGCTCATGAAACTCTTCATTAATACGAGAATAACGTTCTAATGAATTTCAGCATTTATTTGTTTTCCCATCTTATCACTTTATATATAAGATATAGCTTTATAGTGTATAACAGTATAACATGCCATTGTGTTTGTGATTAAAATAATAAAATACAAAAGTTAAATAAAAACAACTTGGGGCGTTCCATACATTTTTAAAGAAGAAATCTAAGAATATTTTTGTTATAAGTTATTTTCCAGCATTTCACTATTTTCCAATAAAACTATAACGTACATGAATTGTTATTTTCTACAAGAAGATGTAGAGTTGTTATTTATATATACGAAAGCTATAAAACTTAAAACAGAGATGTGATGAGGGTGAGGCACACACACCCATCGACACAGACAATTTTAAAATGGAAATAATTTTTCTTTTACAGTACAGTTGCATGATATGTTGTTGAATTCTACAATATACCATCTTATATGTTATATAAAGACAACAGAACAATTCATACAAAAAACCAACGGTTGGTCACAGTTACAATATAATGTGTACACACGATACAAAAAGATAAATAAATACGAAAGCTTCTTATATGGAGCTTTTTTGTTTATGGCTTAGTTAATGTTATAGCATATATGTACATACACAACAATTGGTTTTGATAAATTGTTAGATTCTCGTTTTAGACAACTACATGTTGTTGGGAATGTATAGTGGAATTAATTCAAAGTTTCACTAGACTGTAATACAAAGCTTTTTGGAATTTACTGGGATAAGCAAGTTGTATAAATCATTGATTTGAAGTTTAAGCATAGTTTTGTTGGTGAATGAATAGGTTGATTTAGCCTACTCGGTACCATCCACAATTTTAGCTCTCTAGTATCGAAAACGAACTTAATTTTCGGGTGCAGTTTATCCTAATCTTTGGGTTAACTTCATCATTGGGCGCATGCACACGAACAATTGACAGATTGACTAATCTCACAAAGCAAACGGAGACTACACATTCGATGGTGACTCCATTGTGTATCCATAGCCTTGTGGCATTTGAGTTCCAACTCTCTTTTATACTGCAAATTGGAGGATCTTTTATTTGGGCTAGAGTTATGACTTGCATTCGATATTGCAAACGATTAGTAAAAGTATATACAGATCAAATAAGTAGCAATCATCAGTTGAAATATTAGTTGTACCTTAATGATCCTTTTTGGAATGCTCAGTTAATAATTAAGCTCTCAAACAGAATATCCTATACAATTTGTTCTTAAAAGTTTTCTTTCAACTGCCAGGAACATCTTTTTTTCCACCGAGAATGTAAAGCTGTCCATGTTGCTGAAACCTGCAGCTTTTTTAATGACATGTTTCATACCACAGACTTTTGGCAATGGTTTCTATCTGCAGTGTTGTACGGTAAGCTCTAGTTTTTCGCATGTTTTGCCAGAGTGAGTTTGGAATTGGAGATCATGCCAAAGTTTTAAGCATTAGGAAGTAACATAAGAACCGCAGTTACAATATTTGGGCTATCCAATGAAGTTTCCTTATATATAGACGACATTAAGAAATTGGTAGTAAGATTTTGAGACGCCTACCAATATAAAAACCAAGCTAAATTCAACTCTGGAGAAATTACTTCTGAAATATTTGAGTGGCAGAAGATGGTTTAAAACCCTTCAAAGTGTAATGTGAGACCGTTGGTTAAAAGTGCTCGAAAAGGGAGACAAAGCGATTCATAACCTTATGGATGAAACCCAGATCCATTTTTCATATCTCAACCATACCAAATAAAGGATGCAATTAAATAAAGAATCGACTCTAAGGAAGTTGAAGACAGTCTATCATATCTGCTTGCAAGGTAATGATGTCAGTTCATTGATAAGCGCAATAAAATTGAACAACTAAGACAGTCGAGTTGTAAAAACTTTGTTGGCGATTGGAACTGAAGAAGCACCTGAACGAGCGGGGATTATGAACCGAGGGGAACAAAAGCAAGTTTTTTTCAAGGTTGCAGCAAACTGCGAATTAAAAGAGGCACGCAAATGGACTCATGCGACAGCGACGATTATCACAACCTTTAATGATATCGAGATTGACAGACAAGGTGAAAAATAAAATGGTCAGTCATACGAGGTGGAGGAGGTTAAAATTGAAGACAGCTTAAAGATGAAATAAACAACAACTTCTACAGTTTATCTAGTGTACATGTAAGGATGAAGATGGCAATTTCAACCAGCATGTATTGCATTGGTTCAACCGCAGCAATGTGACCTATAGCTTTAAGCCAAAAAGACAGTACGCGTAACAAGCGCGAGTCAGACCTTACATGCGTAATTAGAAAAATAGAATTCAGATTATCACCAATTGATGAATACTATACTAGCCCCATGAAACACGTTTGGATTGGCCCAAACAGACCCAATTAGTCCAAACAGGCCCGATATTCTTATTTAGGAAAAGGAATGCTCAACCAGATTCTGTGTCAACGATAAGAAATTTAATTTTCAAATTGGACACTTCATATTGAAACTTAAAAGTGGATATTCGCATCCCGATGACAAAGAGGAGAGAAGTCGAATTTCATAGTAAGAATAGGTCTGTATCTATTCCAAGTAATGTCATTTGGACTATGCTTTGCTATGCACGTGCTGTACCTTTGCGATAACAGCTACGAGGATTATAGTGGGACATAGATGAGATATGTGAAAAATAATCCAAAAAAGAAAGCAACAGATTGGTCAGTTTCTTGCTCTGGATTAGTTTGACTCAAATTTTGACGATATGGAAGTAATTCTAAAGCACCTCAACGAGGAGAGCCGTATAACACCTCTATATACGAATACGAATTTAAGGAACTAGAGAAACAGGTTGCCAGAAGTATTGAGCGGCTACCAGCAAATGAGCCAGTCACACATCATGAGTATGTAGCCGATTAAACACGATTATGATCGAAAAACAACTGTTCATCAGGCAAAACCTAGTGAAAATGGAACATGCAATTATATAATTATCAGTAGAGCTACGAGATGTAATGTCTAATCGAGTGGTATCTGAACCAGAATCATACAAGTTATTCCGGACCAAATCGTTTACACTCCCAAGGATAGTCAATAGTTCATTTTTTCAATCATGTTGAAACTATACCAGTAGAGTAAGCTGATGTAACCAAATCATTTCCAGATATATGATTGAGCCACTCAAATGTTATATAAAAATCTAGTCTGCAATCACGATATAATGTCTAATCATATGGGAAACAGATCATATATGACCAGAACTACCTTACTTATTCTAGAGCCAAATCGCCTTGTCTCACATAAAATTGCCATCATGTTGATATTATCACTTGAGTAAGCAGACGCAATGACTAATCGAATGGTATATATATCGCATCTGGACCAGAATCATTTTATAATCCCAGCGCTAAATTCTTCCACTGACATGAAAAGTTGATATTTAAATCACTCAAATTTTATGGTGAAAATCGAACATTAAATAATCGCCAAATCGATCCAATAACCTGAGATTTGTACCACTCATATGTAATAGCGAATATCAAGCATGCAATCGTGTTCAAATTATCAGTAGAGTTCGTCTAATCGATCGTATGTCATATTGCGCGTAACTGGATTAGGATCATCTTATTTTCCTAGAGCAAAATCACTTGCACTTACATGCATGAACACTCTGAATATGGAACTATTCAAACGGTTGTAGCTGATACGTCCCTATACTGCTACGTATCATTTTTGTGCCGAATATTACTCTAGATCGATGTAAATATTACATTTCGATGCATTCCATCTAGACTGAATAGTAATTGGAGTGTATGTGAGAGTCAATACGAGAAAGATCAAGTTATTATCGGCATTAATCGTAGTTCATGAGTAGTAAAGAGTTTTCCAATATGCATTGCCAAATAAAGCATTGCCAAAGACCTTATCTCTCACGTGGCCCCTAAAAAAAAGTTGAAAGGTTATCTTCAAGAAATAACACCGTCAGGGCACTTTTCTTTCAAAATTGCGATTGTTTCGTTGCCTGTCTTGCCCCGTCTTGCTGAAAATAAACGTCGTCCACATCAATATCTTATCATATGTCTTGAGTTTTTTTCCCTGCTTTTCTTCTTCACCAGGCCAAATTGGAGATGAATTGACCAGGCCAATTCATCTCCACTTTCTTCTCTTTATTTCTGTCTCTATATGTCAGAATAATTTCAGTATTCGCCCAAGGTGATATCGGCCAAATGGCCACCATGGCTACGCATGGAGCACCATATCCTTTTCATAAAATTTACCATGACAAACTCGCACATTTGCGGCTGTATGTCCTCGATAGCTTCACGACCGTATTTTTCACGTGGCCTCAAAGTAAAAAGTGTGAAGGTGCTAAATCACAAGATCTCGGTGGTCAATTGTGATCATACCTCTTCGAGAAATAACACGGTCAAGAAGCTTTAATTACGATTGTTTCGTTGCTTGTTTAGCACGTATCGCCGTATTCCTAAAAAAACGAGATCCACATCAATATTTTCCAATTCGGCACAGTTCAACCAGCATTTCGAAAAAGTAATGTCCAATCACACCGCCAGCACACAAAACCACACGAAACAATAATTCTTTGATTTTCTGAGCCCTAAATGCGACAATTCTGCTTATTGACGTAGCCTCCGTGGTTAAAATGGGCTTCATCACCGAAGATGATTTTACGATGTAAATCTGGATCATTTTGATGCATTTAAAGCACCTAATCAGGGAAGGTATAACGTTTATGGAGATCGACCTGCTTGAGTTCTTGGGTTAACTGTCATTTAAAAGCCTTAAGACCTAATGACTCTGAGCAAAATACCATGTAATATAGCTGGTGAAAGGTCTAATTCGAACGATCGACAAACCTGGATTTTCTTCAACACTATGGTCTGCAGAGAAGAATATTGCTTCTCAGTTGTTCTTGAGCGATGCACACGGTTTTGTTTCTTCACATCACTAACATGTCACAACGCTTAAATTTTTCCACAAATAAGCCAAAAAGTGCTTTAATATCAGGCTATTCAAAATGAAACCTTTTATTAGAAACATTCGAGAAATGAATCATGTGTCATCATATGGCCCAAACGCGACGCTTATGGCACATACCGAGTTCTGTTCAATCACGAGATCAGGAATATAATACGAATTTTTGATATCGTGAATGAACTAAAAGGAGGACGCTGGCTCGGTTTCATTCGAGTGATACAGCGATCTTTGAAGGGAAAATCTCCTTTCGGAAGGCGAATAGGTTCAAATCGGCGCGATCGAAACCGATAGTGTTAGTTAACACGGTACGGGCCAACAGTGACCTGTAAAAGCCGTCATAAATAAAGGCGTTTGAGTGAATATCTGAAATGTTTGAGTGAATATCACCACCTGATGGTTCGTCCCTTTTGTGATGACGAGTATAATCCCATAAATTAATCATATCACTGCACGTTTTTGATTTCCGAACCATTAAGACCCATCGCCAAATTTAAAAAAGAATAATAATAAGAGGGCTTCTCTCCCCTACCTCCCAAACATATATTGATTGTAACATTTTTTTTATTGTATATCAACCAATTCAATATCACTCGACTCTCAATAAACCAAACCAAAATAAATAAATTTTATGTTTTTTGCCAACACAAAAAAAAAATTTGTAATAATCCGACTGCCACATATATCTCACGTTCACGTAAACAAAACCACAAAAATCCCATAAATAAAACTAAAAACAGCAACAATACGTTGCTGGGAATCGAGTGACATAAAATTTTCTATACACGAAGAGCGCAAATAAATAAATAAATAACAAAACTAACGTTCATGCAACACATATATATTCTATATATACAATGCCACTACATGTATATAGTGACACAGGCCATCCTCTATTCTATAAACATTAGAATGATCTTCAATTTTTATATAATTTTAGCTTTTCTTTACCCATCTACCAATAGAGTCGGTATTGTTGACGATTTTTTCCACTTAACACCACGGTTATGGTATACAATTGTCGTATATATAAAGAAAAGCCATAAAAATTAAAGAACAAACAAACCGAAATAAAAACCAAACTGTGCCAATATTATATAAAGAAGATGAAGAACAATAAGAAGCGACTAACTACATCTATAATAAAACAGTTTTATAGAAATATATAGAACGAGAAGACAACCCAATCCATTAAAACCGAAAAAAGCTCGCGATAAGGTCATCCCGGATTGGGTTGTCTTGTACGTTTCTTACAATAATATATGTATCATACACAATATAATAATGGTGCTGTTATCTTATATTTTTTTTCATCTTACAAATATATAATAGTAGTTTGGTGTGATTACAAACAATTTTTTTTTTAATATTATTTGGTGCTCAGTTTAAGTAAAGTAGTTTAAGTATAGTACAAATCATATACATAATAATATAAATTATATCAACTAATTTAATTAATGTAAAGGTGCGTTATAATGATATATAAAAATACAATTCTTGTGCTCATAATTATATAATATCAATTTGGTGCTCTTTCATATAACAAAAGTTGGTGCTCAGGTGTTGATAAAATAGTGCTTCATAATAGTATAAATCAACATCACAAAAATATGTGCCGATTTCAAATTTTTTTTAAATTATTATTAATTTTTTTGCTTTTTTGCTTTTAATTTAATTTAATTTTTTTTTGTAAATTATTCGATTATATAAGTTTGTTAAATATAAGATAACTGATACATACCCTAGCTTGAGATGACTCCCCACTCACCCTATAACCTCCTAGATTATTTACAACACATGTGAAGGTCGCGTCTCTTCCTTGTGCTACAGTAACATTTTCTAATGGTACGACGAAGTCGGGCTCATATGCTATTGCTGGAAATAGAAAAAAAAATTTGTTAATTAGTGAAGTTAATAAGTGACATCGTAACTATATTTTGAAAGTGACTAGAAAATATTGTTTATAGAATTGTAATAGTTTTTGTAACATGAACAGAATCTCACCAAAGTCCCTAATCTTGTAGTAGACCAAAAGCTCGAAGGCCCGACAAAAAGCTTGAGATCAAAAACGGAATACGATAAAGCTTAATTAGTTCAAGGTGACATTATATACCAAATGAATGTAGTTAAACCCTCAAAGTATGTCTATCACAGTAAAATGACTTAGTATATAAACTAAGGTAACACCAATTTATTAGTGAAGTTAATTAGTGACACCCGTCACTATTTTGAAAGTGACTAGAATAGCTATTATTATTTTTGTAAAATGAACAGATTCTCATCAAGATCCATAATGACAGGAAGCTCACTAAATACCCGAAAAAAACAAAAAGCTTGACATCAAAAAACGGGATATGATAAAGCTTCATTAGTTCAATGTGACATTACATATCAAACGAACCCTCCTACGATACTAACCTCAAACTTAAATGACAGTATAAAAACTGTGATAGCACCAATTAATTAGTGAAGATAATTAGTGACATCCGTCACTATTAGGAAAGTGACTAATTTTGTTTATAATAGTTATTATTTTTTTTAAATGAACAGAAAAAGCTCTCATCAAGAATCATAATATATCGATCATGCAGACAGTTAACATAAAGCTCGAAAACAAAACAAGAAGCCTGATATGAAAAACAGGATACGAGAAAGCTTCACTTGTTTAATGTGACATTAATAACCGAACAAACTGTCCTACGATACAAACCTTGATCCTTGATCCAAAGCAATCCAAAGTAAAACCCTCAAAGTATGTCTATCACAGTAAAATGACCTAGTAGAAAAACTTTGGTAGCTCCAAATTAATAAGTGAAGTAATTAGTGACATCCGTCACTATTATGAAAGTGACAGAAATTTTGATAATAGAAATGTAATTGTTTTTGTAAAATGAACAGAATCTGAACAAGATCATTAATACATCGATCAGGCAGCAGCATACTAAAAGCTCGAAAATTAAACAAGAGCTTGAGATCAAAAAAAGGGATACGAAAAAGCTTCATGAGCTCAACATTACATACCAAATGACCCCTCCTACAATACTAACCTTGATCCAAAGCAGTGTATTAAAAACCTCAACGTATGTCTATCACAGTAAAATGACTTAGTATAAAACTAAGGTATCACCAATTAATTAGTGAAGTTAATTAGTGACATCCGTCACTTTAATGAAAGAGACTAGATAATTATTTTAAAAAATTGTAATTGTTTTTGTAAAATGAACAGATTCTCATCAAGATCTCTAATACATGGATAAGGCAGGCAGTCCACTAAAAGCTCGAAAACAAAACAAGAAGCTGGATCAAAAACGGGATACGCTAAAGCTTAAAAGTTAATTGTGACATTATATTTCCTCCTACGATACTAACCTTGATCCAAAGCAATGTAGTTAAACTCTAAAAGTAAGTTTCTCACAGTAAAATGACTTAAACTGAGTATAAAAACTGAGGAAGCACCCAATTAATTAGTGAGGCTTATTAGTGACATCCCTTACTATTTGAAATTGACTAGAAAATTTTGTTTAAAAATTGTAATTGTTTTTGTAAAATCAATAGAATCTCATCAATATACCTAATACATCGATCAAGCAGGCAGCACACTAAAAGCTCGATAATGCAATAAAAAGCTTGAGACCCGAAACGGGATACGATAATGCTGCATTATTTCAAAGTGACATTACATATCAAGTAAACCCTCCTCCGATACTAGCCGTGATCAAAAGCAATGTATTAAGACTCTTAAAGGTTGTCTATCACAGTAAAACGACTTACTAGAAAATAAGGAAGCTATTGGAAAAACGCCATGGTATAAGTTTGCCCCATTTTGGTACACTCGATATACCTCTTAAACAATTTCAAAGTTATGTCTAGAATTGCATAAGGTACTTAAAAAACAAGTGGTACCCATCTGAGTGTAATAAAACAAAAAACTCGATAACAAAACTAAAAGCTTAAGATGTAAACCAGGATACGAAAAACAATTGGTTCAATGTGACAACCGTTACCAAAGGAACCCTCCCAAGTCCAAATTACAGCCAAAATATCCAAAAAGAACATTTTAGTTGACTACGATACGAACCCCCATCTTTAGCAATACAGTAAGTCCTTCAAAGTATTTCTATCACAGTGCAATCAGTTACTAGAAACAAAGATAGTACCAACGAAGATTTTGGATAAGCCTCATGAGAAAGGTTTCCCTATTATGGTACATTTGATATCAGTCATAAAATATTATAAAGTCATGCCAAGAACTGGATCAGGTTCCTTAAAAAATTGGCACCCATCTTAGTGTAACAAAACAAAAAGCTCGATTACAAAACTGTAAGCGTTAGATCTAAAACTGAATACTATAAAGCTCAATTAGTTCAACGTTACATCCATTACCAAAAAAAAACCGCCAGTTTCGAATTAAGGCCAAAATATGCGTTATCTTGAAAGTCTTTAGTTGAATCTCAGTCGGTGGAGAGATTATACAGCGCAGTTACAAAAACTGTTTCTTTTTTTCGTTCATTACACAGCAGTTTTAATTGTTCCAAATATCCATCCATAACTTGTGATAACTCAGGAAGTAAGGACCATTGAAAATGCGTCTAAAACTTTATGTTTGGTTATCGAGCTTTTTGTTTTGTCCCTTTTGTCTTTTGAGGACGCCGATCCAGTTCTAGGCATGACTTTGTTCTTCACTGGTACTATAAAGACCTTAGTTTCTTTTATACTTGATAGACATACTATGAGTTCATACAATGGACAAATAAACTAAGGCCTCGACACAAGCCAGGCCCGATCCAAAGCAATGTAGTCAAATGAAATATGTCTATCACAGTAAAATGACTTAATATAAAAACTAAGTAGCACCAATGAATGATATCCCGATTAAAACTCTCCCGATTAAAATTATCTCGATTTAAAACGGGATACGATAACTCTCAATTCGTCCGATGTGACAACCTTAACCGAAGGAACCCTCCCAATTCCGAATTACAGCCAAAATATCCAAAAAGGACTTTAGTTGACTACGATACGACCAACAATCCATAGCCATGCAGTAGATCCTCAATATACATATATTAATATATATATATATATATATATATATATATATATATATATATATATATATATATATATATATAATATATATATATATATATATATATATATATATATATATATATATATATATATATATATCACACTTAGTAGAAACTAAGATAGTATCAACGAAGATTTTGGGTAAGCGCCATGAGATAGGTTGCCCTATTCTGGTACATTTGATATCAGTCATAAAAGATGGTAAAGTCATGCCAAGAACTGGATCAGGTTCCTCAAAAAAAAAAATTAGCACCCAACTGAATGTAACAAAACAGAAAACAAGATAAGAAACCATAAAGCTTCAGATCTAAACCGGGATACGATACTTAAATACAGGAGGTACAATCTGTTAGTTCGTCTTCAAACACTTCGTCCGCGAGCATCAAAATTTATAATGACTTTTTCAACGAAAAATATCCCAACGATAAACCACACGCAACAGTTACTTTATGTCTTAAAGGATGAAGTTGTGCTTCGTGAATTAATGACGTATACCCATTATGATGAATATGAGTTTCATTGCCAGAAATGATTTTTGATGAAAATCCTTCATTTCATTAGCAAAACGACGAAGATTTTAAAAGTCTGGTGGCCTCATTTTTTTTAATTGGTTGTATTTTGTATGGATACAAATGGAGATCAACATGCAAAGTGCTTCATAATGTGAATCGCAAAATTTTTGCTTCTTGTGAACGATTCCCACTTCATACGAACAGGAGGAATATGTTAATACGGTCTATGACCTTGCACTAAACTTATTTGTTCAGAACGATTATTAATTTTGCCAATTGCTATAGAATCATCTCAGTTAGCAATGCATCCAAAGCAATGCATTCGACTAAGAGATTCTACAGGATAATCCTGTTTTTGTATCTTGTTTGCATTTAGGATTGTTTCAATATCTACCACAGTACAATAAAAGTTATAAGGTCTATATGTGCCAATGAAGATTTTGTGTATAAGCACAATGAGATGCTTACACATGAGATTGGGTTGCCAAATCCTGGTTTATTCGATATTCCTCGTAAAAGATGGCAGAGTCTTTTCTTAAACTGGGTCAGTTTCTTTTTAGTAAGTGGCACCTACCTGAGTGTTGCAAACCTCAAATCTCGAAAAATAAAACAAAAAGCTTAAGATTTAAAATGGAAAAGCTGTGAGAACTCAAAATTACGATTCAATAAAATTCATGAAGCTGCCTCTACCTGGCATTTGATAAGCCACTAAAAAGATAACAACGTTAAACCTGGGTGAGATTCTTCAAAAAAGGAAATAGCAACATCCGTTCCGGAATTTTCTTTGAAATAAGTACAAGACAAAACCACTTAACATGTTTGCCCTCTATGTCATATCGCGGTACCAATTGAAAATCCTATAATCGCTCTAAACACTTGTCTTTTAAATCGAACGCTATTGGCCTAATTATATCATGGTTTACGAATGAGTTTAGAGTATTTGTACAATGGCAAGGCTTTGATGAGAAGTTTTACTGACTGTTTCTGCAGTCTAGTAAACAATAACTATTTCGTGCTTTTTAAGCACGATTTCGGGTTTATTTCGGCTCATATTCTAATTTCATTGATAGAGATTAAATATATAGTTTATATAGGCACTTGGAGAAGACGAAAGGTTTCAATGATCAGAGCAAGTTACATGATCAAAAACGTTTCAGTTTGGTATAATTTCTCGCACTTACTTGGTGAAACAATTACCGTAATGTTAATTACTTTCTGCCTTGAGTTGACGACAGCTGTAAGGTCATTCCGACCTCGTTCAGAAGTCTGTAATTCCAATAATTGACTAAATAAACAAAGGCCTTGGTATGCCCTCTATTATGCAGGCCACGCAAATTTTTCTGGAAAGTTAACTCGATCTTATTCGAAATTCCAAACTTAAAATTTATAAAAACATGTAAGTCCACAGAAAAAAATATTATAATAGTTTAAAAGTAGCCTCGATCAATCAACAACCTCGTATAAACCGGACAATAAAACCAGCACAAGTTGTCTGTGATGTTCTGTAGTTCAATAAACTTATAAATATAAACCACATATTGAATTGTAAAAGATCAACGTTTTTGAAAAGCTGTGGACTAAAACTATATGAGATGCATAATCAGCTGAATTATCCATACTAACAACCACTGGTTTCGGACATTAGCTGTAAAATTTGTTCTATCCAAAAATTGAGATTGGAACTTTAGAAAATAAAATGTGAAATACTTTAATCGCTTAGATGCCTTAAAAATGGTGCACAGAATCCCTTAATTCTTTAGGTGTAAGAGCTTTTTATTTTGTCCGGACTTTTACGTCTTTTTTGGCCAATGAGCACATCGGAACCGATCTAAACTGAGAACAGCCTATGAGAGAAAATATACAAGAAAATATTGATTGTTATGTTAGAGAACAGAGGACACGAGTTTTCGTTCTGAAGCAGAAACGAGAGATCTCTGAATCATTCACATCCTTTACTATATGGAATAATTAACACGAAAGAGACATAGGCAAATGAAGGGAAAATTTTTTTTTTCTTGTGGCAACACACTTCTTCAGTTAATTCAGGGACTAGGCTCACACGCTTATTAGAAAGCTTAAAAGTCGTGACATGAACTTTATGACCATATTTCCAATCCTTGCAACTTTTTCAAAATGATGTTGTACTCCAACACACAGATACAATATTTGGAGATGTCGGAAGAGTTAGATTCATGACCAGATTCCATTCATAATTGTATATAAAAGTTTATCTAAAAGTCAATGAAAAGTGTAAATAACAGATTCATCTATGAGGTTGGCCATTTAACTGTTCATAAAAAATTTGTCCCACTAAAATCAAGAGACCTGCATAAACAGATTATCCAACAATAAATATCGATAAATCCAACAATAAATATCGATAAACGACAAATGGCGCATCTCAAAGTTAACATGATTATCGATATTCAACCGTTTCAGTCTGTTCTAACACTGATTGATTTGAACATAGCTGTAATAACTGCGTCCTTTGGATGTGTTCTTTTTCTAGGTTTAATATAAACGTGTCAACCCTACACTTATTCCCAGTCAATTTTGGTAAATATATTGAGTTAAATTAGACTTCATTTCGGCAACCATCCAAAATAATATACTATTTTACGATCTCTATTAATGAAAAGTATATAGCTTAATTTTATGGCCATTATGAAATATTTTATGGCTATTAATTTAACGATTTGGGTTGAAGGATTCGCGTTATTAAGTTAATAACTGCGAGATTGGACCTAATATAAAATTTTATATACATAAATCTTTTCGGCTTATAGCAAGATACCTATAATAAAACATACTGGACCATTATTATTATATGAATCTCGTATAAAGATTATAAAGGCCATAAACCGTATTGTAAAATGTCCTTTGGCCCAAAAATCAATTAACAATAATTTAGTTGCTCTACAACAATATGTCAGAGTATAAACGAAACACTGTGCGAACAATGTATCGAGAGAGTATCATAAAATCAATGAACATCCTTTTTATATCATCAATGATTTTCTGTGATCGTTACATAAAAAAAAAATTATTAATCTTATTAAAAAAAATTACAACCCAATTTTACTGGTAATACAAATTTAATAAAAAACAAAAAAAAATTTCCCTATGAATGAGCACAAAAATAAAGATCTGATTTTCTTCTCCGCACATAAAACGGAAAAAAATCTCAAAAACAAAAGAAACACAACGTGCAATGTATGTATATGTATATATAGTCATATACCGAGCTGATAACAGAACATAAAAAAAAACTAAACAGATAAAAATAGAATTATTATTAAATACATAATCTGTTCACGATAAACGATGAAAAATCATATCGGAAATTTTCTTATGTACACGAGCATATGTATATGGTGATGATATGGTGCGGGTCTGGCGAGTATAATATTGGCAATATAAGTTTTTCCGATTTTTTTTTTTTTGATGATATATTTGGCAACATATGGATTTCACAGATGGTTTACTCTTCACCCGACTTTATATATATATATATATATATATATATATATATATATATATATATATATATATATATATATATATATATATATATATATATATATATATATATATATGTTTACATGTATACCGGAATTGATAAGGTCAGTGCATGATGAAAATTAAGAATTTCGGGATTGATTTTCGTTCCCCTAAATATGTATGTATATACAAAGACGTTCCGATATGACACAATTCTAGTGAAAGTTTTTATGTTTCGATAATCTTATCCATCATCGCATATAGACACATTCTATAGGGAAATATTTTAATAAATGGATTCGTGTGGTGAATTGCATAATCAGTATTTGGTACATCCTACAGGTTTTGACTCGAAGATTAGGACATTTAAGTAAAACAGAATGAATTTGGGTCATTGGTCGCCAAATTAGTGAAAAAATGAGGCTAGATCCTATCAAATCCATGGAAATTAAAGAAGAAAGCAGGACAACCTGTTAGGTCAAAAACTTTTTGCCAGGTCATATCTAGGCTTTCTATCCTTTCGGGATGAACACTGAATTTATTCTATGGCCTTGGAATTTATCCCACTACATTCGGAAAAATGAGTTTTTATATAAGAACCTCAAAAGTTGATTCGTCAGTCTGCCTAGTTCCTTGGTCCAGCATGGTTTTTTAAGGTTTACCGAGAAAACTGCGCTCTTCTCATAGGCGCTGATTAGTGCTTCTTAAAGCTCATCTGCTGCCTTTTTCGTTTCTCCGCAGTTCCTGATTTTCATTACTGAAGAAAGAAGTGCCTGGTTGAGATGGAGTCTAATAAGTTCTTAATCAGTTTTTCTTGGGTTGCTGAGCTCTCTTATTTCAGGATATCGCTGGTAAGAAAGAAAAATATATAACTATGGTCAGAGAGAGAGTAGCGTCGTTTTAGACAATCTATAGGTTAGACATTCTCTCTTAGCCTCCGTGATGCAATGATAATATCAATTACTTCTTGCCTTGAGGATGTCGCAAAGGAAGGTATGGCCTACATTCGAGAGGACGAGGTCAGACGCAGATAGGAAGTCCAAGAGGGAAATGTCTCTGAATTATATAAGCTATAGCTGCGTTTGCATCACATCCGGCAATGATTGGGATATCATTACGGTCTGCTTACTCTATAGAGAGGAATCACTAATACCTCACGTCGGATACCCTGTTCCTTTACTTCAACGACGACTGCTGCAAGGTCATAACAACAAATTTCCTTTAGGAGTCTATAATTCATAACAAAAAAGCAGGTTTTTGTTATGAATTATAGACTCCTAAAGGAAAACTGATGCAGGTTGCTTAAGGTTCTGAGTAGGTATCAGTAATCAGGAGATAGCCTGAGGTTCCTAGATTGAGACCTTTGATTTTGTTCCCGTAAATCCACGGTTCTTGAATCAAAACGACATATTTAGATGGGGGTTTAACACTGGGTTAAATGTGTATTTAATTTTGGCTTGTACGTTGCATTCTTTAGTTTTCGAAAAAATTAATCAATGAGCACTTCGTGTAGATACTGTTTAGTAAAGGACTCAGTTTTCTCAATATGTTCATTATAAACGTTCAACCTTGTATATAGTTAATTAATTATGTCACTAATCGGTAGTAACTAAATCTTTACATTCGCCATGTTTGACCAAGAATCAACAAAAAAATTACTTGTACGATACAATCATGATTTATGGTCAAAATTTCAAAGTTGGATCTTGACCATGTCCATAGTTGAACCCACATTGGTTGGCCCAGTGCCATAACAGCAACTTTTCCAGTTATTGTTTGTATTTTTGTACACTACATTCCATTTAATAAAGCAGACTTTCGAAGCTTAATCCAATAAACGAAATTCCATGTTTTGGGATTAAATTTTTACGTGGCTAACTTGGCCAATTTTGAATTAATTATACCAATTTTTCTCTTCTTTGACGACTTGTATTCGTTCACTGAGTGACATTCACTAGAACAAGGTGAACCACAATTGGCACAAACTAGATGTTGATAGGGTCCAAGTATTTGTTGTTTTTGTTGTTATCAATCCTGGGGCCATAATGGTTTAGAATCTTAATTTAACTTCTCTAAAATAATGAAAATTAACCAAGCATCACATTCCATAGCAGCACCACCTCAATAATTTACCCCAAGAATAACTGCATCAGATCTGCCATAATTATTTGGATCTTAAACAATTCGATAAACGCTGCATATGATTAAAACGCCCAGTAAACTCTGGTGATTGCATTTTAGGTAGCTATAACTGTGCTGACCAATCATAAATTTCATGAAGCATTGACGGCTCAGTTTTTTTAATAAATAATTATTCTTAACCATATGGTTGTGAATGACTATCTCTTGATGTGTATCTCTTACACAGAGACACTTCTGGATTGTCACTTGATGATAATCTTCTTTAATGAGTTAAGCTCCTAATCACGGCAATATTATATCGCAGCGAACGAAGGACCAATTTTTTTTTTGAAACTCGCGACCATAACGTACGAGGCTCGTCGGACTAATTGATATTAACAACGGGTGATGATTAGTCGCAACCGTACCGGAACAATACAGCAGAAATCAATGTTAGGCATTTAGAAAAAATCCCATAGCAGTGTATATAAAATCGAGAAAGAATAAATTATTATCCTCCTTCTTAACCTAAAACTGAGTTGAACCTCACTGAAGCCAGTTACAAAGAGGCTTGGAATTGCTAATTTGAGAAGTAAACCAAAGTAGTTCTAAGCTTCAAACTACAAGCAAAGTGCAGCGAATAGCTACACATCATCATTGAGAGCGACCAACAACAACCTTCAACGTCGAACAACCCAATCATCATACAGATGTACCATTGTTTTTTAGACGATTTCGAAATTATCAAAAGGTAGTACCCGCGCAAGGATTCAATTGTGCAAGAGATCTCGAGTACGATGAACCAAGAGAACAGAGTTTTTTGTTACCATAGGAGCTGATATGCAGTAAGGACGACTGTTGCTGAATATTCGCGGATATTTCTCAACATTATGGAAAAAGATTATGAACGGTGGCGAAGTGCGAGTGCTCCATTTGACTCAGAATAAGCTCTTTTTGGGGCACTGACACTACTACACCATCGGAAAGAAACTGTATGGTGCAACCTCTGACGTCATAGGCAGTTTTGTTACAGTTCCTGATGAATATTCGAAAATTTTCTTGTATCCAAGTCAAGTGGTGGATATCATCGGTCTCTCACGATCCCAATTTCCTTTTATCTGAGTGTTTAAAGGAACACGTGAACATCCATTATAACCAACTACAATCTGGACGCTTATGGACAACATTCGAAATTACATTGTTGGACTTACTTCAGAAGAAACTAACATGTTCTGCATTATTGATATTTGAGCTTAAAGCTTTTGGCTTAATTCAACAAAGCCTTTACAAGGCGCTTAATATACTCAAGAATTATAGTGATTAAAGGTCGCCCCAACTCATATATCGTCCCGTGAGTCTGGACACTTAAAATCGATCAGACCTAAAATTATTTCCCAATTTATCAACCAACCCAATACAGTAATTATATATTGAAAATTTGGATCCATAGTGCTGCAACTAATAAATCATTGTATGTTATCTATACGTTATCGATACATGCATACATGAAGTACTTACCATACTCATTAAATAATAATATCACGATAAAAAAAATTGTTTTTAATTTTATTTTAAATATTTTATTTATATTTTTACTTATTTTATTTATGTTTAAATTTTCAAAAATTCTCTTTAATTTTTTATTCATTATTTATTTAATTATTTATTATATGTGTGTACGTATCTATATGTTAATATGATTTGTTTTATTTATATTTAAATAAATAATTATATTAAATTAAAATTAAAAAATAATTTTAATTTTCACTTTGATATTATATTTGTATGGAATTTTTTTATTTTTTATGATTTATCTTCTCGACGAATGATGATGGTATAATGCTGTTCGTAATGATGATATCATGATATCTGGAATTATACAAAAATAAATGTTGCTTTAAAACATTAATTTTTACTTAATGTCAGTTATTGGAATAGTGTCAAATGCAGATATGTTTGAGTGTATCTGACAATTCAGTTTCTCGGTTAGAGGACGCTCGACGAACAATAAACAATCAACTTTAATGGCTACACGAAAAATTATTTACCTCTTCCGAGAAGTAAATATCGGTAGAGATATATTCGTTTGTTTTTCGGATTGAGTATACTCAAATAGCCTAATGAAGAAGACTGCTGGGTAGTATAAGCTGTGTATGAAATCTGCGTTAGGTCCTATTGATCTGTTTCTTACACCAAACAGTGGTGTCACAAATATAAGATCTTGGTCGAAGTTTGACATTGTATTAACGATATCAGCATAGTTCATATATGTTTGGGACGTTTGGGATAGAAGTCATTGCCATATAACAAATATGTTGGGAAAAACTATCAGAACACCCCTTCCTGGTTTTCCTCTTGAAGACTCTGAATGTTTTGATTATCACAAATTACATTATGAGCCAACGTACTCTATTTTGTAAAGAACCAGAAAAGATTGGCCTCAACGCCTTTCCGTCGTTGTCAGAAAGTACCTCTTTACCTGACGAACAGGGTATCTCCTGGAAGAAATCGCTAATTGGGAATGTTCAAATGTCTTGATTCTCAATTGCTTTCGTTGAGTTAATATTGAATTGCTGGTCTGGCGGTTGAAAACAATTAATGTTAGAAGGTAAAGATTAGGAATTTATTATTACTCTCTTGTCTACGAGTATAATAGAAATGAAACGAGCGAACTTTGCTCTGAATTTAAAAATTTCATAGTTAGACACTTGAGTCATAAGACCAACTTCATAACATCCCTACACTCTTATAACCATAATTTATTCCTTTTTACGGTCTCAACAACAGTTTTTTCAGAAAGTTATAATTGGGAAAGTTCATTAATTAAAACATAACGAAAACGTTAAAAATCAATTAATCGAAAAAGAAAAATCAGAAATAATAAAAACAAAGAAGTTACAGATCAAAATAAAAAAATACAAATACATTGACCTTGAATTTCAACTATGAGTAAATTACACAACAACAACATTCATTACGAATTTTGTTGTGTCTGATCCATTCATTCATAAAAAACAAAAATTCTAAATACTTAAGTTTTTGTTTTGTCTCGAAATTTTATTAACGAAAGGATCGACGAATATTATTTGTCTTATTTTCGCATAAAACTATGGTATGTATTAGAAAGAGACAAGTATCATTATTAAAAAATATACTTATAATGGTATGATCGAAAGAGATATAGATATAGAATATTTCTAGTTTGCCTAAAATTTATGAGATAAAGACAGACAAAGGTGACGATACAATAAACAAAATATTAAGTGTGAGTGAACTTACATATGCGTATTAGGTAAAACTATATCGCGAATAAAAATAGGTGTTGGTCTCTTTTAACATATAGAATAATCGCTATCTTATTTCTCTTTTTTTAATCAAAAAAGAAAATAGACGTTTATAATTTGATATTTATTTTTCGTACTCCTTTAATTAAAAATGGTTGAAATACAAAAACAAACATCGCATTTCAGTAGCGTCGAATCAAAACGTATAAGGATATATCAATTTGTCTGTACTGATGGCTTAAAAGTCATATAGGAAGCATCTTATATTTTCAGAGTATTGCAGAATTATCAACCATGTAGGTTGGATATATCTTAAACCCTAACTATAAGATCTGTATCTTGCACCACATACTGTTGGCACAAATATAAGATCTTGATCCAAGTTTGACATTGCTACGACATGTTTTAACGATATCAGCATCCATTATATACAACGTGTGGAACAGCTTCCTATCAAGATATAGAGCCGAAACAATTGGTCCTTGGAGGCCAAGAAGGCAAACGTTGTTCCGTTGATCAACAAGCTGCCCATTTAGGCTATATTAAAACATGGCTAAATTTCATCAGTAAGGATAAGTGGAAACGCGAGAGGAGGATCAACTATTTTCGTTAAAGAAAATATCAAACACTACGAAGGAGTAAAAATAGAAAAGGAAAATATGCAAGTATCAACCATTAAAATTCGACTCAATAATGAAAAAGAGTAAAGCATTTCATCTATATACTGCCCACCACGATACCAATTGGCTAAAGAAAATTATATCGCGTTATTTAAATCGCTTGGAGTTAACTTTATAATTGGAGGGGACTTTAATACTAAGAATACGTACTGGGGATCGAGACTGTCAACACGTAAGGGTAAAGATCTGTATGCGGCAGGACAGGAATTAAACTGCGAGTTTTATTCTGGGGGTAAACCAACGTACTGGCTTTCAGATAAAAACAAAATCCCAGCTTTAATAGACTTCTTTGTAACAAAAGGAGCATCAGAAAACTTTGTAGTGATAGAAAACAGTGAAGAAATATGGTCAGATCACACACCTGTTATTATGACAATGAGTGCAACCATAATCAAGAAAGTAAATTTGCCTAAACTAACAAACAAGAGAACAAATTGGGATGTTTTCCGAAAGCTATAGTAGAAAACAGTACGGTTTTACAAGTACCAATTAAAACTCCGACACAACTTGATGATCAAGTAGAAATATTAAATAATACAATACTTCAAGCAGCGTGGCAGAGTACGCCCATTAGTCAATATAAAGTGCCAAAGAAAAACAACTATTCATTGGAAGTGAGAGATTTGGTTAGTGAAAAGCGGAAAGCTCGAAAAATTTGGCAGCGGAATCGAGCATCACAAAGTAAATCGAGACTTAATTATTTAAGCAACAAATTAAAGCAGTTAATCAAAGAAATTAAAAACAATTCGATAAGTGAATATCTACCTGGTCTTTCCAGCCAAAAAAAACACTGATTATTCACTCTGGAAAGCAACGAAAGGACTTAAACGACCAAATAAGCAGATACCTCCTATCAAAAAGAACGATGGATCTTGGGCAAGAAGTGGTAAGGAGAAGGCTGTCTTGTGAAAATATAAACCCAGTTAGAAAAGTGGATAACCTAATCATCAAATCAGTAACATTACAAGAGCTAAAATATGAAATTATTAACAACTTGAGTTCAAAAAAATGTCCTGGTTATGACCTAATTTCAGGTCAAATAGTAAAAGAACTTCCCGAAAAGGGCTTACGAAAACTGCTTCAACTAATAAACGCAGCATTCAGACTAAAATACGTCCCATACCAATGGAAGGTTGCAGAAGTGATAATGATTCCAAAACCGAATAAACCGCCTAACGTTAAAACCTCGTACAGGCCGACTTCGCTTCTTCCTATAATTTCGAAGTTGTTCGAAAAATTATTGCTGAAAAGGCTAAAACCAGTAAAAGAGGAAAGAAAACTTATTCCACCACATCAGTTTGGCTTTATAGAGAGACATTCTACTATAGACCAATTACATAGGGTTACCGATATAATTGAAGATTCACTGTTACACTTTTTGGATGTTGCACAAGCCTTCGATAAAGTATGGCACCAAGGACTAGAATATAAACTATATCGAGACCTGCCAAAGCAATTTTACCAGATATGAAAATCTTATCTAGCTGATCGATATTTTCGAGTTAAATTTGAAGATGAATACTCTGACCTTAGACAAATAACGGCTGGAGTTCCACAAGGAAGTGTTCTAGGACCACTACTATATTAACTTCATACAAGAGATGTTCCAAATACAAAACATACAAACATTGCAACGTTTGCAGATGATACAGCAATCCTAGCAGTAGGAGACAGTATAGAAGAGTCAACTAGTAAATTACAAAATGCCATACTAGTGCAATAAGTAAATGGACAAAGAAATGGCGCATTCAGCTGAATCAAACGAAATCCATACATGTCAACTTTACTAAAGAACAGTTAACTGTATTCCAGTTCTACTGAACTCGCATCCAATTCCGCATGCGAACACAGCGAAATACTTAGGCATGACTGTTGATGCTAAGCTGAACTAAACATCAAATAAAGAAAAATGTACTGGCTCTAAGGGAGAAAATCTGAGCTAACAGTACATAATAAGCTACTATTATATCGGCAAATATTGAAACCTATATGGACATATGGTATAGAACTGTGGGTTTGTACCAAAAAGAGCAATGTTTAAATAATTCAAACCTTTCAAAATAAAGTTCTACGTAGCATTGTGAATGCACCATGGTACATAAGAAACAACAACCTTTATAAGGATCTAAAGATGGAATACGTTAGCGAAGAAATCAAGAAACATGCGAGGAAACACTCACAACGGCTCGGTCAACATCAAAATGCAGATATGCGTAATATTATGACCAACACAGACCCAGTTAGAAGGCTTCGAAGGACGAAACCTTTAGATTTGGGGCGGTTAATGTAATCTTATAATATACTTGGAGCTAACCAGTGGATTTAACTCAACAAAAACTAACAAATTTACTAAAGATAAGTTACTAGATGAATTTATATTCAGTTGTAATAAAATCCATTAATAAAAAAAAATAAAAAAAAAGTAAGGATTCGTCTTGCTTCCGCATTCAGAATATTCCCCAGATTTTGCCTCCAGTAATTATAAAATTTGTACAATTTTAACTCGTTCGCCTATAACCGGCACTGAAAACTATATTTATATGCAACAACGATTGTTTGATCACCCTATACATAAAATAAAGTAAACCATCCGTCTAGTTTCTATTTAATTAAATAAAATTATGCAAATAAATATTTAATCAAATTAAATTAAAAAGTTTTTCGAGAAGTTTTGTGAGACATGACCGAGACGACTTCAAGTATCAACTATTTATTTATTTCAAAATATGCTTGTTTGCATCTCCATAAAGTTAAATTAAATATATACTTATGTTTGATGTACATACTTGAATCCAAATTTAGATATATGTAAATAATTGTCTCGTTTCCCATAACTATCGACGAAATTGGGATCAAAATAGTACGAATTGTGGTTAAACTATATGCGTATATTTTGACGCATGGTACAAAATAAACCGGTCGGTGAGTTAAAAAATAATTTCACACATATTAAAAATATCGATTTCGTCCGGAAAATTATTTTGTGTTGTTTTTGTAGTTTTCCCTTTTACCATATTACCAGTTACATGCATAAATACCAACACACATCCACCTCACCTACATATGTGTATGCTGGAAAACAAATATTTGCCCTTATCATTATCTCTTTGTATGCGTGTATGTGTACGTATGAGTATATCGTATTCTAGTTTTCCCTCAAATAAAGCAGAAAAAAGGTTTTCTGGTTTTCAATTTTTTTTTTTAATTTATCTTGTGTGAATGTGATGAAAGCTTAGTGAGAGGAAAATGAAAGACTCGACGAAAAATTATCTTAAGTGAAAATTTAATTAAATTAAAATTTACTTTACTGGTATCATTATTACTACTGAAAGTGTATATATAGTGAAAACTATTAAGTTTTATATTTCGGTCGTATGTGTACTCAAATATGGTATTTATATAGTTTTGGGTTGGGGGTTGGGTATGATGCTTTATACAGTTTGTTCAAGAATATTTCTATATAAATAGTCTTTAAGATCGAAAACTGGGACATTGATTATGGGGCATCGTATATATCATCAGTCAAGGTCAACCTCTAACATTCATATATAAGACAACGGGTGTGATCTACACTCGGTACCAAGCCCTACATATACGTGTTTAAGTCCCACATTACATATTTCGTAGCGATAGAAACCATTATTAGACTGGTCCCAACTTCTAGAAAAATACAGTCATCTTTTTGTCTGAAATACAAAGCATGACTGGTGGTTCGCTCAGAAATTATGTAGCTGGGATTTCATAGAGTGAGTAAAGAGGAGGTTTTAAAATACTGGGAGGCTTATATGATACGCAAGCGCAGAGGTGTCACATTTTATATTACACTCAATAGGATATAGGACACTACGATGATGACAGAAAGAACAAGGATATCTATATGGGCAAAGAAAGTTTTGGAATCTGAACCAAAGAGTTCATGAAGTGACTTCCTGTTCAGTGAAACTCTAAGGTTATACCCAACATATGTTTTACGAGTTCTTTAAGGAGGGTCAGTAAGTTCTAGATGTAATTGACAGGATTCAATAGAAAAAAGTCAAGGCTTATCACCATACCAAAGCTTACGTGCGATAATCTGAAGCACTTTAAGCATAATAAAAAAAACAGAATTAAAAAAGTAAGAGATCAGGTTTGGATTCATGCCGAACCTACAACATACTAACCTACACATACCCCAAAGTCGACCTTGCAATCTAACCGGTGTTTCAGAGTTCAGAGTGCCCATAATAGAGACGGCTCCAAACAGTAGTGAAGTCACGATAGAAATTTTTGAGAATGTAATTGCACTTTTAAAGCCCTGGACACCTGTGCCAACATATTCCAAGCAGACATGCACGCCATACACCAGTGTGCAATATCAAAAACCTAAATAGCACAAGAGTCTGGTTCTTGCCTTATCGGACATACAAGCAGCTCTTAAAGCTCTTAGGGCCAATTAACTCTGAAATGGCAAGAAACTGTCTGAATACGATTAAACAACTGACAATCACAATCTTAGTAACACGCAAATGCGACCATCAGTACATACATGAACTTGACGAGAAAGTAGCTGCTGATTGCCAAGCTCGCAAAAGTTAATATTTCCATTGGACAGAACTATTTGTGAAGTCGTTAAATAATACTTTAATTCAGCGGAAACATGCTGCGAGAATCTGGAGATAAGAATTTCTACTAGCTTAGAGTTCCAGGACTGCGGCAGGCGAAGATATTTATCTCATCAGTCAAACGACATCTCGTACTTGGCACATTGGCATGCATTGATTGCATCATAGAGCTTTACTGACAATGTTTCCGTCTTGTCTTGTTACGACAAAAATAAACCGTCCCTCGTAATCTTGGAAGTCAGATACCACCATACAAGATTGTAGAATTAGTTTAGTTTTGTCAAAAACGTTACAAGCATTACATGGACTTACACAACCATATGCCAGCGTTGACTTTACTTCTGCTCAAACCTTCGAAATGGATACTCAAGAACAAAAAAAGTTTAAATATCATGCTCTTACTTGATTCATGAATGTCACAAGCGTAAACCACTTTTTATCTCCTATCGGACCGCTCGCAGCTTTACCAGGTGCCAGGATATACTCTCAAAGGATCACATAAATGAAATAAATCTGATTTGCGAGCTGAGTTGATATTATTCGGGTACTGCTCGAAACTCACTTTTTGAGACTTCTCGGTGACAACGATCAAGGAAGAATACAATGCTCTTCTAATTGAGGATACAGAGTTAATCGGAAACACCTTTAAGCCCGAAGGTGTGTGATTGACAATCAACTAAGTCAAAGAGTTTTTTTTTGAAGACTTCAAAAACGGTGCTGAGGCGTGGTTTTTCAAGGAATCTACTTTTTTACCCATTCTAAGCTGGTAAATCTATCGTGTCGTTAACAACCTCAAATTTTTCGGCTCTAAATCACTGAAGGTGAACTCTACTGCCTTTCAAATAGAAATGTGATAGAGCTTTGTTCAAAAGCTATGATATAGCCAAAGGCCTAAATTGTGCAAGGATTTATGTTCTATTGACAGTCAGGTCAAACACCAGTAGGTGTTTAAGCAAGTTGGGTCTGTTAAAACTTGACAAAAAAACAATCAGGAAAAACTACTGTGTGGAAGCTGGGCCATGCTGATCTTAACGGGAATGATGCACTGATGGCCTAGCTCTTGCACAGCAATTTATTGGAGCGATCTGCGTGATCATCTGAGAAGCTTCTTCACCCACCTTATTTGCCTGGCATAATTTATCGGTTCTGAACTAATCTTAACATAAATAGCAATTGCACGTCATTCTTTTGCTTTTGGTTTCTTAAATTTATCACAATCATTAAGACAAGACTGAGTTTTTGAGGCTAAAAGTACCTTATGTTGTAGTCTTTTTCGACTCGGGATACGACGAACAATACTCGCCGTATCTCTATAGGTTGGTTTTTATAGATATTCGCACATATCCTCATCCATAACAAAATTTCTAGCACTTACTTCTGCATATGTCAGAAGTGAACCTGCATATGTCAGAAGTGAACAAAGCTATTCTGACTGTGGATCCCTACTATCCTGAGGATCACCTTGTGGATTATTTTGCATTAATTGAGGACGGTAGTGTTAACCAGTAATAGTTTTAAACAGGCATTGAGCTGCCCATAAAAAATAGTATACCCTTATAGTTGGTTCCATCAACATCAAGTGAAGAACATTAGCTTTGAACACGGGCTATTTCAACCATGTAAAAGCATATACTTCACGATCAGTTGAGCTTTGTTTAACGTAATGGATCCAAAACTGCCCTTATCGATTTGCAACAAAACCCTATCCAAGAATAAATGTGTGAAGTTGCCCCAGGATTCCATTCCAGAAAAAAAATAAAATGTACATCAGACAATACAAATTTCATCCCATCACCATATTAAGGGTTGTTGAGATTTGTTAAGCCGTAAATTGTGATTTGCCCATATGCATATGGTCCAGCTTGCGGAATCCATGTTATTAGATTTATATTGATGATCTTCAGGGACAAACAGTGTCGTGATTTCGGATTGATATCATGCCACTTGGACTTAGCGCCAATCTCAATAACCTTCGAATGGTGATGGGATGAAATTAGTATTGCCTGATGTACATTTTATTTTTTTCTGGAATGGAATCCTTGGATAAAACTTCACACACTTTCGACATCCTTTGGCTCCGATTCATAAAGGGCCAGGTTATGTTACGGTTGAATAAATTGAGCTTTCACGACATCGTTGACCCCCGACACGCGATATATTGACCTATGCAGTCAAAAACAGTTAAACATAAATTATTTTACCATTCATTAACTGTTCGTCAAATATTTTTTAATTAAATTTTACAGCACACATCAAAAAAATAATATAACGCGATTATAAATCGTCTATAATCCATTAAAACATTATGAAATGCACTCGCAGAAGCGTTATATCGAGCAATGTGTATAATGTACATCTATACATACGAGTAGAGCGACAAATAATGTAATTTACATCAGCCAAAAGTCATAAAACAATTTACTTGCGAAAAACTAAAGCGAAAGCTCACATACACACACACACACACACAACAAAAGCACATAAAATGATTAAATTTTATTTTCGACTTACATATTACCCATTTAGGTGCTATACGAGTGTGTATATACACATCGTGTATAGGGACAACAGATATCTGTTCTGTGTTCTACAAAACAAAACAACTCTACTGATAGCGTTTAACACAGAAAAAAAAACTGTCTACAGTGAACATTTTTTTTTCTGCCGTTGGATTTTGGCCATATATGCGGAATGTTTATGTACGAGTATATACAAAACACAGACTATACATATGTACTCGTATGTAGGCAATCGCAAATGTTTTATGATTCCTCGGAGACTTATGAATGTACAAAAGTCATGAATGACAAATATTATTTCGGATGTGATAAAAACATGATACAGAAGTACATATACATAGAGTCGCACACACTCTATATACCAGAGTTGGGAAATGGTAAGATTATATTGTTATACAATAGACTTGAAGTGTGTTTCTCGACATGGAACAGTGGAAACAACCACCGAGCACAGTATATACATGTATAAAGTGGATACGATACAAAGACGATCTGCATTTTATTTAAATATCCCGCAATGGCGAATATTATTATTACATGCATGCATATGCATATGAAATTGTCGTTTAACATTTTAGACTTAAATTAAATGCATTCTCATCTACCATTTATGATTTAATTATGTTCGCTTAAAATGTCAGAATATGGAAAATTTATACATAAATGATAAAAAAATATGTTTACCATAAATTATGTACTTTTCATTATTTTTGCCGACATTGTTCATGTGTATGGTGTAACACACTCAACTCCCCATAGTGTTATGCTTTTGTTGAGAGTAAAATTTTATTGTTATACAGACGTACAGCATTCCCATAGTGAACTATTTTCAGTTCCAATTAGTAAGTGCAAATTAATGAAAAATGAACAGCAATAGGTTGAATTTGAGATTCAGTTCGCAGTAAGTAATTGTCGGCATGCAGTGCCTTCGTTGTCTCTGAAAAGCATAGCATCATAGCACTGTAGTTGATTGCTAGGTGAAGTATTTGCGACAATCAATGGAGATGCCAAGTCAAGATTTTGGATGCCATAGGAGTAAGGCATAAAGCTCCAAGGACTTGCTATATATTTGGTAGCGCCACCAGTAGTCGATTTCTAAATGAAGTTTCGTATCAAAGTCAAGAACATGTTTCACGATCATTGCAGGTCCCGAGTCAAGATCTTCAATGCCATAGGAGCAAGGCAAAAAGCTCCAAGGACTTGCTATATATTTGGTAGCACCACCAGTAGTCGATTGCTAAATGAAGTCTCGTGTCAAAGCCAAGAAACTGTTTCACGATCATTGTAGGTCCCGAGTCAAGATTTTGAATGCCATAGGAGGCATAAACGGAAGCGATCTCCTAAACGTAATGGCTCCAATGATATGCCATATTTTTGGTAGGGCCACTTCGATATATAGTGTATTAGCCATTTGAAACAATTGCAGGCGATCGTTATCGACTGAACTTAATGCGTTTCAGCTGAGCAACGAAAGTCGCGATTAAGTAATTTTTCGGAATGACGATATTCGCCCCCCTATTGCGTTAGCGGTTGAAATATCATTAGAAACGTTGTATTTGGAAGTTTTATTCCACCAACCTTATTGTCCTTATGTGGCTTCCTCCGATTATCACCTGTTTCGATTGATGGCATACAGTCTGACTGATCAGCACTTCCTGCTTTACCGAGTACTGCATCGATGTTAAAACTGTAATTTTGATCCTAGCTCCGAATGCTAGTTGACGAAGATCTTAAGGTGTGGTGCAATCTGATGACTCATTTAAAGAAACTCCTAAGACCTAAGCCTTCCTTCATTCATACTTTATTGCGTTATATATATATATATATATATATATATATATATATATATATATATATATATATATATATATATATATATATATATATATATATATATATATATTATATATATATATATATATATATATATGTGTATATATAAATTTATACATACATTTATATATATATATATATATATATATATATATATATATATATATATATATATATATATATATATATATATATATATATATATATATGATTGTTTTCTCATACCTGACATGGGAAAATACAAGGCGGATGAACTAGCGAGGCATGGTGCAACTCTCCAACTGCTACTGGAAATGGCAAAGTTGGGGAGGCCCATTAAGACATTCAAGACTGTGTTTTAAAAGGAGGTTGTGGCTTCAGCAAACGAATAGTGGACGAACACCCTCTCATGTAGTGTAGCAAGGCAAGTCTTGCCAAAGCTGGACTTAAAGCTGAAAGACACTGATCTCTCTATATACGAAAACGTGAACTAGAAACGATCGTGGGGATTCTTACAGGACATTGCCTACTTGAAGAAAATGCGAGGAGGATAGGACTAGAATACGACTTTTCTTGAAGCTGTATAGACGAGGAGGAGGAAGAGACGGTAGTCCACCTCCTATGCTCATGTCCGGCTTTGGCACACATTAGGGTAATAGGGAAGTTAGATCCTGTGATATTACAACGAATCGTCGTGGGTCTAAGTGTTCTGTAGCAGCCACTTAACAGCCTAACCTAACCTTACATGACATACAAATAGTGTGTTGCAGTTACAAGTAATGGTCAATGGCTTATAATTAGGTTGAATACCTACACAATCATCGACAAGACCGTCGTCTTGGACAACCCAAGCTTGCCTTTTTGATATTATTAAAGTGGATATTTTATGAGGATGGGTCGATATTTCTTAGTTGATTTTGTCACTTCGAGATCATGAGTGATCGCAAACTACATTTGACTTTCTCCATTTTCGGTCGCAATATAGCAATTAAGTCAACAATCACCTCAATCCTAGATCGTCCTCAGGTAATGGTTTTAGTATCCAATTTATCGTAAAACTAATCTTAAAACCTGAGGTTTGTTTGAATCAGTAGACACATAACACAGACAATACTGGTGACTGCTTGGGAGTCCAACATAATTTTACCAGTGACCCAATTAGAAATCCAACTCCTAGATCTTCAAGGTTATTTCCACCGTGTATAGCAATGTAAAGTTTTGGAGCACATTGTCTCTCTTTTATGTCCTCAAGAGTTATACCAGAACCGAATAAATAGCTCTTGTAATACAGGCTGTCAAACGCGCCAGGTTTCAAAGTCACTGCATTTCTCGATATCCGATCATACGACAAACCTTGGTTATACGGTTGACAATTATGACACAACTCAATAGACAATTAGGGATTGACTAGCGCAATGTTAACCCTTCAGAACTGATAAACGCACTAGTCAAGCCATAATTTCTATACACCAAAGTATTCATGGACCTACAAGAAGGCTATCAGAATAATTACTGATAAATCGTTGAACTTTAAGGGCCCTACTGGAATGGCCAATGTAAAGGGCCTACACAAATAGTGGTATAGTAGATCATGCTGTGCTCACCACATCTTCATCAAAATTCTGTTGAAGACATCTATCAAATCCCTTTGTTAATAGAATTATAAACTGTCAATAAACCACTCCCGACAACTGGCAATCATATAATCCAGTCTACAACAAACACGATCAACTACAATTGGTATCCCCTTATACAAAAAGCAATAAAAATCGTGTATTTTCCCTGCTCCCCAATTTTCTTTTGTTACATGATTTTCACATGATGTAAGTCTCGAGAGATTATGGTGGTTTAATTAGATTTATTTCGAGTAAAACCACTCAGCTCGAAACACAAAACAAGTATAACAATTACAAGTTAAGAAAATAATCTCACCACATACTCGTATACGGTGCGGTGCGATGCTTTCTTCGAATATCGAATTTTGTTTTAATGCTTTCGTGGGTTTGTCTCGTAAAGTTTAACACAATTAAGCATAAAAGAGAAAACAAGAAACATAAATAACTGTTAAAATATTTCATAAGTGCTTAAGTCATTAGGTGAAAAATCGTTAAGATTGGTAATGTGGACAGTTAATGTGGAAAACCCTGTAATTATATATATATAGATGAAAAAATTTGTGTCGACGTGGCCACGATGCACTAAATTTGGCATCAGCAGATGTTATTTTCATCGAATTTTGTTGAAAGACCTGAGGAACCAAACCTTTATAGTAGTAAACCGTTCACCAAATACCGTCAAGTGAGATTAAGTTACTTACATGCTCTGTCTGTTAAACCTGGCGCAAGAATAGGATGATTTTGTTTCCAAAATTATGATGGATGACGAATAAAATGCACAAAGATCGATTTCATCGTTTATGATCGATGTTGTATAGATTGATATGACCTGCCTATTGGAGTGGAAATTTTTTTGTCCAACATGGCTCCTTCTCGAATCATGTACCAGTCATATGTACCAGTATATGTAAAGTTCAGGAGATATTTATCTACAGATAATAGCTGACACATTCACGTATCAAGCAAGAATTATTCTCGTCAGTATAAATTGCATAAAATTTGAATGATATTAACCTGGTGACCCACTGATAAATTTGGGCATTTCATCTCTGAAGACTCTAGTTCATTCTTCATTTAATACTGTGTCATCTATTACGTCTGAAATGCTGCATTTCTATTAAGCGAAAGCTTTTCAGGGAATTATCACATATCTAAAATACCAGAACTGGGTAATTTAGGAAATGAAGAAATTTTCTACCACTGGTAAAAATGTTAAGGACTGTTGAAAGTATATGTATATGTGACAAGCAAATATAAGGAAGGTTATAAGGACGTGATAGATAAGCAACATGAGATGAGTTTGTCCCATAACTATACAGGTGAAGACCGTTTAAATAATTATCGTTGTCTCTCTTTAGAGATAAGAACCACACGTCTAAAGCTTATTTAAGTCCTGCAATGTGGAGATTTTATCCACTCGGGCCAAGTTAACGACCAGCAAATTTACCTCGATATCCATGAAATATCAAATTGTCAAGTTAGTCTATCCAAGGAAGGTGTTATTTTACAGTATTAGAGCTCATACCCGTTAAAATAGCCTGACTGAATACGCAGGTACGATGACCTTTCTATAGGGTATCTTTATTCCACAGAATCCTGCTCTCTAATTTCCGACTGAAAAATGATGGCGAATCTACTAAGTGGAATATATAATTGCTTCCCACCATTCAGGACGTATAGTCCGGCACCAGTCATCAATTATTCGATGGTAATTACACTAAATCATTCCCCAAACGGGTTTTGAACTCCATAGTTTCTGATCACACATGGGCAGTTATGTGATCAAACAACCTCTATCCATATTTGGCTGCACCCGACACTACTCCAAACAAAGACCAATAGGACCATTTGAATGTAATTAGTATTATGGTGATGTCGTTGGCATAACACTGGCAGTAAAATGCATTGTTAGGGTGGACTACAAGTGTTGATGAATACAAGACCCTATGCAAACCCGCAAACTCTGCCTTCTGACTTCTAACTTTTTAGACAGTCACGGTAAATATCCTTGACTCAAGCACGACATTGATCCACTTTATCACAGATCATAGCAATCTCCAAAAAAAGCTTTCACGTTGAATTCTGTAAGGCCCAGTGGATTTTAAGCTGATTGTTAAAGTTTTAAATTTAGTGGCTAAAGCTGCGGCAGTTGGAGCGGGAGATACCGGGTTCGAATCCTGATAGGGGCAGGATGCAAAAGGGATTTTTCATAATGAGGTTTCGATCTGTGGTGTGAATGAACACATCTATAATCCCCTGTATCCCACTGCCAAACTGACTTTAAAGATATGTGATATGTGTTCTAGGGTGATTGCCAGCCCTGACTGTAGAGAAGCAGGAAATATTCCATCTCGTCGTGATGTTTATAATTTGGAATGAGACTTAGAACACTATCTGGCATTTATTCTCATTAATTAGCCGAACGTCCCTTCCGCACATTATTTCCACGATTCCAATTTTTACTGGCCAATGAAAGCATCAACTCTTTTCAATTACAGCGTAATCGTCCGCAAATTGTTAGACAATTTTGCCTTTAGCATTGATTTGGTGAACAGCAGAAGAACACAGGATGAAGAATAGGATATACTTACTTTCTTATTCTTTATCTATACTTGCTCCCACGATTTAAGATTTATATTATAATTTTGGAAAATATATCCGGGAAGACAAAAAGCAGGAGAAGACTCCTTTCAAAACGAGATTTATTCTAACTAAGTTGTCCTACTCTAGTCTAGTTCCGAGTAACAAATCCGTCTTCAAACTTTCCAACTGGTTGGAACACATTTTTGACACCAACAGGGAACATTCTATCAATATCGCTACCGCTATGATAATATATAAGGACAATTCCGTTCTGGTTGCAATTTTTGATGATGGCTGAACGATAAGTCTTATGGCGTAATCGAAATTATTTATTCAAAAGCCAAAAGTGATCACAGTCACAGGTGTAAGTACTGCTGAACTTGATTGGGTACTAACTAGAACCTGATGTAGATGTTCAAATTTAAAAATCTGAGCCTGCCACATCTAAAAAGACACTTATTCCAATCAATGTTAGAGGCAGAACTGAATAAGGTAAAATCGGTTATTGAGAGAGCACTCAGGGTAAAATATCCGTTCTGAACATTAAAATGAAACACAACAAACGTTGAGACTTGAAAACAAAAATGAGAACACGATTATAGTTATGGCAAGAGCTTTCCATTCTACGTGTAAAGAAAGGAGTTAATAGACGACAAGGAAAAGATGTGTGAATTACTCTGGTAACCATCTTGCCCACGCTTGACAATACATCACATCAACTATAACTCAATAATGCGTAAACTATGCAAAGGAGAACACTTGGCAAACTACGGAAGGTAAAGAAGTGCAAAATCAGAGTGGAACTTCAATTGTCAGAATACTGCATTCGAGAATCCAGTAATAGCTACACCATACAAACAAGTGTAGTAGCGGGTGCAAACACATGCTCACAGATTGTTCTAGAAGCGATATCTCTTCATTTCTGAAGAAGATAGTCCGACATTTGTCTCGAAACGTCTCAGAATCGTTACATAAACTGAAAAAATCGGATTATGATCAATTATCAATTGTGGCATAACTGAATAAGCCACTGTGCAGATATTTTTCTGAGAATGGTCCCACACCTTGCTACGTATGAGCTTATAAGCTTAAACTATATTACTTCACAAAATTATAAATAAACCAGAATAGGCTTTCAAGTACCAGTGTGCTTTGGTGAGAATCACATTGGTGGCATAATTACCGTCTCTGTTGTAGTCTAGGATTTTCGATGCACTACTTACTCTGTGAAATAGCCCAAGTCATGATGTCCTAAGCAACGCGAGTGATCTGGCTATAATCAGTAAAGGAAAACACAGATACTTTATAACTGATGTAAGATGTATTGTAATGGGGTATCCAGGTTCAGAATAAGTCCTCAAAGAACTTTGAACCTCTCAGAGACTGTTCCAAACAGTCAGTAGTGTCATGATCATATTTTTTATTTATACTTTCTAGTGTTATCCGTCACTCAGGCTATATTGTCCCATTATGAGATTCCACTATATTACTTTACGTTCCGGCTATAGGACCGATTTACATAGAAACCATCTGCACATTGCAAAGCTCCATGCCAGCCTATAGTACTGACTCTCGAATGTGGATGGCACACGGATTCTAACTGGGTCTCAGATGAGTTCATTTGCACCACCAATTGCACGGCCCAAGCGATGATGGTCAAAATCCCGTTTTGCATCCTGCCATTATCGGAATACCTGTACCACCCGTTCCACACCGCACATTTGCCGGTAAATACATTTCAAATGCACTATATAACTTACACTTAGTAGAATTCTAAATAGGAAGCACACTCATACTGGTATAAATTCCAATAATTAATTCGATAATTCCTAGTTAAAATTACAATATATAGGGAGGAACGAGAACTAGGAAAAAAGGATAGACTGTAGGAAAAAGGAGAGTATACCAGGATGACTTCAGTTAAAATATATTAAATATTACTGTCTCGACTCTCGGTTGGTGAAATGCCAAATATTGGTGGATCAAAGAACAAAAGTATAGTAAAAACTTAAACTCCAATATTCGTAAACTGCAAAGGAGAACACTCGGCAACCTACAGAAGATGGAAAAGTGCAAAAGTAGAGTGAACTTCCAATTGAAAGAATTTTAAATCCAAGAACCCAGTGATAGCTACACCACAAGAACGTAATGGCACAACACCATGGTTAAGACTCTTAGCGATCCCTGCTAGTTTTTAAGGAATATACAGTCTGTAACAAATCGGATTATGACCAATTACCCACCAAATATGAAACCTAACCTATATATAAACTATATACTGACTGTTCAACAATAACCATAAAAATATAATTTCATTTTTTATCAAATTCCCAGAAATAATTTTGTTCGGTTTTTTTTTGCTATACTGTGATGTATCGCACAAAGAAAATCATCATTGAAACCAAAAACTCTAAAAATCCAATTTTCCAATTTGAGATTAAATTTATTTTTTTTTTCGGTTTGGTCTCAACCAAAATCGGCAAAATCGTGAAAATAGTTCGTTTTGGTTTTGTATATATAGAAAATTCATTTTTCTTCAACCATCTGTATATATGCTATATGTATATATGTATGTATGTATGCATGTAATACAGCAGCTAAACCAATTCGTTTTGGAAAATGACTATCTGTCCCAAATGACTTATATAGTGTATCAATCTATTTTATTGTTGTAAATCTATATCGAAGTTTATTTTATTTCATTCCAGAACATTTACATTGTGTTGTATATAGTGTATCGGGCAACTCTCATGGGAAGCACTATCGTAATGTTGTGAGTGTATATAAACTGAACGTCTTCAAGTACATATATACCGAAATATTTTTTTTTTCTTGCCACTAACCCAAATGTTTTATACTGACTCAACTAAATGTTTTTAAGACTTGAACATCAATTTTTTTATATACATCTCGGCTATCATCATTTTTCTATTTGTGTATATGATTTTCACCAAAATTTTTTTACGTTCATGGAAAACCAAAAGAAAATGTTAAAAAATACTTCTTCGCTTTTAATATTTTCATCGGTCACATCAAATTGGTGTAAGTATCATTTTTCATATGTCCCAAGACTGTTATTAGATCATTTAAGGTTGGATGTGTGTATATACATACATACATATGTATGTACATACAAGTATGTATGTATGAGTCTCGATGTGTATACATATTAACACTTTGTCAAGATTAAATCTTCAGCTGCTATTAAATTATGTTTTACAACACTTTTAAGGGTGATATTGTTTTAGATTGGGGCTATTTGTCTTGTGTGATGTTAACAATTGTGGTCGATGCTATATACATACATACATATGTACATTGACTTAAATGAAATATGTACAACCCTCACGGGAACAAAGATAAATCATGTTTTCGTTTCTAGCTAGAAGGCTGTGATATGTTGGTATACATAGTCTTAATTACACAAATATTTTCTTTTTTTACGGTTTGACCTGCGTTTAGGTAGGGCCGATGAGCTCAACAAAATATATTTTTAACATAACTTACGCAGTCATAAAAAGAGCAACTTATCAAAATCTCGAGGAATGAGTATCCATCCTGTATACCAGTACAGCTAATTTGATGGTTTTTACATGTCATTGTTGTCCCGTTATCGGCAAACCATCACGAGCCAGCTCTTAATACTGTTACCTACAATCAAATAGATGATGGCTTTTTTCAACGTGGAGCAATCGTCACCGACAGCGATCTCTTCGCTTACCGAAAGGCGGCTCTCCATTCAAAGGTCACTGTATCTTTGACTTCATGCACGATATCAGTGATTCGCATTAAATTACTGAATTGAACAGAACGCAATATTCTTCTCTCGAAAGTCAGAAGCCATCTGTCATACTCATCCGTCAAGGTACAACTCACACATTCATGCATGACAATGGGTTTGATCAACACTCTGTATATTTTCAGCTTATCCGTATTTGCAAGAAATTTTGATTTCAGAAGTGGACGTAGAGGATATAAAGCCTGATTGCCAGCGGCAAGGCAAATCTTGATCTCCTCTCCTAAAAAGAACCTCATCAATTCTTTAAATGTGTGGTCACCACTACTGAAATCAATTTCATATTGCGTTTCGAAACTCATTGATTTTGTTACCAACGGAAGCTGAAAACTGTTCCAGTGGATCAAGTATCTCTTTCAATCCGTTGCCATTTAACCCAATCACACAGATATTATGACGGAGTCCTCCTTGGTACAGTCACTGACACTTAACTGTTTGTAAACGCCATTATATAAGCTCCATCAACCATAACGGAGGTAGAATCGTTGATTTGGCCAAACTAGTCGTAACATTTATGATGTAATGGTACATAGCTTGAAGATGTATCTGCCGTCCTTGTTCCGCTAACGGTTGAGCTCTTTTCTGAGGAACAACACCTTCACAGTAGATAATTTCACAGCAGATAATCACTCTCCACGGTCACATGAAAATTATAACTTAATTGGGAAGTAACGCCGGAAATGTAGTATCCATTGAAGGGCTGGCGTTATACTGGTGTTTGTTCAATTTTCGTATTCATTGTATTTTGGTACACTTCCTAAATCTTGCTTGGTTAAGCTTTAGGGTTCACTTTGTGTTTGATTAGCATACGGTGGTCAGCACTCGAGTTGTTACCGAATTGTTTACGTGTCCAAGGTAACATTGTTTGCAAGGTAATTGTTATCACGGCAGAATTGTTGGTTTACCTTTGCGCTCTTTTCAATGAAACGAGTGGAGAGCGTCCTATAGCTGTTACCGTAGACCAAATCATCACTGTTGCCGACGATTGATTTCGGAGAGCAATTCTGAACCGTAAAAAAATATTCATCAGAAAATACTGAAGCTCGCCATCAAAGTGCAAGTGTTTTGACACCTTTCACTAAGCGAACTGCGTTTTATGGAGTGTTAAATTTTGGACCCTTTGTATATTGTTGGGGTTCAGTTGTATATAGTTCATTTTTATTATCGCCCATTCAACGAGCAGATAAATTGAAATTTTTTACCAATTGAACTGGCCTTTTATTGTGGATTACGTTGAAGTCTGGCCTTCACTTTTCGAACCATTTCTAGCGATGTTGCTGTTTTTGAATGCACACCACCATGATGTTTTTTGATGATTCCAGGTTCATTGTAACGTGTCCGATATATGATATATATATATATATATATATATATATATATATATATATATATATATATATATATATATATATATATATATATATATGTATATATATATATATATATATATATATATATATATATATATATATATATATATATATATATAATATATATATATATATATATATATATATATATATATATATATATATATATATATATATATTTATATATATTCGTATTGAAATCGCATTTCAGCCAAACTAGTGATTATGAGATGTTTTGCTCATTCCTTTCGGGTTTCGACTGTTACCTGTGTGGTTATATTTTCTTCGCATCTGTTATTTCTATATTTCTTACTAATAGGGTTTTCAATTGCAATAATTACCTTTAGATCGAATATCGAGAGTTTTCTGCTTAAGTTCTCTTAAACCTAATCAATATAGGTTATTTTACTAGCGTGAAAGCTTGTTAATGTCTATCAAATTAATACTTTCGATTGTGTGAAATAAGCATTCCTGGGGCCAGTATTACAAGGCTGACAGTCATTCGTTCCAGTGTTAAAAAACGAATGTAGCACCTAAAGGATGGATCGAAATTTGCATTTCTCTTTAAAGTTCGAGACCGTCGTTATAGTTTTTCCTTTAGGAAATGGGACTGCTTTCCTTTGAGAGTGCTCCGTTTTGTAAGCAGGGATTACCTTCAAATATTTATGAGTGAGAGGCTTGGTCATCACTTCTTGCTTAATTTCTTCAACATTTATTTTTTCTGTAGTAGGTTAACTGGTCATTTTAAAATGAATCCTTATGTGAAGATATGTATACTGAAAGAGGGGATGATTCAAAAGTCAAGGGTTTCATTTCACTTCTTGCATTTGAGCAAAAATTCATGTGATCCGTATGAGATAAAACGCTTTGATATGCGTGCAGAATTCAGTGACGGCTGCAATGTACACCAACTCGTATAAATGAAACAGGTCTCAGAACGAAGGTCACTTTGTCTTAAATCACCCCAAGAAAAATAATTTGTCTCTTTCCTCTTAGAAATCTATCAAATTGCAGGAAACCGTGTTCAATGCAATACCAGACAAAAAACATTTAATACGAGACTCAAGGAGTTAAACGTGGATGTTCATGATGCTTTGCTTCATGCCAGCTTGGAGTACTGACATGGAAGATGGATCGGTCTATGAGTTCTACAATCCAACAGGGAATTAGGAGATTGTAAGGGTAGTAAGATTAATTAGGGCAGCCAAAAGTACTTTTTTGCAGGATAAATTAGATCCATCTCTTCCTCCTAAGGTTTTTTGGCGTAATGTTCAAAATAAAGGTCTAGGCAGGTGTAGAAATAACGGTATTTTAGATTTCAAAGCTGGAGATATCAATTCTTATTTTATCTTAGCTCGAATTCAACTTTGGTTAGTCCTGTTGTTGATCTTAAATCTGAAGAGTGTTCTAACTCTTTTTCATTTTCTAATATTTCTTTTGAGGAGTTACAGTCTGCTGTTTGGAAAGTTGGTTTAAAATTGGTTCTTCGTTTCCTGAGCAATGGAAACTCAGTTGTATAATTCCAATTCCAAAAATTAGCAATCCTGTTGAGTTATCCCAATTAAGACCAGCCAGTATTTTAAGTTCCATTTCCAAAGCCTTTGAGATTGTAGTGAAAAACCAAAATTCAATCCCATATAATTGATAATTGGTTACTTAATGTCTTTCAATCTGGTTTTAGAAAGTGTCATGACACGAATATTATTAAATATCAGTGATGATATTCGGCGTAGTATGGAAAACAGAGAACTTACTTCTCTCACTTTATTAGACTTTTCAAATGCCTTTGATTCTTTGAATCACAACATTCCCTTTAACAAGCTTATCGCACAATTTAAATTTTCCCTTTCAGCTGCTAGATTAGTTAAAAATTATTTATCGGACCGTTCACAGACAGCTTGTACTCAAAATGGGATGTGCGTGCATGGTGTTGACCTTTTGAAATAAAAAATTTAAGAGGTTTTTATGCCTAATGGAAGTAATAATTTTTTTACGAGTTGCTTCCATATGCGCTTTTCCTTCTTAATCAAAACTATAAGCAATGATATGATATGATATGATATGATAGGGGAAGTACAAGCCAACCAGTTACGGTGAATCTGAGATTGTTACCATAATCCTGGAGTATATTCAGCAGAGCTCCAAATAGATATCTGAGAATTTTTACTCCAATATTATGCGGGCCCAGTCCCTGCTTGCATCCCAACATATAAGGTTTGGGAAAAGGAAACAATCACAGAAACGACTAAGGTGATAGTCCACAGCAGAGTCATTGCTAACTACATTATTAGTAAATTATTATATATTGTTAGTATAATCATTTTCACATAGGGATTTGAGTTTGTTATTATTGTTAGTTGGATATAGGTAAGGACCATTCTATATTCATCATACGTATTCGTATATCCTCGACAGTTAAAACTGGAGTACTTTAAATAACATCTTTGGGTCATCTCATCATATGCTGTATTTAAAGATGTGTCCCTATAATTCCCAATTCATCACCATCTAACGCAAGGGGAGTATTAATTCCGTGATGACCCGACAGCATTTCTATATACAATATGATGATCTAATACATTGTCAATTCGTTTTTAAGGGAAACTATTTAAATAAATAAATAGTTTAGTGCGGTCATATTTAGCTAACCTGAGCGATCATTCCATTCCACACTTCTATCTTTATGTCCGTTTTAAGATTTTACAACAAACAATCACACAATACACAAAAGTAGAATTCTTGTATAACACACTACAATCCAATCAAAGAAATCACCAAAGCGGCCGTCCGATTTAGAAAGTTTAAAAGTTTGTAATAGAATTATTATACAGCAAAAAGAAGCTGCTTATTAAAGGAAAATAAACTTTCTGGCCAAGACCACCGGTCAAGTAATCCCCATCCAATGTTAAGAATGTCACTCAAGAAATCTTATCCATTTACACTTATATGAATAAAGAAAACAAAATTATTTAAATAAATTAGTGTGTTCCATAGAAATAAAGACAAAAGTTATTTAAGAGTACAACATACATATCAAGTTTATACCCAAGAGCAAAATTGTGGACTTCATTGACCAAATAAAATCAAGTGGAAAATCAACCGTTTCCTTTAAAGCACGATTATCCTAATATATGAATAAGCATCTGCTAAATCGAACTTGTGAGGAACCTTATAGGGTTCCATCCAACTTTAATAATAAAATAAATCGAACTTCAACATTTTAGCCAATTCAAATCTTCCCAAAATATAGGTAATTTTACTATATATTATATATATTATCGTCAATATAATGATCGTATAGTGGTAGTGATCGTATTAAAACAATTTTCAGTCTTTTCTACCATTAATATATATGGCACTACATTAAAACCACAATAGTCTTATATTTAGATATAATCTTAGTTCAAATTTGATGTAAGATACAAATATGACAGCATCATTTCAAAACTTCTGAATAGCAAATCCATCAATATGGAAGGTTTTGCTGTATGTACCGATATATATGTATGTACATACTAACATGTGTATTATAATATTTAAAAACAAAATGAACAAAATTAAAAGTTAATTAACAAACTTCATTGTTATTCAGGATCAGGACTGATCTGTTTCACTGTCTTCAAACATCATGAAAAGTGTTTTGGGCGTTAAATAGCTTCGCGCTATAAAAGAAGAAATTTCCCGTTGTACTGAAACAGATTTTTATTTCAAATCGCGTTATATCGAAAACGCGTTTCATAAGTACCGCGTTAAACAAGGGATACCTGTATATATATATTAAAAAAAAAAAATTGTTCTCTTTTCCCGTGCAAGTGAACACCTGCACAAAATATAAAATAAAAACAGACAAAATTCTCTAACCAACATAGGAAAGAGAAGGATTTTGATGGACGAAACGAAAAATATGTTATATAAATAATATTTGTATCTAGGACATTCAGATGTAGACTGTAATGTATGCATTTGCGTTTTCAACATCAAATAATGATGTATATACTACACACACACACACAATACACAATACCAACGTATATAAAAATAAAATGCAAGTCGCCAATTACATTGAATGATTATATAGTTGCCATTACAACGAACGCACAATGGCAGTGATCGCGTTAAATTTTAAATCTCCAAAATCTCTTTTACTGTATGCTTGATACATACATAAAACAAAATATTAAATATTGTTTAAAGGAAAGGGAAGTATATAAGAACGTTAGAAATCTAGAATTATATAAAGAGTGAATTATGGGATGGGGAATGAGGTAACTTAACGAGACAAAAACGAAAGACATATCGCATGCGATCGTTTCCAACGGAATATTGTGAATTGTGATGATGTGATACGAAAATTATGTATATATAATACAAAGACAAAATGTTATATACTATAATATATAAAGGAGAAACAAGAACAGACTATATAATATAATAAAATAAAATATAATATTATGTAATAATATATAATGTAGTGTAATATAATAATATAATATAATAACGATACTCATCTGTAATTAGATTTTCAACTACACACACACACACAACGCATTTATTTAATTTAATTTAATTAAAGAAACACCGAGCAGACAAAAACACGTCTACTCGGTATGAAGATCCACACAACACTCAATCAAAATTATAAGCAATATATATAAATAAATAAATATAAATAAAAAAATAAAAAAAAAATGCATACGTGTTTATCCTATAATCACCGATTATAACCAATTAATGAAAAATTTGCTTTTTCATCCAGTCCTTATCGGAATTCGAACCCGGATCCTTCTCCTCCAACCGCTGAAGGTCCAATTACTATTCCATTAAGTCGGTAAGGTTAATATGTCATTGGTACTTTTTTCTTTGTTATTTGTTGCTATACTCGCTTAAGTATAGTCCTTTTAATCAAGGTGGTCGATATATTTATCAAATGCTTTATGTCCTTCTTTTCCTCCTAATTTTCTACATTTAATATAACATAATGGCTCTTTGCGGATACTTCACAGAAACATTAATTAACTTTAGCCTATTACTCTGTAGTCACTAAAAAGATGATCATGTATGTATGACACAGTTTAATAATAACTCCACAACGTAGACAACGATCACGTATACTGGTTGGCTCATATAATAATACCGTAAATAAAGTTCACTTTAAAATCCTCCCGTATGGGCTTTATTTATAAAGAAGTCTCTGGTGTAACCAACTAACAGTGTTTAACTTTTTATTCCAAACCACTGTTGCTTGATAAAATTTGCTTACGTTGCAATCAAAAAGTTAATATTTTAAATTTCACTTTTGTAGTTTTCCACATATGTGCATACATATATATACACACAATATGACGGTGCACGTTACTGTTTTTGTCAACAACAAGTATGCTTACAGCACCCAAACGATAAATTTTCATTTAAAATATATTTTCACTTCATAAGACAAGAGGGAGTATTTTTTGTGCCAACTAAATATTTAATATGCGTTCTCTCTAGACGTTCGTTATTTTTCTCACAATCATGATAGTAGTTTTTATAGTTTAGATTCTATATCATGTCAACTTCCGTACGTACATGCATATCATGTATGTATATAATAACAACACAGTATTTTGTAACACAGAATATACACAAATAGTTAAATTTAAAAATATTTGAGATTTTATTTATATATTTTAGAGACAACAAAAAATAGTTTTTATACGTGGAACTGCGCTGGATGTATAGTATGCAGTCGAGGATAATCAAAAAATTCTTTGGTGTATCATTTCAAGTCCCGGGTACATTAAAAACTGCTATAAACTTGCAAGTGTCGTGCAAATCGTTTTTTTGTGATAGATTTCCCGGCCTAAATTTTTAAACAATGTATAAACACTAATCTCACAAAACAGACCAATTGTTACATTTAATTAAAAAATTGTTCACAACTCAAATTACTTTCAAACATTTTCTTCTTTCTAAATAATTAATTTGTTGATTTAAATTAAAAAAATTAATTTTTCATTTCGCATTTGCCAAGCAAAAAAAAAAAGACCCAAGCATTTTATATTTGCATCTTTTGCTCTTGTATACAGAAAAGCACACGAGAAATAAAGTGTGTGGAAAATCAAAATTGAAATACATAACACTGGAAAAATCTAAATTGAAATCAGAAACTTCTTCGGATAGTAGTATCATGTACATATACGAACAAATAATAATAAACTACTCTGCTACTATATTTATACCGAGGAAGAAGCTGAATGGCAAAACTGGGAAAAAATAACACACCGAAAGTTAATAAATAAATAAACAAGTTGGAAAAATTGCTATATAAAACAAATGGAGCGGAAAACAGTTTTACAGTTGAAAATGAAACAGTATAAAAAAAATTAAACTTGAAGCTTTTTTACTTTCATTCGTTTTGTTGCTTAATTTTAAGTTCGTGTTGTAAAATCCATAAAACAAAATTTGGAAAAGTTTTATCCTACGTCGAGAGATATGGTGAATTTCCAGACTGGAATTGTTTTAAATATTTTATTAGTGTCGTTCTCTGTTTTGTTATTATTTTTTTAACAAATCAAATAACTTAACAGAAATCTTACACTATATAAAGGAGAGTATGGCGTTGTTTATTGATTTATCTAGATTATGTTATATATTAAGTCTGAGATAGAATAAAAGCCAACCAGAATATTAGTTTTAAGACGTCGTCAGTCCAAAAGTTAGTTTGAATTGAACTGACGTGTATAAGATCTTGAAAAAAATATGATTTGAGTAAACCGTTTCATGAAAGCTTTTAAGTTCTCACAAATTTTGTCACCAAATACAATACCCTTCCGATAAACTATTTTAATTTAAAGAATATCAATACTATATTTGGACAGGTAAAGTGTTTTTTTTGTCATAAAAATAAATTTCACGTAAAAAAAATTTTAAACTTTTTTTTACGTAAATTTTTAATTTATTCAATTTTACCTAAACATTTATTTCTTAAATATTTTATTTAATCTGTACGAGAAAATAAATCTAATATATGAAAAAAAAATTGCCTTTAAAGCATAACAGTAAACCAGAAATTCCAAAATTTCTTCCCCTTCTTATTGTTTTACAGGTTCAATTGTAAGCCATAGTTTCATACTAAGCTTCCATTTTAAAAGGTTGTATTATAGATAGATACTCGTTACCTGTACCATCTGAGAAATTATATAAAAAACTATCATACCCCACTAAAATGTAGAGATCGTAGACGTATGGCTCGTCACATTCCAAAACTTTTTTTTCATAACTCTGAAATCATTTAATAATGAAATAGTTTATCCCATAATTTGCTGTAAAATTGAAACTAATGGTTTCTAGAATAGATAAAACTATTGGTATCAGTTAACTGTATTTGGATAACGACTTGTACTTTATGTACATAGAATATAAAATTTGAATTTGATATCTCAGAGTCCTTATGTGAGCTTTCATAATATTGATGGATTTTTTCGTAAAATTCTTATTAAATTTATAAGAGAAAAATAATTTTGTTACCAAAAAACATAAATTTTTATGCAAAATAAATTATAATCATATGTTTTAAACTATCAAAAAACCAAATCTTACATTCAACAGACATTTGTACGTGAAAAAAATTTTAACAGAATTTTTTTTTCGAAAAAAAATTTTTATATAAATTTTTTTTTTGAAATTTTTACGAAATAATAATGGTTTATAAACAAAGTTTGGGTTAATGCATTTCAATGCGACATCAAGAATTTCATGCACAAAAACATAAAAAATTATTTTAATATAAAGTAAAAATCTGTGAAAAAAACATGAGTTAAAATAATTGTCATATTGACTTGACAAGCGAAAACCAATTATATCGTTCATAATATAAGCACATATTTGATTTGCTCGTAAAGCTTGGCATATCAGTAAGATGTCGTCGATAGCTTATGGAATCGAATATCATCAATGATAAGTCTTACTGATTCAAATCCTTCATTCTAATCGAATGTTTTTTTAATCGTTCAGCGTACCAGCACTGTGTCAGTTAGCAGTTTATTTTTATACCAAACTCCTTTATTTCTAATGAAGAGATGATAGACAATATCGCTACTATATTTGTTTTTTCATAAAAATAGAATTCAACGAATTAAATTGATGATGAGGCTAGTCATTTAATTTAATTATTTAATCAATTTTACAAAACGTTCATTTCTTAAATATTTTACTTAATTTGTACGAGAAAATAAATCTAATAAAACTCATATGAAAAAAAATTCGTGAAAAAAATTTGCCTTAAGCAGAACAATTCCAAAATTTCTTCCCCTTTTTATTGTTTTACAAGTTTAAATATAAGCCATTGGTTCATACTGAGCTGCCATTTTTAAAGGTTATATTATTGATAGACACTCGATCCCTGTAGCATCATAGAAATGGTATAAAGAACTACCATATTGCACTAAAATGTAAAGATCGTAGACGTATAGCTCGTTACATTCGAAAACTATTTTTTCATAACTCTGCAATCATTTAATTATGAAATAGTTTATCCCATAATTTGATCTAAAATTTATACTGGTGATCTTAAGAATAAATAAAACTGTTAGAATCAGTTGACTGTTTTTGATAACGACTTGTACTTTATGTACATAGAATATAAAATTTGAATTTGATATCTCAGAGCCCTTATGTGAGCTTTCATAATATTGATGGATTTTTTCGTAAAATTCTTATTAAATTTGTAAGAGAAAAATAATTTTGTTACCAAAAAACATAAATTTTTATGCAAAATAAACTTTAATCAAATGTTTTAAATTATCAAAAAACCAAATCTTGCATTCAACAGACATTTGCAGGTGAAAAAAATTTTAACAGAATTTTCTTTTCGGAAAAAAAATTTTTTATTTAATTTATTTTTTTTTCATTTTAACGAAATAAAAATGCTTTGTAAACAAAATTTGGGTTAATGCATTTCAATGAGACGTCAACAATTTCATGCACAAAAACATAAAAAATTATTTTAATATAAAGTAAAAATCTGTGAAAAAAAATTGAGTTAAAATAATTGTCATATTGACTTGACAAGCGAAATCCAATTATATCGCTCATAATATAAGAAAATATTTGATTTGCTCGTTAAGCTTGGCATATAAGTAAGATCCTTTATTTCTAATGTAGAGATGATAGACAATATCACTACTATATTTGTTTTTTCATAAAAATAGAATTCAACGAAAAAAAATTTGAAAATTTTTACGTAAATTTTTAATTATTTAATCAATTTTACAAAACGTTTATTTCTTAAATATTTAACTTAACTTGTCCGAGAAAATAAATCTAATAAAACTCATATAAAAAAAAAATTCGTGAAAAAAATTTGCCTTAAGCAGAACAGTAAACAAAAAATTTCAAAATGTCTTCCCCATTTTATTGTTTGACAAGTATAAATATAAGCCATTGGTTTATACTGAGCTGCCATTTTAAAAGGTTATATTATTGATAGACACTCGATCCCTGTAGCATCATAGAAATGGTATAAAAAACTACCATATTCCACTAAAATGTAAAGATCGTAGACGTATAGCTATTGGTAGCAGTTGACTGTTTTGGATAACGACTTTTTCTTTATGTGCATAAAATATAAAATTTGAATTTGATATCTCAGAGTCTTTATGTGAGCTTTGATAATATTAATGGATTTCTTCGTAAAATTCTCAGGTATTATTTGTAAGAGAAAAATAATTTTGTAACCAAAAAACTTAAATGTTTAAGCAAACTATATTTTAATCAAATTTTTTCAAATATTAATACAAAAAACTAAATTTTACATTCAACAGACATTTGTACGTGAAAAAAATTTTAACAGAATTTTTTTTTCGGCAAAAAAATTTTTATATAATTTTTTTTTTTTAATTTTTTGGAAATAATAATGCTTTATGAACAAAATTTGGGTTAAAGCATTTCAAGGCGACGTCAAGACTTTCTTTCACAAAAATACAATTTTTTTAATTTAAAGCAAACAATTTAAAAAAAAATTGAATTAAAAATAATTGTTATATTGACTTGACAAGCGAAAACCAATTATATCGCTCATAAAAAACGCAAATATTTGATTTGCTCGTTAAACTTGGCATATCAGTAAAATATCGTCGAAAGCTTTTTGAATCGAATATCATCAATATTAGCCTTACTGATTCAAATCCTTCATTCCAATCGAATGCTGTTTTAATCATTCAACATACCAGCACTGTGTCTCTCAGCAGTTTGTTTTTATACCAAACTCCTATATTTCTAAAATGTAGAGAAGAGATCGGAGATTTATTATCATCCATTCTAAGAAATGTTTGGATTTATTCTGAAACGGTGAACAAACAGATTAACAACCGGTTTGCATTTGACCTCGACCACATACTATCCCAATTATTAATTTTCAAATCATGGGACTTGCATGCCTATGCAACATACATTGGAACTACTAATTGAAAGCGAACTTTTGTAGATAGAATGTGAAACCCAACAAGCTCTTCCACACATAAGTATAATAATCACATTGGCTATAGTAATACATTTGTTTAATTGAGAGAAACAAACAATCGAATGGACAGAAATGAGATTGGGATTTAAGCCAACATAAAATAAAATATTCAATGAAAAACAAATTTTTGTTCAAATTTTTTTTCCTGGAAATAATTTTAAAACTTATTGAATACTATTATTGTAAAACTTCTATACACTCTATATATTTTATTGATAAAAAAACGATCATTGTACTTCACAACTTAAATTTAAACCCGATATTTGTTGCTTCATAAATTTTTTTCACTTTTACTTAAAATAATTTTTACCAATAATTAAAAGCAAAACTTTTGAAACTCAAGGAATTTGATAAAACCAAGTTACCATTGAAAATTAACTAAAGTCGGTAAAAAAACACATTTCCGCAAGACAATTTTTTTCTAGAAAAAAATTTTTTTAGTCAATTCTAGGTTAACACGATTAACATGAAAAAGTTTTAAACAGTTAGGTTTTACGTGAAAAATATCTTGATCGGTTAATTTTTTTTCAGTAAAAATTTTTTTTCAGTAAAATTTTTTTGATCTTAAACTTATGTATTTTCTTAATCCTTTAAAGTTTAAGCTGTGGAAATGTGATGCATGGTGCAATATCCAGCTAACCACTACTATAAAAAAGGTTTTGGTCCTTGCTTATACTGCACTGCTCGCAAGTAGTGGAGTCACATGAAAAATACGAAGTTTCACCACTAGTAGCTTAGTTGTACGACTCAATTGATAAATTCAGGCATTATATCCTGTGTATATTGTCAAATTCCCATAATAAAATCAATAAAAATTCTATTTCAGTATCAAATTAACTCCCAAATACAATTTGTCACCTAAAACAAAGGACATAAATTGAAAAAAAAAACATAACAAAAGTAACTTTATAACATTCCTTATTGGTATAAAGAAATTTCACTTATTGGATTTTATCTAAAAACTACATCTTTTATTTGTTCGTCTTATATGCACTCTAACATTTTGTTAACTTTATTTATACTTGGTGTATCTAAAAAACGAGAGCTTTGAAGTTACTTTCGTTGTATTTCATTCCAATAAATTTCAAATCTTAAACTTAAAAGATAAGAAACCCGGAAAGAAAATACCTTTACAACGAAAACTTTTTGACTCTTTTAGCACCGTAATGCTATACATGAACTAACCGTATACACACAAAGTGATTTTTCTTATATTATATATATACGTTCCATTCTTGTGTTGTTGTATTTTGGGAAAAACTTGGAAAATTCAAGTTAAAAAAAAAAAAAAGTTTTTTTGTGTTATTTTTGATGTTAAAATAATTCAAGAAATTATTCAATTTGTAACTTTTTTGTTGTTTCTTCGTCTTCGTTTTATTTTTGATATTGTTGTGAGTGAGCTTTTTTGTAATAAAATTTATTAAGAAAAATTATCTCGAGAAGAAGACGTCGAAGTAGAAATAAAATTAGTGAAAGTTATTTAATTGAATTTAACTTATATTTTTCTTGGTTGCGGGTGGGTGGATTATTATGACAGAAAGCATTTTACATGAATTACAAATTTGAATGAACGATGCGAGATGATTTGGGTATTTTATGGTTTGTATATTTTGATATTTGATTATTAGATTTGTGTACGTCTTAAAAACTAAATCATCGTCATTCTGTAAATAAAATGCAACACAATGAGAAACGAAATCTTTATATATTTACACACACATATATATACATAAAACACGTTTTAATGTATCTCTAACTTATGTAGAATGAACGTGCTCTATCTTATATATTGTGACTCAGAAGACAATTTTCTTGAATTATTATTTTCATTTCGTCTCAAGAATATTGTTCTGTTTGTGTTTTATATTTTCTACAGATATGTATCATTTCAGGGTAGCATATAGCTAAGTATACGAGATATATAACATATACACACTTTCATCCAACCCCTGTACCAACTCCGAAAGCATAAATATAGGACAAATAGAAAACGAAAATAGTAAAAACAACACAACAGTTTATGGTAAATATTTACAATTTTTTATATTATAAAGATTAGATTTATGTACCATTCATACCTTAAGACATAAACAATTTATCTCTCTCTCCCCAAATATTAAATTGGAACGACGAAGTAGATTAAAGGTAAATAAATAAATTAGAAAAATAATTTTCATGCAAAATTGTGGCTTTTTTGTTTGTCCTTCAGACGAATTAAGGATTTGGTTAAAGAGTTTCGTTCTATTGTACGAATGAGGTGGAAATTGGTGCAAACAAAACATGATTATTACAAAATTAAGGTAATTACATTCTTACAGGTATTTCTTCTGTTTTGTACATTGAATGATTTGAGTGTTGGAAAGGGCATTATTGTGGCATTATTTAAGATGAACGTTTAACGAATTAAATAGCTTTAAGCTCTTGGTTAGAAGGTGTCCAAGAGAGAACCCACTACTCATTTTCAAAAGTTATGAAATCTTGGTAAAAATCTTTTCTTGATACCAAAATACTAATTGGGGCTGTTCTTCTTAACATGTGGAAGCACTAATTTAACCTTTAAAAGTTGCGAAAAATACTTTATATGAGGAAAGAAAAGTTATTTATAATCACTTAAAGGAGTAATAACTCCGACCATTAATTTGGCCGAGAGTCAACGCTATACTATACATAAAACCGGCTCTAATGGAATTCAATCTCAAAGTAAAACGAGCTAGAGAAACTTGATATAAAGAACCTTCTGTGGCTGACATTTTAAACAGCTCTCAAAAGCCCAGTTTTTAAAAATACTGTCAAATAATTATTTTATATAAATAAAATAGCTATCTTTCAAAAGAAGGATTGATACTTTATTCAGAACCAGTGACATAGTTTCATAACTTTTCATTGACATTGATTGAAACTTACTATGTACAGTGAGATGAACTATAAACCTTGTAGTAGACGATAAAGAGTCCGTTCTGGAGGAGAACGTTGTTTTTCTGTTGTCAGAGAAAAATTCTTCCTTATCTAATTCGTATCTTAAGATACAGCTACTCCCTAATTAGGTGAACAAAATCGTGAAATTCTTTTAACCAAAGTGTGGCGTACATTTTGATAACCAACACAAGGCTAACATAAACGCGTTTTATAGAGATATTAATATGATAAATATTTAGAGTTCATTCGCATCAAGATTCAATCCCATAACAACAAGTTCAGGTTAGTCGATCAATTACTGAAAAAATCACTCTCCTTGCCTTTCTTGATATTGATGTAACTTTCAACATAACTTTATTTTTGCCCTTTAGTAAGTCCTGCTAAAGTATCTCAATATCAAACCTAACTATGGAGCTTTTTCGGTGCCTTCAAAGGATTTGGTCTTTAACACACTTCACTCTAAAATAAAGGTTTGAATGAGATGGGAAATCCTTATTGAATGAGCGTATTATCATATTTAAACCATATTATCAGCCTCATAACTTCACTTCCCATGTGTGTTGGTCAAGAGAAAACTTAACTTAACGAGCTTCGGTTTTAACTATATGAAAATTAGGATTCTCTTCGAAAACAGAAAACACCTAGTGAGTCATTTAGAACTCTTAATGGCATTTCAAGGTAACCTACTTGAAGGTTACCTTGAAATGCCATTAAGAGTTCTAAATGACTCACTAGGTGTTTTCTGTTTAGGTTACCTTTAAAATGTAAACCCCAAATTTGCAGCACTTCAGTGTAATATTCCCTGCCCGAAAAGAATAAAACCAAGAATAACCCTCACCAGCAAGAGTTCCAAATAAGCCAAAATAGATCTTTCGACAGGTCTTAGTCATGCCTATTTCCATAATTTTTAAGCAGATTTCCTAAAAGAAATCGGATCAGACAGCCAGACAGCTATAAATACACTCAGATCTTATTTGGAACTGTTTATAATCAAAGGGACTAACAACAATGGGTAAAATATATCTGAGGATATGCTAGAATTAGAAGAAAGTGAGGTTGCTTAAAAATAAATACGCCACTTATTAAAACAGAGTCTACCAATGAAATTACTACAGGAGAGATCAAAGCGTAGGCTTACTTCAAACTTAACCTCGAATCAAGGCTTTTCACAGCTCTACTCAGAGTAATATTGCTTTTAATCATCATCTAAAGAAAATGTGGATGACTATGTGTTGAAGCAGCAATTTTTGTGATTTGCGTCTAGATCCCATATTACACTTGATGGCTAGTTAATTTTTAGACAAATAACAAGAGCTCTGATGTATGGGTATATGAGCAGATTCTGAAAAAAATCTGCTCATATACCCATACTGGCTCAGTGGATACTGAGGTTAACTAGTTGAAAGCTTTTTAGTAAATAAATGCTCTAATACTTTAAAGATTCGACAAATATGTAAGGGAAAGACGCCGTACCTGTCGAATAAATTGTACAATCACATAGTACTTTGTTGCACCCTTCATTTTTCATCTTTTTTTCCAAGTAAACATTTTTGATAAAATTTTCGAATAAATTTTTTTTCCATGAAAAATTTTTTTCCAATAAATTTCGTTTGCTTCATTTTTGAAATTTGGTGCAGACAAGCTATACAACTTTAAAATAAGCACTCTTTGCAACCAATTTCATAATTGTATTAAAATTGGCGGTTTATGGTTGGCGTTTTCTCTCATACTTCAACTAACAACATTTAACAAACAACATCAAATGAAATGTTCTTCCTGGTATCAACATTGTTTGTATAAAATGCCTAATCTTGTATCAACCTTTTAGATCATAAGTTTTTGATCTGTAAAATGTTTGAATAAAAATTTTTTCTCGGCAAACTTTTTAAACAAAATTGTTTTCCTTGAAATTTTTTTCTTGTATGTGAATTAATGTTTTCTCAATTAATTCGACATCATAAAAATTAACAATAAAAATTTATTCCCATGAAGAAAAGTACAGTTTTGGCAAAGTTTAATTTTTTCCAAAAAAAAATTTTAGAGTGAATTTATTTTTATAAACAAAATTTTTTTAAAATTAAAATTTTTAAATCGTCCTCAATAAATTCATCATTTAAATACATTTAACTATAAAAATTTTAAAATTCTACAAATTTTATGGATTAAATTTTTTTTCAGTAAAAATAAAAATTAGGGTTCATACTATTTTTTACCGTTTTTGGTAGAAAAAAATTGTCAAATAATACTTTCATCATGTTTTTTTCATTTGAACGTATTCAGGGATCAAATCTTTGAATAAAAAATTTCATGTAAAAAAATTTTCATGTTGGTGAAGGTATAAAAACCAACCAAACGAATTGACTGCAGATTATTCTGATTTGTAAGACTTAAACCGAAAGATTAATTAAACCTTAATAAACTTCTAAATTTTTATTACCGAAAGTTTACTAGTCGAAAGATCGAACTGGTGTACAAACGAGATTTAAGGGACAAAATTCTTGTATAGGGTTGATACGATAAATTAAGAGTTTGGTCTGGCTAGAAATATTTTGAAATACTTACCAAATAGTTATGAGCAGTGGTTACTTTAAAGTTTATAAACTAATTTGTGTATCTGAAACTAAAAAAAAAATCAATAAGTTTCATCACAACTTTTTCAGCTTTATATGGACTCATTTAAAGCACATCATATACACACAAAAAATCAATTTAATTTTTAATTAAAAAATAATTATTTCAAGCAACACACTCAAAATGGTAATTATCAACTGAATATCGTCTATATGGGTACGAGTGTACATACACCAATTATTTGATAATCAAACTATTCATGTAGGCAAAATCTGGTCAAAAAATATCTACAACAAAAAAATTATACAATATTTGCATATGACAGATTTTCAAATTCCGTCAATTAATTATATTTTGATAGTGGTTCGGTTGAGAATATGGGTAGTTTTTACTACTGGATTTGAGCTTTTAAAGCTACATCCTCGTATATATGATATAACAACACCTATTAGCCACACCAATTAGATATAGCCAATGCAGACCCAATCCACGTAGTGAAATGTTCGCACATCCGATATCTCAAAAAACGTGTTAACGAAACAAAAGTCAAACCGGATTTATATACAAATACCTTCTTTGTTATCAACGATGACAATTGTAAGATTTGTAAAAGTGAAAATAAATCGTCTATTGAAATTCTATTTTCCCAATTCGTTTGTTATTCTCGTCGATTATATTCTTGTTATCAATTTATATACATAAATAAGAAATAAGTGGCTTAAACATTTCGATTGTATTAAGTTTATTTTCTTTATGTACTCCATCTCGGTGTATCTCTTCTTTTATTCGAAAATCGGAAAACTACAACAACAACGAAAATTATATGTGTATACGAAGATAATGGGATTTCCGCACACAGAATACAAATAATCGAGTGAATATATTTTGTATGTGTAAACGAACGGATAGGAATGGTTGTTATTGTACCAAAGTGTTTTTTTTTTCTTATCCTCTAGAAGTTCGTGTGTAATTTGAATCTCGGTATAATAATATCGGGACGATTAATATTATCCTGATTTCGTTTTTACAACTCAATATTGTTTTGTTGTATACATAAGCAGGTCAATTTGATAACAATCGTATAACAATAATACCAAAACTGAATGTAACACGTGTTTTTTGCCGCACCGATACGAAAAACAATACTCAGAGTAGTAAATAAATTTATATTCCCGATCGAATTAAATGATCGGAAAAATTAGAATTCTTTTGAGTTTTTTTTTTAACGAAAATAAAATTTATGTCTTAGAATTGCTTTATTGAGCATAAAACGACTTTTAGACAATTTCATTTATGCGATATGAAGACGTAGACACGAAGAAGAAATATATATATGATGGTTTGTTAAGCAATTTTCCTTCTTTCCTTTATGGCTTGCTCTCGAGTATATATACAGCCGTCTCACTTAAAATGTTTTATTTTGTTGAAATTTAAATAGGATATATGTATGTAATTCAACTGTTGCGAGCTTTTAAGTAAAAAGCTTTTCCCTATACACAAAATAAAAGTCATAGTTAGTTTGTTTGATTTTACTCTGCTAGACGGTGTCAAAATCCCAGAATAGGGGATTTCTATAATTCTACACTCATAACAGTGTCGTTTATTCAAATAAGCTTTTTGATTGTAAAATATTCGTAAATCCCATCTGGAATGGTTAGACCTAACTCTTTTTCAAATAACTGTGTTTTATTTTCTTTTAAAATGTTTGCGAGAGATGTTGTTTTAAGCTGAACCAAAAGCTCGTTTTGGACTAATCCTATGATTCTGCTCCTCAGATACGAATATGAAACCTATTTTGATGACCGCATATGTCGTGATATTTATTCGACCTTGAATCATTACCGATCCCCGTGGAGTTTGTAATTTATCAACTCTCTGGAGCTGAAGTACTTATTTGCCTGTTTATATCATTTATCAAAATGTGATAGGTTAAGCCGATGATTAAAATTAAAATTTTCGTTTCAATAAGCTTTGACTGTCAAATTATTAAATTTGGCGTTTTACGCCTAACGTCGCTGGTTCGATTACTGTCGTTTTATAGATGTTGTTGAAGATGACTGTAGGTCAAACTGATTAAACATCTAATACCTTAGGTAGAGCGATAGAGGTTCGGTGTTTATACTGATCTACCTATAAATTTGTACTCCAGCTCTGTTAAGCAATTAAAGCAAAATGTGGAAGAAAGGCTGATCTATGATTTCTGCACTCCTAAAAGATGAAAAATTACTCTCGCATCTAGTTCCTATATCGGAATATGAAATACGAAAAAAATATTTAGAGGAGGTCAATTAGTCTGATGCAAATGACGGTAATTTTGCAAACGATACCAAATTTGACGAAAACTAGAAAAGCTTTCGATACAATTATGAAGAGTGAGAACCTGAGCTAACGACAACTGGGGTTCCCAAAATAACAATCTATGGCTTAAAGATCTTTGGATCTATTTTATACGTATCGGTGCACACTATAGGTGTTCAGCCCAACGAATGCTTTTATACACAATCGTTTTTTATGTCATCCGATGCGTGTAAATTTTAAGTGGGGATGGAACTCGAGACCATGGTGAGTTGAAAAACTCTCTTAACCATTAGGCTACAACCGGTGACCAAATTAATAACCGCAGGTGTTTCACAATTATTTACCACTATTTCTTAACTGATCATAGTAGTTCGGCATAATACAGCCAAAGCTCGGAATTGTTAAAAAAAAACGAACGAAACCTAAAGTCATGTAGGAGGTTAACAAGATTGACCAAAGTTGACGTAATGTGTAATATTCCTTTGCACAATCACGACTACAGAAAAGCAACCGCCCTTAAAGAAGCTTGTCTCCGCAAGTATCTCCAAAACCCGCCAGCTGAACATATATCCGAATTCAAGGTGGCTAGAAACCTAGCAACACGAACAATATCCAAAGCTAAACAAGAATACGAAAAGAAGGTTAGAGCAGAGTTGCGGTAGATTTTAGATACCACCAACAGCAATCGAACGTTTAGGTCATTTGCTCGTAAAGTCGAGGAACACTTTCTGGAAAGTAGGAAATCGTCTATACCGCTTGTCAATGGTGGAGACAGTATTTTTTCCACTGCCCATGAAAAGGCTAATCTCTTCGCTCAAAAATTTGCTGCTTACTCCAACTTAGCTCAATCTAATTCAACACCACCTGTTATCTCGCAAGTCAGCTCGTCGATGCGCCGCATTAGATTCCGACCTAGAGTTGTCGCCAAAGTTCTTGCAAACATTAACCCCAACAAGTCAGCATGTCCGGATGGTATTCCTCTAATTGTACTTAATATTGTTGTAAATCCTTGTTAAGGGCATTTTTCCTTCCATTTGGCAAAATTGCTGACGTACATTTCGTGCCGAAAAAACTGATGAATTATTGGGAAGATCACCACCTAATTTCAGATCGTCAGTATGGTTTTCGCCGAGGACGCTCAGCCGGAGACTTAATTAACGTCATCACTGAAAAATGGAACAGGTGTATCCAGCAATCTGATGAATCACAAGTCATTGCGTTTGATGTTTTGAAAGCATTTGATCGCGTGTGGCCCAAGGATTTACTGTGCAAACGGAGGGCAGTTGGCCTACACGGTTCTTTAATTCTATGGGTTGAGAATTTTTTCTTTTCTGTCGTAAAATCCAAGTGGTGGTGGATGGCACAACTTCCATTCCACATTCTTTAAACGCTGGTGTCCCTCAAGAATCCGTCCTTTTTCTAAGTCGTTGGTCTTATTTTCAACGATGAACTTCTATCATCAACGCTCAATCCAATATATTCTTATGCTGATGACAGCTCACTCTCCTCATTATATTGCTTACCTTCTTCTTCATCGCGAAACGATGTTCTCGCAGAAAACATTACTATGAAGGATCGCCTTAAGCGTGATCTCATTACAATTCTGGAATGGGAGCAAGGGAACAGGATTGAATTTAATCCTAACAAATTTCAACACTGCATTTTTTCTGGCCGAAATGATGGCTATTCGCCATCTTTTCTGATTGGCAATTCTAGTTTGGCTACATCTGATTCATTTTCGATTCTCGGCTTGACTTTAACAAAGAAAATGTCCTGGAATGAACAAATAAACAAAACAGCGTTTAGTGCAGCTAGATGTCTCGACGATGTAATTTTTATTTTACACCATACACAAGACCCAGAATAGAGTATAATATTCACATTTGGGCTGGAGCACCAAAAACACATCTGGCTGCACTCGATCGAGTCCAAGGTCGAGCATCTAGAATGATTGCGGATGTAAATTTATCTTCTAGTCTCGATTCTCTTTCCTACAGCTATGGGAGCTTTATGTGTGTTCTACAAATACTTTTCTGGTCATTGCTCATCGGAACTTCACGAACTTATGCCTGGCTTATTAAGATTCACGCGCAACTTAAGAAGACCTTTACACAGATATTATCTGGAAACTAAATTTGCCAAGACCAATAGGTTCCAGAACTCGTTTTTTGTTCGGAGTGCGCGAATGTAGAATAAGCTGAATTGTGGAGCGTTTTCCTTGGCGTATAATTTACAGAGATTTAAACTTAATAACAAAAGTATGAAACTTGAAGACTGAAACCCTTATTCCTTGAGTCCTTTCCAACCTCGATCCTTCTTAATTCCTTCCCATCCTTATTGTTAATAGTGCTGTGTGTTTGTTGTACAAAAAGAATCCTACTAAGGATAAACAATTAACAAATTCAGCGTTGTTAGATAATACATAGTTAAAGCTAGCTTCTGCAACAAACAAAACAACAACCCACAGTGGCTAAAACAGAATATTTGGCACAAGTGTACTTAAAAGAACCGGATGCTATGTTTTATACAAAATATAGTCCATCGTTAGCCACTTCTTTTTTTCATCTTTCAGCATACGAATATCACGTGGAATCTTTTTATCTTTCGAGACTATCCATGAATCAACCCAATATTTGACATCTTCATACGGTGTGAAGTGCTGTTCAGACAGGCCATGCTTCATGCATCGAAACAAAAATGGTATAATCAGACGAGACAATATCTGGTGAATACCATGGTTGAAGTGCAACTTCCCAATTCTATATTCCATTATCATGGAGGACAATAATTTTGTGATTTGAAGCATGTGGTCTCCATGATTTCCTGGTGATTGTAGTGAATCCATTATCATCACAAGCGACTATACGAAGCGACTATACTATAGCGACTTCCAATTCACTGAAATAAAATCACTAAAATTTTAAGATTGTGTTGTTGGCAGATGTTTAACCTTAACATATGGTGTTTACATCGTGAAGTACATATATATATATATATATATATATATATATATATATATATATATATATATATATATATATATATATATATATATATATATATATATATATATATATATATATATATATATATATTTATATATATATATATATATATATATTTATATATATATATATATATATATATATATATATATATATATATATATACATATTTATTTATATATATATATATATATATATATATATATATATATATATATATATATATATATATATATATATATATATATATATGTATATGTATATATATATATATATATATATATATATATATATGTATGTATATATATGGTATATATATATATATATATATATATATATATATATATATATATATATATATATATACCATATATACTGTTTAGATAACATGTAATCAGTTTCTTATCAGCTAGTTCAAATATTTCTTACCTAGGTAAATCATATCAAATTAGTCCAACACAGACAGTATTGAAATTTACAACCCATATTTTGACAGACAGTTGCTAAACTTTACTCTAACGAATATGGACACCGCAAATAAACCTACGGATGCTGATGCATTCGACAACTGTACTCAAAAGCTGGTACAATCAACATTTGCTCTTTTATCTGATCTAGGTAACTCGGTCAATGCCAATCGAATCAATTTTACTACACCAACACACATTCAACCAACGAGTTTTGGCGGCCCAACAATAAAAATCGATTTTGATGCACTTCAAGCAGATGAAATGAGTGAAAGTTCAAGTTCGTCTCAAAAGTGATTTTATTGTAATTGTTTGAATAAAATGTGTTAATTAAGTTAAGAAATTTTGTAATAAGCAATTCATTAATAATAACCTAATAAATAGGCAGTATACCTTGTATAAGATAAGATTAGATAAGAACACACAAACCTTTCTATATAAACAAAACGTTATATTTTATTTACTTGGCTTTACAGGGTGGTTCATCTGTTTGATAAATTATTTTAACTCATAACAATTCTAGTGTGAGCACTAATCGAGTGAAATAGTGTTTATTTTGGGGTTATTCAATGGCGTTGGGCTAGACGTAACAACTAGAATTGCACACACATTTTGGAAGTATTTATATAAGCAAACGTCCTAATAGCCACAATTTTGTGAGGTTTGATTGCAAATATTACCTCTCTGCATATCATAACCGAGAGAAATCGTTCTTCGATATATGCGGTGTCGCCATGGTTTATTAGGCATGATCGGTATAGCCCTTAGGAATGTTCTTAATACTAAAGGAGAGATGTATGTTTCTAATTATTATAGGTCTACCTAAGATTAGATATGAGAATAAAGCTGAGTATTCAGACTAATATTTGAAGAGAAATTATATATTCAATGAGTGAGGGAGTCAAACCAGTTGGATTCTCCATAGCTCATTTCCTTAAGGAAATATCAGTTTTAGCAATTAAGACGCCTTTGAGAAATTTAATTAGTCAAGACTCCTGCTTAACTATTCACTATTTTCAAATGACGCAGGTTATAAACTAATAAGTCTGAGATCTACAATGTGAGGTGTCGTTTTTGGCAATATCACATAGAACTGATACAAGGTTGCTTTTGAAAAAACCTTTCACCAGAGTAGATGGTTTGTTGAATTTCAGCATAGGAAGAATGTCTTCAGGATTAACAAACTTAGATGACTTCAAACTGATTATTGCCCACATTAATTCTCTTTTCTTGAGAATTTGATGACTAGTAGTACTGTAACCCTGTTTTCCTTTAGCTAAATAGGCAGGACAATAAGATAATCATCCAGCTATCGGAAATAGGAGAAGTTGGTCCTCTAAGATGAGAAAAGTCAGTAATAATTTCATTTCAAGCCATTTCTGCCTTTGCTGCCTTCTCCACCAAGACATCCAAGAAACCAAGGTTGCTGATTCCTCTTCAGTTCTCTTCTAACTTGATACTTATATGAGACAGTTAGTGAACAACGATTAACTGATTTTGCCTTTTTTGTTAAAGATCCAGATATTATAGGTCCTCTATGGTCCGGTGAGTTACCAGAACAGTGCTGCCAAAAACATTGCTGGTTATATTTAGACGCTGGTGTAAGAAGACAAATCCAAACGCTTAAGACTCCAGTGGGCCCGCCCTCCATTAAAATCATTTTGAGTCATCAGAGTTTTCAGGCTTACTTGGTCGCTTATTGTACAGTTAGATGAAAATCTTCCAAAATCAGTTGTATCATAATTCACTTCTACGTGATTCAAGTCTTTACCTACCGGAAGGTTAAGGTACCTGGCGCAACGTGAATCCAACGAGTATCTTGTCTTGATCTTAAAAATTTGATGGTAAACTTGATTATGGACTGATTGAGCTTTAGACCAGAAAAGCTCAATTCTCTTCCAGTGGATCAATTTATTTTTTTATTTATTTGTTTAGTGGTCTCAGGCTTACAACACATTTAATCCGTTATCGACCCCCGTTAGGGGTTTCTAGTATAATTATTTGGTATTTGCTAAACTTGTATTAGTTTCCCTATACCTACGATACAGATACTTCTCAACTAGCACTAACACTTCGATTTTTTCTGGAACCGGGTGTAATCTAAGTGTCTGCTTAAAATCCATTCTTGAAACTGGGGATAGAATGCGAAAGCCCTTACAATTTAAGCAGTCAGACAATTGTGTCCAAATTACGACAGAGGTAAGGTAATTTCACCACTGATGCCTATGATCGGTTTTGGGGCTTACTTACGTCTTACTTTTCACCATTACACCCAAATCGAGAACTTATGGCTATAAGCTCCATTTATGTAGATCCATCCGGGGTCATAGATATGTTCATTCACAGCACCGCTCGTAGTCAGATGCTGAAAAATTCCTTTTGCATGTTACCCCTATCGCAGCTTAAACGATCGCGCCATTTGGTACGTGCCTATGATTTGTTTCTACTAACTTCCTATCAAGTAAATGCGACAAATGAGTTAGTAACAAAACGTGAATCAATTATTGTACCACACTTAGCCTACTCTCCAATTAAAGTGATCCCGCTAAAATCTGAACAACATCTAACACGACAACTATATCAGTAATCGAGCCCAAATAAAACCATTTGCATAATCAAAATTTTCTAACCATTTCACACAGCTCTACGAGCGCACACCAGATTATCTCGCCTAATCAATCTTCTTATTACAACGAAACAACACTTAAACGTATATACCAATTTTCTTTACGGTTCATTCTGTTTGGATGACATTGATAATAAAACACGGCTTAACAAAGAATTTTGAATAAGAAAATCCAACGATCTCTTCCCGCCCCATTCCCTCATTCATTTAACTCATACAAAATGTGAAAAAAATAAAAGTCACAAATTTAAGTTGTTACATGGAACATAACAGCCAAAAAAAATTATATTAAAGTCAAAAAGAACAACAACAATAAAAAGACGAAGAATTCGAACGTGTCTCTTATATACATTTCCTTCTTTAAATCATGAATTTATTGTCAGATGAATTCATGCTGTATATCCGTATCTTTGTGTACGAATGTATCAAACTTTTCGTCTTTTCATGATTTTTCCTATAATAGGCGAACATACATATACTCCCCGATATATATACACTCGCATGAACAATGTACATGCCTTCACATATAACATACCAGCATAACGAACAACTTAAAGAGGTTTTTCGTTTTAATGTTTTCCACTTGTTTCAATAAAATCGGAAGATGTACAACATGGAGTATATTTAAGGTGTCAGATAGATTGTTGAAACACTACGAGTGTGTGTGTGTACGTATGTATGTACACATTTTCACTTGACTTCTTAAAGAATTATAATAATACAGAGCTTTTGTTTTGTAATAATATTTGGCTGTTATACACTTAATACACAGTGTTATAAGACGAGGAGAAAATTCGATTACAATTCTAATCACATATTTGGATTCGGTATATTTTCCAACAAAAAACAACAACAGCAAAACAACGAAACATTATTTTGTCTTCGTTCGAATAACATTTAAGACGTTTATTAAGAATAATAACGTATCAAAATGTTATGGGAATGAAATGAAATTACGTATATAACACATAAGACGTAAGACTATATATAAGTGTGAGTGTGTACGATAAAAATCATGACATGTTGAGCGCATGTTTGGTGTAATGTGTATACGAGCGGAAGGAATGTGTCCGCGAGGATTTTTTTGCAATATCAAATTTTAACCATCCTGTGCTTTTAAAGAGTTGCCGAATATCCCGTGTCACTGCGATTTCAATCTGTGACGCTCGTGACTAGGGCGGATTTAAAGCAAGTGGATTATTGTAGCTTCGTCTTTAACATCTTCACAGCTTTAAGACTCTAAATATATTCTAATGATTCCCTAGGTCCAATGACCACTGTTACGACTTATCAAGTTTTAGCTCAATTTGTCTAGTCTAGTGCAAGACTTTACTTGAGGCTAGTTACATTTTAAAAGTAAATCTGTTTGATGAGAGACGGCATGTTGCTCCATGACGACCATGTTCGTCCGCCTTTCCATTTCTCGCCAAATTGAAATCTTCTGGCATCATCTTCAGGCGAATTTTGAACTAATCCGACATGCCAGGCAAACAGTTACTCACAAGTACTCGTATAAAACATAACAAATGTATGCGAGACGGAGATGAAATAAATCTCCTAAGTACACCACTCAAATACAACGAGGCAGTTATCCGAACCTCTATCATAAATTAAGAACTACACTCTCGTTTGGTAAACAGCTTCAACAAGTGCATACTTTGCTCATTTGACATCTTAAATAACAACAGGAACAATAGATGTCTAGGAATTATTCGGGAGGAACCTAAATGGAATCTGTCCCATAAAACATGGAAATTTTCAAATCTTCTTCTAATTTGGTCTACAAAGCTTATTCCAGAAGAATGAAAGACGAGATATAGCGACGATTTAAAACGAAAGATCGGTTAAATGTGAATACCAGCTTGAATAAATACAGACTCAACATGGTCGTGGTCTTCATTGTCTTTGTCAGAAGACATAAAGGTATTTATGGATCGTAAACAATTTTATACACATAAGACTGAAAAGCTAGCTGTCACTAAGCTTATAATTATTTTATGATCCCAAAACTAACAAACGGGATGCAAAATGAGTCACAAATATTGACACTATCAGAATCAAAATTTTATCAAAGCACTAAAGTCTTGAAAAGCTCTAAAGTTTTAAGTCGAACGAAGAAGGATGAGGGTGAGATGGTTTAATCTCAACGTGAGATAAATTTAATCCGTTGACCATGTAATGGCCCAAACTTATCAATGGATATAATATGGACAATGCTGGTTAAGTAAAAAGAAAGTCGTGGACGGTTTGGCACAAGAACTGTCATGATCAATGAATTTGTGGCGTTAACCCTTATAATACTTCCTCCTAGAATTCCAGTACTAGAGAAGAATTTCTCTTTGAATAATGTCGGAGATAAATAATATTCTGATAGCTGCTGCTCTATAATAGATTGTAACTTAGAATTCTTTAAGGATTGATGAGTCACACAGTGAAATTGGAAGCTGGGTAAACTTCTTTGGTTTAAAATAGGAATGACTTGATTAGATACAGATTTTACAATGTGAGAGATTGTAATGTACCATAATGAGCATAAAGGTAACTTAAATCAACACAAGTGCTAAGTATACGTTGACTACACTGAAATAAAATGCTGCCTTGATTTTATGAACCACTAACTTTGTTTTACAGAATCTTAAATTTCCTTGATTTGGAGCTTGAGTTTGGAGCAAGAGTTTGGAAGACCATAAACTTTACCCACGGTGACAGAGAAACGATAGATGAGATATATACACATCATGTGATTCCACTTTCACTTCCACTCTGACAAATATAGTATTTTTACCTCAATCAATACTCAGTTAAAAGTTTAAAGTTAAAAGGTTAGAGACGAACTGCAGAATGTTTAATTCCACTACGAAAAGTAACTGATCCTAGGTGATTGTTCATTGTCTTCTCGAACTTCACAGATCACATGTATGATCATATATATCCTAAAGGAAATCTGTCCATAATATAGTAACTGTAAAAAAGTTTCCGTCTGGAAATTTTGTACCATCAAAAGAGTTTTGACAGGACTGACATAAATGGTAGTCAGATGATACAAGGTCTTTACTATAGTGGATACATCAAACCTTGCCAACAAAGTACCGTAATTTTTTTCCGAGTCTTCAAAGATATATGTGGTCGCGCATTATCATGATGAAACACAACTCTCTTTGCAACACAACTCTCTCATATGGGACAATTCCCGTGGAATCCGACCAAACATTCAATATTACTTTGTTTGCCGTCTATCTTTGCTTTGAATCTTTTGACCATGAGCGCTTACTTTTGATATTTTTGTATGTAACCCATTTTCATCACCTGTAATGATTCGCTTCTAAAAAAGTTTGATTTCTTTCCGTTTCAGAGCATTTCACTGATTACAATTCAGTTCATCAAACTTTTTTGCCTTAATTCATGTTGCCCCCAAACATCGAGCTTTGTTTTGTAGCCTGCTCTTATCAAATGTTTCCAAACTGTCATGTGGTTGATATTTTATGCCTAAGCTATATCTTCAAAGCTTGCGTGCTGGTTTTCATCCACCAATTACAAAATTTCATTTACTTTTTTAATGAGTCAACCAAATCGTAGTGCATTTTTGACATCCTAATTTCTGGAACGGAATCGAGCAAACCGCTCCTTGTTTCTTGGTTAACGCACAGCATCTTACTGAACACATTTCACTCATTTTCATATCAATATACCTTTTTAGACAAGCATAGATTTATGAAATGATTTTCACAAACAACGGAAGCTTAAATGTCAACTTTAAGCTCTTGTTCGTTGGAGACCATCGAGTGAATGTAACCTCGTTTTCACTTCAAAAGTGTATGCTAGAATGTGTTTTTTTCCAGTCATTCAGGTGATCCAAAGAAGTGCAGTTAATGCGAAGATTATGAAGAACAGGAGCACAAGAAGTGTCCAACAGTTTCTTATTCGGCTCCTCCACACTGTGTGCAGTTTGCGATGTTCTGAATTTTCATTCGAGATGTGAGAATGACCTGCAAGATCCTCAAATGGTATATACCATAATTCAAGCAGCATTGTGATGTTTGATTATTTATTGATCCAACGAATATTTTGGATTGTCGACAAGAGATAAGGTATCCCATGAAAGTTCTGATGCATATCATCAAAGTGATAGCCGATATCTGTTTTACGAGATAATGACGTCACTCCTAAAGCAGGATCAGGTGTCACGAAATTGCACCAATTTCCGCCTGAAAGACAGTAGTGTACCTACCAAGAGGGGAAAGATTATTCGACCTCATTCAATGAATGAGGTTAAAGGTGAAGAATCTAACTGGTCGTTGCATCTTGAATACCAAAGAGCAAGTGTATTAAGTTAAGGTTGATTCTGTCCTGTTGAGAGCCTATATAAATCTTAAAAATTTGAGACGGCTTATACAAAAGATACTGCAGAGTCTGAATAATATTCTAATTAATTAATTTAATTTTGTAATTAATTTTATTAATTTAAAGTTAGTTAAATTTGAATTAATTAAAATTATGATACTTAAAGAAATTATTTCATCAGCATCTTAATGCTGTTAAAGCGATCTTAAATTAAAGAATTTATAATATTTAAATACTGTAATTAATTATTAATAATATTAAAAATAAATTAAAAGGGAGCTTATTTATCAGTATTATCACAACAAACTAATTTTTGAAAAATTAATAATAATTTGCCTTCCAGTCCTTAAGGATTATGTCTTTAGTTTCATTAAAATACTGTCGGCAAAAAACTAGAAAGTGATAATTGTTGATAAATTGTTTTAGCATAATTTTTTTTTCGTTAAACTTAAAGAGGTAGTGTGAATCACAATGTAAGCACGAGCACCCTCTTCCACCCCAATAAAGCTCATTGATTAAACGTCTATCATCAAATTTTCTTATTTCAATTCACTTTCATTACAAACTTACGCTATGTACGAATTTGATTTCTCCGAGTATTCTTGAGTTTGATCCCCATATACACACTAACACATACGCTTACATACTGTTGAAAATTATATTACTCACAAGATGCTATATATCAATAAAGAAAAGCACAAAAAAAAATAATTTAAAATTAAATGAATATAATGAAAAATTCTACAATAAAATCCGTCAGTCTCATATAAGATACAGTGAAACAGTGCTACTCAAACTATATAAAAATGTGGGCCATAAATTTACAAAAATAATTAGCAATTATAAAATTGGCATTAATTAGTCTGGATTAAGCCTGGCTAACCAATAAGATCGAGAGAAAGTGTGGAAGGTTGTAGAGACCAATTAGCCCCAAGAAAATGAAAGGTTTGTAATCATGTAACTTCCGCTCCACGAATATTTGTATTACTTAATAATTAGTCGATCCTGAAGTATCCTTTATGTTGATTTGGTTTATTGCAAAACAGGTAAAGGGGCGGTAAAGGAGGGGTATAGGAGTGGTAAAGGAGTGGTAAAGGAGTGGTATATATACCGAGTTCGTCTCAACCATAAAATCAGTAATTTAATGCAAATTCCTGATCTCGTGCATGAAATCAAAGGACAGCGAGTGCGCTGGCTCGGTCACGATCCAAAACGGAGTTGTAAATGAGCAGTAGTAAGACGAATAATTGTGTTACCTGCTAGTGGATAAATAGACCTTACTAGCAATATTTTTGTGGTTATGAATACTTTCAGTGGATACTTCCTTGAGATCTAAGCATACTAACACTTCCTAAATAAACGGGTTATACAACAGGTTATAGCCAAAAAATTTCACTTGGGATATAGTCTGAATAGTGTTTAACTAGTGCTTAGAAGTTTAACAATGAAATGCAGCCTTAAATGGCTTAAGTTGGTACGTCTCCTAGTCACTTAAATTTCGTTCGCATCTATATACCTCACTTTTCACAAACTACAAAGTGAGAGCACTTACCACTAACTTTGACTAGCCAGAGATAACTGTATGAAGGCTTTTGAATGAATAGTTCTGGAAACAATTAATAATTAGCTATTGATTCCGGTATACAGTAGCAAAATAAATTAAAGGTCTTCTTTCTCAACCGATGCATTACTGAACACAAGGATTTTTTTTGTGAAGAACAAGTGTTCAGATAATTCAGTAACCTAATCAATAAAAAACTATATGACATTTCCTTACTGATGAAAAATCGATTCTGAATCCAGGAGATATAAACTTCTAAAATGATTCAAAAATAATTTTAGATCCGACTGTTCCATTAATTTTGAAACATGCTGGAACTATACAAATCCGCCATGTTTTTTTTGCCTTTTCATATTATGTTGCTTGAATGGTTGCCATTTATCGCTATGGAATCGTATTCGATTGACCTTGTTAAATTTATTCAAGTTCACTACAAAATGATAAAAAAGCTCGTTTCGCATAAATTAAGAATATTTTGGTCACCGTGACTGCCCAAATGAAACAACCATCGGTCATTTAGTGCACAAACTCGAGGCTAGAGTTGAAGCTTCATGGTTGATGCATCAAAGCTTAGACTGACAATTCATTTCACTTGTATTTACCTACACACAATTTTTATACAACACAAAAGGGTTCTTAAGAGGCAAAGTATGCGTTGATAGTCTTGCCACAATCCAAGACCAAACGAACAATATCATTGCCAAGATAAGTACCAAGGTAGAAACTCTTAAAATTGAGCACTGGTAAGGTCATTTTTCATACATAAATGATATCGATAAGCTTTCAAAATGTAAGTACTTTAAAGCGTAATTAGAGGCTTGTTGCGTCATGGAACGAACCAACTTTGCTGCATGCTATTTGGGTGTGTAAACGCATTTGCTCACCTAAGTGCTGTTTGGTTTCCTGAAAATATATGTAACTTGAAAAGCTCACAAACCGGAACTACCATCAATTAAGTGAAGTGATTTCACCGGAGAGGCTTTTTTTCATATTAGGTTAGGCAGGAGGTAGTATGAAGTTGGGAAATTGTGTCAGAAGGTACTAGAGTAGACACAGGGCCGTCATTGTCACAAATGTAAAGCTTGAAAGCTTTATGGATTGTTGCTTGTATGTTGTTATTCACTAGGTCGGTTTCAATCGGATGATAATGTCACTGAATAACCGTTCGAATAGAATGATCAAAGCCATCTCATTAGGCATATGCGCTTGATATATATATATATATATATATATATATATATATATATACATATATATATATATATATATATATATATATATATATATATATATATATATATATATATATATATATATATATATATATATATATATGTACATATATATATATATATATATATATATATATATATATATATATATATATATATATATATATATATATATATATATATATATATATCAGGAGTAGAAATTGAAAATGCGGGATTGATAACAGATGGCGTTACTAACGCTTTACGCATCAGGCAGTACTGTGACTATGTTCATGTCAAAGCTACGTCTTATAGCTTTAATTTTCAGTATGTGTCAATTTGTCGCAGTGTCAAATTCATAGTTTTTTTGAGCTCTCAATATGTCGAGTTTCGTGCCAACAAAACAGCATTTGCGGGAAGTTTTAATTTACTTCTTTAATTTGAAGAAAATTGCTGCTGAAGCACATCGATTGGTCTCCGAGACTTATCCGAGTCATGTTCCATCGGTTTCAACGTGCGAGAGATGGTTTGTGCGGTTTAAAAGTGGTGATTTTGACGTTGAGGACAAAGAGCGGCCAAATGAAAAAGTTTGAGAATGCTGAATTGGAGGCCATACTCAATGAAGACTCGTGTCAAACTCAACAAGAGCTCGCAGATTCATTGGGAGTGACACAACAAGCCATTTTCCATCGTATAAAAGCCCTCGGAATGATCCAAAAGCAAGGACATTGGGTGCCGTATGAGCTGAAGCCGAGAGACGTCGAGCGCCATTTTTTTGCATGCGAACTGCTGCTCGAACGGCAAAAACGGAAGGGTTTTTTGCATCGCATTGTCACTGGTGATGAAAAGTGGATCCATTACGATAACCCGAAGCGCAAAAAATCATATGGTTACCCCAGCCATGCATCATCATCGACGGCCAAACCAAATATTCACGGCGCCAAGCTCATGCTCTGTATTTGGTGGGACCAGCTGGGGGTGGTGTATTATGAGCTATTGAAATCGAACGAAACCATCACAGGAGCACTATACCGAACTCAATTGATGCGTTTGAGCCGCGCACTCAAAGAAAAACGGCCACAATACGAGCAAAGACACGACAAAGTAATTTTGCAACATGACAACGCTCGGCCACATGTTGCAGCGCCGGTCAAAACATACCTACAAACGCTGAAATGGGAAGTCTTACCCCACCCGCCGTATAGTCCAGACATTGCTCCTTCCGATTACCACCTTTTCCGATCGATGACACATGGCCTAGCTGACCAGCGCTTCCATTCTTACGAAGAAGCCCAAAAATGATGACTGGATAGCAGCCAAGCCGGCCGAATTTTTTCGCGACGGTATCTGTAAATTGCCAGAAAGATGGGAAAAAGTTGTGACTAGCAATGGACAATACTTTGAATAATTCAGATGTTACCATTTTTTCAGAATAAACGTTCAAAAATAGAAAAAAACCCGCATTTTCAATTTGTACTCCTTATATATATATATATATATATATATATATATATATATATATATATATATATATATATATATATATATATATATATATATATATATATATATATATATATATATATATATATATATATATATGTTCTGTGCATATATGTAGTGATCAATCATGTCGCGACAGTGCTAGCAAATAACCAAGATACCTTTAAGCGAAATTTCAATTTATTAATTATTTGATTATGGCGTGTGCTTACTGGACGACACAACATTACTACCCCGAAAATTAATTTCCCTTCAGCTTGGTGCGAAATCAACCTGACAACCATTAATAAGAAGAAAGCAGACACAATTTCACTGTGAGCAGTAATTTTACCTATTTTAAGGTAAGGTAGGAGGAAGTATGAAATTTTGAGAGGTTGTGTTAGAAAGTATTGACGTGTAATTTAATGGCCCAAAACAGAGACGTGAGTGTCATCAATTTATCTGGAAACCTATAAATCTGGTTGGATCGCTAGGCTCACCCACACCCGTCAAAAAATCAAATTTTACAATCGATAGACACAGTCTATATACCATTTCGGTTCATTAATGTTACGTGGTACATAGGGTATCCGACCATTCCTAGAGACTATATATTTAGAACGAACACAAAAAAACAAAAAGCCGAAGAAAATTGAAAAATTCCTGATGCCATGTAAATTCTTTACGATTTTGTTATTTTTTCTGGTGCCGTCTTCACACTTTGTTCCCGTTTTCGCATGCCTCACATTTAATTTGACATTTTTGTTTTGTTCTTAAAACGTAAATCTTTAAATAATAAAGAAAAATTCATAATAACAACAAAAATTATATCAGATCTGTGCTTATTACTATATATAGGCTATACCTAATTTCCACCCTTCTCGCCATGCCCCCATAATCATTGTCTTATATAATAAATACATAAATGGTAAATTAGTTGTTAGTATATAGCCGAAAAGTTTATAGACACTTGTTATATTTCATTAAAATTAAAGTGTTTTCCCAACAACAACAACAATTCAAATTTATATCCAAAATTACTTCATGCATAAAGTTTTTGTGTTGCGAGCTTCTCAAAATATACAAAATATGAAACCCATTATCAGAAATTTTCCAATCTATAACAGCATCACACCCCTTTAATAATATTTTCGATTTTATAAACACTGTGTGGAAAATCAACAAGAAGAAGAAGAGTAAAAAAAGGAAAAACCATAGTAAAAAAGCTTTAAACAAAGCTACTTTGTACGTTACAGTATACTATACACGTTATATGGTTGATCAAGCAAAAGTGTTTTTTTTTCTGTGTTATATACTCGCGTTTATATGTACGTATATAAGAATGTTGAGAAGTAAGAAAAAAAACTTAAGTAATTTTCGATTTGAATAAGAAAAAAAAATAATTTTGTAGTCGAAGTTTCCTCCTCGTGTTTATTTTATGGTAGGAAAGCAACAAAAGTAACGGAGCACACGATAATGCTGAACTCGTATAGTCAAGTCGAACAAGAAGAAAAACTTTGTGCGGAAAGTAATAATTCTTGTGATTGAAAGTGTTTGTTTTTATGATTACAATCAAAAGTATTAATATAATAAATGTTAAACGTGATTTAAGATGAAATGATGGAAGAGATTATTGTTAGATGAAATACATTTAAGAAGTTATAAAAATTTGAATGTGTAATCGTAGGGATGATGAATGAGTTTTTTGGTAGCAAAAAGGTTGTAATGTATGGTTACTGACTAACCAGGGTCTCCCCGCTGTATGCTGTATTTTTGGCAGTGTATTGATATTTGCCCATCTTATTGATGCTTGGCTTCCTGGAAATAACTTTACCTTGAGAAACTCACAAACAAGAACTACCACCAATAAGGAGAAGGCAGACACAGTTACATTTGACCGAGGAGTTATTTTTATCATATCGGGTTAGGCAGGAGGAGGTATAAAGTTTTGGGAAGCTGTGTCTGTAATTGTTACCAATGGAAAACTTGAAAGCTTTATGATTTGAATTGTTCTTGGCATGTTATCATTCATTTCGCTGGTTTTAATCTAATCATTACGTCATTGAATAACCGTTCGATCGGAAAGATGAAATCCATCTCATTAGGCTTCGCTTTGTTCAATCGAATTTCCTGGCAATACCTATACCTTAGAAAACGTAAACCAGATCTAGCAAAAAGGTTGTAATGACTAACCGGTGTCTCATTTGGAACCAGTGTCTTCCCATTCTATTGTTTGAAAATGACCACTGCCAAATAAGTAATCCAGGGTGTGAGTGGCAGAAATTGTTAAAACAATCCACATCCTCCCCAACGTCAAGCAGACATTGCTTGGTTTAGTACAAATATGGATGCGAAATGTAAAAAACGCCCTCCTCCTCATCATGCTAGTATGTCTTACCCATGAATGAAACTGTCTGGAGGAATTAAGTTGGCACTATCTATCAGCTACGTACCTTGCAGCTTCTCCAAGTGCGTATGTTACCTCCTCGTGGTGACCACCGAAAAACTAACGAACCACATTAAGTGGGGAGCCATGCAAAAATACAGCGCTAAACAACTGGGTCGGGTTTAAGTATCACTCTTACCGTGCCGATTATCAACCTGGCTAGGGGCACAGTCTAAAAACTAGCTCAGTCCTAAACGTCATATCCGATTATCAGCCGCCCTCTGTATCGCGTAGCCTTAAAAGGCACACTTCTTCACTTAGGCCTAAATTAGTCATCTGTTCCAAGGCAGGGTACACTTGGTTTTAAACCCTTCTAAGCTCTAAGTATGTTCACAATAAATGTGACGCAAAAGGAGTGTGGAGAGTCTTGCCCACTTAATTGGAATTGTTGGCGTACAGTTTATACAGATAAGCTTGCAGCATTCAAAGGTGTCGTCCTCTCACAGAACGACACACGAAAACTTGCAATACATTACTATCTTAATATGTCTATTTGATTCACGAACCGTGGATTCACGGGAACAAAATCAAACGACTCAATCCAAAGACCTCAGGTTAGCTCCTGGTTATTGATAACTGCTCGAGACCTCAAGCCTGTATTTTTGTTAGTAGTAACATGAATTACAGATCTACCTTTTTGACATCCTCAAGGCAAGAAGTAATAGATATTTTTCTTGCTTAACGGAGTCTCAGTGGGAAATTCTCATCCTGGATGGTCTTCTATAGATAACGTTACTTTTTCTGACCATCGCTACATCTCCTTCTCTCTAATCAACAATAACTCTGAAGTTCGAGAATTTAGGAACCAAATAAACACTGATTGGGAACTTTATAGACTCTGTATCAACCAGTCACTTCCTGAAAATAAGAAAGTGAGGACAATGGCCTTTTCCATGTTATCTGACAAACTTGACGAAGCACCAATTAGCGTCTACGAGAAGAGTTGTCCTCTAAGTTAACCTAAAAAAAACTGAGGCGCCATGCCATGGTGGACCAGGTAATTGGGTAGACAAGTAGCAGACAAGAAGGATCCTTTCCAATTGACGACCTAATATTTTGGATATTTGGGACTTCATTAGACGATCAAAAAGATTTCACGACTTAGAATGTGCATCTGGGAAGATGGGCCAATTGAGCCTGAGTGACTGGGAAAAAACGTCTTTCCCAGCAGCATATATGATTCATTGAACCAACCGTTCATTGAGCCACAAGAAGAGAATGACACACATGAATTTTTTCAAAAAATAAAGTGAGTTAAGCATGAATGGAATGAGAAGCAGTTAACAGCAGAAAGATAGTGGCAAAATTCTATTCAAATCTAAGAAACCCATAACCACCATTCAGTGATATGCCCCAACTGAAGATGCAGATAAAATAATTCAATGCCAAAATTGGAACAAAGAAAAACAAACAGACAACTGAAGATTTTGTCTGAAGTTATAGACTTTTGAATCACAAATTAGTGATTTATAGATGGCAGTAGGTTCCCACATAAAAAATATTCATAATTACGAATGGACAACACCGGCTAGCAGAACTAAAAATTAATAACACCACAAAATGTTAAACCACAAATTCTTTACATCACTACAAAATATCAGAACAGTGAGAATTGATAAGCTCGTAATATAAAAAATTCAAATCAAGCAAATCAAAGACAACTGGGAGAAATTTGGAACAAACAGATCGCAAGATACAGAAACATCTTTTAAAAAACGCTCCAACTCAATCTTCATTAGAATGGAAGCCATCAATAAGGAAGAAAATAGTAATCAAACACCTACATCAACACTCTAAAAAAATATAAATGCGGAATGATCTTAAAAACTTTACAGAATGCACTTGCATGGCTACTAAAAAGCACAAACATATCACCTATAAGAGATGATAGTCGTCAATTCTGAACAAGACGTTATCAACAGCTCTGAAAATCTCTGGTCAAACACTACAAGTAGCCCATCCACCAACGGTGAAGCTAAAAAGTGGAATTCAAAAACTGAAGAGTTGTAAGGCTTCTGGACCAAACAATACAACCATCCGAAATATTCAAAGGAGATTCATATATAGCTGCAAGCATATTAATGTCATTGCATCTGGTCTAACAGCATTACTAATGTTGCACTACATTAAAAACTTAACCAGTCAGACTAAAATTAAAAGGTGAAAGTGGAGAAGATTTGTTAATGGGGTGACGTAGGTGATAACAAGGAGGTCATTGAACTCAAAACCACAAAGTAAAAGCAAATTAGGAAGACCAGCGATGACATGGAAATGAACAATTCTTGCTGAAGTGCAACAACTTGGTAAATACGGGAAGTAATAAAAGCAATAAACCACAACAGAGTCAGAAGGCCCAGCTAAGTAAACCCCTAGAATTAGAGACACAGAAAAAACTACAAAATACATCTAGCATGTCTTATATTCCCGATTTAATATAAATGCACTGTGAAACACACCAGTAATTGTCACTTGGTCGTCTGTGACTACCTGATTCCGCCCTCTTGTTATCAACTTAATATGGCGATTTGGCTTTCGGGTTGTTTCCAAGTGGATGATAAACGATCACATAGTACATCATTTTTTCTCCCTTTTTGGTAGCATTTTCGTATTGAGAGTACGGACTTGTGTTATTACATAAGCTGGTGTAATTTTTACTAGGTTTAGAGCCCATCAGTATATCCAAATAATTGTAAAATACTACTGGTCATACATTTGTCAGATAAGACTGATTGCACGTGCCAATCCCTAATCTCCCTTAGCGCGGATACTTAAGCAGAGGTTTGTTTTTATGTAGTTGGCTTCCGTTTACTATTGTAGTTAATTGATATTTAAGCAAAATATTCTACAGATGCTAATGTTCAGCTCTACAAATTTGCAAGCGTGATGAAAAGCAACATATTCGTAGCTATTCCGTCGATAATGGTTGATCGAGTGTTGCCAGTGCTGCGGTTTGTAGAAATTTATTGAGATATCTGAAAAAGTAATTCTTGCCTAGATAATGTATGAAAAATGTGTATGCTGTGCAAAGCAGAGCGATATCTCAATAATTCTCTCATTTAAAGAAAACATCCTTTTTGAAGGTTAGGCATAAAGTGGCCACTTTCAGTCCATTTTCTATAAATATGATACTGCCATTTAAAACACTCGACGTTGCAGGTCCCGATGCTCCATTTCGTTTGTCGCCACGACGCTTTTATTTCCAGCAAAAGCACCTAACAACTAGAAAAAGCAATATGAAATTGATCCACTTTCAACTCGAATAGTTAAACAGTACAACTTGCATTGACTCAAGTATGGATTTGATGTATAAATGTTGAAATGCTTTGTCACCTCCAAAAATGCAATTCTAATCCCATTATGTCTTAGCCACATAAATGGAGTTTAGACCAAGGCTGCTATTTATATGAAATGACAGAATAAAAAAATGTTGGGCAACCATCTCAAACAGTTTGACGTTTTGACCCATATCAGATCAGATAGCTGGCAATCATAATTTTCGAAATGACTTCCCAACACACAAGCTTAGGCTGGAAGGGTTTCTTTAGTGTTCTCCCTGACTTGTATTAGTAAACTTCCATCTTAATTTTACAATGACCCGATAATGGACACTGTTTAAGAAATTTGTTTTAGTCCAATGAGAAATCCCACTCCAAGATTTACGAGGTCATATCTACTGTGAAGCATTGTATAGCCTTGGGACTATACATTGCTATGTTTGGGATACTGTGTTGGTGTTCTATATGGGGTCTGATATTTCGTTCAAAATAAAACAATCATAAAACTGAACTTTTTCAAGGTTACTTTAAATATAAGCTTTTTAAAGCTTTGAGCTTTTCGATTAACTATCTTAATAACGGACTTTAAACCGTTTACATTGATGCATTGAATTTACGCACCAGATGTAAAACCCACTGTGTATTAAGAAATTAAATGATTTGACAACAACAAAATCGAATTTTGACAACAACAACACTTTACATTGTCAGATGGAATAAAATATGATTAATCAAAACAAGTTCTGTTATGTTTCATTAAGTCTACATATCATGTGAAAGCTTATGTAAATTCAGATTTTACATTCAAAAAAGCTCAACATATAAGCTTTTTGCATTACAGTACATCATTTTAAATGGTTACAAGCTCTTAATAACTAATGCAATGTTCATGAAGTTGCCCTCTTCTTGACTGTACCGAATAAATAAATAATTTTCCATTAACCTATTTATTTATTTAAGCTGCATCAAAAGCTTCTGAGGAATAAGCTAAATTAAGCAATAATGTTAACTATTTATGTTACTATTTAGACATGTTTGTTAGATTATTTTCCGAAATAGAGTAAATCTCAAAAGTTTTAGTGGCTAGGTTTATAATATGGTTTCTAAACTCAGTTTGTTCAAGTGCATTTTTATAATCTATTGATTTACCGGATTGATTCTTTAAGAGATATTGTCAGACTCAGTCAAGGTTATATACCCAGATGTGAGTCATGAACTGTGAGTCATGAAAATCGAAACTTAAATATTTATTATTTCAAAGCTCGAGCTTTTCAAATATCGACTAATGTTAACATATACCATTTCACGATACAATTTCACATCTTGAAAAATCCGACCTAACCGTTTTAAAGTCATCAAATGGCCAAAAAGTCTTTGTAAACATCAGAAAGCGAGGATATGTCATCGCAGCGATTGCAAAGTACATCATTCTTTCTCCATTTTAAGTCAAAATTGTGTACGAACCTATAAATTATTACCTCAATCGACTTAATTTCTGCCATGTCAGATATATAGGGGCTATCAGATTATACAAACATCTTGGAGTTGGCTTATATTGGTAGGCGCATGTACTTATACAATTTACAGATTGGCTAATCGCATGTGGAAGCGTGGCCTATACATCAAAAACTTGTTAGTCCGACATTAATCTAGCTGTAATCTCGCTGGTGCCGGGTTATACATACAAAATCCTGAGGTTGAATTATCTATCCCGCTTGGTATAGGTACGCTACTGTTTTCAGGCAGAAATTGCTGCAATTTTGAAAACAGTATTCTTTGTGAAAGGGATGAATTGGAAAAATCGCGGTATCTGCATTCTTTCTGACAGCCAGTCGTTTCCAAACTTGTTTTCGAAACAATAGCCGTGTTTTAATATTTGCTCTTGATAGCGGCTCCGGATAGCGATGCGGAAAAAGCATTTTTCTCTATTTAAAATCCAATTTAATGCGCTATTTATACGTAAACACAATTAATTTAACAGCAAACTATAATATTTCATTCAATTAGATATCAAAATTGGTAAAAATAAATATTTAGCTCTACCTATTTGTATAGAGCACTATCCGGAGCCGCTATCCAGAGCAGCTATTATTTGATGGGAAATTTACGAAAAATATGGGTATTTTAATGTTCATCCCTAAAAACGAAAAATTTCTTTGGATTAAATGTCAAAATTTGATTTTTTTATGTATTTATTTTTTGATTAACAGTGACACTGGCGGATAATAGAATAAGTTTGAATAGAAATTTCCCTAGCTCCGGATAGCAAGCTCTGGATAGCGCGAATATTAAAACACAGCTAATAAGTGCCTAAATTCGAATAGGCAGGCTGAATAAAGTAAGACTCCACTGGATACCCAGTCACATGGGTATCAAAGGGAATATATTGGCCGATAAATTGGCCCGATTGGTTGCGACATCCACCTGTGTGGGATCTGAGCCCGCACAATGAATGACGTCACTACACACATGTTTCTTAAACAAGAAATTGATTATCACTTTGGAGATCTGCACCAAACGAGATGGGATAACCACATCTCTTGTCGTTTATCCAAAATCTTCTTTGGATTAGTAAACCAGCAAAGATCCCAGTAATAATTTGAGAAAGATCCCAGTCTGAAAATTCATATGTTTCGAATGAAAATTCGAAACATATCATATTGCGAACAGTGTGGGACGAGTAGGAAGAAACTCTTGAGCACTTTTTGTGCTCCTGTTCTTCAAACACTTTCTCTTCATACACTACCGGATATCTTGGACTTCATAAGAAGAACAATCAGAACCGGGACTGAGAGTGTACGCCTGAAAGGAATGTCACAATGAGCCAATTGAGCCTGAGTAACTGTGGAAAAATAAAAAAAAGTTCAACACCGCTTTAAGGTCCATTGAGGTCCATTTAAGGTCCATTGAGAAATCATACTCCAAGATTTTCAAAGTTCTCTCTACTATGTAGCACTTTATAGTTTTGAGATAGAAAGACTTCATTTTTAAGGCAACACACTTTTATACATGGGATTTTGTGACTACTCATTTCACGTCCCGAGCAAAAATCTTGTAGCCGCAGATACTGCAAGCTTCGTTGTAAAGTTTGTCTTATTCTTGGATGGTGGTACTGCAGATAATAAAATTGGACCTTTAAGGCACAATTATAAAATAAAAATCAGGATACTTGCCAATATATGTTGACACGAATGATATAAAAAGACAGAGTAAAAAACTGTCGGGCAACCATCTCAAACAGATTGATATTTTGATGCGTATCTCGCCAAATTTAGATGTCTGCTACGGTCAAATAGGACGTTGAAGTATTTCTAGGCAGCTCAAATATCCGGCCAATGTTATTATCTATATGAGTTCCGAACACAAAAGCTACCCCTGGGATAATTACTCCCAGGGTTGGTAGCCCTGTTTTCACTCAATATTTTTCACCTGGAGTACAAACTATTTACAAACACATAACATTATTTATTAATATAATTCAATTAAAAATAATTGTGATCCCCCTCGGAATATTACATTAACTAATTAAAAATATTATCGCCGTAAAGGGTTCGAAGTAAAACTGAAGTAAGATAATTTTAATTTCAAATTTTCAATCATGTACACACAATTTTATCTTTAAATTACCTCGAAACACGTTTTAATAATTACCTTTAAGGCATAACCTCGTCGTAGAGTATACCTTTAATTATTTAACAATCTTCAGTTCATTTATATAACTCAAGTCGATTATATAAATTAAGTCAGAGGTATCATGAACAGTCGTTGTGCTATAGATCTAGGTATCGATATTGCAAGACCACCCATTTTATCTATACAATTTAGCATAAATACTTGATTTGAACGAGATGAAAATCTAAATAAGAATGGAAAATTCTTAAATGAAAACCAAAGAACAGAAAATTTTCATCAGAATTATTGGAAGATTTCTTCTTTATAACTGATTTTTCACTTTTCTTCCTCCTGCTTACCTTTTGTGTTTTTATTAATACAATCATTACTATTATTACTATTAAAAGAAAATCCCAACAACAAATACACGTACCTATATACACATACTTACATATACATATATACTATATACAACCGAACGAAGAAAGTATTATAATCACAAGACGAAAACACAACCCATAACTATATAAGAAAATTGTTTCTTGAAGATTTTTCCATGTTCCATGATGTTGTTGGTGCGCTGTTGTTAAGATTGAGTGTGAAAATTGTGTGATTTGAAAAATATAAAAATAAAAAACGATTTAAAATGATAAGCACGGTTGTTGTGTACTATAATAATGCTGCTGTGTTGTGTTGTGTGTACAAAATGAGCAGGGTGGGATCGCAATTCGCTGGAGGATGAGACTTGAGAATAATATAACAAAAGGGGTCGTCGAGTCGAAAAGTGTATATGAGAGATGGTTAAGGATGTTGTTTATTCGGTACCACTTTATACTTTGTTTGGTTTTATTTATTTTTTTTTTTGTTATGATTGGAAAAATATCAGAATATAAGTGGTGAACTGTTGTAAAGAATGTTTATGTTCTGATATACTATAAAGATGGGTAGGTAGGGTAAAGTATACAGTGAGAGAAGCTTAAACAGTATATTATACGTCAATGGTCAACATATATTATTGATATTTTTATTATTATTATTAAAGTTGGCTGGAACCCTTAAAGGTTCCGCACTCAATGCCACAAAGGGCCCATGGTGCAAACCTCGGATTTCATCAAAGCATAAAGGTGCGCTCTGCAACCTTAGCAAACTGGAGCGGTTTGAACCACGGCAGAGGAGACAGTTGATTAACAGGAATATTCCTGGAGTTGAACACAAGGGATCTAATGCGGTCGAAAGCCGGACAGGTGCTGATGAAGTGAAGGCTGTCATCAACATCCTCAAGGCATTCATCGAAAACGGCATCACTAGCAAGGCCCATGCGATAAAGATGACTTTTGAAACGGCCATGGCCAGTAAGTAGAGCAACCAAAATTCTCAAGTTGTCCTTTTTCAACGAAAGAACGTATTTGGTCAGCTTCGGGTTAAGCTCCCTTATAAAGTATTTTGCCTTACGGCAAGTAGGGGTAGTTGACCACGTCAGTTTTAGGTTCGATAAGGTAACGGTTTTGATTGTTTGTTTCAATGTGTGAAGAGGTACAGGAGCAGCTGGTTCAGGGCCTACGAAAAATAAGCGAGAACCAGTTTTAGCCAAACTGTCTGCAACTTCGTTGCCATCAATGTCACAGTGGGCGGGAACCCACATGACCGTTACCTTATTGTTACAACCAAGGAGTTTCAGAAAATTCTTACACTCCCCTACCAGTTTGGAACTAGTTCGAGGATTGTTCGAAAGAGTTAAGGACAGTTTTACTGTCCGTACAAAATATAATCTCTTTGTCGACGGTAGCGAGATTAAAAGCTGAAAACACGCAGTGAGTAACCGCCATTAATTCGGCTTGATGAATAGTACAGTAGGACCCCAAACTGCTAAAGATTCTCAAATCATGCGATGGACAGTAGTAACCAAATCCAGCACCCTGTTCAGAGACAGAACCATCTGAAAAGAATACAAGCGATTCGGATATCTGTTTGAGTAAGTCTGGTGAGAACCACATATCCCTGGATGGATAAACCACCTCATATGATCTGTGGAAATTAAAAACAGGCAGAAGCCAATCAGTAATCATGTTGATTTCTGGCATAGCTCGTGTAAATTCAGTAAAAATTAATCTATGACCTGAGGTAGTGCCAAAAGCATTCCATGCCCCGGCATTCCACAAGCGCAAGGCAGCCGAACAAGCAGTACCTAAAATGAAGAATTGTAACTGTGGTAGGGAGAGAATGAGCCAGGAGTGGAGTTGAAGACATGGCTCCAGTTACAGCCCGACAATCGATATTTTGCAAACAGTTGAGTTTGCCAAAAGAAGATTTTACTTTAACCACTGGCCACCAAACAATAGATGCATAAGTTAGCATTGGCAGAACCAGTGACTTGTAGATAAAATAAAGCATTTTGGGGGATAATCCCCAGGAATTACCAAAAGCTCTACGACATTGCCAAAAAATCGCAGTGGCTTTTTGTAGTTTGAATTCCAGATGATACTTCCAATAAAGTTTATTATCCAGAAAAACTCCAAGATGTTTGACGTAGGCAGAGCTATTAACCTTGCATCCGAAAAGTGATAGTACAGAAAAAGCTTCAGTATTCCTACGCCTTGTAAAAATAACCAAATCGGTTTTTGATGGGTTCACATGTAAACCCTTATTCAGACACCACTGTTCTATAATGAGAAGAGCGTGTTGAGTTAAATCAGATAAGACATTCAGGTGCTTGCCTGAAACTGTCCGAACCAGATCGTCAGCATAACTTTGAGCGGTAAAACCGGACTCACGGAGAATAACAAGAAGTTCGTCAACGATCAGAAGCCACAACAGTGGTGACAGTACACCGCCCTGCGGGCATCCTCTGGAAGCCTTGACCAAAGTGTGGGTATCCTCAACCTCGCAAATCACTATACGAGATTCAATCCATCTGATGATGTTCGGTTCGATACCAAAATAAGTACATGCGTTCGTGATCGAGACGAGTGTAGTATTATCAAAAGCTCCTGCAATATCCAGAAAGGTGCCTACAAGAAACTCGTTATTGATCTCTCAATCCTAGTTACGAGTTCATGTAAGGCAGTCTCACAGGATTTGCCCATTCTGTAAGCATGTTGCATGTTACTGAGCGGTAACTAAATGTTGGTCCCTAATGAATCTATCAACAATCCTTTCTACAGATTTCAGAAAAGTTGATGACAGACATAATGGCCGAAAAAAAAAAAATTACTTTACTTCTGCACTAAGATTGTGGAACAAAACTAAAAGCGATACATGCCTGGAACAGATGCAATAAATGTTCCTTAATGAGAGGATATCCATGCTGTAAAACAGCAGGAAATATACCATCAGGACCGGCAGATTTGAAGTGTTTGAAAGAGAACAAGCTCCAACGTAGGACCTCATAATTAATTAAACTGCAGGCTACGTCTCAATTGGGAATTACCTCCAAATCGGTGGTGAATACACCAGTATTGTCGATTGGAATAGTTTTACAACCCGGAAAATGGGTAGTGAGAAGTAAATCACCAACTTCCTTTTTAGAAGAAATGAACTTGCCATTAGATAGACGAAGTGAATCAAGTCTACAAGTATTAATCCTGCACATTGACTTGTTAAGTCTAACTGCAGCAGGTAAGCTATTAATTTCACCACAGAAGATTACCCAGGAGGATCTCTGTGATGTTCTTAAATCTTTTTTGTACACTTTTTGTGCAGCTAGAAACCTATCCCAATCAGGCTGAAGATTAGATCTTCTGGCCTTGTTCTTCAGCTTTCTGGTTATCTTCCTTAAACGTTTTAAAGCAGAGCACCAGAAAGGTTTGTTCTGAGTTTTTTGATGTAAAATAAGTGGACACGAAATCTCAAACGCAGTTGAGATTGCTTTTGATAGTACAGACGCCTGTAGCTCTATATCCACAGACGAATGAATCATCATAGGTGATTCGAGTGAGGAAACAAGCTCACGAGAAAATGTTTCCCAGTTGGTAAGCTTCCTGTTACGGTAAGGTTGGAGCGGTGTTCTTTTAAGATTAATATTAAAGGAAATGCACCTGTGATCGGAAGTGAGAAAGTCATTCGTCACTCTCCAGTTTAATATAAATTTGGTAAAGGACATAGAACACAAACTAATGTCTATAACCTCCCTACGAGCAGAGTTAACAAAAGTAGGTTCGCATCCAGCATTGAGGATATCCAACTCAGAGGAACTTATAGATAGTTTAGTAGAGCAGAACCTCTATTGTTAACTTTGGTACTCCCCCATAAAGTGTGATGTGCATTAGCATCACAACCCGCTATTAGAGGAATGTTTTTCACTTTACACCAACTTACTAGGGATGTAAAATCCACAGAAGGTGGTGGAGTAACGGAATCGTAAGGAAAATATACTGATGCTATAACAATTTCAGTATGACAATTAAGAGTAATGCGTGCAGCTGCAATATCGGATGCATCTCCTCAATGAGAGATGCATTAATATTCTTCGAGATACAGATGCACGCTCTGGTTCTCGCGGTTTAACTCTTGTACAGAGTTCTAAAACCGGGGGTTTTAAGTCCAGAAACCAAACCATCAAGAAGATAAGGTTCCTGAATTAAGCATAAATCTGTGTGCGAATTAACAAGCAACTTCTTTAATTCTAAGGAAGCTGACTTGCTATGTTGCAAGTTGATCTGTTTGACTAAGTGCATAGATGCTATAATAAACACAAGCAAGATAAGAAAGTGATAAAATTAGAACACTACGAAATAATCTTAAAAGAGATCCTCTCAAGCACGTACTGTAAGGATGATCCGGACCCAATAATGTACTCAATAGACTTTAAATCAACCCGGAACACAATTGATTGGCGATTAGCCTCACGCCTGTGTCGGACGATTTTACATTCATTGATGTTAACATTTGGATTCATCACATTTAAATTCGCTAAAACTTCACTAGTTTCCTCCAGAGGACCAGGGACCCAGGTGTGGATTAACAGTGGTTTAGGATGGTCACCAACTAAGAGCCGACAACCACTCCAAGGATCTCCTACTTTTGCAATCTCCTCGACAAACCAATTGTAAGTTGCGTCATTGGCACATTTTCATATAAAGACACCATCACTTGGATAGCATCCCAGCATCTGTGCCACAAATCCGTTAAGCAAGAATGCGACGACCGACCTCCATCCGGAAAATACCTAACTTGGTCTCATCCAGCGAGCTGGCGCCGTTGTTGTCACGCACGCAGAATTGTTTGATTGTTGACACAGCAACAACTTGAGCCAGCATGCGCGGTTTCTTGGTTACCAACTCAGAAGTGGAACCAGTTACAGCGCGCGACCGCTTTGGAGTCGACAAAGAAGGTAGATTAGACTTTTCTGGAATGGCGCCAAGCGCCAGATCGGCTTTAGTCAGATCGGCTGAGACCACCGATACTGATAGTATCGTGATCGTCTAGCTCGACACCCGACTGAGATCTAGAACCCATATAGAAAGAGCGAATGGAGATCTAGTGTAAATAGTGCACTAATGCAAGAAAGTTGTATAATAAAATTTCTTACACTATAGTTTGTAACCTGAAAAAGTAACACATTGGTAATATTATTGATCAAAACCAATATTGGAAGAGCAATTTAAATATAAATAAAAATTAAAAAAAGCAAAAACAAATATTAATGAAAAAAAAATTAAAATAAATAAAATTAGCAATAAAAATTAGAATAAACAATAAAGTTAGGAAGACAGTTATATTATTGTGACGAGAAAGCAAAAAAAACCTATGCGAGCTACAAAATATAAAGTAAAATATGCAAAACCAAAAAAAATTACTGTAAAAGAAACCAAAAGTAGAAAAGATATCTAAAATAATAAAAAAAAAAGATAAAGAAGAAAAAAAACAAAAAACGGTAAACTTAGCTGCGCGGTAGTACTAGTAATCCTGTAACAGTAGACTCGCAAGTATTAACTGTAATACACACATGTATGCACACTACACTAAACACATGTAACACATAGTTGGCCACTAATTTAGCACCAAACGCACGAGGTTAAGCAAATCAAAAAAATGAAACAAAGTGCTTCACATGTAGAAAAAAAAATGGTTTCACGGAACGAAAAGCTGCTAGCACAGAAAGATCAAAAAAAAACTCGCACAAAAATTACTCCCACTCACACAATATATAACTATCAAACTCAAAAACTGAACTTTAAAAACAAAACTTGAAAACTAAAAACTATAATCAGAGCCATCTTTATTAGAGCCGTAACAATATGACGTATTTTTTGTTGAGCTTTTTTTAGAGGAGGTACATTTTTCATTTTCCTATAAGAATCAATGTAAAAATCACATTTTTCGAAATAATTTTTATCAATAAAAAATTATATATTTGATTTCTGTTTTTACAGTGTTTAGTACATAAAATGTTGAAGTTAATCATATCTGAAAATCAGTTACCTAAATATCTTAATAATTTAATAAAATATAAATTAAAATTCAATATGAATTTACAATATTGAATGCACAGTAAAATATGTATATGTGTATGTGATGTTGATTTTAAAGTTAAAGAAGATTTCAATAAGAGCAGTTCATTTTTTTAATCTAACCGCACACGTTTACTTTTATTTTGCAGCAAAATGTCCGTAGCTGTATTGAAATATATTTAGACATAAGAAATTATGTTTTTGCACATAAATAAAATTTAATAACTATAATAAACAATAATTTTAATTATATAATAAAAAAATGATTTTGCGCCTTTAGTGTTACCTACTAAAAACGAAACTAAAATATAAAAAAAAAAATTTATGTTGATCTAAAAGAAAAAAAGGGTGTTCCATACGAACAGCACATTTTATTTTTATCTGACTGCATAATTTTCTTTTAATTTCGAGTCAAAATAACCGTAACTTCTTTGAAATACATTTATATTCCAGAAATTATAAAAATAAAACATAATTATTGTTAAAAAAATAATTTTAATTATAAAATAATAAATTGATGGAATGTTAATAGGTGTACCCTATACTATAAAAAACAAACCAGAAACATGACATGGCGGAAAAGCTTTACAAGAGACATCTGACATTCATAATAAAATTAATTTATTTGTTTCACATATCATAATTATTATTAATTATAATTATTATATTCAATACAGATAAAAGTAAATCTATTTAAATGTAATTTATTCAGGGTAAAATGTTAAGTTTTAGTACTTTCGTTTTAGTACTTACGATCTTTCAATAGATGTCAGCTGGGCGTTATTTTTTTTATCCAAAAAGTCATTAGATTTAAAAAAAAATTCTAATAGATTTGGTTTTACCAATTCAAGTTAACAAGTTAACGGTTAAATTTTATATGTAAGTATATATACATACATATATACATACATACATACTCGTATATATCTTTATAAAATCAAATTTTCTTCCAACTCGAAAAAAATGCTAACCTTAAAATTCTTACATATATAAGTTTCTTGACTAAACACACAATTTTATCAGCAAATACTCGATTTCATACGGATTTTAGAATATGTTAAAGTATTTTATCCTGTAAAATGTAATAACATTTATGATAAAATTTGATACAATATAATTCTACTGTACGATTCTAGTTTTAATTCCTATAGAATTATAGTGGGATTCTAGTAGTTGACCGTTTAAGTAAATGAGTATATATTTTAAATCTAAATTAAATATAATAATTTATGTTACATTAGTTTGGATTAATTTCAAAATTTTGAATTTTGATAGTCAAAAAGTTTTTTGTCAAAAACAAAGTAGCTTTTTAGTAGTAGTTTTAATTTTTACAGAGATGACTCTGTTGTCATTGATCGTACTCGATCGATATTTCATATTGCTCATGCGTATAAATGAGAATATTTTTTTTTCATATGATACGAGTATGTATGTATTTGTGCGTATACATATTAAAAGTTCTAGTGCGATATTTGAATTTAATGATTTATTTATTTAATTATTTATATTATATTCAATTGATTTTATTCAAAAATATTTAAATGATATATTATATAAATAGTTTTTATATGATTTCAACATTAAAATGTTTATTTTGTCATACTTTTCATTGAAATATTTCATTTTAAAAATATGCTTACTTTCCATATATTTTGTATGGGAATTTACGTTTTTTCCTCTATTTTACTTCCTCTAATTTAAGCTCAATTTTTAATATTAAGGCTCTGTAAAATTAAGATGGCTCTGCTATAATACAAAGTACACGCACCGTACTATGTATTACAACGAATTAAATAAAAGTATAAATACACCTAACTGTGAATTTATTAAAATTGCTCACAAGCACAACAAGTATGAAATACTTGATTACATTAAAGCGAACGACAAAGGTAAAAAAGAATCGATGTTAAACCATCGGCGTTCGGTATTGATGAAATTAGAGATGGTAACGCATCCATTAGAGAGGTGTGATCAGTTTTAATCAGGAATGAGAAGTCACAAAAATATATGGAACCTTTTTACTGTTCTAACGCAAGCCAGTAGTTTCCACCTGATCTGACGACATACTAGTTCCCCTCCGGGTTCCATAAAATTTAACTGAAGTACGACAGCATCCTCTAATCTTCCCCTTAACTCTGTTACAATTCTGCGCCAGTTCCTTAAATGCACAAACAAGTGTACAACTTCTATTGTTTAGCTTTTCTCATAACATGAACGTTTTTCTTTCATATATCTCAATCCACTTTAATGCTTTTCTATCTGGGAATCTGAACTAGAACAACATTTTAGAGCGGTGGTATCAGTTAAGACTAATCAGGAATAACTTCAGACAAATATATTTATATATATATATATGTATATATATATATATATATATATATATATATATATATATATATATATATATATATATATATATATATATATATATATATTTATATATATATATATATATATATATATATATATATATATATATATATATATATATATATATATATATATGTCTATAAATATATATATATATATATATATATATATATATATATATATATATATATATATATATATATATATATATATATATATATATATATATATATATATACATATTCTCGCACGTAAGTCAAGGCATCTTGTATATATTCTTGCATATATGACGTGGACTGCCTATGTACGATGATGATAGAATGACAGAATTACCAATTTAGACGGCATCGGCGTTGTTGACATAGTATCTCGCAGGTCAAAGTACTCTTCTGCACGTAGCTTTTGTTAATTAAATCGCAAGTATCGTAGCAGAGCCATCATTAAGATGGCTCTGATCGTAGTCGTTCACTCTCTAACTTCACATACATGTCGACCATGAATTGTTGACAAAGCTCACGGCATCGTAGAATAACATTGTCCTGATCATGTCTGATCATCAATCGATACGCATAATAATCCTTCGAACTAACATTCTTGATTGTTTCAGCACCTGTTGCGGGATCTCTTTTTTTTATTTAATATTTACGCAATACCCGTCTTGGCCTTTCCAGAACATTAGCGGATATTGGTGAGCGTCATATGAGCGGTGAAATTTTTTTTGATTTTTTTGGCATTGGCAGCAATTATCCCCTTTGTGATAAATTTGGCCTTTCATTTTGAATGATGAATTGAATTGTTGACCGTTGATAGCATTATTGTTAACTATTTCTGTTGCTCCGAACGGTGTTAATTGGAAACATGAATTAAATGTTCGAATTGACTTTAGAAACAGATAAGAATCTGGATCCGTACCGATAAGTAAACCATTAAATGGTTCAGGTGGTGTTTTAATTACTGGTAATTGCACCTTTCCTGACGAACAACGCATCCCGGCTGGCTCGTTTTTAAACTTAAGAGCAAGACAACGAGGACATTCCTTATCTATAGCACCAATTACCACTTTCGACGCAGGAATGAGTTAGATGTAAATGATCGATGGACCTGTTAGCCTTGTTGATCAGTTGCTCTGCGTCTGCTGATTGTGAAACGGCGCGCTTGTCACTGTTCTAATATCCTTTCTTCATTTCATTCAGTTGCGCATCTGCTGATTAAGATCGACGCAATCGCGCCATGTTCACTCGCACATAATTATTATCTTGCTGGATTTGATCTTCTGTTCTTTGGCCTAAAGAAGTTCCTCTGCGTCTAGCTAGTATTGTACAAATTATTAATAAGTAATAAATGAAATTGAAGTTACACTGAAATGGTAATCGACCGAGGTTGAAAATTAATAAATTATTAATATTTATTAAACAATTGCACTTATAAGCATAAAAATAGATAAAACCCTACCATCAGATCTACCGAATATATATATATATATATATATATATATATATATATATATATATATATATATATATTTATATATATATATATATATATATATATATATATATATATATAAATATATATATATATATATATATATATATATATATATATATATATATATAAATATATATATATATATATATATATATATATATATATATATATATATATATATATGTATATATATATATATATATATATATATATATATATATATATATATAGATATATATATATATATATATATATATATATATATATATATATAAAGATATATATATATATATATATATATATATATATATATATATATATATATATATATATATATGTATATTTATATATATATATATATATATATATATATATATATATATATATATATATATATATATATATATATAGAGAGAGAGAGAGAGAGAGAGAGAGAGAGAGAGAGAGAGAGAGAGAGAAAATTCATATATTGTGTTATCAGAATCTTTGATCTTTACTTTATGTTATCTCTGACCTTCTCCTAATCTCTGTGACAAGACAGCGTCAGTTACCAGATATATCATACAACATTCTTGCATAACATTTCTCTTAACCTTGCGTTAGCCTCTGTCCGTTTATGCAAGGGTTTAAATAAGTGTTCATAAAGCTTTCTACAAATTTTTCGTAGTACTTACATAATCCTAGGACATAATACTCCACTGGGAAGTGTTAGTTCTCAATAAACTTTAAAGTTCGTCGTTCTACGAAACTAAACTGGAGCCAAGGTGATAACATAACCATTAGTTCCTTTCGGACATTAAAAACTATTTACTGATGTATGACACCTCACACAGATTGTCTCCTAATCTCTGTAATAATAGGGCGTCAGTTTCCAGAATAAACATCGAAAAGTTTTGTTTAGCTTGTCGTTACTCTTGATTTCTGTATCTTAGGTTTTGTAACAAGCACATCTACAGAACAGTAGTAGCCAAGTAATTTACTGTGGCATTGAACAGCTACCATTTCTTCATGTTATAGTTCATGTTTGCGATTCAAAATATATCGAGGTAAACTAGAAAACCTTCATAGTATGCAGGAATTTCATAGCTCGAATAACATCCCGGTGAATTCCAATAATAACTTATGAATATTTTCTTCTCTCGAACCTTGAGTTGCGTACCCACACTTCACATCTAATGTACCATTTTACACCCAATAATATATGTGTCGTTTACTCGTAGTAATGTCAGTTTGTGAAGCTATATCTCCTGGTTGAATTTCAACCTGTTTCGCAGCGTATACTTCCTCGCTTAGTTGTACATTTGTTATTATATCACCTCTTGATTGCAATTCTGTTCGTTCCAATATGTGACCTTTTCTCAGTACTGTAGATGCCAATCCGATCGTAGTTTGAACGACTTTTTTGGCCTCATTTTCGATTCGAGGAAGTGAATATGGGTCGAAAAGTTGAATGAAATACACAGAAGACATTCTCAAGACTTCAGAAAAAGCAGCTACAAGCCAAGCCTTCCGCATATTACCTCAACATGTATGAAAGATCTGACCGATAAAATGCTAACTACTCATGAGCAACCACTCAATTAATGGAGAGAATTCTTTAAGGACAACAGCCATTCTCCACCAACTGTCGCAACTGTCATCTAGAAGCTGAAAAGCTAGTTTTTTCAAAGGTGACAAAAAGGCTCCCCAAGAAGACATCCAACCAATACACCAACAAAGCGTGTATGAAATCAGTTTTATTGTATGAGTGTGAAAAATATAAAAAGCACACAGAAAATCACATAAAAACTACAGGTATTTGAAAACAAATGCCAGAGAAGAAAAATAAAATAGCCAGACATAACATCAAAAATGAAGAGTGTAAACAACCCAAACAGATGATGAAACCGAAATTGTCATAAGACGAACTTCATTGAAATGAAAGCCATAAAGATAGATGATAGTTGGAAGGTTAGCAATGGCCATGGGAAGAGGTAAAACTAATAGCCCCCAAAACATTCAGATAATCCAGTCTAGTTTTTCTGTTTTATATGAACTTTCCTCTAAAATTAGCCTAAATATCATGTCCTAGTATATTTTGCTGAGTTTGTATGAAAGTATCGATTGTGATATTTTCTGGTATAAGAAGATTACTAGTCTAACCCGTTGTACCCTTTCTTGAGAAAGTCCTGCATCAATATTATTCAGTTCAGGAAAGCCATCACCCTGTTTCACTCTAACGTATCCATCTGGTATATAAACGTAGTATTTTGGTATATTCTATCGATAAGAGCCAGTCATGTGCTTTTTCAATAATATTTATTATTTGAGGTACCTGATGAAGAGTAACAGCGGCTCAAATAATTATGACATTATATAGTAATGATATTGATCTTCCACAGTTCCAATACATGCCTTAGTAAAAATAAAGCACTAATCAAATAAGCAAGCTTAATTAAAGCTTTTCTTGCGCTTTTTTCAAGATTTGAACAATATTTCAACAGTATCGAGGAGCCTTTTACGTCTCTCTAAAACAAACTCTCCATGAAATTGAAATGGTTCATTATACGCCACTTCATCCTATCTTGTTTGGTTGGAATGTGCTTTCAAGACGTTGTACAAATCTTATTCTTTTTTTAATATTGTTTCTGGCCGATTCTTTTATATCGGTCGTTTAAGATTTTGGCTGTCCTACAAAAGAGAACATTCTTTCGTCGCCCAAGTGTATTGTTAAATTTTTCAGACTATTTTTAGCTTGAAGAGCGATGCTGTTCTTTCTTCAGTTAGCAACTCTATGATTTGACCTGGGACATAATTTGTTAGTTTCGATTTCGGGAGTGCTTTCTTATGCAGCGTGCTGAATGACCTTAATGAATATTTTCACTTCAGTGAAGTCCTAACTAAGATTCTGAAGTCGATCAAGACAAAAATGTTCAAATGGTATAGGTAGACCAAAAGTTTTATTTCCCTGCAGCCATTAATTCATAGAAAGATTGTTTTAGGCCGAGTTATAAGACTAGCGTTTCGGGACAAATATAGTTCTTGTTGGCCTTGCTGCAGTTTATTTGGACACCAAAGCATAATTTGGAGGCTTTCAGACATTTAACTTAAATTTATTGAAAGAGCTTTTGTTAATGGACTGAGAGTTTTATTTAAAAAATAATTTAACTGTGAGAATTTAACGTCTAGCCTTAAACACTGAATTTTTGGGTGTCTTTAACATTATTCCTTCGGATTAGTAACATAACAAATTTACGACTATATATGTGATTTACATTTCGTAATTTAATTTGAACAGAATATAAAAAATTGATTTGAATTCGCGATTTTCAAATACATTAGAAAGATTTATCGGTTTCATACCAAACCAACTGATTTATCTTGATCTCGCGTCAGTCCATATACATAAAAAATTCATCTAAAGTATTGTTTTATGTCGGTTAGCTGACTAAACCAAAACTACTATAAAATCAATCACTGAGCTGATCTACTTTGCTATGTACGGAAAATACTCCTATATATATATATAGAACACACATATATATATATATATATATATATAGGAGTATATATATATGTACAGTATATATGTATATAAAAGGAAATTCCAAATTGAATTTTTAAACCATTTTCAATTTTCCATAAAAAAAAAAGCTCAAATTGTTTAGAATTAAAATGATGACATCTCTGCCGTATCTCTTTATATCACAGAACAGCAAAAAAGGGATAAAATTTATTTCGGTTGTAAAACATAACATCATCAGTAAACAGAACCAATAATAACAACAACGAGGACGACGACGATATATATGTACAACATATACACAAAAAGGGACATTTTTATAGTTTTGTTATTCGTGTTATCAATATTATCAATTCAATTATACACTTTTTGGTTATGTTTACTTGGCCATACTTGATTGGTTTGTAACATTTTTTTTGTGTCGTGCATTGAAGGGGTAATTTATTTGTTCCAATGTTTAAGAAAATAAATTATTTATTGATATATCGACACAATGTACGTGGTGTGAGTTACATCATCTGGTTATGGTCGTTGTTGTGTGGACATGATACGATAGAGACTCATCAGGGCACTATATGCGTGGCATGGGGTCAGAATGTGATTAAAAGCTTTATACAGCTTATGGAAACTTTTTATGGAACTGTTTTCACATTGTTCAGCCAAATATAATTATAAACAAGCTTTTAATTATATTAAGCGCTAAATAAACGACCTAAAACATATTTATACACACAGCCTGAATTACACATTAAAACATGGGTTTCGGACAAATTTATAAAAAATTAAAAATAACAAACAACCATTTATACAGTGTACATATGAGATTTGAAATTGGATACAAAAATGTCGTTTTGGTTGAGAAAAGCACGTAAAAAGCTCTTTAGACCAACACATAATATTAATTGTACTCATTTTTCGTGTTTAAAATTCTAATTTACTAAAGCTTTTAATATAGAACTGCATTTTTGTTATGGGAATAAAGTTCAGCCAAGGTTCAGATACTCATTTTTACCAATTACACACCACCACTATATATAAAAATAAATTCCAGAAATACATTTACTCTCTAGGCTAGACACAGACTATATATACATAAATATACTTGCAACCCCTAAAATATACCGATTCGTCTTCATTTAAATCAGTTATTGATTTGCATTTACGAACAAATTTGCATATCAAACAGCAAAGGTAAATTCAAATCAAAGTAATACCTATACCAATAGGTAAACAGAAATTTAAAGTTGATGAAGCGTAATTCGTCTGATATCTTTAAGGGTATAGAAATCTTTATTTGAACAAACTTCACATTACTATTTCCGAAAGCTTTGTGAGTATAGAAAAGAAATTAAGAACCAATCCTTCTTTAGTTAAGATGATGATTTTTGATGCAGATTTATTTTTTGTTTAGAGCATAACTTCTTACCTTAATTGAAGTAAATAAAGCTTAAATTAAAAGTTTGAGGTCTTAATTTTCACCTCTAAAGCTTGTCCTAAAAAGAGACCTTCCTTAGACCCTAAATTATTGTTAATAAAAAATTGCTTAAGTCCAAAAGCTCTAAAATTTCTCTGAAGGGTAAACTCTCTTAGTTCAAAAACCACCAAGGTCTCAAGTTTTAAGATTCTAAAAATGTTTTATTCACACACAAAACTCTTCTTCTTACTGTCTACATTCAAATCTAAGAACTAATAATTATCAAAAGCTTAAGTTAAATTTGTTTGACACAAACTCCTGAGTGCGTCTATAATGCAAGGTCTACATCATCTAAGATCTAAATGTCTCTGGTTTTAAAGTATACTAAATGTGATAAAAGTAATTTTTTAATCTCCAAAGCTTTTAAAACTTCTTAAGTCTAAAAAATCTGAAGAACCTTAAAGTTAAAAACTAAATGTATAAGGTTTAAGACTCTTATATCAAAAGTTTCGACTAAATTTTAAAGTGTGTACGGTTGTAAAATGTAGAATTCTGTAAGTCTTACATCTCGAATGTATTATCATTAAAGTTTCAAGTTTCTTTAACCTGAAACTTCTATAGTCTCTAAGAAAAAATCCTAATGTATCTAACATTTTGAAGTTTCTTAACATTTTTAATTTGTAAAGCTTAAATACTTCAAGTTGACAATCTATATGGTCTAAAGTTTAAAGCATCTTCCGTATCTAAAGTAAATAAGGTTTATAGTTTGGAGTAACCAAAGTCTTGAGCTTCTAAAGCCTCAAATACAGTAATAAAAAATGTAAAAAAAAATTTAGTTTTGAAAGCTTTAAAGCTCTTGCAATTTTGAAATCTTAAATCTAAACTTTACGAAGTCTAAAATCAATCAGATTATAAAGCTTAAAATCACTTAAGTTGTCATCTGAAGTCTAAATGGTATACAGTATAAAGCTTCTATCGTCATGCATTGAATTTTTCTTGCATTCAATTCTCTGCGGTACCACCATCAATTAAATCAGCCATCTTCAAACAATCTACTTTTCGATTTAAATCAGCAATTTCATTCGATGCCTGGTCTTCTTTTAAACTGACTATACATTATAATTGATATGTCCGAGTCTCTTGTTTACTGTTTCCTAATCTCTTCGTTTCATTATATTTTTCAACGCTTACTGGTGTGTCACGTCATTCATTGATATTCTATATTCCTCTCGTAATCCTAACAAGTACACACCACATGACATAACCAACTTGACAAAGTATCTGCTTTGCAATCTTTCAAACAGCAAGCACTCTATCCTTCCTAATTTTTGGACCATAGTACCTCTTTATGCTATAAGTATTCCTTTAAAAAGCTTATTTTTTTCGATAATATTTCTAAGGTGATGTAAATTTGGTAATCTTAGCTAATCGTTCACTGTTAACATTTTATTTTTATCTGTGTAAACACCACTCACTGTTATCTTCTGCCCCAATTAGTTAACTTCGTTCTGGAAAAGGGTAAATTTCATTGAACTTAATTTTAACCCTGCTAATTGGATCTTTTGGAACACGATTTTCGGATTGTAAAAATTTTTCGACCGTTTTATTTATAACACTTATGTCATCTAGATACACCAGAGACGCTGCCCATATTAATTCTTTTAGTATCCGATCCTTTACTCAAACAAAAGTTGCCGAAGTGTGTCATAATCTAACAAACTTAACTGTGAATTAAAGATTTATAAAAGACTTAACTGTACAAATTTAGCGCGTTAAATTGGCCAAAAAAATCTCTAAGCTTTTATACAGCTTTTCAAATAGTAGAGATCAAAGCTCTGCAAACGATTTGAGCTTTCCAAGAAATAAGTTTATTAATTAATGACAAAAAATTGATCCAGTGTAAATCTACTGACAACAAAAGCAAAACATGAAAGTGTTTGACCTTCGAGCTTCTTGACGTTTTCAAAGTGATTTGCACCAACAGTGGAGCAGAGAAAACCAAAAAGTCAATTCGTTTGAACATTCAATAAGAGTTTTCGAACAATAATTGAAGAGATAACACGGTCAGGAAAACTTGATTTATATCGTTAAATGGTAAATACTGAGCGACACATATACTATTCAGGTGTTACGCTTAGTATTACCTAAGTTAGTCTGCAATAGCAAACTTATATCAATTCACCATATTTAACTCTAATTTAAAATTAACAATTAAAATACCCAAGCTACACCACTGTAACCCAACGGTTTAAAAAAGTTAAGATGATTATTAATACGCAAAGAGCCCTGATATACAATTCTATTAAAAATTTATTTTCCAATTTATTTTTTCGAAAGCACCATACATGTAAAACTGTCTACTGTACTCGAAAGATTTTTCCAAAGCTGAATAACCTTACCATAAAATATAAACAAACAACCAAACCCCCTCTGTTTCCAATAAGAGCTTATTAAAAGCTTTTGAGCTTTCCGATAAAAATTTAAAATAATTAACTTCAAATCCGATATGATTCACAATGAAATATTTAATTTACTCATCTGATTTAAAAAAAACAGGACCTATTAAAAAAGATAATGGTTTGACAACAACAACACAAAATCGTATATTGACAACAACATCATTTTTCATTGCCACATAAAAATGATTAATTAAATGAAATACCAGCAGGCTTTTGACTGATTTAACAACAGGGTATGTACTCCTGAAAGCTTCATTTGGATCAGATTTGTTTTTTGTTAAAGCTCACAAAAGCTTTGTGTACTACCGATCATCAGTTTCAAATGGAAACGAGATTTTGCCTAGTAATTATTCGAGACGAAAAGATAAACCAGCAATAAAGCTTGAAAAAAAATAAGCCACTTCAAATATATTGACTAATTCCATGACCAATGCCATGTAAATTACCAGGAAGTCTCCGAACACATACTATTCGTGTGTTACATTTAGCATTACCTAAGCAATGCTACAACCGCAAACTTGAATCAAGGCACCATAGTTAACCATATTTTAAAAATACAACAAATAAAAGTAGCAAAGCTTCACCAGTTTTACTAAATGGGTAAAAAAGTTATAAATCTACTAAAAATAAGTTTTCCATTAAATTTTCAAAAACACAAAACAATTAAAGCTGTATACTCGATTCTAACAAAAACTTCAAAGCTTAATAACCCCACAACAAAATATAAACAAAACTACCGAGTCCGCTGTTTCATATAAAAGCTTATTAGAAGCTTTGAGATTTTCGATACAATATTTAAATAATTTACTTCAAGCATAATATAATTCACAAGGAAACATTCAATTTGCTCATCCGGTTTAGAATAAACACTACCTATTAAAAATATTGATGACAACAACAACATCCAATCGTATATTGACAACAACAATATTGTACATTGCCAAATAAGAAGGACTGATTAAAAGAAATACTGGCAGGCTTTTGATTGACTTAACAACAGGATGTGTACCCATGAAACCTTAAATTGGATCAGATTTGGTTTCTGTAAAAGCTCACAAAAGTTAAAGTATTACAGATCATCACTTTTAAAAGGCCCAAGCTTTTGCTAACGAAATGTTTGAGAAGACTTCTTCACTAGACAACACTTTAATTTATGGAAAGCTGCATAAAAAGCTTCCAAAAATTAACCACATGAATATATTAACTAATTATTGACATGTCTAATCGATTAATTTCAAATGCCATGTAAATTGCCAGTTTATAAAATAAATAATAATTTATTTCGAATCAATAAATTCTCTTTTATTAACAAACATTAAAAAAAATCAAACCTCTTGATTCAGATGAAAAAAAACGTTTATCCTAAAATGTGCTCTTGAACGTATTACAAAAGATAAATTTGATTTCTCTAAATCGAGAAATGAAATAAAAGCTCTTCATTCCCGCTCGTATCTTCTATATCAAATTGTTTGTAATAAAAGCAATAATCATAGATCAAAAAATATATATATGTGTGTGTGTGTTATAGCAACATGTGTTGATAATAGATTTATTAATTTCACAAGATTTGAGATTCGATGTTTAATATCCAAATGAATTTATTTTCGATTCGAATATTAATTTATCGATTTATAATGATATAAGTTTATTAATATTTATGAGACGTGCTTTTGGTGTTAACATATTGTGTGTGTGTGAGCGGAGAAAATCGTGGTGATTTCATCTCTACCATATACGAGTACATATATATTTAGATAAAGGGTGGATATAATGTCACACCTCCGGTCGCCTTACACACACAATATATATTCAAACAGATATCCAATATGAATATATAATAAAAAACAATATCATTCATTGTCTATTTTATATATACCATTACCATGATTTTTCACATCTGGATTTTTCAAAGCACAAAAAAAATTGTTGTAATATCATGAATAATTTTTTGACACGGGTCTTCTGAATAAAATATATATTATATCCCGAATCTAACGAACAGAATGTATATGTACAACGAACAGGAATGTTATTATTCTAATCAAATCTATCACCTTTAAATATTTAATATCCATAACATTACCAAAAAAACCATCAACCTTTCGTCTAACTTCAAAAGTCAGATTATATATATGTGTGTGCTTATACTCGTACATAATACACACTGTACCAAACGAATGTAAACTTTAATTTTTGTTTTCGTTTTTATGTAAATTATTTATCCAATATTTTCTAATACATAGTATTTTTTTTTTGCTCTTTGATTCTTGATCTTGTTATTCATCTCATAAAATACGAAAAAATAACAATACCTCTTCTACTTATATTTACTGTTCATTTATGAGTATCGAAATAAGAAAATGTACAGTGATGGAAATTTGTGTTGTATTTTATATGTTGACGTTAGTTGATATTTGAAAAGCTCGAGCTTTGAAAACATTAATATTTAACTTTCGATTTTCATAACACTCAGTTTTAGGTTAGCATCTCAGTATATAACCTAGTCTGAGTTGGACAATATCTCTTCAAGAATCAATCTGGCAAATCAATAGATCATAGAAAATCACTTGAACAAATTGAGATATATTGACATATATTGATTTTGCTTATTCTTTTTAGGCTTTTGAAGTAGCTTTAAATAAATTAAAAGCCAAAATTATTTATTCATCACGTATAGTCAAGAAGTGGGCGACCCGAAGCCCCTTAAAATGATGTACTGTAAGACAAAAAGCTTATTTATTGAGCTTTTTCGAATTTAAGATCTAAATTATCTTAAGCTTTCACATGATACGTAAATTAATTAAAACGTAACAAAACTTCTTTTAATTAATCAAATTTAATTCTATATGACAATATAAAATGTTGTTGTTGTCAAAATTCGATTTTGTTGTTGTCAAATCAGTTAATACCTTAAACGTAGTGGTTTTTACATCTACTGAGTAAATTGGATGCATCAATGTGAATGGTTTGTAGTCAATTATTAAAATTATTTATCGAAAAGCTCAAAGCTTTTAAAAAGCTTGATTTTAAATTAACCTTGATAAAGTTCAGTTTTAAGATTTTATTTCATTGAGTCACGTGATCGTCTTAGTGCCTCAGTATACATTCGATAAATGGTATCAACTTTCTCCACTACATATGGATTTTATTTTTTCACTCTAATTATTTTGACCGATCGAAAAGCTTCGGATTTTTGCTTTATATATTTTTCTCTAGCTTCATTCCAACAGTATTGCTTCTAGATTCTAGTCGTTTGGTTACTAAACCCTGACAAAACATCTTATCGAAACATTTCTTTCTGCTCAACTAAGAACTCGATCAAAAACATAAAAAGCTCGAAAACTTAATAATTTAGAGTTTGCGTGATATATAACTCAAGATGTTTATATTTGAGCTTTCATGAATTTAAAGTTAAGTGCAATTTAAATTTTTATAAGGTATAAAAATTATAATGATTTGACTCGTCCTTCCTTATGGCAGTTTAAAATATTGTTGTTGTCAATATATGATTTTAAATTGTCATTGCTCAAGGAAGTTTTTGCCATAAACCAATTTTTTGAAAGTCCAAAATTTTTCTAGATATTTGCTCATTATCATTTTCGTGTTGGTTACTATTTGTAAGGCTCTATAAAAGCTTTGAGATTTTAACACAGTGAATATAAATTTTAATGCCAAGATTACCATTAGCAATACAAACCAACGTGGATTATAATGGATATGCAAACAGCAGAGAGTGGTTCAACATTCAACCATGCACGTTATCAGAGGTATTGGTGAAAACTTAAAGCTTAATTTTGATGTCCTGATTAAATACTCGTATTCCACACATGTTACAAGCTGGAATTGAATACTCTCAAATATAAACCGAAGAGATGTTGGTTGAGCGTCTTATATAGAGCGTCTCTATATCTTATATAGAGTCAAAAAGGCCATGCACATATTTTATTTTGTAGCAATCCAATCACCTTCTTCCAAATGTAAATAATATCTGTGTTATTGGATTTAGTGACAAATGAGTGAAATATATTTTAAGTAAATGGTACAACGATCTCTTAAACAAAAGCTGCCTTTTCAAGCAAAACGGTTGATGCAAGTCAAAAAGGCTTTCTATCATAATTCTTTTTCAAGCTAATTAATATTATATTAAGTCGTCTATTATATGAAAATATGAAGTCGTGATATAAAAGAGTAATGAAAGATTCAAAACACATCCATCAAATCCTCTAACGGTGATTTTACCCCACCAATTGTAAAAGATCGAAAAGACAGTTCTACAAATTAAAAATTCTTCAGAGAGTATATCTTTCATATGTGCTGGACTTTAATCATCAAGTAGATCAGAAAATTACTCACCATATATCATAACCAAGAGATCAGTCGCCATCGACAAAATTGCAAATTATTTGTAATCCTTTTAATCCAAACTATACCAATGGGCTGACCAATCTTCCATGTCAGTATTAAAGGCTAGAATGGAGCTATGCAATATGCAGATTGTGAGGTAGATCGAAACTAAGGCCGTACGTCCTCGATTTGGCTGCAAAGCATAAAGTAAGGACGTAAATGAGCGAACCGCGAAATTAGTTGGGAGTGCCTTAAGTCCCAAAAAAGATTGCAAGTAGTAATAAAAAATATAAAACAAAAAAAAAATAACCAAACTATACCTAAAAATAACATAAAATTATTTATCTATATTTTAATTAACTCAACTGTTTACTGTTTAGATAATTTTTAACTAAAAAATTTATCAAAATCAATTATGCTCTAAAACTATATAATTATTAATTGGTTTAGTGTTAAATTCAATTACATACACATTTATGAATGTTGATTATAAATTCAAACATCATTTTATAATTAAAATGTAAAAATTAAAATAAATATTTTTCTCGGTTTTAATATATAATCATAAAAAAAATTATAATTTTTATTATTTAATTAACAATTTTATATTATTATTAATATATTAATTAAATTTTGGCTGAATTCAGTCCTACTCCAATATAAATGTTTATGTAATAAACAATCATGATATTTAAATAGTTTATTATTTATTATTAATTTAAAATATTTGTATATTATAATTATATATATATATATATATATATATATATATATATATATATATATATATATATATATATATATATATATATAAAAATATATATATATATATATATATATATATATATATATATATATATACATATATATATATATATATATATATATATATATATATATATATATATATATATATATGTTTATATATATATAAATATATATATATATATATATATATATATATATATATATATATATATATATATATATATATAACATTAAAATTTTGTTTTTATATATTTCAGCCCTGTCCGATGTCTGTGAACATTATTTTTCTTGTAATAATTTTGACAGGTTAATGTATGGAACCAAATTATTACAGCAACTGCGTGTTATAATTTTGACATTTCTGTAAACATTTAAACACAACAACAATGTCGGGCAATAAGAATATTTTAAATTCTTGAAAGTAATTTTATATATAATATACTCATATGTATGTTAATAGTTTTTATATGCAATAGTTTTTATATGCATATAGTATGTTATTAAGATAAATAACACTTTATTAGGATCAAACTCTACTTCAATCATAATTCTGACTTATTAGAATTATAAACTATTGTAATATCCACTTTAATACTAATTTGGACACACTTTTTAAAAATGCTTTACTATGATTTGTAGTTTGAAATTTCAAAATTACTATGTCAATATTATAACAGAATTCGGACAGCAAACGAACTTACATCAAAATATGGAAGAGCAAATTATTTCGCTTATGTCAAAATTATTTAATTATTACAGAAATCGGAGAGGGCCTAAAAATATATTCGTTAAATACATAGATCGTTCGAAACCGCGAAAAATAGGAAAAGGCAGAAAATGAAAGCGGTAAATGGAAAAAAATCGATCGGAGACTATTCAGAGCTAGAAAAAGCGGTTTTGATTTGGCTCAAATCGATGAGACACTCTGGAGTGAACATCAGTGGTACACTTTTTAATCAAAAAGCACAGCAGTTGTCAGAAAAACTCCAAATTGTTCATTTTCGCGCCAGTAACGGATGGTTGGACCATTTCAAGAAAAGAACCAGAACTACTTTTCGGAATGTATAGTTGGTGAAAGCTCTTCAGTGCCTTCAGAAATTTATAATGACTGGCTTACAAATTAATTACTCCGTATATTGGAGAGATACAAACACTGCGGTGTGTTTAATCTGGATGAGACATCCTTATTTTAGGAGTGACGATTTTCCTAGGGTGGCCCCTTGTTCGTATGGTTCGGAAAAATTGCGTTTTAGTTATTGGCAAATCAGCCAAATGCGTTTTTAAAAATGTGAAAACTCTTCCTGTGATGTATTCCTCAAATAAAAATGCGTGGATGATTGCTTCGGAATGGGAGAAATATATCAAACTGTTAGAGCATAAATTCAAAAAGGAGAATAGGCACGTATTTGTGATAGATAATGCACCACCCCATTTGCCTATAGAAAATTTACAAAATATTCAGATTGTGTACTTACCCACCAAACCGCATTATCTCAACCCATGAATCAAGGGGTAATTACAAATTTTAAGTTGTTTTATCGTGAATTGGTAGTAAAAGAAATTATTCATCGTCTAGAGCAAAATCCGCAGTTAACTGCGGCCAATATTAACATCAATTTATTGAATGCAATACATTTTGTCACAAAGGCATGGGGACGAGTAAAGCCCGAAACAATTGCGAATTTCTTTAAAAAAAAGCAGGATTTTATTTATCTACAGAGCTAGACCAATGCAAAGCTTCGATTTGAAGTTAAATAGTGCGGAAACTGCACTTCAAACGCTTTGGTCAAATTCAATAATTATACATCTAACTATGTTGATTTCGAAGAATTTGTTGACGTATATTGTCAAATCAATGTGTGCAACCAGTTAAATAATATTATTGTTAATATAGTGCAAAATGAATCAACATTATTATCGGATTCTGATCCTGATGACGAGATTTCTAAACATACCGAAAACGTAATTTCTCAAACAGAAGTGCAGACTGCATTGAAAACTGTTAGGGCGATTTTTATTGGGCATGCCAATATAGAGGATGAAATTAAGAAACTTCATTTCATAGAGAATTCTATAAATTCTCTGATTTAGAAAACATTGAAACAAACTAAATTTAGAGCTAAATTTTTAAGAAATATATATATATATATATATATATATATATATATATATATATATATGTATATATATATATATATATATATATTTATATATATATATATACATATAAATATATAATAAATATATATATATATATATATATATATATATATATATATATATATACATATAAATATATATATATATATATATATATATATATATATATATATATATATATATATATATATATATATATATATATATATATATATGTATATATAGACCGTTCGAATTTATATGCCGTTTAGATTCAAAACCCCAATAAATTTTAGTTCAGTGTTTGATAGTTCATTTCCCCAATTTTTCATCGTGGTAATATTGAACCTTCAAATTTCCCACATTAGAATTTGTCGGCCTGGTTTTCTAAAGGTGATGGGACCGATGAGATGCGATAGTTTATACTGAGATTAATATTTCCTGTCAAATTTGATTCTAGCAAAGAAGTGGCGTACAACGATGACAGGCGAATGGTTGCAACCCAGTATAGATGGGTTTGGTTTTTAATCGCTTGTATATAGAGGATCATAGATAAAATGGAAAAATGTCGATTATAAAGCTGTGGGGAAAGAGGATGAAGTAAATACGGGCTTTAAAGATAAAATAATCAGGAATAAATATATGAAAGCAAGTGATGGATTTATCTATTGTAGATTCTAATGCTCTGGTTTTCTTTATATAATTATTATAGGAATATGACCCTCTTAATAATAAAATGTGTGTAGTTAATTTTTAATTTTTGTGCAATCGCCAGAAAAAAATATTCATCTCGCTGAATTTTGGAAAGAACTGGACCTCCTATATATATTATCAAGTATCATGATATGTCAATCCATACAAAACGTTTTATGCAAATATATAACGCCATCACACCTTTAGTACTTAAAAGGGCCATGACTTTCTTTCCGGGTGGATTATTTTCAATAACTAATAATATTAATTAATTATTAATAATAATTAATATCTTTAATTAAAAATTTGGATTAATTGTTGCGGTTGACAAGACCATCTTACCATGTCCTACTTTATAATGACCATCCACACGATCTGAGAGATGTCTCATCATGTCATGGCATATAAAACGAAATATTGACAATTGTACCTTTAAGTGCAAGGAACTGTGGCGTACCAATGAACACTATAGTAATTGGCTGGTGTTTTAACGTGCAGGCCGTTTTGTATGCGTACAATATAAACGTCGAAAGATACCTTGGAATTCAATTCTTGGCGATAATGTTCTCAGTTCATACTCTTGGTTTTTTGATCAAACCAAGAGTATGGTGTTTTTTAATCACGGTTCAAATGTCGTTAGACAACGAGCGAAAGCCTGTTTCAAGTGAAATATTGAGCAAAAGCGATAGTTCTTCTTTAAAATATCATTAAAATTGGTATATAGCGAATTCGAATCTTCGTGAGGCATAAAAGCTCGATTTATGATAGATATTTGCAATTATATTTTGGTGGCGAACTTATAACATGTTAACTCATCGGAACCCTACGGAAAGTAAATCACTATGACCCTCAACGGTTTATAACTTACAATAATTAACTCAAATCTCTCCTAAAATGATCATATAAGTTCTCTATGGCTGTGTTATAGTTTATTTTGCAAAGGTGAATAAATAAAGTTTGTTCACTTAACCTACGAATATTACTCGTTAAATTTTCATATAATTTAAATCGACATACTGTGAGATGATATTTATAGTAATTGAGATAGATTTTCTAGACGTTCACTTGCAAGTTCACTTAGCAAATAAAACCTCTAACTGCATCTTATACCGTGTCAAAAAAAAATAATTTATCGGAACACTAAACGAACATATGATGTAAATATTTCTTCGGAATTTTCGAGGTTAAGGCGTGATGACATTATGTACAATTATGCATGAACGTTTTTACCTTCATAAATTAAGATAAATAAATAAATATATATATATATATATATATATATATATATATATATATATATATATATATATATATATATATATATATATATACACTCCATAAGTTAATAAATTTTCTTTCAGAGTTCTGTACTTATGTTTTAATAATGTTACTTGTGTGGGCGGGAGTTGAAATAAATAATAAAATTAATTAATTAACAGATAATAATATTAATTAATTACAGATTCCTGAGCGACTAACTAAAACATTTATTTCAGAACTTTAATTTTAATTAAGTTTTAATTTTATTCAAAATACAGCAGAGCAGATAGGTAATGCGGACTGGAGAATGCTGATTGGCGATTGCAGATTAGTAGATTAAAATTGTGATTGTCTTGTTGTTGTCAGTTAACAGTAGTTTAGTAAACGATTTGCCAGGTGTCTGTAACCGGGTCGTTCTCTCCTTACTAACATACCTTCCCATCCTTACCTATTGTTTTATGTAAACGGCTGTAGGAATAGGCCCGGCGTTATCCGGGAATCTTGCCTAGCGCTTGGTCCTTCAGTCCTATCCATCAATCAATCAATCATATACATATATATATATATATATATATATATATATATATATATATATATATATATATATATATATATATATATATATATATATACACTCAGAAAAAAATAACCTAACAAAGCCATGTTAAACGTTTTTTGTTATTTTAACTAAGTTTCTGTTAAAATAAACGATATTTAGTTGTTTACTACAACCAATGCTTAGTTAATATAACTTAAATGGTTTTGTTGTTTTTGAAAGCAATTTAGTTAGTGAAGTAAATGAATTGATAAAATGAATTAACTAAATGCAAAGTAGTAAATTACAAAGCACAAGTTATATTAAAAATACATTTTTGTAAAATTATTTATAATTAACCATGGCATAGTTAAAATGAACCATTCAACAGTCAAAACTAAATATTTACGTAAAACTACTAAGATTTAAGTTAGTTATACCAAATACTGGATTATTTCAATTTTAAAAACGCAGTTTATTATTTAAACAAAACCATAACTGACGTTAATCTAGAAAATTAAATTCATAAATTTTCCAATTGAAGTTGATAACGTGTGTGCCTTTAAATTATACAAAAACCACATTTTGAATTGGAAGTTTTTAATAAAATATTAAGCTTGTTTTTATATGGTATATCACAAGTTCATTGGTAAGTAAACCATTTTATTATGTATTAATTATCAAACGTTCGATTTTAAATAATTTAGTAAAAGTTTCTTTACTGTTTTATAAGCTCATTTTCAAGAAATGCTTGCTCAAAATTAAACTGACCGATCAGTTACACACTTTTATAAAAAAATAGACTATCGGAAGCTAACAGAACGATGCTTGTTCATCTAAATGTTCTAACTACATTAATTTAAAAAACTTTTGTTTTGGTATAGATCAGTGCAAAAAGTTAACAGACGAAATTATTCACATTTTTCCGACTGACAAAGATTTGCTATAAAGCATTAACATTTATATGTTTATAATAAGTTTATTATAATTTTTAATTTTCAGTTAGAAAATCTTTTTTCTTGAATATGGCCATTTACCACCGAAGGTAAAACTATACCATATAATAGATTTCAGAATCAAAAAAAAAAACTAACCAAGTTTTGTAAACCAAAAATTGTTGATGTAAACTCTACAATTGTGGATGAACTTGTATAGTTTCAAATCAATCTGATGACTCAATAAAAGTCGATCTTAATCAAATGCTTCGTAGAAACAGGTACTGAATAAATAGACACAAATTACTGGCTATCGGATAAATGAAACAAACTCATAAGAATATATTGATTAAATAAAGATTATAATTAAATCAATATATTTGACTAATGGCCACTATAGAAATACCCACAAGCTCCTGAATTAGTATGTTGAATTATTTAGTTATTACTATACATATTCTTAGTTTCAAATTTTTATTTTTATTTTAAGGTATCATCAGATTTCTAAATACTGTTCCCGAATCATCAATCAATTAATCTTAATTGAGAGATTTTCATTTCAAAAATGCCAGAAATTTATAAAAATTCGCTAAAAGAAAAATCTATTATAAAATCATTTAATGAAATACTCGCTCAAAAGCTTCATATATCTTCAGGTTAAATTAGATAATAATACAACAATTACAAATATTTATTTCGGTATTTTGAATTTCAGATGCATAAAATCTAGAAATGATTTATTTACTTCCTGCAATTCTTCCTCCTGGCAACCAAAAATAAGACTACTCCAAAAATCAAGCATGAAAGGTCAACCATACTTGATTCCCAATTAAATTTATCCAGGAAATTAGAGGTGTTAGAGCAACAAAGCATTTTAGAAAAGACATGCATCCAATAATAGCAAGGGACAGTCACGATTATAAAGAATTTTTCATAATTCTTGATTTAAATAAATTTAAATTTGAAGGTTTCTTAGAAGCTTTAGACTATACTCTTTTGAATTATTTAATGTTCTAAACTAATGCTACCCAATTAAGTGTATTAATTGCTGGATGTATATCTGATTGTGTTCATATAAACTTGAGTTTATATGAACACAATCAGATATATGTACATCCAGCAATTAACACAAAATATGACGATGATTTACCCAGTAGTTCATACCTTAATAAATGACATAAATAATATGAATTATTTTTGAAATTATTGTTTTATTGTTATTGAATTGAAATATATATATATATATATATATATATATATATAAATATGTATTTTAAACTGGAAGTTTATGAAAAAACTGACTTTTTTTGTGGAGACCCATTGAAACAATTTTGCTTGGTTAAAATCATCATTTCGTTAGTTGAAATAAACAAGCATTAGGATATTACCTATGTTACAAAAACTATAATTTTGGCTAACGTCAACAATGAAATTATTGTTTTAACTAAGCAATTTAGTTAAAAAAATAACTTTGGGTTTTGTTAAATTAACTAAGCTGTTTAACAATGCTAACGTTTAGAAAACAATGGGTCTGGGTTAACAAAAACCATGCAATAATTATTTAAACAAAACTATTTTTTTTAAATGTACTTTGCTTGCAGTTCAAATAACCAAGCTTTTAGTTAAATTTCAACAAATCAAATAATTATTTATAACCTATGCATTGTTTTCAAAACCGTAGCTTTAAGTTAAACTTAGATATATTTAATTTACCTAGCATTATGTCAAATAAACTAATCAAATTATGTTCTGATGACAAAGCGCTAGTTTGGTTGCTAAATAACCAAGAATTTTTGTTATTGTAACCCAAAATGTAAGTTTATTTTCCTATGTTTTTTTTCTCAGTGTATATATATATATATATATATATATATATATATATATATATATATATATATATATATATATATATAAATATATATATATATATATATGTATATATATATATATATATATATATATATATATATATATATATATATATATATATATATATATATATATAATATATATATGGTAAACATTACGAGTCAGCTAAAAGTATTGATTCGAATTGTAGGTGGACAACCCTCCTATTCTTCAAAAAGGAGCATGTTTAGTTTTGATCACCAGTGAAATTCGAACAGAGTAACTCTTTTAACCACTAAGCTATGCGTGACATGCACATACATAAATATATAATTAATTAAATTTAGTTCAATATACATACCACACACATACACCAATTATCAATAAAAACTAATTATAAAATTGAACTTTGACATCCAAAATCCCCCATTATACAAACATGATACAAACACCAGATCCTATATAGAAAAAAAACTATCCTAACCTACATCGATGGCATTAAAATTAAATTAACTATTAATAATTATTATTTTTATGATTTACAGAGCTTTAGTGTTTTTGCAGCGCATTAAATGTCATTAAAATGGAAAATTTAAATTTAAAACTAAATAATTTAATTTATAATTCGCCGTGTTCATAAAATAGTTTCAAAATAATTGTAAAAAAAAAATAATAATCATATTATGTGTTAATTAAATTTATTGAGCTTTTTATTATTTGTCCATCGATTTACTTTATAAATTTTTAATTAAAATGCACGTCAATTTTAACGACATTTATGTTCGGTTTTGTTCTTTGGTTTTATGTTTTAACAAGTATCTAAGAAACTCGACTCGATTGAATCGAAACTAGAAATCTGACTGGCCAGATTCGATCATCACTATGCATTGACATGCAATGTTACAGATATTATCAACGAAATCGATATGATATAACGTCTTCAACTATTTTTAGCGTTATTTATTTACACCTCAAATCCCAATAGATGTTTCCAACTCAATTTTAGCACAAAAAAATAATAAGATCAGTAAATAAATCTGACAAGATGGACGCCAGTAAGAAACAAGATACTAACAACTCACTAAATAAGTCTCGAGGCGAACTTCAAAAATAAATTACATCATAAAACCATTTCCAACTTCGTGAACTTTTGCCATCGTACCATCGTACAGCTATGTAATATTCGCTGTTGACAACCTTTGAAATCTGACACATATCGTTTAAAGGTTGGCACTTTATACGACCCAAATAATTTTCCAATATACATGCCGAATCTATGTGTAAGCCTAAAACTTAATATACAGATGTAAGCAACTATAGTTAGAATTGTGAAAAAACAAACCTCTTCCAGTATCTGAGAGTATATTGTTTGTGGACAGGTATCTTCCATCTTAAAAAAGCTGTTCAAAATAATCGAATATATAAAGAACCCCCGTAAATCTGAGAATTTATAAAAGTACGTTAACGAATCGCAGCTGCCATAAGCTCCTTCAGTTTTACAGAGTTTGAGAATCGTGTCATAAGTATTTCCAAAATGATTGTTTCTGGACTTGATAAATTTGGTCAACTGACCATCTAATTAAGAATGGTACAATTGAAAATTTGTAACGTCACCAACGTAACGCTGAACGTTCCAAAGTTTTAGTGTTTCACTCCTCTGATGTAATTGTATCGCTTATACATACTATGATAAGCGCGGGAAACACAAAGTTTCACATGGGGAATAAACTGGATTTGGTCGTAAATAAAATTTTCAGGTGGGAGAATTTTTATCGGTATATAAGCAAAAATTTTGGTACGCGTAAGTTAGTTAGTCAGTCGAACGTAAATTTAATGATTAAATATCGCTAGAATTTAAAATTACTTTCGTGTATAGTTATAGTTTAATTCAGTTTTGGTGTAAAAGAAGTTACAAAATTAATAAAATATAAACCAAAATTCTTTACACGATTATTGGACAATGTGACTACAAACTGTGTTTTAAGTGCAAGTGAGATAATCGCATTGTAATCTAAACTAATGCTAATAAAAAATAAAAAAAAAAACTCAAATATCCACATGTTAAAGAAACGAAAGACAAGTTTATATTCCCGTGTCGTGCAACGTTAAAATCCGTGTATGCAATTAGAAATAAATAATTACTTAAACTAACTATAATTTAATATTAATGAAAGTTAAAGAAAAACATTTGTAAATTTATAGTGTAATGGATATATTGTAATAGTTTTACTAAGTGAAATTCCGAACTCACGCAAAAACAAAAAAAAACTGTACAACCATATACCGCTTCTAATTTACGGTGTGCGCATAACATTGTTGTTATACGAACATATGGTCGCTTTTGGTTATATTATCTATTTAACTCGCAAAAAAATAAATGGGTGCACAAATACGTGTATAAATATACTTCGAGTAAGGCGACCAAACGTATCATGCACATTATAGAAAATGTAGATGAGGTGCGTGAAATTTAACTTTAACAAAATCAAAATTCAAAACGTATAATAAAAACAATATCAATAATAGTAAATATAATAATAATAATAATAAACGCAACAATTGTACATAGTAAAAAAAAAATTAATAATAATAAAACATAATAATACCAGGTCATAATAATTACAACCATATTAACGAGAAAGTTAAATATTTCTCTGGTATAGCAGTATATCCAACGCAAAACCATTCTTCGCACGTCAAGTGAAGTCATATGACGCCGTAATGGATAGTTAGTTCGACGATGGTCATTATAAGGTTTTTATTTGTTTTATTCAACTTTTAAAATTTATAATTTAAATGCTTTAATCTTAATTTTTGTATTGTTTATAATTTTTATTTTTATTTCTTTATTTTCTTTTTCCATTGTATATCAATTTTTGGTGGTGGTATTTAATATTTAAGAAAATTATAATATAGTATTAGAGCTGACGTCATTAGATTTAAGGCCGAATTGTTCAATTGCATACTACCCCGTTTTATCGATTCGCAAATTTGTATTCTACAATAAATATGGTTCTTAACCTATTACATATAAATATTATTACATATATCTTTCTTTTCATTTTCGAGATTTTATTTTTTTTATTTTTGTTTTTTTTGCGCAAATTTCCGCTTTGAATTGTCAATCATGATTGTGTAAAAAAAATTTAATAAAAGTGTGAGTGGATGAACGAGTGATCTATTGGCAACTGGTAAGTTGAACGATGTCTGCATTTCATTTTTTATTTTTTTTATAAACTATATTGTCTCGATCAGATAATTCCTGTCGTTCCAGCATAATATTTTTCTAAATCTTTATCATCAAGTGGCCTAGCAAGCATCTATTAATCTCCGCTACGTTCCCCGACCAAACCCTGAGTTCATAGCCGGCAAATTATGGCCACTTCGGAGTTCTTAGTAGATGAAATATGAAACTCAGTAACGAAAGGCGTTAAACATAATAGGAAACCGAATAATTCGGTTCGGTATCCCACTTACGCCAAACCAGTTTCGTTACAAATTATTTGGTTATTGGAATTTCCAAAGTAGATCAACTCAAACTGTGTATAAAAACAGAAAATCTATATGATTATGACTTTAGTTAAATGTAAGATATTGGTTTAAAGTATAAATAAGATCCATATAATTGTCAAACTCACATAATTACACGTTACACATTCACATAAATCCCAATGCTATAGTTAAATTTGCTGGTTTCAAGACAAACGAGATCAATCTTATTTAAATTCATAAATACGCGTTTCATCAACACGTCACGGCGATCATTAACATGCCACGATTCTAAACCACGATTATGACACTCTTCAGCTGAATCTCTACTTTCTTTTATAAGCACAATAATATCTGCAAGTGCTAGTGAAGTATACGGTTTCTTACAAAATCACTTCAAACTAAAATTTAAGTTCTAAAGTTAGTGAACTAATGAACTCCAAATATATATTAACAACTACAAAAGCTTAGTGTCCACCTCGAAAATAAAATTAAAGTTTGCCACAAATCGAATGAAGTCAATGAAAAAATAGAATAGAAATGGAATTATTTCTCACAACTTTACCGCACCAACTAATTTGTACATACTTAAGATGCGGATTCAATTTGATAATGTGGAGACGAGTCACAAGTTCCTATTCGGAAAATTTATAAAAGCTTTAAAGCTTAAAAATTTCAAAGACTTCACGGAATTTTTGGTAATAAATTCCAAATAAATCATCAAAATGGCAAGAGGATTTTGTAAACTGTCACATCCCAAACCATAGAAATTTTCGGTGGGCAACAAGATCCCAGCTGGACTATATACGAAATATATCCACAGATATTGTACCACTATTGTACTATACATATTATTCCTACTTAATGTTTTTTGAAGTAAAATAGAAAATGAATGTAGCCGGATACAAAATAACCGGACTAGTAAAAAAAAACTTGTGCAAAATATCAAAAATATTGTAATGTGTTTGGACGAAGTAAGTGATTCATTTCAATGCTCTAGTTCTATCGACGATGTTGCCTCCCAGCCGGTTTCCACATGCAGAAAACTGCTTGTGTCGTTTAATTGTTACGTCGTACTGTGTTGATGATCCCAACAGATAAAGATTGACTTCATATAGTTGTTTAAATAATTAATGATCAATATCACTAGGGGTCACAGTTAAACCCACAAAATTAAACATAGAAACACACAATAATGATTTTTGGTCACATCACAAGGTTGACGATATTAGTTCGTCAATGTGGATATTTTTTTATACGACAAAGACAGGAGGAAGTGCAACCAATGTAAGTGTTGATTATGTATTATTTAAAGGACGAAATTTTTAAAGCACACGAGCAGAAAAAGGACCCAATGCTGATTCAGGTAACATTTTTTTGTTCGGAATAAAGGCGAAAACGTTACGATTAGTAATTAAAAAATTCAACATTCCTTTATAAGTATTTCCATCATTTTCTAGAGTGCTGATGCTATTTCTTGGGTCTTCTTGAGAGGTATTCTTGCATCTTCTTGAGAGGTAGTGATTTGTCCATCTTAAGGAGATATCTCATAATGTTTTTCATTTTCACATATACTATATTTAGGCAGTTCTATAACCAATTAGACTTTGGACGTACATTAGACTGTTTCATACAAGTAATACGAATGATGGTCTATATTAAGAAATCTAGAGTTTCGGTTATACAAAGAATTATTACAACTTGTCTCTCGGAGTATTACACCTCGATTCCTTTAGTCGTGTCACTTAATTCGCCACGACAGTTGTCGTGTCACTTCATCTAAAAATTTATATTCTACTAGTCGATTGAAGTGACCTGATGCAACGAACGTCAATCGCTGACTTAATCAAGGAATACTAATAATTTCAACTGAATGTGTCAACTGAAATTTTCACGCGCCTATAAATGTCGTTCCAAGTGACAAAAAATTTTTTAAACGACTACTAGAATAAAAAGTTTGTCACTTCAATTAATAATTGACGAACAAATCGACTAAGAGAATACCAATATTTGTCTGTCGCTATAAGTGACAATTGACACGACTAAGGGAATCGGGGTGTTAATTATATTATCCCATCACTCAAGTGAGATGGCATTTGATAAGTTATTTTGGCCACAGTTTTATCATTCGAAAACACGATCATATAGAAAATAAATAAATTGAAAGTATTCCAGTTTCTCATCTATTTCAGATCGATTAACTACTTCTACTATTCCCAAAGTTCCCTGAGAAAGCGAATTTTAGATATTTTTTAAACACCAAAAATACCAAATCTTTGCAATTGTTTTAAAAATTTAGAACGATCGGTTAAAATGAAGATGAGAAGACACAAAATAGTGGAGGATGCAGCATACGAAATTCCATCATCAACGCAAACAAAAATGCGCTATGTGTTTATCTTCAGAGACCACCGGCGTAAACTTGAGACATTACAAATTTTCAGTAAATGCAAGATTGCTAATGGCACGATTGCACAATCTCTACAGACTATTTCCAAATATTTCAAAAGATTCAATATGGGACATTTCTATGTAGAAAACGAGCCCTGAGACGTAGGGAATCCAATACCGGTTTTCGATAAACCGGGTTTACTGTAAATTTTTAACTACCGAAAAACCGGTAAATTTCTTTTTGTTTTTGGATCTATATGAATAGGGGTTTTAATTTAATTTTATACCGATATTTTTAAACGTGCTGATATAAATCTGCTTCATTTCATTACGCAGCTGTGACTAGACTGAAGGTTAATTCATGGTTAATTCGAGTGAGTCAACACTAACTTCAGCCGTCTTATGAAATTTAATTTCTTTAATGCTTGAAATTAACGGAACGGGTTCTTTTACCCTTAATTAAAATCAGAAGTATTCTACCCAAACTGTAGGAAATTTAGGTGGTTAATTCATTAGAAATAAAATAACTGCAAGACAATTAGTGAAAAGAGTCGCCATCCTGCTCAAGAATTAAACATTTCTCGCTGTTTTGTGATGCGCATTTTGTATTTCGGTTGTCCGTTCGTAAATTGGGCTGTGGAACGCACAAATAATTGGAAGAAAATGAACTGTTTTACGAAAAAATCTATAGAAAAAATTAGCAAATAGCCGCTCTTACATTAATTTACGCGGCGTTACCAGGCCATGATAAACGAGTTTGTGCTACATCCAAAATTCTTAAAATACACAAGCAGGATATTTGGAAACAACAAATAAGCAGTCGTTTGACTCTGAACGACTTTTTTGGTAGGAAGCCGTTAAGTATAATAAGTATTACGCTTATCATCTAGAGATTATCCAAGATTTAGGAGATCAAATTATATTAATTATTGACGTGATAAAATGCCAAACAGTCGAAAATATTCTGAAAAATAGGGGTTGGCAAAATGTAAAGCTAATAGTCATTTGAATGAAATGGTGCTTTATTCTTAATGACAATGTATCTCTTTCTAATAAAACAAACCACTTTATAAAATATTCGTTCGTCTTTGTATTTAGAGCCAAATTAATTTATGGGTCACCTTTTATGCTATGGGGTTATCTAATACCAAGAAATGAGTTATCTGTTAAGCTTTTCTTCTCTCTCACAATACAAATATCATTTCAGTTCGAAATTTTAGAAGCTCAATTTTTACTTTGAGTTTCATGAAATTAAGCTTCCCTTCCAAATTCCGGTTATATACTAAGATAATAAAGCCAGTTGTTTTCATATTGTAAGTTGAAAGCGCTTTTGTTAGAAATAAAAGCTTTCTGCCAATATATATTGAGAGAAGCCATTTTGGTGTTTTAAAATGAACTATCAACAAGCTACCAACAAAACAATATTTATTAATTAAATTTATTAAATAGATTGTTTTTATTTATTCTATTATTGTTATTATTGTAATAAATTTTAACTTAAAAATATCTTTTTTCTCAAAAAACAAAACTAATAAGTAAATAATTAAGATATATGAGATGTTTCAATGATGTTTTTGTAGAATTTCCGAAATTTACCGGGAAACCGGTAAATTAAGAAAAAAATACCGAAATCGGTAAATCAAATTTTCGGTGACGGGTGAATTCCAAATATAACAAAGATACACGATTTCCACAGTAAACTTTTGTTAATCAATTTTTCTGGAATGCCATGGTTGTATCGAGAATATTAGATAATCATATAAAATGCATGAAGATATCTGCTCGATGGGTTTCACAAATTGTTAGAAGCTCGAGTATTTTTTGCTAAATTTCCCTAAATTTATTCGAAAATTGGCAGTCTAGCAACTTAGGTAAAGTTATTCTTGGTAACACATTTTGGTTCTCAAAGTACGATCCAGACATCGAAAAGCAGTGCATGGTATGGAACCTAACAAGGACAAACCCACACGTAACAGCTAAACAACAAAAGAAATGATGTCAGTTTACTTAACCCGATTAAAAAATGTAGCTGCTATTACTATATGGAAGACAGTCAGATGGTAACTGCAAAGTGGCACAGCGAAGACTGCTAAACCAAATATTTTAAATTTTTTGTGGTACACCGGAAGAAAGGGAATTTCCATTGCAACTTTTTACATGAAGACAACGTGCCAGCTTACCCTACTGTAATAACAAGTAACTTTATTGAGATTTAAGGCATCGAAGAAATACCATGAACACCATAAGCCTCGGGCCCAACACCTGGTGAATTTTGGCAATTTCCAAAAATTAAAACTAATTTGAGGGCCAAAATGTCTTTAACAGTAATGCTGAACTTGATAAGCTTAAAAAAGATTGTTTTGAAAAATGTCAATGGCGATTATGTAGACAAGATAAAAAATACAGAGATTAAGAATAAATACGAAAAGATTTTTTGTTTACTTTTTTCTGGTCAACTAAGCGAGCTTTTGGTACTTCCTTCGTATTTAATGAATTTCAAGTGCCCATTATGGTTTGTTGGTTTTGTTCAACATCCTAAATTATACTAGAACGTATTATAGTAACAATATTCCCAGTACAAAATGAGTCTTAAATCGAAATCACCAAATCCAATCTCTCTGTATAACAACAAATTTTGATATAATATATTAAATTAATTCATCCCTGATGGGCTCAAAATTTATTTAAAACCTTTAACATAATATTTAATGTTAATTTTTGAGTTCAGTAACCTTCGTATATCCATCTGAATGAAATTATTTTTTTGTATATTCAATTTGTCCGTAAGCCAAATTATAATTTTATGAATTAAGCGAAATATTGAACCATTTATCACCTAACTAATTACTAAGAACTTATATACAATTCATCCTTCATAAACATACAGTTGAGTGTTTTTTTTTAAACATCCAATATTAAAATAAATTTAAATATTTTCATTTGTCAAAAGCCAACAACAATTCTAATTTTCTTGACACATATAATATGTATATAACGTTTAACTCAACCTCTGAGTATTTATATTGCTTTCTAGACTCATAATCCTATATATGTATATACAGCATGTACGAGAGATGAGATGAGGGAAAACCCATTTTTTGCTATACAAAAAATTATTTATCATTTTCCATAAAAACAAAACGAAAACAATTTGTCAAGTTAAAAATTTTCCTAAACATCGTAAAGCTTTTTTGGATAAAATTTAGTGTACTAGTATATACTTACTATATGCAACTCATTAGAGGACTTTTCTCAAACACAACTCGATATTTTATGCATTTTCTTCACACAACTGATTTTCATCCAAATTAACAACAATAATAAATTAATATTCATGATTCATAAATTATATCGTGATCGCGACAAATTGCGCACACACAACGTATTTTATATTTATATTCACCACCAAACAATATTATATTTTCTTGTTATAATTAATTGAATATTAATTTTCCAAACTTTTCATTTTTTGATAAAATCTAAATCATTTATTTCATAATTTTTTTTTTCTTGACAACAACAATATCACCAAACATACACCTACATACAGAAAAGCACACAGATAATTTATATATACATTTTTTTTTTTGTACACAACATTCACTAAAGTTTTTCCACCGAAAACAGCACAATGAAATGAAAATTCATAAATTTAACACAACTTTTTTGCTTCACCCCTAATATACACACAATGAAAATACGTTAAAACGATTAACTTAAAAATAAATAAATAAAACAATAAACACAAATTCACGACACAAAAATTTTCCGATTTATTTGCCTTTTGGACATGAATAGGTAGAAACCAACAAAAAAAAAATTTTCCCGAATTTTATACGAAATTCTCGTTTTTATAAAATTGCACTCGAAACGTGGAACTGCGATCGAAACGGTCCTACCACATCAAAATCTCGATATCAACTATAGAATTTATTTAAATAATTTTTTTTCACGATATTATTTATAAAAAAAAATAAACAATAATTTTCCCCAACGTACATTTCCCCATATCCACGAAGCGAAGTACCGTGTGCCCCATGCACACAGTACATAAGTCGGTTGTATATAAAATAAAATTCCAAACAACAAAAAAATCGTGATAATACATTGGAGGGTTACATAAAAGGCGTTTTTATGTGAAAAACCTATACAGAAAAGAAAAATTAACAAATCTTCCTTTTGTTTAGCTTTTCATGTCATATACACATACCCATGTATATATGTGTATATATATCGGTGGGTGTACTTGAGAAAATTGTCTACGCACAAAGCACTTTGATAAATATTTTTCCAAAGTTATAGCAAACATTTAATTATTACATTATATATAATATTTAATAAAAAATATTAATTAATAAAATATTTCCCGGAAAATGAACGCAAAACCAAGAATCTATATACCCACACACACTGTGAGTCATAAGACCACCCTCTAACCAAATCTTAATGTTGAAGCACAAAATAACACTTTTCCACATCAATCAAAATCATAAATTAACATTTTTTTTATATTTGTACATAATTAATTAATAACATAATTCGAGTTTTTAATTAAATTAAAAAAAAATTATGTTTTTTCTTATTTTAAATGTCACCACCTTAAAAAAAATATATCTTGGCGCCCTCTTCTTAATATATTCTATTTATATACCGCACATAAGAAATTCCGTTTTGAGGGGAAGTTTATATATATACCCCGCAATGGATTGTGGTATAGAGGAGAAATAGAAAATGCGGGGAAATTAAGGGAAAATATTTGTTATAACAGAGTATATAATAGTACTTTATGTACAGAATATAATGTAATTAACTTGATAACTTTATGTTAAAGGCGAGCTTTTTTGAAGTTTGATGTAACATTATATAAATAAATCGGGTTTGTTCATTCTGTTGGTTAAATGTGAGTGAAATTTTGGAAAGGCGTAATGGAGAGCTTTTCTGGTTCGTATGCGTTACTTCTCATATGCGATCGCAATAATTCCGTTGTAGTTATGGCAACAAGAACCAAGGTGGTCCACTAGACGAGACTACTATTTTCAATTCACCCCATGTGTTACCGAGTACTCTCACTTTAACTGGAGTTCGAGAACCAACTTTCGCCTTTCCTAGTGGATTCTAGGAGAAAATACACAACCTTGTCTTACTTCGGCACCCTGATACATCTCTTGAGTTCAATTATTTTCTTCGGTACGCCCTTTTCGCAAATTGCCTTCCAGATTGCACTTCGGCTGGTTGTTCAAATGCACTTTCGAAGTCTACGAAGAGTGGGTACAGAAGTGAAATCCATTCGTTTGATTGTATATATATATATATATATATATATATATATATATATATATATATATATATATATATATATATATATATATATATATATATATACATATATATATATATGTATATATATATATATATATATATATATATATATATACATACATATATATATATATATATATATATATATATATATATATATATATATATATATATATATATATATATATATATATATATATATATATATATACATATGTACACTCCTGGACAAAATTAACGCATATTTTTTTTGTAATAAAAACAAAACCGCTGGACAATTTCATTGGAACTGGTATCAAATGATCCCAAATGTATAATTTTCTCAAAAGAGGCACAAATGTGGCGTTATGGAATTATAGCGGCTATTTTTCACTGCAAAATGTTAAATTGTGTCGAACTATTTTTTTTTAAATTTTTAAAAGCTGTTTATAAACATTAAAACTAGCTTTATTACAATTTAATTTGATTAATTTAATAATTCATATTTCTCCCCCGTGCCCTTATTACAGCTTCCATTCTTCTGGGCATACTAAGTAGAACGCTTTGTATCATTTCTTGCGGAATGAGATTCCACTCTTCTGGCGCTGCAACCCTCAGCTGTGCTGTCGAATCTGGTGCAGGATTTCTAGCTCTAATACGGTATTTTAGAATGTCCCATACGTGTTCAATCGGATTAAGATCAGGACTCATTGGTGGCCACTTAAGTGCACGAATGCCAATATCTTGGATGTATTGTCGTAACGTTGCAGCAACGTGGACTGGAGCGTTATCACGCATTTACACAAAACTGTCATAACCTATGAAGCCCACATATGGCAAAACGTGATCGCCAATAATGTTCCGAACATACCAGTCTGCATTCATCCTCAATCCACCAGCACCGTACGGTCCTCCCAACTGATTCCACCCCAAAACATTATTGAACCTCCAGCTTACAGTTTGCACCATGTTACACGGTGCGTAGTGTTCTCCAACTCTTCTGTACACAAGATTACGTCCATCTGGTTTCCATGATTGGATTCTGGTCTCATTGATCAGTTCCCCAATTTGCATGAGCATGAGCAAATTCTAAACGGCTAAATTTGTGGCGGGGAAGAAGCCGTGGAACTTTTACGGGCCGTTTTGGAGTTACGTTCACTTCTTTTAATCTTCGTCTAACTGTTCTGGCACTAATATTCACTTGACGCGGCTTAAGTAAGTCATTTTTGAGTTGAGTAGAAGTTCGCTTTCGATCTCGTAACGAATTCATTTTTAAAAATCGATCGTTATGCTCGATACTAAGGTCACACGATACCGCTTAAGTATTCGTGAAACCGAAGACTAATTAATTCCTAATTTTCGTGCGATTTGTACTTGTGTATAATCTTCCCGATACAATGTGACCACTTTAAGCGCCTCCAGCTCTTGAGCATGTGCCATATTACAATGGATTTTATATTAGGTGTTTGCTTTAGAACACATTTACAAGAACTAGCGGTACTGCAATTGATATGCAATTAAACAAAAGCCGATCGTTGCGTTGGATTTCAAACACAATGCAATTTTTATTAAGCATTTTTGAAAAATTTAACTGATTGGCTTGCAGTAAACTTTATTCAAGGTGGTTTCTGATAAAAATATAAATGTGCTATCATTTGACACTAGTAGTATTAAAATTGACCAGCGGGATTTTTTTTTATTACAAAAAAATGTTGATATGATCTGTAAAGTCCTTTCATGGCCTAAAACCAGCTCAGTTGTTGGTTGATTGATGGAATAGTGAGCTGTTGAGAAGTGAACTACCTGGCCAGTTCTTGTATTCTCTATAAGAATCGCCTTATTGGCTTCTTTCTATTTCTGAGAGATTTTTCCGGTATTTCATATTTCAACAATATAGCAGTTCCATCTTCCTGCTTTGTTGATGAATAGGTGTTGTAAGATTTTTTGTTGCAATTTGGAAGCTTGCAATCCAATTTGCTTGTACAGTTGTCTTCAAAGTAATCTCACCATATATTCAGTAGTTGTTCATGTGTGGTTAGAGTTAAACAGGCAGGATCCTTTATTGATGGAATGTTCCAGAGACCATTCTTACACATTGGTGTAATACGCGCATATCAATACTTGCACCTTATTTTTCTGCAGTCTCTTTCTATATATTTTCTGCGATTGTTCCTTGCGGAATTGGCATCACTTGCTTCGCTGTCTAGTTTACGTTGTATCCTGATGGCAAAGGAGTATCTTGAGATTATTCATCCTAGTGTTGTCCTGGTAGCTGAGCACTCTGGTAGCAATTTTGGCGTAGTCAGTTTATTTATGCTAACTGGAGAAAGATTGTATATTCCTCCTATCCGGTTGCTTGAATGTTTTTTATTACAGCAGGTATAATTTTGACGTCTTGAAAGGAGGTAACACTTATAACGTGAAGACCAAGTATATTTATGCATATCTTTGTGTCGAAACTTAATACCTCCTATGAACAAATGATTTGTAATAACACAACAATCAACGAGCATGCTATAGAATTGTCTGTTGCAATAAGGTTGATGTGTGGTTAATATTGTGGCTTGCGGTTGATATTTGTGGCTTACGGCTAGTATTCCTTACTTTTTTTTTATTTTTTTTTTATTTTTTTATTATAATTATAATTATTTATTATTTACAATCTTATATACTTTTACAATATTATGTACTTATGTACTATACATTCACATTCATAGATAATTAAATATATAAATAAATAATGTTGGATGCAGTTCGCAGTGGATTCAGAATCTCTTAAAGAGAACTGCATACAACAATACTTCATTCTATAGTTTACAAATAACAAGATATTTCTAAGATAAATAATAAATAAAGGTTACTACTACTGTCTTATTATCAACACATATTTAAATAATATATTTATTTACAAGTGCTTTGAAATAATGAAATATTCCTTTTTTAAAATTAACGTAACTTTGATGTTTAATCTCTGAAGGTACTTCGTTATACATTTTAGGGCCTATGAAACTAATACGTTTGCGACCATACTCATTAGTAATATTACATGGTTTCAGATTATTTTCAGTACGTGTATGATATTGGTGATTATATGATTTTAAATTAACATTACACACACTCAAAGTGGCATGTGTTACCCTATAGATATATTTGACAGTCTGCATGAAATGTAAGGCTTTAATCGGTAAAATGTTTTCTGCCTTTACAGCATATAAATCTCTCGTTGAAAACAGAATAGGTAATTTATATATAGCTTTAATGCAACGGTTTTGTAAAACTTGTAACTTCTTCAAACGCGATTGAGACGCGTTGCCATAAATAACGAGGCCATAGGTAATTCTAGAGTGAATAAATGAAAAGTATATTAACCGAAGTATTTTCGTAGGTATATAATGAGAAGCCTTACGAGTAAAACCAATTATAGGAGAAACTTTTGAGCAAACTATGTCAATATGGTACTGCCAATTGAGATGCGAGTCAAAAGTCATTCCTAAATACTTATAAGTTTCAACAAGTTCAATATTCACGTTTGCTGCAGTAAAGTTAAGTAATGTAGGAAGAGGTTTACATATTGAACGGAACACCATGTCTTTGGTTTTATCCAAATTTAAAGACAAAATATTCTCATTGAAAAAATCTAACAGAATATTGAGATCATGTGACATTAACTGTAATCCATCAATAGGGTTCCTAACCTCATAAAACAGAGCTGCGTCATCCGCAAACAACCTAAGTTTTCCCTTTCATGGAAGATTCCCCATGTCATTTATGAATAATAAAAATAACAGAGGACCAAGTACACTGCCTTGAGGTACACCGTACATTACCTGGCTGCACTTACTATTAACGCCATTAATGGAAACAAACTGTTTTCGATTAGAAAGAAATAACCTTTCATTATATCGTGAGATTTCCCTCTTAACCCATAGCATTCTAATTTATCTAATAACAAGCCATGGTCTACCGTATCAAACGCTTTCTTTAGATCTAAAAACAAAGCACATACATAGAATTTATCATTTAAAGAACTACTAATCATGTCAACCGTTTCAACTAAGGCAACATCTGTCCCAGAACCTTTTCGAAAACCATATTGAAACTTATATAGCAAATTGTTAGTCTCTAAAAACGAATTAAACCGTAATGCTAATAACTTTTCCAGCAGTTTATCTATAACAGACAACGTTGATATTGGTCTGTAATTCGTTAATTTATTTTTATCGCCAGTTTTGAAAACTGGAATAACTTTAGATAGTTTTAAGCACTTAGGATATATTCCAGTTTCAAAAACTTATATATTAATGTGAGAATATATTAATGTGTAATTTTAGAACACAAATATCTAACAGATATGGACCACCTCCTTTCTTAGATTTCAGATCAATAATTAAATTAAATATTTCAATAGCTGATGTAGGCTTAATAAAAACGGATTGATTTACACAATTACAAGTATTAAATTTAAAAATATTTTTGGAACTATTAATCTGATTAGCCAAATCTTTCCCAGCATTTTTAAAGTAGTTATTAAATTCAGAAGCAGTTTTGTATCCGTCTGATATTAACTCACCACCACTGTCAATAACAAAGTTATGAATGTTGCTGTTGGTTCTACCCAGCAAAGCGTTTATACTGTTGGATTATTGCATAGTTGACGCTTACATTTCTTCAAAATTCATTCCTTTTTATTAATCAATTGCCATAAATCATACGTGAGCCATGGACAGTATACGAGTTATTCAATCTAACTGATTTTTTAATAATTCGAGTGTATTTAATTATTAGGTCTTCATATTTCCCTGTAATGTTAGACAGAACTACATCCGGTTCAATACAATTTACATTCAGATTTGATAAATAGTTCCCAAATTCGGCATTGACTCGATTATAATCAACTATTTTCTTTAATAAAACTTTATTAATTCGTTTGGTTTTAAACGAGAAACGTGAAGCAATAAAGTTGTGATCGCTAATGTCAGAGAATATAGTTGAGTTTACAACTTTATGCAACCCGTTAAACCCACAAAGAACATGGTCAACTATATTTCCTGATTTAGACCGAGTTTCGTAATTGTTTGTTAAAGCAATCCCATAACTTAACAATAGATTTGTATATTCTCTCACAACAGAAGTTAATTTATTTAAAGGAATGTTAATATCGCCTAGTATAATATTGTTATGGTTTTTATGAATAAATAATCTAATTCTCTAAGGAAAATATCAATGTTTGAGTCAGGGGGGGCGATAAAACGCAGTGATACAATTTTGTGAGAAACCATTAAGTTTTATTTGAATAAACTGAAATTCAAATTTTGATTCGTCGGTTTTAACTATATCGAAAGTTACATCATCCCTAACATACATCACAATACCACCACCCTAATCTATCATCTCTGCACCAAAAACACTTCTGAAACCATTTATGTTGTAAAAATTTGCATTTTTAGTCTTAACCCAAGTCTCACTAACAATAATTATATGAAAATCGGAATTAAGATTTTCAATGAATTCAAGAATCGAGTGAAATTTATCAAAATTATTCATACTACAGGCATTAAACTGTATAACGTGTAAATCCAAGTTAGAGCTTTTTATAGAATTGATATATTTATTAAAATTAAATCCGCAAAGAAAGTATTCATTTATGCAATTATCACTAAATATATTATCTATGTTGTACTTTCGAATGAAAACCTGCGCTACTAATAACCTGCTACTGATCGGGTTCCAATCGAGTAATGCTTTCTTTTATTTTGCCTTTGTTCAAATGCCTATGCTCAGATTATGTAACTCGGTACGACCAGAGAACCAATTAGGTTGTTTCCTATAGTGATTGTTATTAACTCTCCACTATTTTTTAATCTTATTTCATTAAGATCCAATATCTCGATGTGCCGTTTCATTTCCCTTATCCACTTATGCTATCCTGGTTGTTTCTGTTAATGTTGTAATAGCCAATTTCCAATTCGAGGTCGGTATTTTATTTGCCAGTTCGTATTATTTCCTCTAAGGTTCGTTTCTGATACCATTGTTTCAGATTATATTGAACTCCAGAGCTACTTGATAAGTTAAACTGGCGTGCCGGCAGGAGATTCATAATAATTTAAATGTATTTCGTTTTTTTTCTAGGATGTTCCAAAGCATCACTCAAATTTATTCCAACCTCAGCAAATGCTGCTTGACACATTAGTAATACTGTTGTCGCCTTGTCTTTTACTGGCACTCGAACAGTTTCTCTACGATCCTTACATTTTCTTTATTCATAATTTTCACAGTGGAATTAAGAGTCATTCGAAATACGAAGTTATTGGAGAAGCACGGTCCAAGATGATTAGTGTGGTATGCCGATAAGGGTTATGCGTCTTTGTAATTGAAAGTAAAATACCTTCTTATAGCTACCCGTTTATCAATCGAACCAAGAGGTACCATGTGTAATTTTTTTCATGTAATGTAAAAATGTGATAGTCTCGTCATACTCGTATAAGCACTTCAGCTTTTTATTAAGGGCTTTAATCAACACGATTTATATGCTATATTTTCGAATACATAAAAGTTTATCTCGATTATCATCTTCTTAGAATATTTACCGATGAAGAGGACATACATTTCGTAGGACTTTAGCAACGAGTAGTCATTTTTCTTCATCGTTCTCAGCTATTTCCATACAATTATCAAACTTCTTGAATATCATTACAGTGGGTTTTCTGCTAAGCGCGCCAAAATATTTCAACCTGTTACCAATTTGATATATTTTATTTGATTATCTGTAGTATAGAAACATGGGCCATCCTCACAGCTTCCATCCAATAAGCTTCCTTTGAATTTATTGGATAGCATTTTCTACATTCTGGCTCCTCGTTGGAAATTGCCGTTGGTCTTTAGAACGCCTCTCTCTTCGTCATTTCAACCTCAAATTGTGAATTTTTTTTAAGAAAATGGCTAAGTCGCTTCGATGGACCTAGTTTTTGCTTAACTATCAAGAGTGTCAGGGGGTAAGATCTTAAGAAATATCTTGACTTTGAAATGTTTTTTTATGCTTCGGATATAGTGCCTTTCTGCCTTGAAATTGGCATTTTTTCCATTTTATGTTTAATTTAAAGTCTAAGACTTATTTCCAACACTTGTCTTAACCGAAGTAAAGACACTTCCTCGCTTCGTGCTAATAGAACTATGACGTCTATGAACTTTAACTATATTTATGTTACTCCAATCGCGACTGACTGTAATCGACCCATCTTTTCTTAAACGTAGTATCCTGAGAACTGACGCTTAATGAACCTCAATATATGCTATTGGACGAACACGTTACCGGTACAGAACACCCAAACAACATGTCCACGTGTTTTATACAATACCGACCATTCAAGCATTATTGGATTATGTTTATATCCCGGTAACGTCCGAAACACTGATTTTTTTTATTCCCGGTACTTATTTGTGTAGGAATGTTGAATTTTCACACTCTGTTTTGGAGGAGCAGTTAAGTGTGTAAACCACCGTTTCTACGACACGCCAAGGAAATCACTACTCACTCTTACCTTTGAGAAATATTATGCAAGTCCTTCTAAATTCTCGATCGATGTCGAATATGAACGGAAGATTAGAATTCGGATCACTCATACATCAGCATTTTCAGCAAGTTGATTCCGAGTCTCTTGCCGAACTCCAACAACGCAAATCTTGGGTTAAACCTACAACCCTATCGTTGGCAATGTTTCTTTCCTAAGTGATGGCAATCTATTAAAACACATTTAGTCACGTGTAGTGAACCAAACCAGCCGCCACTCACGCAAGTGAGTTATCTACTTTTGAAATACTAGATCAGGATGTTGCCACCGTTTGGGTAAAGCCCAGATTAATGCCACCTGAGGGGATATTTTCTGTTTGGTGAGACTTTCTTAATCGAATGAAACCACATGATTGAGTCACGATTTACTGTCAATTATTTCACCCTCCCCAAAATTCTCTCAATCGTGTAGGGCTGATTTTAAAAAAGCTCTGTTAAATTCTCGAGTGGTGGGCTGGTGGCATAACATTTCAGGCCGTATACATTCGAAACAATTCAGAAACCATATATGTACTCTTTTCATATGAACATCAGCGTAACATCGAACTGTCACAGCACCCCCACACACAAATTTAATTTCACAATTCAATTATTATTTTATAAAAATAAATATTTAAACAATGTTTCAACATTAAAATTGTATTTATGCTTAAAATGTTAAGTGTTTACATTTCAATTATATGCGTACAAAACAAATACAAAAACATGCTCACCCCAGATATACCAACCCACCCATGTACTCCCATCAAAATATATGTATCACAAATCAAACGACAAATATTTTCATTCTGTCACAAAGTGATGACCGAAACCACCCCAAAACACCTTCCATATTGTATTGATTTAAGGTATTCTGGACTCTGTACCTATATATAGTGGATATCCTACTTATTGATATTCCGATTTTTCAGAGAGTACACAAAACATTAAATCTCAAAATTATATGTGACAGGGCTAAACATAATGTGTGTGTAGGGTGGAAAAGTGTGAGGTAATGAATGTCATAAATGTGATATGATGTGAAATGAACACGGAAATGAAAATTTGGGGAAAAATGGATATAAAATTTATTATATTAAATTATAAATGTCTAAGTGATACATATACATACTCTTATAACATACATATACATAATATATGTATGTATATGAAAGATGAAATAATTAAATTTTAAAAATTTAAACAAATAAAATTTATTTTATTTATCTATTCGATTAAATTTTTGTTTTCTTTTATTACGATAATTGAAAATTTATTAAGTCAAGTGGATAGCAATTATGACTTCCTTGTCTTATCGGCTTGAAATTATGGTATAATGAACTTCAACAAGTTAAGTTTGGGTGGATTTGCCCTTCTTAATGAAACTTATTGGGGACCGTGTATATTTAAATTGGCACGAGGACTGGCATCCATCCATATCCCTACAAGGAAAGGGATATTTTATCCCTTCGGTTCCTTACTCTTCAAATCATCGTAGGTTTTGAATAAAGGGTGGAATTACCCTGGCGTGCATCTGTCATTTATTACTAAGTTCCGAGGCCTCCCGTCTTAGGAAGATTTTATCTTCCAATCTTACCAGTCCCAGTTATTTAATTAAACCGGATGGACCCTGGACTGCTTCTAGTAAGGAATCCTTGGAACTTTTCATCGAAACTTACTTTCTAGGAAGCTTCGATGACTCGATATGGACTAGTACTCATCAAGAAGCACACTCACTGCGCATAGAAGATATCGTAACCAGAGAACGAATCCTATGGGCAATTGAAGGGCTCAAACCCTATAAATTGGGTGGTCCTGACCGTATTATTTCCGCGCAGCTTCAGAACAACTCGAGGATTATGCTCCACTGGTTGGAGGTAATCTTCAAAGTGTGTTTAAAACTATTCTGTACTCCGCGGGAGTGGATGGAGGTCAGAGTGATTTTTATTCCGAAAGCGGGTAAATGCTCGCAGGCTACCCAAAAGACTAAAGACCAATAACACTTTCATCCTTTCTATTGAAAACCTTTCTATGGAAAGACTGATGGATATCTACAAACGCTCAAAAATAAGCCTTAATGACTGGGCTCAGACGCAGCACGCTTACTGTAAAGGGAAATCTCTGACCACAGCTCTGCATGCCCTGGTAAGTCCAATTGAGAAATCATTATTCTCGCAAGAGTTTTGTATGGTAGCGTTTCTTGACATTGAGTGCGCCTTTAACAATGTAAAGAAGGAGGCAATTCTGGAGGGATTGTCGCTACTAGGGGTGGATTACCCTATAATTGCGTTAATCAATGTAGCGATAGCTGTCTCTGAGAAATACATAAGCACGGTGGCGGAGGTAATCCAAAATGCCCTCCTAATTATTACGAGGTGGGCCATCAAATGTAGACTGGCAATTAGCGCCTCTAAAACTGAATTGCTACTATTTATCAGGAAATATAAAATCCCTGTAGTAGATCCACCTTCGCCGGTTGAAGCTTAATGGTTAAGAGAGTTTCTTATCGCGCCGCGATCTCGAGTTCAATTCCCGCCGTTGACTAAAAATTTACATGCAATCGGATGACATAAAACCGCGTTTGTGTGTATAAACATTCGTTTGGCTGACCACCTACAATGTGCACCAATCCTTAAAATTGGTTTACGGCCCCTAAGCCATTGATTATTAGTAGATCCACCCCTTCTAAATAATAACAGATTAGCTCTTCGGACAAGGCAAGATTTCTAGGCGTAATCTTGGACAGTAAGCTTAGCTGGAAGCCCAACATTCAGGAAAGAGTAAACAAGGCCAATAAAGCATTGTACTCGTTTAGGAACGCCATCGGAAAGAGATGGGGCCTGACGCCGGAGCTGGTACACTGGCTATTCACTTCCGTAGTAAAACCTGTACTTATGTATGGGGTGAGCGTGTGGTGGCCAGCTCTTGATGAAGTAACATAAAGGAAAGTGATTGAGAAGGTGCAAAGAACGGCCTGCATACTTATAAGCGGGGCGCTGAAGACAACACCTACAAGTGCCTTAGAGGTCTTGTTTCACCTTCTCTCCGTAGACATTTATGATAAGCAGATGGCGGCGATTACAGCCACTCGACTATCAGTCATATCTCAATGGAAATGTCATCAGAAAAGTTTCAGAACTACCTGCCCCTCAAGAGAATCTTGGAGGAGTGGGTTGGCAGCTGAAACGGAAGCATTGCAGTTCTTTACGGATGGCTCCAAGCTACACGGTAAAGTAGAAGCTGGAGTCTTTTGTGATAAATTAGAGGTAAATATAGCAGTTCGCCTCTCTGATCACTGCAATGTGTACCAAGCAGAGGTGTTAGCAATTGAGGAGGTCCTGAACTGGTTGAGACATAATATGGTATCCTCGACTGATATCGCAATTTATGTGGACAGTCAGGCAGCAATCAAGTCGCTGGTTTCTGTTTCTCTGACGACTAGAGTGGCGTTGGGTTGCCTCTCGTCTCTAAATGCGATGAGAGAGCATTTCCAGGTAGTTTGGGTCTCCGGCCACTCAGACGTCATGGGGAACTGTAGGGTGGACGAACTAGCGAGGCATGGTACAACTCTCCAATTGCTACCGGAAAGGGCAAAGTTGGAGAGACCCATTAAGGCACTCAAGACTGTACTTACAAAGAGGCGGAAGTCTCAGCGAACAAAAGGTGTACGAACGCCCTCTCATGTAGAGTTGCAAGACAAGTCTGGCCAAAGCTGAACTTGAAACGCTCAAAAGCACTTATCTCCCTACGAAGACGTGAACTGAAAACGATCGTGGGGATATCCACAAGACACTGCCTTCTTGGAGAACATGCGAGGAGGCTGAGTCTGGAAATAAATGACTTTTGCAGAAGCTGTAGGGACGAGGACGAGGAAGAGACGTTAGTCCACCTCCTATGCTCATGCCCAGCTTTGGCACACAAAAGACATGAATATTTGGGTAAGTTTTTAATGGACTGCCTTTCTGATCTCGAAAACTGTAATGTGCGAGGGTTATTACGATACGTAAGCAGCTCAAACTGGTTATCATAGGGGTAAAAGGGGAGTTAGATCCTGTGGTATCACAACGGACCGTCGCCGGTCTAAGTGTGCTGTAGCAGCCACTCAACCTAACCTATAGTACACTTCAAGAAAGAATGTACTCGAAAAAAGATTCTAAAAGCAACATCATTCGTATAAGAAATCATTCTGGAGCTTTCTCCAAGTTCAGAAACAATACATTAATAATTCAGTCCCAGAGAAGGAAAGACACTTTGCCAATACCCCACATATCGTAGTAGAAGACTCACTACGACAAACTTACATTACCAAGAGTAGTTGAAAACGGAATGAGTGACCCATTAAAATCAGAATTTTAATAAGTCGGTCAAAAACTAACAAAATGAGACAAGTAAATTCCCTGTTTTCCATACTACGCCGAATACCATCGTTTATATTCAATAACGTAGTATTTGTACCATGGAACTTTCTTAACCCACATTGAAAGGCATTGAGTAAACTACTATTAATTATATGGGACTGAATTTTTTTGTTCAAGGCTTTGGAAATAGAACTTAAAATATACTGACATGTCTAAACTGAGATTGGAATTATTTTACTGGGTTCCCATTGGTCTGGAAGCGAAGTAGAGGTTAAGATAAAATTAAAAATGTAATAAATACTATGAGACTGCAGGAAAATACGTTACAATTTTAAACTAATCAAGACCAGAAGATTCTGATTTAACTTTCCAAAGATCAAGACCAGAAGATTCTGATTTAACTTTCCAAATTGCAGACTGTGACTCCTCATAAGAAATATTAGAAAATTTCTACAGGCGCTTAGGGACTAGATTTCGAACATTACGCCAAAAAACCTTAGGTGGAAGAGAAAAATCTAATTGTCCTGGAAACAACTACTGGTTGTCAGACCTTATCAATCTTATGATTTCCATAAGCGAAATTTATCTGCCCTAAATCTGATTGCATCCCTAATTTCTCCAGACATCCATATGGATGAGGTTAAGGTTTAATTATCACTGACCTAAGAGGAACACAACAAAACTAGAAAGCTTAATCGTACATATACAAACAATTTGCCACATCTTGTTACACATAAACACGAGAAACACATTAATCAATATGAACAAACACATTCCCTTTAAAATATGTATACACATAATCAAACATAATTAATGTTTAAAATTGATTACATTTCCAAAACAAAATTAACCAAAATTAACTTTGTAACACTAACCCATTCAACATTATGTTTTTGTATTTTTAAATTTGTGAGTATATACTAGGTGGGTGTATAGGAAAATTAATTCAATTTTATCACCTCACACTCTTAGTATATAAAAAGCTCTAACTACCCCTATTTGTATATATATTTATATTTTCCATCCACTTCAACATATTTAACAAACATAATAAATTTAAAAAAAAAAATTCATTATTTTTCACCTGTATTGTTGTTGTTTTAGTACTCATTTTCATTTTTCCAAAATATACTTTCGATTTTACCTTGTTCATTATATTATACTATTTTTAATGATTTCGAAAAATTCTAAATAAACTTAATTATGTTTGAGAAATCGAATGAAATTTTTGCTGCTTTGTTTGTGGATAGAAAAGCTTTCTTGTCTTGTGTTTGAATAAAAATTAGGGCAGAGGTAAATTAATATACTTGATGGTAAAATCACTAAATTGACACTTTAATATTTTACGGGTGTGAAGTTTAGACCCAAAAAGTGTCCTAAAAATTTATAGGCGCGCGTGTGATTAAATATCTTGCTGGATGAATTCATCATTCTTTTCAAGGTAGTCCTTAGAACCGTAAGTACAGCATCACTATCACTGCAGACAAAACGCTCGTATATGTTTATCTATGATAGTGAGAGAAAAAGCTTCATTTACACTGCATCAATATCAATTTTGCGAGAAAAAATGTAGGAGACCAACGGTTACTGCCAAGGACCTTAAATCATACATAAGACAGTAAGTTCCAAAACTAGGAGTATGTGTAGATCTTATAGCTGACTAAGATCCTATATTTGTGCCATCAATATGTTGTGTAAACCGATTTTAGTATTTCGATTGCAGTGATTGAATGAGATGATTGGGAGCTGTCCCAAACGTACATAACACCTCTAACAAGCGAATGCCGATCAAGGTCATACCGCTCTATGTTTTTAAGTAACACGCTTTCAAAAAGCGTTTTTGGCTATAAAGGCGAAAACAATAACACGAGAGGCAGTTGGTTGGTGTAAAATTTGTTATGGCTGAACTTCAAGCAAATTTAATGGACAAATCTTTAATAAGAAATTGTTACAACTTACCGGATTATTGACTTCTCAGAATAATATCAATTTGCGGATAAATATCAAAACGACGAGAGTTTAGTCAAACCTGAAACATTTTTTATTTTATGCAATAAATTTGAAAAATTGAAAAAGAAGCTACATAGCGCTAGATGACAGCACAAACACAAAAAATTTAGTTTTTTTAGAAATTTCAATCTGTCAAACGTCAGCTTTTAAAATTTCACCCAAATTCATCTATTAATTTATTTGTTGTAGTCGTTTGAAGTAAGCAACTTTTGTGTTTCTTGAAAAATGGAAAAGCAGTGAAAAGCTCGATAAACTTCGTGCAGTTAAAAGCTCGATAAACATTACGGTGAGTCTGCTCCGTCAGATTACATGGTAAAATATTGGATTGCTGAATTTAAACGCAGCCGAAGAATCACTGCAACAATACCATCAACAGGAAGGCCAAATGAGGTGGTTAGTGGAAGAAAATATCAAGAAATAGAGGATTTTCTCGTTATGGATCGTTATGAATGATCGCCGAGTCAAGTTGTGTTAGGTTGTTGAAATGGTAAACATATCATATGAACATGTGTTCAACATTTTGCATGAACATTTGCATATGAAAAAGCTATCGGCAAGATGGGTGCCGCGTTTACTCAGTGTTGAAGACATGATAAAGCGTAATCCTGTTGAAGCTGGTGGAAGTGCTCCGAAGAAAGCAAAGGCAGTTAAATCGGCTAGCAAATATATGACCACTATATTTTGGGATGTACACGAAATAGTGCTCATCGATTATCCTGAAAAAGTATTGTCGTGCATTATTGGATCAATTGGTTGATGCAATCAAGGAAAAATTACCACATTTAAAGAAGAAAAAAGTGCTCTTTCTTCCAGACAACCCACCGGTTCACACAGCATTAAATACGATGTTAAAATTACGTGAAATACACTTCGAATTGGTAGATCATCCACCTTATAGTCAAAATTTATCTCCTAGTGACTTTTTCCTGTCTTCAAACTTTAAAAAAATAGCTCGCAGGACAAATATTCATCTCAAACGAAGAAGTGATTATCGAAACTAACCCGTATTATTATTGAGGGGCCCCGAAATCGTATTATTCAGATGGTATATAAAAGTTGGAATATCGTCTTACTAAGTGTGTCCAAGTATAAGGAAACTATGTTGAGAAATAAATGGTTAGGTAGCTTCATTTTCAATCCGCCCTCGTAGGTTGTTTCTGATTAGCCATTTGGCAATGGTGGGGGTCTTGTCACTCGTCTTCACTTGCTAAACACGGCTTGTCCGATACGGTGATTAGGTATTACTTACACAAACCTATGTGTCACTATATACAGTGCTGGGAAAAAAAATTGGGCAAACAAATTTATTGCAAATTGGAGTCTTTTTTTGCTAAAATTACAAAACTTTTGAAAGCAATTTGTTTATTGTTTCATTTTAAATACATGTATGACGTAATTTTTTGAAAAAAAAATGAACCTGCAATTTAGGGTTAAAACCCCGAAAAATGCCAAAATATTCAAAATACGTTGAAGGGTGTTAAAGTAATGTAATAAATTAAACACTCTTTTATTATTTTTTTGTTTGTGTTTTATTGATTTATAAAAGTTCAATCTTTAATATTAATATTTTGTGGGACCGCCTTTTGCTTTTATTACAGCGATACACCTCCGTTTCATTGAATTTGATAAATTTTTCAAAGTCGCAGGAGATATGGTTTCCCAAATCATCATCAATAAACTTTTTAAAGCTTCAATCGATTCTGGGCGCTTCCTTGCTACTTCTAGCTTCATTATAGACCAAATATTTTCAATTGGATTTAAGTCTGGACTATACGGGGGCCAGCTCAACACATCGATACCTTTTTCTTCGAAGTACTTTTTCACCTTTAAATGAAGAGATAAGAAAAAAACAAGTTTTTAACAAAATATTTATGTTTATCAGAAAGCCAATTTGTCCATCTACAATTCAAAATTAATAACTAACAATTTTGGCGGTATGGCACGGAGCGTTGTCCTGTTGAAAAATAAATTTGCAAGTCTCGCCAAAAAGCTTTAACACAGAAGGCTCAAATTCGTTCTGAAGGTCAATTTTTTTTTCAAAAAATTACGTCATACATGTATTTAAAATGAAACAATAAACAAATTGCTTTCAAAAGTTTTGTAATTTTAGCAAAAAAAGACTCCAATTTGCAATAAATTTGTTTGCCCAATTTTTTTTTCCCAGCACTGTAGTATAGAAGTAAATGAAGTTGGCTCAAATTTTCACTACGAATCTATTTGGTGCGTTTCTTTAGTAAAATGTATGTCTATCCCGAGAAAGTGGGATTTTTAAAAATAGTTTAATTTTATCCTGAATCAAATTTTATAAATATAAAATGTGAAACAACAAAAAATATTTAATTGAAATAATTTAAAAATTTAAATAATTAAGAAAAAATTCGAAAAAACTAAAAAATTATAAAAAAATTTCTACTGGCTTTACTAGAGATTAACCCTCATATTGGCACGTATGCACATATAGACCATTATGTTGACCAGTTATCCTAACAACTACAGGTCCATATCATGGACATACAATATAGTTTCATTACATCATAAACTACCATTATATTTTATCATTATAAGACCTTGATGAACGAGTTCCACCAATCAAGTGGTACACACGGAAGAGTACAACTCGTTAAGTTATATTTAACTTATCAGGTTAAGGGAGGTATCAATATCTCTAACCAGCGTAATTTAACCACAAAGTACCAAAAAATACAGTCGACCTTATTTATTTTTATGCGTGTATCATCTTGCATCGGAGATGATTAAGACGATTAAGAAAAATTTATATACCGCAATTAACGCACGGGAAACCATTAAAATATGTAATAAAAAGGCCTATACACCTAGTGATAAAAACTAAAATTATTTAACCGAGTAATTAAATCTATATTAATATAATTATGATAATATTAATTAAAATTAATGTTTAATTTAAACGCGTTCATTTATTTCACTTTTTATTTTCACCATTCGTCCCGCGAACAACAGCCAAAGTACATTAAAATTTATTTATTTATAAATTTTTTTGGTAGCAGTTAACCAAGAGGAAGATAGCAATAACAACTAAAAAATTGAAATTAATTGGAAATAATTTGTCACAATTTATGGAAAAAAATTAAATTTTTTATTATTTTTTATTATTTAAATAAGGTTGATGACAGTTTATTTATTATATAGATTTTAGTGGATTCATAACTATATGTTGTATGTAAAGCTCGATTGTTTTTTTTTGTTGTAACAGTCAACATTATATTATGTATTATCTTCTACCCCATACAAATGGGTGTATATACGAGAGTGGTGTGAGAAGTCTGGTAAAATGGCACAAGGGGCAATCAATCGCCATAAATCCCAGATGGTATGTCTAAATACCATCTGCACTACACCAAATTAAAATTTTAAGACTGTCGTATAGATGAGTTTTGGCAGCCACTGAAAACCGACAACGTGGCAAAAAGACATCAGGAGCGCCACAATCACCATAAATCCCAAATGTGTTGTGTCAATACCATCTGTCACTAGACCAAATTAAAATTTTAAGACTGTCATATTGTTCAGTTTTGACAGTCACTGAAATCGACAACATGGCAAAAAGGAATCAGGAGCGCTACAATCACCATAAATCCCAGGTGGTATGTGTCAATACCATTTGTCACTAGACCAAATTATAATTTTAGCACTGTCATAAAGTCCAGTTTTGACAGCCACTGAAAACCGACCACCTGGAAAAAAGTTTTTTTAATTGGGAGTATTAATTCTCATATCTTAATCGGAAGTGCCTCTCTGATATGTATGATTTTAAATTTTGAGGAAATTGTTGGAATTTTCCATAGATCTGGTACATATCTTAGTCGAAATGCTGCATTAATTATATGCATTTGTTTCCTCGACACTTTTCTTTTATTTTTAAGAAGTTCTCTCACCTCTTTTGGATAGCCAGTTTTGCGCTTCATTTCCTGCACTATAAATTTCGATTAAAATGATTCACCAGAATTTTGTTGTGGCCGTACAAGCACAACTGCTGCCAAATGTCCAGAACGCTCAAATGGAATAACACAAATAATGGTTGACAAAATCCATAATACGGTATTGCAAGAGTGAAAGTGCGCTAGATAACTGAGATATTAAACTTCCCAGATTAAAGGAAAGTTTCAATAAGAAAAAGCTATCTGCGTTTGCTTACAATCAACCAAAACCAGACACGTTTCACAACCTCAGAGGCCGGTTTGGCGATGTTCAATTTAAATAAAAAGGAGTTTTTGCGGCATTTTATACCTGTCGATTAAACATGGATCCAGTCTAAATTGTCGGTTTCTTTATTGGTGAATCTGCACCGAAGTCGGTTTTATCGGCCAATAAGGTCATGGCTACAGTTTTTAAAGATGCACACAGCATAATCCACATCGATTACCTTGGAAACTTCTCTTCCAACAATGCCATGGCCAATATCCCTGAATTATGTATCCATGAATTAAGCCCGACCATTGCCTGTTTCCAAACTTGCACCGATCATGAATGACGGACTATTCTATTCGGTACTTACTGAACGCCACAAATCCTTGCACCTACTTTGTAAAAAGTTTAAGCGTATATTATTTCTGCTTTGAAGATATTGATGTTCACCCCCGGTGTCTTAGATAAGGACAGTTAATCAAACACTCATATCCCACGTATGATCAATTCTTATACGTACTATATCATAAATTTCTCTCAAAGTTCTTAGAATTTCTCTTCGAGTTCGTTTTGAGATTCACGAACATTTAAATATGAAAAGCTCTCTTCGTTTTTGGTGCCGCGTTTGTTTTCAATCGTTCAAAAACTAAAATAAAAAGGAGTTTTTGCATCGGACATAACTGTGGATGAAACATGAATCCTTCACTATACACGGGATACCAGACAATAATCTAAACAGTGGATTTCTTGTGATAAATTTTCGTGGCAAATCGGTTTTATTGGCCAACAAGATCATGGGCACAGTTTTTTAAGAGAGCACAAGGCATGATCCACATCGATTACTTTCGAAAGGGGAGAACTGCCACGGTGAAAGAAAAACTTCTCTTCCAGGCCAATGCATAGGTGCACACGTGTGTTTGCCATGGCGAAAATCCATGAATTATGCTTCGAATTGCTTCCACATCCGCCAACATCTCCAAACATAGCGACTATTTTCTGTTTTCGAAATTGAAGAAATGTCTGGGCGGAACGAGTTCGGCGGCAAGAAGAGTTGAAAAAACGTTGAACTAAGTGTATCGTTTCCATAAAACGATAGGTAAGGATAGGAAGGTATGTTAGTTAGAAATCAGCGACCCGGTTACAGACACCATGACAGTCGGTACTAAACTACTATTAGACAATCACAAGACAATCACAATTCTAATCTACTAGTCTGCAATCGCCAGTCAGCATTCTCCAGTCCGAAACAATTATCTGCTTTGCTGTATTTTGAATGAAATTAAAACTAAATTAAAATTAAAATTTTAAAATAAATTTATTAGTTAGCTGCTCAAGAATCTGTAACTTAATTAATTAATTAATTTTATTATTTATTTCAACTGAGGTCTGCATACCTTACCTAATCAAAATATAAGTACAAAACTCTGAAAGAAAATTTATTAACTAATGGCTCAGGAATCTGAGACAATTAATTTATTAATATGGTATAATAGATTAAGTACCAGCCAACCATTACAATAATAATACCATAAATGTGGAACATTGCTCATCAGAGAATCAAAATAGACTTTTCAAAACTCATATTCCAAAAATCTGCACCAATTATTCAAATTCCATTCTTAAGCGACAGTCCTCCTCATTTTCCTATTATATGATTAGTAAAATAATATAATTTTTAGTAGAATATATATCATTTTCACATTAACTATCTAGGACTGTTAGAGGTTATTATTGTTATTTGGATAGGTAAGGACATTTCTAGTTCCATCATACAGTTGTGGTACCTTAATCAAGCTACAACACCACAAAAAACTGCAATACACTCCACTCCCAAACAGTAAAACTAAAACTAACCCATCTGTCCCGTGAAACGCTCACTAACTACCGCCCACCACCCATACAAAATAATGGCTCATAGTCTTCAACACACAAATGATAATTTCAGGACCAATCCCACATCGAGAACTGCAAGAAAGAGGCCGCAAGAAAACGATTCTCGCTGATGCATATCGAAGAAGAAACTGCACCTTTTCAAAGGAAATATTGACAAACGACGAGAGTAAGTTTAACCTGTTTGGCAATGATTGTAAACCGTATGTTAGGCGTCCTCCAATTATTAATTTTCTAAGGATGAACGAAAGTTTAACTTGTTTGGCAATGATGGTAAATCGTATGTTAGACGCCCTCTAAACCAAGAGTGAATCTTCTCTTGCCAAAATTCCTTTCGGAGTCGCGGCCTCCTTCGCGACAAGCATCCACGGGAACCAACGCTACAGCTCCCGATGCACGATCCCAGAACCCTCCCCAATTTCATCCCAACCCACGCTGAGGTAGCAAACGGATTCCTCCCGCTCAACCCCACTAGAAGCCCAGCCGTGGCCACAAAAGCTCCCCGCACTCTATCCCGCTTCCTACCGGAAAATTAATCACCTACTCTGTCAAACAGAACGGTACTCCCAACTCCCCCGTAACAACAATGAAACCTTTTCACCAGTCCGAGAGCACCCTAACCTCCCGGCGACCACTCTAAACGGTTCACCTTCCGGCAACCACACCAATATTTTTTCTTTTAAGACCCGACAGCTTTTCATATACATATAATATGATAATCTTTTAGTTGTCAATTCGTGTACAGGGTAAATGAAACTTAGCTATAAGCTAATAAAAATAAAATATAAACACAAAAATCTAAAAATAAATATTTTAGTTAGTCACTCAGGAATCTGTAACTAAATATAATTTTACTATTTATGTAAACTCCAGCCGACACACCTTTCCTAATTAAAACATAAATACAATATTCTGAAAGAAAATTTATTTAATTATGGCGGCTCAGGAATCTGAAACAATTAATTTATTAATATAGTATGATAGATAAAGTACCAGTCAACCACAACGATGATGCTACCATAATCCCTGGAATATTATTATCAGAGAATAAAAACAGATATCTGAAAAACTTATTACATTCCAAAATTTAGCAAACGACATCCCAACCGTAAAAGTCCAAATGAAAAGGAACGATTTAGGATTGTTAGATGTTGGTTATTATTGTTATTATTTGGATTATTAATTTCATCATGCATTGCACCCAAACATATCCAGATCCACCTCCATCTAACGCGAGGAGCAATATTCATATACATGATGACCCGACAGCACTTCATATACACACACTATGACGACCTAATAAACTGTTAATTTTTATATAAGGTTAATTATTTATATAAACGAACAACTGAGTAAGTCATGTTTTGATATATCATCCGAGCAACCACTCCATCCCATTACGAATCCCACCCCATGTCCGTTCTCAGATCTTAGAACAAACGTTCACACAGTACACCAACATATATTTCTTGTATAACACACTACAATACAACGAACATCACCAAAGCGGCCATTCGAGAAAGTTTTAAAGTTTACAGCAAAGAAGCTGAGTTAGAAAAAAATAAACTTTCTTTAGGATAAAATAAGATAGTTAAATAAAGATTTAAAATAAAATAAAACAAAAAGCTTGTCTGTTTTCACTGGGGTCGCATCAATGATTTTCTATCCTTTTGTATTGGTCCATCGTCATCATTTCCATCTCTTTTCTATTCCGTTTCAGTTGGAATCTGTTTTTTTATATATATTTCTATTAAATGTTGTGTAATTTTGTGTATTTTCTCCTTATCCTTGTTTCTTGTTGTCGTCTTTGATTCGTCACTTTTGATTTTTTTCCATTCGTATCGAGGTAAAAGTCTAATATGTTGAAAAATAAACTATTTTTGGCTTCCTTGTTTCATTTTAACCAGACGTCTCACTCCACCCTCGTATATACGTATGTACATACATATCTATAAAAAAGCTTTCGAGCTTCGATTATAAAGCGCCAAATTTTATTTTTAGTTTATTAAATTTAGTCTAAAAACCTCATTCACATATAAACATTTTTGTTGAACATAACTACTTTGTTTTAACGATATCGCGCTATTTTCCAAATATTATCATGATTATACGATTTGGTGGTAAATAACACATATACATACATATTTATATATATACACAGACAACTATAGAGTAATTTACTTGATGATAAATTGAGTTGAAAATTTGTTATCATTAAATTTATGATACGATTAAATGAAATAAATATTATTAAGGTATGTATACGTAACAAAAATGAAAATGGTTGGCGGTGTAATAAATAAAAATAAAAATGATTGTTAAAAATTAAATTAAAAATTCGCTTTTTATATATATATTTCGCGCAGGTATGATAATTCACAGCCAAATGTGGTGACTGAACTTTATTTTATTTCGCGGTATTGTTGTTGTCACAATTGAAGGTGTTCGTTTTTGGTTTGGTTCAAATGCAATGTATTTGGGTAATTAAAGAAAAAAATTGTTTGAAAATTGTTGATAAATAATTGAGTTATTAATATTAATAATATATATATATATATATATATATATATATATATATATATATATATATATATATATATATATATATATATATATATATATATATAAATATAGGTCGGCAAATTAACAAGAATAAAAATAACACAATAACCAGGATAATAAAACATTGGTTAGTCCTTGTTATTTTTAGCAAATTAGCTGTTTAAAGAACATAATTTTTGACATCATTTGCAAGTTGTATTTTGTAATTTTTACTTCTTAAGTTATAGCAAAAACTAAATGAGAAAAATACTTTTGCTCTTAAAAAATATAAATACTCTTCGACGTACTATAGAATATTTTTGGTGTAGATTCTATTTCATGTTTTATTCATAATTTGTGTCATTTAACAGAAGAAGTATCACGATTTGAACCGCTATCTACATTTAGTGCATATGATTTTGAAAGTAAATTATTCCAAATAATAAATTTATTACCCAGTGGTGCGAGGCCGTCAGCCCAAGTGGCTTGCCGAATGGCAGAGATCAATCATATATATCTTTTACGAAGTGTAGAAAATACTAATCAGTCCATCTTTATCTATATTGCACCATTAAAACCATTTATATATATATATATATATATATATATATATATATATATATATATATATATATATATATATATATTTATATATATATATATATATATATATATATATATATATATATATATATATATATATATATATATATATATAAAACCCTAAATTTACCAGATGGGACTAAATTCTACAAAAAGATAGAAATAAGGAATGGATTATCTTTGACAATTACAAAGGGAAATAATTGGTTTTTAACTACTACTGCACTGAAAAAAAACTATGTTCATATTGAACAAATAGATTTTGTTAAAAAAAATTGTTCACATTTAATAAATATTGTTTATTGAAACAAATATTTTTTATTTGGTTAAAAAAATTTTAGGTTGCATTAAAAAATGAAATTTAATCTTGTTAATTGTTTGTATTAAATAATTGTTTTTAGTTCTTACCAAAATTTTTTTTTATATTAAACAAATTATTGGAGTTTCCAAAAAAAATTGAAAAAGTTTTTATTTTTTTATTATTGAACAAAATTATTTTAAATATAAATATTACGTTTGTTTAATACCAGAAGGACGAAAGCACGTGATAATCAGTGATAAATATTCAAGTTTAAAGTTGAATGTTAATCGCATTTTTATTTTAATTATTTTAAACATTAATAAATATTAAAGTGAGTATTGATATATTTATTTTATTTTATCTTGAATGTTAATCGCATTTTGTATTTTATTATAAAATAATGACAGGTTACAAAATAACACCACATTATGTTTTGGCTGGAGCAAATGGTCAAAGTACCGTCAAAATTTCAAGAGGCATGGTCTAATTATAAAGACATTATCGGTTGCAAAATGGTAATACTACAAAAGTACTTTTAATAAAATATTTAAATTAATTTGTTTTTTCTAAATGTCAGATCGATATAGAGGCTTAACGCTGATGCTTCCGCAAGCGAATTTCGTTTCCATTTTTGGATTATGTGGATATATATATGTAATAATTGTGTTGAGATGCCTGATTTCGCCCGCTAAATGATTGAGGTTTGTTGCCGAAAAATACGAACCTGAGTACATGCTGTATTTGTTGGTGCCCGCATTCGCTCACCTCAGTGATGCATGAGACAATACCAAATAAAGCATATATAAATATAAATATATATATATATATATATATATATATATATATATATATATATATATATATATATATATATATATATATGTGTGTATATATGTATATATATATATATATATATATATATATATATATATATATATATATATATATATATAATTAACAAACTTTTTCTTGTATTAACTTAAATAAATATTAATATTACAAAATGTATTGTTATATTAACAAAAGTCGTATATCATTTTTAAATAAATTCTTGTATTATTAAAAAGAAGTTTTTTATTTCTAAAAATATATTTTTAAATATAAATAATTACCATTTTTAATATAAACAATTTTTTTTATTCGTTAATTAATGACGTCATCAACAACTTCCAATTTAAAAAAATTTTTGGTATTATTAAAAGAAGTTTTTTTAATTTGAATTTAAAAAAATTATTTTGTTAATATAATCAAATGTTCTCTTTAACCAAATTTATATTATTATTAAACACGGTTTTTCTTACTATTACCTAAATTTTTTTTTCAGTGTGGTGGTATAGTTTCAATGAAATATGCTGTTGATATCAATAATAAGGTATATATTTTGCGAAATTCGGTGCAGTTAAAAAGGACAATTTTTCACAGAGCCGATGCATTCTTCGAGACTTGGCATATTTGTTTCGGATCGTATCATGAATATTGATGCACTGTGTACACCTGCGCAGGTGAAATCAAAATTTGTATGAATTGAGTTTGAAGTGAACCTAAAAGAAAGCTATCTATAAATCCCATTGTACATACCATTTAATTTGTTAGATTTTACTGATTCAGATTTAAAAAAATATAGAGGAAACATTCATACACGTTTTTTTTAAGATTAATAAAATAAGATACAAATGTTTAGAAAATAATAATTTATATTTAAAATAAATAATTCATATCAAAAAAGGCGAGAAAAAGTTTATTAATACCATTAATTTGTGTTTTGTTGTTGATTGAGACTCATTTATAGCATTTTTGCCATCAGAATAGCTAATTTACAGACTAGTTATAATTCTACGTGACCATTTTGCCATATTGATATTTCTGCCTCTACTACAGCTAATATGCCATGCGCATTTTGAAAAATTATTTGTTTAATGGCAGTTTTGTGGTGTTGATAGCCATTTAGTCATAGGGCAAACCCATTTTGCTTTTCCGTATAATATTTTGCTATAAAAGCTATTGGTAAATCTTTGGTGATAAAATACCATTTTTTCATTGCATTTTTGTCCCCAGAATAAATAATTAGATGCAGAATGAACATTTAGCAATCTACGTGGTTATTATAACATATTGACATTCTTGCTTCTTCTAATGCTTTAATGAAATGGGTGCCATCTTTTTCTGTTTATATACCATTACTGCCATCTTTTCAGATTTTTGCATTACACATTTTCTTAGTTTTCTTCGTTTTTCTCTATCGTTTATACATTTTCATTCCGATTTTTCAGTTTCCTATCGATTTAATTTACAAACTACTCCCAATTATTCAATATTTTGGAATTTTTTCAAAAAATCAATTTTTTCAGGATACAATAAATAAGACGTATTTTTACGGGGCAATATACTTTTTAGACCTACTTTTAAAAACTACCTGATGAAACTTTCTTCCCAACTAATTTTAGGTCGAAATATGAGCATTAGAAGATACTAACATTATAATTTCATTCCGTTTAAAAATAATAAAGTGTTCAAAATAATACGAAATGCTATTATGCAAATAATACTTTTGCCTTTCAAATGACTAGTTCGTCATAAATGCTATTTTGTCATTAATATTTCAAATAAGCTACAAAACCTATTAAGCTATGTAAATGACTATTATAATTTATAGTATTTTAGATAAGTTCACAACATTAAAGCGAAAAGGTTTCTGCAGCGAGCGGTGTGGCCTAAGAGAACTGCAAATTTCAATACCTGTTGCTGTAGCAAGCTCGGTTTGCAATTTCAGTGAAGTTTTAAGTCGGTTCTGCTTGGAACGAAGAACCAGAAATGTATCTTGCACTGTTGGGGTTTTTTGCGGTCTACCAGACTCTTTAGATCGCTCTGTGTTCTTCGTAGTCTTATATTTTTTTATAAGATCGGCAATTGATGATTTCCCACGTCTTATCCTATCACCAATTTCATGCGCGGACAGTCCTACCTTCAATAACGCGACAACAACACTTTTTTCTTGGTCGTTTAGTTTAGACATTTTAAGTACTTTATTCGCTTTTTTATACTAAAAGCTTTTTCTCCATAAACATAACTTTAACAACTTATAATTTCAGAATTCGAGTGAATTACAAAATGCAATCTAAAAATTTGAATCTAATAAAAGTAAAAACACTAGGCAATATTTAACATTTTTTTAGGAATTCGAACTGTTCGGATTTTTTGCACAGTACTATATATATATATATATATATATATATATATATATATATATATATATATATATATATATATATATATACATATATATATATATATATATATATATATATATATATATATATATATATATATATATGTATATATATATATATATATATATATATATATATATATATATATATATACATACATATATATATATATATGTATATATATATATATATATATATTCATTCAGTTTAAATATATGACCTCGAAGGGGTGCCAACATCACGCACATTTAACAACAAAAAGTCAGTCTACTATGTTGTTTACAAACCTACCAAAGAATATCATTGTACATCTTAAAGTTAAAATAAGCAATCCAAATGGAATTCAAACCCAACAGTGTTATTGCATTTTATATAGTTGGAATTTGTAACCAGCCATTGGTAATATAGTTCATTAACATTTAAACAAAATGTTATTATATGATATTGGTACCATCAAAAATCGCCTTGAAGGCGAAAATTCAAAAACATAAAACTGATGACATCATTGAATGGCTGCTTAGCTCAAGCGGATTATTTCTGCTTGAAGGATGTTGATGTTCACCTATACGGTGTCCTTGATATGGACAGCTAATGAAAAACTCGTATTCCAGTCTCATTCTCAACGTTTGATCAATCCTCATCCTGTGGAATACTAGATGTCTCACCAAATTCGCTGTTTTAAGATTTTCATTTAGTTTAGATCGTCAATGCAGACAAGAATCATTTTTAATATGCTGATGCAGTGGAGGCAGCCTTCACTGTGCATCGATAGTTACAGTCGAACATGTTTGCATTTATGCAGATATACCAAGCATGTATTAGTTGTAATTTATTGAGTAAGGTATGTGCACTTAAAAATTCAGTTGTTTAGGACCCTATACCAAGGCATAAATGTGCATGCATCTGTGAATGGTTAATAGTTACCGGTAGATCATCTTTAATTTCAATCCCCAAGTACTGATGATAAAGCTTTTGATGATTCCATTTTAACATTATTTGAAATATGTTGATGAAATTTACTAAAATCGTTATGTCCTAAACAACAGCTTTATCCTACTATGATGGCTTCTGTTAAGAACATTTGAGATCCAAAAACAGAATTGTATAGAGCCTCATCAGATACATGCCTGTTACTAAATTTTATGTTAAAAGAAATAGTTAATGTAAGGTGTAACACCTCTTTCCTAATACCTTTAACAAAGCTATTCTACCTGTTAAATGATTGAATATTTTCGGGAACTATACCATATATACATTCAAAACGCTTTGTGTATTAATCAATCCTGCCTCATAATGTGTGGTGTGCATCTGAAATCATACTTGATAATACTGCTTTCTCTTTCCGTACACGGTTAGAAATGGTACGCCGATTTTAACTAACAACACCATCTTAAAAAAGGACCGGATCAAAATGTTATTAAATTGAACTTCATATTGGGAAAACTCATTTTTTGATAAAATAACTCCAAAATAAAATTAAAATATTGAACAATTACCCGAATGTGAGTTACATATTTTGTGAGTTGATTTTAGCAACATAATTTCGTCCAAAGGATTAGGCTTGTGAATTAAACTTATTAACAAATTGTTGGTAAATAAAGATTTTATGCTAAGTTAATTAGGAATAGAAACTTTTTTTTTTTTTTTTTTTTTTTTTTTTTTTTAATCATTATCATCATTTATTTAGTAAGAAAAAAAAAATGGTTTACAAACAAACTACAATATAAATAAGATGATAAGATAAGTGTATCTTTTGGTTTTCAAGCAAACCAGTGTCAGATACACTGAATCAATACAATTTTTTTACAATATGTATTTATAAATCAATTTAAATATTATTAACACATCAAGTTGTTATATATGCAAATAGAAAAAAAAAAATAAATAAATAAAATAAAAAATATACATATATAGACAAATTTAGAATAGTATTGCTGTATTTATGTATTAAACAGAAAAGGAGAAGAGCTGTTGAATGGTACTGTTTTGTTTGAGCCAGATAAGAAGTTTTTTGGAGAAAGCAGAGAAACTAATGCTGGAGCGGATATCAAGAGGAAGGTTATTAAACAAGGACGGGGTAATGACACTAAAAAAATATTTGCGAAGATCTTTTTTAAATTTTGGGACCAACTTTATAAATAACCCGTTAGACCGCAGGTTATAATCTAAATGATTTATAAAGTCATTTCCACTCATATTATAAAACAGTCTCAAAACCTTGAAAACAAACATATGTTGCAGAGGTAAAATATTTAAAGCTTGGAAAATAGGCCAAGAAGGCGAAAGCCTATCTTTGAAACATATAATTCTGATAATATGTTTTTGTCGTACATATAATGCATATAAAGTAGTGTTGCACGCACAACCCCAACAAGCAAGACCATATTGGAGAAGAGAGTCAACTAATGCAAAATACACTGTTCGCAGGAGATAGATAGGAGTATACATACGTAAAACATACATTTTGCGTGCCACCAAAAGCAATTTGGATTTTAGGCTGTCAATATGCTCCTTCCAGCTCAGGTTTTCGTCAATATTAACACCCAAGTATCTAAAAACATGAACATTTTCGATAGGAAAACAACCATTAGAAAAACATAGTAGGTTTCTATTGCATTCAGACACGTGATAGTTCACTCCGGCTATTTTAAACTGGTGCTTCCTAAAGTGCAGCAGTTTAGTTTTTTCACTAAGACGCATGTTATGAGCTGACAACCAGTGGGATAATAGATCTAAGTCGTGATTGATTGAAATAACATTTTGCTGGAAGTTTAAATTAGCGTAACTTAACGAGAGGTCGTCAGCGAATGCAATAATAGAACCGAAGAAACGTTGTCTAAAGATTCCATTTATGTACACTAGGAATAATAAAGGTCCCAGGACAGAACCCTGGGGAACCCCAACCTTTATCGGTAAAATTTTGCTCAGATGGCTGTTTACTCTCACACACTGGGTGCGCCCATGTAAATACGATTGAAACCATTTACAAATAACGCCCCGAATGCCATATGACGATAGTTTCCTTAACAGCAGACTATGGTCAACCCTATCAAACGCCTTAGTCATGTCCACGAACAGGGCCGAGACCTTAAGCCCCAGATCGATAGAATTTGTGACAACCTCCAAGAATGCCAAGAGAGCCATTTCAGTACTTTTTCTTTCTCTAAAACCAAATTGTAAATCAGAGAGAATTAAGTTTGCATTCAAGAAGTCCATAATTCTTCTTTTCATGGTTTTTTCTAGTATTTTAGAGAAAACTGACAAAAGTGAAATTGGGCGATAATTATTCAAGCACGTTTTATCATTTTTCTTGTAGATTGGTATAACTACTGCATGTTTTAATGAAGCAGGGAAGACACCTGATTTCACACTTAAATTGAAAATATGCGCCAGAACATCTACCAGATAGCAAGCTATTTTCTTGATGACGATATTAGTTACACCATCTAAACCGGGTGACGAAGAGTTTTTCAGCGTATTAATTATACCATACAACTCTCCAGGGGTAACTGGTGAGAAGAAAAAACTATTAATTGGATTGTTATTTTCGAATACGATACTTTCAAAATCAGCAGAAGGCGAAAAAGTAGTAGGACCACCATTATCACCAACGCTAGTAAAAAATTCGTTGAATTTGTTTGAAATATCATACGCGTCAGTAATATTTGTTTCTGTTTCGTCTATGATTACATTAATACACGCTTTATCTGTTTGCCCACAAATGATTTCATTGACTAATCTCCAATTTTTACGAGCATCTTTGGCATTTTCTTGAAAGCGTATGGTGTAAAATTGTTTCTTGATAGTTGTGATTTTTTGATTAACTAACTCACAAAGTTTTAAACTATAACTATTCAGTCTCAGATTAGACGGATGTTTTTTCGAAAGCCGGCAAAACTTGTTTCTTTTACGTAACAAACCAAGCAAATAATCATTCATCCAAGGTTTTAGTTTAACAGAACAATTCGAATTTTGTGGAATAGTTGAATTATTGAGATGGTCACCAAAGATTTTCATAAATTTATCAAAAGCATAAGATGCATCTGAACAAGCATAAACCAACTCCCATTCTTCGGCAAGCAATAAATTTCTCAATTTGCCATAATCGGTACGATTATGCGATAATTTGGAATTCACAGTTGATTCTCTAGTTATTGTCTTTGAAACGACTTCAAATGAAATCAAACAATGATCAGTGATTTTTAAATTTTGAACTGTGCTTAAAACTTCACGAAATGATCTTTGGTCAATTCTAAATAGGACATTGTCAATACAAGTCGCAGACGTATCAGTAATACGAGTTGGTTCAGATACCAAATTGACAAGGCCATTATTCGATAACAGCATCAAGAATTGGTCAACCAAAGCATTTTTCAGCAACAGATCAAAATTGAAGTCGCCTACAATAAACAAATTGGCATGCGTCAAATCGGTAAGGAGTACAGAAAATTCTTCAAAGAAGTCTGATATATTTGTAAACCCAAAACGATAGATACAAACAAATGTCATTTTTTTCGAATACAAATCAAATTGAATAACTACAGCATCAAATGTACGGAAATTGAAAGCGAGTTGAGTGCAAATCAATTTATTGCTGGCGTATATAGCAACTCCACCCGACCGTATATTACTGTTACCATTAAGAAAAAGGTTATAACCATTTACCTCATAGTCCTGATATTCTTCATTATAAATCCACACCTCCGACAGCCCAATAATCATTGGCCTCTCCCGCAAAGAATCCACATAAGCGAATAATTTATCCGAGTTTCTCCTCAAACTTCTTATATTCTGGTAGATAAAATTAATTTTCTTTGATCGAATAACCGTAATAAACTTTAAATGAAAATATAGACAAGTGACCCATTATGTCCTTCACATTTAAATAACAATCCATTTCAGCTATAATACAACACAGTAATACTATAAACATTGTAAAATACCGAATTTTTTCAGATATAATGCCAAATTTTAGTAAAAGTAATAATAAATGATAAATATTTAAAATTAAAAATGAAAATAAATCAATAATTATAAAAATTAACAAAAATAATGGATCAAAATCCAATAAATAAAATTTAAAATAGCAATTACTAATTATAACATAATAAGAATAGCCCATATGTAACCTTAAACTATAATTTTGTAACATGATTTCAATTTGAACTGCCAACTTTACAAACGCTACATAACCATAACGTACGGTAAACAAATTGTAATGCATAACAAAATAAATAATAATCATTTGGGAAATCAAAACATTAAATAGAATTGTAAAGTTATCAGTTTTTTGAAAATTGTTAAGTTCTAAAATTCTAAAGCAATTGTGAGGTTCTAATATAAAAACAAAAATGAATTGTAGTAGGACTGTCAAACCAGCTCTATTACGAATTAATATATTTTTCGGAAAAACCAAATAAACAAAAAATGTCAAATGTCTTGTATACATTTGACAAGTTTGGTCTACTATGCTTTTTTGTAAACAAATAAAGCTATTTTTATAGATTATGTTACAGGTAAGCAATAAAATAATAATTAAATAATTTTTTTTAAACCTTTTAAGATATACACCGACGAGCAATATATGTGTATAGTGCCAATCAGTCCGAAGATGATGAATCGCCAGATTTTCGAAATCCATTCTGCAGACGAAGAATATCGTTCCTGGAATAAATATTGTGCACCTCCGAACTGCTTGATTTTCGAAGAAAAATTTTGCCATTTTTACACCACAAGAATTGAAATTTGTGAGTTGTTTGTATGTGTTTAGCTTCTTTGTGTAATCGTGATTGAAATTTTGTGAAGTGATGAAGAATTTTAAAACCATTGGGCTTATTTAGACAAGTATTTTTAACAACACATTTCAACAACACTTGAATCAACTTGAAGTTTAGATTTGTATTCTACACCCGATGTTAATTATATATGTATTTGTAAATTCGTTTTATTTCGTATTGATACTTTGACTCGTTCAATAATATTTTTGAAGCATAGATAGGTGTTTACAGTTCAAAATAAAAATTTTAATGAAAAAAATAGCCACACATACAAACACAATCATTTGTTTTTAATATAAACAACACGAGAATACAGAAAATTTACTGTCGAAAAGTGCATCGGAAAATCCCCACCACAAATTTTAGTTTATAGGTAAAGAGAAAAGAAACGAGGAAAAAAGTTGATGCAAAAATACATGTCTAAATAGGCCCATTAACATCATTTGGTGTAGATTTTGTTTTGTTTTTGTAAACAGCAATTATATTGTTTTTTATAATCGGAGAATTTAGTTCCACAATAAATGAATTTTTTAAAGATGATCGTGAGTTTTTATTATGAAACATTTTCTTGATTGAAACTATGATATCACTTTTCAGGTTAATGTCAACTTTATTCAGACTTTCCAACACTAAAACCCGAACTTTACGAACATCATCATCGTTTTCAATTTTATCGAACGGCAAACCACAAATCACAATATTGTTTCTAAGTTCCGCTTGGTTATGTTCATCTAACTGGGCTTCCATCAGATTTAACTTAAACTCTTGTTGTGAATATTTGTTTTCAAGCTCCAAGAGTTTATCGTGCATTTCCGTGTTAGCCTTTGTAAGTTCTTTAATGGTCGAATTTAAATCATCAAGACTTGAGCATACAAAAGATTGTGACTTTTCAAGATCATCCAATTTATTTAATTTGTGCTGCATGGATCTCAAAATAGACATAACGTCAGATAAACTATGATTGACTGGCACCTTAATAGGATCAACTTCATCGTCACACACAATGATCGATTTACGTACACTCGTTTGACACTTATTACACAACCAGGTTGAAGAGCCATTAAAGAGACTTTTATATAGTTCATCCGATATATTGCCACACGTGACGTGGTAGGCTCGATCACATTTCATGCAATTAACACCAGCTTTAGGGCCTCTACCGACTAATTTATTACATAATGTACATGATACGGGCATTTTCACGAACTTAGTGGTAAATTTCGGCGCCAAAAAAAGAAAAACACAATTGGATTGATTTACTTAACACAGTTCTTTTTTTCTTCAATCATAAACCAGCACAGAGTTTATTCAAAACTTGAATAAACTCTAAAAATTCAAAAATACTTATTTATTAAAAATACTTATTTATTTTAGTTTTATATTTTGAAAGTTTTAATTTTGTCACAAAATATATTAGCACAACTAGACTTTTTTATATGAATTTACAGAATTTTTTATATGAGTCTAGAGTTTTATTTTAACTCCTTTAAGTAACTAAATATGTAACGAAAAGATAATGATAGCTTTTGTAGTTACTAATGATAACTTTACAAAGTTATAAATAACACTTGAACATAGTTTTAGGTAATATTAAACTAAAGATAGTGTGAACTCCAATAATATAACAAATTTAACTTTGTTTCATATATTCATTTTATTGCTAAGAGAAGTAAATCTAATATATTTAAAAGAAGTAATAATAACTCATTTGTGTATTTTTAATGCTTTATTTAGAACAAAAATGATTAATATAAAAACAGTTCACTAATTTCTCTTTTAAAGTGAATGAAGTTCTCGAAGCTTTAAATTTCATCCAAATGTTATATGGTGTAATGTTGGTTCCAGTTGTTTGGACACTTATAAGATATTCCATATTTCCCTGCCCTTCAAGTTTAAAATTCGGTAAATAGGTTTAATTTTAAATTTATCACCTATGAAGAACTCCATTGACCGATGGTGAAATATTCTCTAACATATGATGCCTTCACAGTGATCATCTAAGTAAGGATTAAAGTAAATGCACTCCATAAACGTACTATATGTTATATAAGAGAATTATGTTACCTGAATTTCTATAATTTTCGTTCAATGTCGCCACAATAATTTCAAATTAATTCAAGTTTGATGGAATTTCGGAGCTTAAGGAAAAAATAAAAATGTGTAAAACAATAAGTAAAAACAACTTCAAATTAGAGCATCTTTTCATAATTACCAATGATATTGCTTCTATATGAAATATTTTCTTCTCGGTTCCATAGTAATTCTGATGCCGTGTTTGTCACGAGTTTCATTTTAAGTAAAAGAGATTCGTTTTGTCATTTCTAAGACTTTTAATAATAAATATTTCAAAGCATAAGAAAATTTATACACATTCAATGCATCAGCTCACATTGATATTCTACGAAATACGTGTGTTTGGCAAGCGTTTTACAAAGGTAAAACTGTTCTTTATATAAGTTTAATTACGGATTTAATTAAACTTTCAATTTTCACTTTTAGTATTATAAACATAGCCGAAATATTTATTTTAATCAAACTATATTTACAAAAATATTTATTCCACCACTGACACAGCAAACATGTCTTATTCAATCAAAGCTAGAACTGTAATGATTTTTTTCGTTTGGCGTCCTTTTCGAAACAATTAAAAAATTAAAATTATTTCCGATTCGGGCTTAGCTTTCATGGAGCGACATTTAAAAAACAATTTTAAGTCCTATACGGTAACGAATAATTACACATTTTATTATTTTCGTTAACGAGTTAATTTTAGCAACGTTTTAATTCGTTACAAATATAAATCGATTATTCTAGAAAATTAGGTACATATGTGAATTCCATTAGTATTTTGATAATTGATTTTCAAATAAAGTCTAAATTGAGCTTGCTCAAATTTTAGGCGATGAAGTATCGCACAATTGTATCTTCCAACATAATAAAAGTTATTGAAATTGGCTTGCTTGAGAAAAAATATTTATGATTATACGAGAATGTTTTCTGCTTTACCAAATCAATCGAGATGAACAGACATCAATATTTTTTGTTCATTTCATACCATATATTTCATATCATATCAGATATCCCAGATTTAACTTTGACGGTTTGAATTTTGGCAGTTCTTTATGATTTCTACATGATTATCAGTAACGTGTATAATGCGTCCCATGATAATTTCTTCGGATCACCTTAGCAATGGTTTTTGTTATTTAAAATGGTTTAGTAGAGACCGATAAACGAAAATAATAAATTCTACACAAATAAAAAGCTAAAATTAATAATCCTAATAAGTTAATTGTATTAACTTTTTTCGATTCCCAAATTTGGAACTACATTTA